>JASSRZ010000049.1:11517569-11535889 GCA_032164315.1 Malacoctenus gilli | reverse complement strand
GTCTGTACTTAGAGGCAAACTATCGCGTCAGATGAAGGCCTGGGCTGCAAATACACCCCCAGCAAACACAACCATGCTTCCACAATGGAACACCACCACCAAAAAAAACGATACTCATGAGCACTTTATCCCAGGGAAGCGTTTAGCCTGAGCACCAGCGGGCCTGGAGGGTCCACAGGAGTTAAATCACTTCCCAGAAACGGGCTGTTTTTTTTTTCTTTAAACGTTTGACAGAGCAAGAAGAGAAATTAATGTGTCAATACTCACCGGTTCCAAAGGCGAGGAACAAAATCAATGCAGCATATCGGAACATGGTCGCTTGCTTGGATTGGAGAGGCAGCCAGCGGAGAGAGACTGAGGACAGCCGCCTGTGACAGAGTGAGAGCGGTGTTTGGGATGAGGAGGCTCCGCCGGCTGTACCAGGAAATGGAAGTCATATGACAGGCGGCAGCGTGTCAGACGGCTGAGAGGAGCGGACCACCAGGACAAACCCTCACCTCCCCTCCACCGAGGGAGCTGGTCCCTTTCCTGGATACATGCCCCTCACACAGATCCAGATCGATTTCTGTTTTTTGAAATTATTTCTTGATCCCACAAATTCTTAAACTTTGGAAAAAAAATTCAGACACTGCTAACCCGGGTGAGGAATAAGGTCTTTGTTGGTAAAGAAAGGCTACTAAGGGGGGGATGGTATTGTTCTTATTGTGTACAGATCACACTTAATCAGTTTTAGATTAAAAAAAAAAAACCCAACAAACATTGGTTATACTGTACCAACAAAAACAATCCCCCCCAAAAGCACAGCCAAACCTCTGCACATGAACAGGTATAGTCATGTATGGAAAAACAGGTTTAATAGCGTGAAAATGTGTTTCTTTGCTGCCATGTTTGAAAACCATCCAACCTGTTCCTTCACAAAAGAGCCTCCTTGAAATTCAGCAGCATTAAAAGAGCTGGATTGAATGCACATCCTTATTTACCTTAACAAAGAAACACAAACTAAACCTTTTTAACCTGTTTGAAGTTATTTTTGACGTGATGAAATGAGTAATCTTCTGTTCCAGTTTCCAGCTGTGGGTGATGCTGGACCTTACTCCAGCTGACTCTGGGGGAAGGAAGGTGACTTCTCCATCATGGGATAAATTCAGAGAGACAATCATGCAAACCAGCCTAAACTTAGCCTGCAGCGAGGCCAAAGATTCATCAAAACCAACTTTCAAATTTGTGAAACTTTTATTCTGTTCGTGAAAATGCAAAAAAAAAAGAAAGAAAGGGGGGGACATGTCACCATCGTCAGTAGGCTAAACCTTTGGGGGCAGATATTGACTCTGTATAACCTCCTTTCGATCAAATATGATGAGACGTCGGGTAACATTGACTGAAGACGAAAAGCCAAGCTGAAGCAGCGAATCGGTCAGATTTGTGCAGATAGAGGCAAGTCGAATCGAGCAGGTCCTCCTGCTCTTCTTAAGGAATTTCCACCTGTTTTTGTTTTGTTTATTTCCCCCCAAGGGGCTGCAAGTCCCACAGTGCACTTCATAGAAGATAAACGTTTGTGTGTTGTATTATACTGGGAGTAACGACAGCATGTTCAGGCTACAATGAAGAAAGTTCACGTGGACTTAAAAACAAAACTTTTTGAGAATACAATAAACCCAAGAATAAGGTTAAAATGTGAAGAATAAATCCCTCAATATAGTACTTTAACTTTATTCTGAGTGTTTAAAGTTATTTCTCAAAATGGAGACAAAACCCTTTGAGTTATTTTTGATTTTATTCTCAAATTATAAAATGATAAAGAAAAAAAAAAACCTTTTTCTATGGTGGCCCTGGCACCCCGTCACAAATGAACTTATCATGTTGTGCTTTTAGTAAATGATGAACAAACCTAAGAAGCAGCTGGCTGCCATATGGGCTCATGTAAAATGTCACTCAAGTGTTGTATGTACAAAAATGTACAAAGGAAACAAAAGGGTAAACTTAAATGCATATACTTGTACAACCAAACTGTCAAAGCAGCTTGAATCCACCTCACAGAGAAAAGAAGTGCTCCATTTTTGGCACAAACTGCTGTCAATGTTTCACATGTGTCTGGTCACAGCGATGTGGTGCTGCCGCATGGCCTCAAAACGCGAAAAAAAGGGGAAAACTCAGCTTCAGGGACACACA
Organism: Malacoctenus gilli; assembly: GCA_032164315.1. Lineage (NCBI taxonomy): Eukaryota > Metazoa > Chordata > Actinopteri > Blenniiformes > Labrisomidae > Malacoctenus > Malacoctenus gilli. The sequence continues at coordinate 11,533,720 of JASSRZ010000049.1, read as the reverse complement.
GCTGACGCAGCTAACCTTCAATCCATCGCGTTAGCCCACATCAGATACGGACTGAAACAACAGGCATCTGTTTAATTCTTTTTTGTTCCGTTTTCTCTCCAACATGTGGTACATTAGATTACTGTTAAGTATGTCAGGATGCTGGAAAAACAAAAGAAAGAAACAGAGAGAGAGAGAGACGGAGAGAAAGAGAAAGTGATCTGATGACAAAGAGCATACCGGTTCAAACTATGGACAAAAAGAATCTAAGTTTGAAAATAAATATTTTCTCCCTCCATTTAAAAAAAAAAAAAAAGAAGAGCAAACTGAACGATATAGGTGTGTCTTCTTTGTCCCAGCTCTCTCAGAGGCACCGGAAAATATGGACAATATTCTCTTTTCCATGGGCATGCGGTCCACAGGATCAACGAGACCCCTGACAGAAACCCTGTGGAGCAGTCGCCATTCGCTTGTCGGTCGCTGGGTTGAAGATGATTATGGGAAACATCCACTGGAGCAAAAGATTTAAAGACCGAACACTCAGAACAGCTTTCATCCCGACTGCACCGTCTGTGTCCCCCCCCCCCTTCCCCTCCCCCTCCTCCCCCCCGCACTCTCCTAGGCCACGTAGTTGTACTGGTTGGAGTTTTCCTTGTCACGCTCCATGTAGTCCCTGTCAATAAGAGACTCTATCCTCTTCTTCAGGTCAGCAGGCTGAAAAGGAGGCGAGCAGAGAACAGGCACGACGTTACATTGTGAGCCACATAAACACTCCATCTTACTTTTAAACTTTGAGGTGTGACGGTCATAAAAACCAACTGCAGTGAGCAGCAGATTCATGCTGGCCTTCACACACCACGAAAGCAATTTATTAAAACCGTTCCCTTTTATCGTTTTTCTACCGAGTCAAAGTTTTCTGTTGGACCCTCCTTGAAGTTCACTTTTTTTCACTTCATAGCTCAAAGAGGATTCATCCATCTAAACAGGAATGGTAAATTCACATGGGAAACAATATGCAGTGTGACATATCAGTGTGATAATGACAAGGTAAAGCTGTATTTCTCATACATAGTGCCTAAAGATTGGGAGTACTGCACAGCCCTGGCACAGGAGAGGACAGGTCAGCTGATCCAAGACGCTTCGTATGCAACCCATCATCCCTCTTTTCATTTCCTGTCACCTTTCTCCTGCTGCAGTTTATTAAAAAAAGAAGAAAAAGCCCGAAAAACGACTCCCGGAGTCGTGCTTATCACCTTGACGGGGAACTTGAGCTGGTTGTAGACCTCAGACATCAGGAGATTATGGCTCAGAGTCTTCCTCATCTTCATGATCCGCACAATGGCGGCGTCGATCTGGTACTGGCGATCCTGAAAGACCCTTTCTGTAGTGCTGGCCTGCTCCTCCACCTGAAAGAATAAAACACACGAGTTCAAATCCAGCTGCAAGTCTTTTTGGGGAAAATTACTGGAGCAACAGTAAAAAAAGATATAATCATACTGTTTCTTTCATCTGGATCTGGTTGATTTTGATCCTGAAGAGCTTGTGTTTGAAGTCATCGTTGCAGGAGAACTTGTCGCCGTCCTCCACGTCTTTGCTTTTTGGGGTCTTGTGCAGGACACGAGCTTTCCCACAGGCGAGGGATTGAAGCGTCCGCCGCAGTTCGCTGTCCTCTGTGAAACAGGAGGCACACACGCCAAAGTGTTTCAGGTCAGCGTGGCTGATCGCCGCTGTGAGAAATAATGAGCTGCCACTCAAAATGTGGTCATCCAAACCTATTCCTGTTGCCAATTTGATCTCCTCCAAGGTGAACTCCTCCCCTTCGTTAAACATCAGCAGCACGAGTGTTTGGAAAAGTGACACCTGCAGCTCTTTTTTGCCCTTGAGAAGGAATAAAAGTCTGATTACGCGTCGAATCTCTAAAAGAGCTCAAGGAACCTGAAAAGACCTACGCACCTCTTTGAATTCAGCTTTTAGTACACAATGACCTAATGTTGATTGCCACTGCAGCTTCCTGCCGCTGTGTTTGCCCAAGTAGAAAGTCTTGAAGATCTCTTGCAGTCGCACCATCTGGACAAAGAAAACGGAGCGTTACACAGCTGCAGCTGTCCGTTTATGACGACGCAACGTGATGCAAAAAATGTCAACATCACTCACCTCAGGCGGCAAGTGCACCTCCATGGGCACATAGGTTGGCCAGTAGCCCATAGTGAGGATGTTCACCGTCAGTTCAATGTTTCCGGGGATGTTTTGGCACTGCATATACTGCAAGGACACAAAGACACACAGGCTCCTGACATCTCACGACTGTATTTAATTTTCCAGCCTTGCTCTGTTTTCAGAATAAAAATCTTTTCTTTTTGCAGTAGCATTGCATCAGACCACATTGTATCAATACAAGATTCTATGATTTGACGCAAATTCTATGACAAACATGACAGCTGATGAGACTTGTGAGTGCATGTAATCCAGTCCATAAATTGGCTGAACAAAGTTTTCAACAAAATATTTCAGCGGTGCACTAAAATGGAAAAGGACAATGTAATAACTTGAACCTCTGGCCAACGGCTAATGTCAGTGCCCACTAATGGGGAGAGCACACACATGCACACTCACACACACACACACACACACACACACACACACACACACACAGTCAAAGACACTAATGAGCCCAAAAACATGATCCCTAAAGTCAAGGTTGTTGCATAATCACATGGGGTTGAGGAGCCAACACGAAGCGGGTCACAAATAATGCATCTGTGCAGGTCTTAAAGTGATGAAAGTATTTGCAGCTACCTTTTTCTAAAACAACTGAGCAGGAAAGCGAGTTTACAATTAGCTGATTGACAACAGAGACCAACTGAAATACAGGTAACTTTTTCCAGTAACGAGATGTCTCGTATGCAGCCGTTTCCTGTTCAAATAAAATCAATCAGGTTTATATCAGAAGACACCTTGATATTTGTATCTGCTGCTGGTCTCTGGTTACTTTCCTGGCTGTGATTGAATCGATGTCGGTTGTTGACGAGGCTGTTAGACAGCGCGTCAAAGGAAGAAGCGATAAATACGGCCCACAGAGCCACTTGTGCACGGTGGTCCTCACCTGTTTGAACTGCACCATGATGTCTTTAGAAAGCTCCATGTCCTTAAACATTCCCTCCAGTTTGCTGGTGAACGCAGCGCCACATTCTGAAGCGTAAACACCGAAAAGGTCAGAAGTATTCAGTGCAAATGTCATTCTGACTCCTTCTAGCTTTTCATCATTAGTTCTTTTTTTCCCCTGAAGAAGCAATACTGCAGAACTGAACTGACCGTGTTTCAGCTTCGACAGCATCGATTTTTCAGCGTCCACCGAGGCGCTTTTTCCAACCAGCAACCTTTTGGCCAAATCCTTTTTGTAAAAGGCCTCAAAGACATCTTTTCCTGCAGAGACAGCACATGTTTACAACAAGAACACAGACCAACAGTAAAAAAAGGTTAAATCGAAACAAAAGCTGGCCTCACCATAGATGAATCTGAAGATAATCATGATCTTATCCAGCATCTTCTCCAGTTCTTCGTCCGTCGCCTCTTTGTTTCCTGCCCTTAGTTTTGAATCGACGTGTTTTGCTGTCAACAAAAGTATATTTTATATGGAAAAGAGTTGGAAGCTTGTTTAAAGGTGAATGTTTGGAAAACAGGAAAATCCCCTGATCACTGACCTATGAGCTCTGCAGGTTTATTCGGCCGCTTGTTAATGAAGGTTTCGAAGGCTTCTTTCATGGCGTTCACGAACTTCTCGTTTTTCATGAAGCAAATGTCGATGATGTGATCCACCTTATCTTTGAAGTCCAGCAGCTCCTGCACCATCGTTTTGTCTTTTTCTGGATTGATTACGATTGTGCTTCCGAAAGCCTGAAATTTTATTTAAAAAACAAAACAAAAGAAAACTGAGTTTATGACCAGAATATGTGAAACAAAGGTCAGAAGAGCTCCGCATTTTACTTCGAACGCCCCTAAAAATTTTTTATCAGCATGAATGCCGTCCTACCTTTATGTACTCTATCCAGTGCTGCAGCAGGACCTGAACGCCGCCTCGCACTCGACTGAAGAGCTGATATAGAAGAGACAGATCCTGAATTCTGTTCTCGTCCAGCAGGTGAGTCAGCCCTGGAGGTTTCAGCAGACACACAGTCAGAGGTCACTCTGAAGACGTAGCGCAGGCCTGACGGGCTCGCTTCAGTTACATCCTCACTGCCGCGGCGCTTCTCGTGCGCCGACGCAAAGTGTTGCGTACCTTTCTGTAGAGTTGCGGTCAGATGTTCGCCTAGCAGCTGCTTCTCCACGGTGGCAATCAGAGGTTTTCTGACGGGAGGGAGAAAAGCTCCGGTTACACATGGGTCTCTGGTAGTGCTGAGGTGCAAAGCAGACGTTCCAGTCCGACACTCACTGTGTGCTCTGGTCCAGATATGTGATTACTCTGTCTGCTTCCTCCTCAAGACGTTTGTTGACATGGTGGAGATATTCTGGTACCTGAAAAACAACAAAGATGACGACTGCTCACTGATCATCAACCAGCTGTTTCGCTTTATCTTGATTCACATCACATTACTAGTTCACTTTGACTCTCTTGTTTCGTGATCACATTTAGCCAACTGGCCTTTCAAAATCTAAGAAAACACACAAAAAATGTTGTGTCCTGTGATGCGTTCTGTGGGAATCAGGTCACATGAATCACCTCTCTCTCCTGCATCAGCCTCTGTCCCTCTGCAGCGTACAGCCGATTAGTTTCCTCCAGAAAGCGCTGCTCAAAGGAGTCCTGATAAATCTGTCAGCGAGAGGGGAACACAGGTTTCATTAAAACCATTTGTCAACAGGAAACTGACAGCTCATCACACGCCTGCGAGGGTGATAATCCAAACAACACGGCTGCCAGAGATGCATTTCTCTCCTCACACGGGACACACAGAAGTGACACGCGCCTCGAAATACACACTCGGACGTCTGGATCGATAGGGAATCGCTGCCTGGCTCGCCGGCGTGTTACCTGCAGGTCGGAGAGCATGCTCAGCAGGCTCCTCAGCAAACTGCGGTCTATTGCTTCGCCGTTTCGCTCCCTCTCGATGAGCAGCAGGATCCCGTCGATGGTTTTACTCTGGACCTTCAGGTCGCTGATGATGTAGAACCTGAACAGCTCCAGGCCCATGTCCCTGCAGAGGGAGCAGCTCGTTCAGCGGCACAATTCAGCCTCGCGCAATTGTCGAAACGGCGGCAGATCCACTGATAACTCACCAGATCGATGGCAGCATTGAATTTTGTAAAACGTAGGTGCGATCCAAGAACAAAAATATACTCCTAATCATGATCTGTGAAACAATGACAGAGATCCACAATTAAAAAGCAACCTCAGACAGACAGAACTGAACCTTTTCCCCAACAAATAAGCAAATCTGTTGGGTTTTGAAACACTAAACAACATGACAGGTTATAACTCTAACAGAAGGGCCGCAGCTAGGGATGCACCTGTTGCATGACTGATCCGAATACAACTGTTAAAAAGCGAGAAACCTTTTTTTTTTTTACAGGCCAGGACAATGATAATAATCGACGCCACGATGCTTCTAATCTTGAAATGCAAAAGCTAAAAACACAAAAACAAAACAGTTTCTGTTCTACTAAAAACAAACAAATCTCCAACCTTGTAAGTTTGCAAGCTCTCAGAATGCTTCTTGGCATTCAGAAACTCACCATTTGTCTGCAGTGATCTTGCCAGCACTTGTCAATTTTCTTGAGGAAAAGCACGCTGTCCAGGGCATCCGTGAACACGCCGTTAAGGTAAAAAGCTGAATCTGCTTGAAAAGTTGGACTAGATTAAGGGGACGATGTGATCCAAAATTAAAGAATCACTTCACTGAGAGAAACAGGAAAGGATATTCTCTGAATTGATCGATTTGTGCCTTAATGTGGTCTTCACACACGGCCCGCAGCTGTTTGTAAAGTTTGGCAGATATCTTGTGGGAGCAGAGGTTTTCCACAGCCTGAAGCGACAGCGGGAGAGAAACAAAGTGGCATCAAAAACAGTTGCACATATGCTCACACAACGACGTGAGACAGCAGCCGCCACACTGACATCTTGGATTCTCCAGACACTTCCTTTGATCTTAACGGTGACTGTAACCTCAGAGCTAAACTCTCTCAAACACACACAGAAACGCATGCACGCACACACTCTCTCCTCCAGAGAGGTCTGCAGGAACAATCTAACACCTGATAGAGCTCCTCTAGATTGTACTTGATTGAAGTGCTGTTCTGTATGGCCTCCACTGCCTCCTTCAGCTTCTGCCAGGTCTCCTGTGTGTAGTTTTCGGGCAACTTTGGCTTTTCTGCAAAGAAAAACAAACCACAACAAGCTGTGAGAACACTGAACCACAACAGTACAGTGGACCTGACTGGACTCACTGACACTATTATGAAGCAACCGTGTGTTTCAGTAATGGAGTAAGATTTTTTTAAAAGCTGCTATATAAATAATTCTGACGAAATATGTAGACAGTAAGCATCAATACAATGTTTTCGCATAACACTTTGTCCAGTTTGTAACTTTTGATACCTTGTTGATAACAAGTGAACAGGTTTTAGGGTCCGCTAATTTTTACATTCTTTAGGATGGAGCTGCAAAGATGAAGCTTTTTCCATCAGTCATCTCTAACAAATCAAATTTTACATTCAGTTTTGACAGGAGATTTTTTGTGCAGACCAAAATCTACAATTTGACAATGTAGCGATGTATAAACACCCCCAGATGATCAGGTTGGTTAAATATAGGTCTGTGTCAGTTTTAGCTCCTCTCCTGGATTTTAGTGTCACACTATTGCTACATTTGTTTCCCATGAAAGTTTTTGCCTTTGGTATTGGTGACCAACTTTAGCACCATGACTGCAAAAACAGCAAACATATCTCCCCAAGTCATTAGATTTAGTTTGAAGCAAATGGTGTCATGTTTTAATTCTGGCTTTTGGCCCAACCAAAGTCTACAAGTGTGTGTGTGTGTGTGTGTGTGTGTGTGTGTGTGTGTGTGTGTGTGTGTGTGTGTGACTCTCCCTTTTAAACCTGCTTTACCAGAGACCACAAACTTTGACATGTGTTCCCTTCCTCGATGTTTGTGACAGGTTGCACAGGAGCTGGCTATTTCGACGTGATTCTGACTCAATTTACTCAGCTGAGTGTGTCATCTACAATTTCACTGCGATCCAGCAGCTTGGTTTAACCAAACACTGTGTGCAGAGTCCCAGCGGGGAAGCTTGGACCTGTTAGCAGGTGTGCGTGAGCCTGCGTGCGGCTGTCACGGAGGGTTTTGGGTGACGGGACCCCGCACGATCGGTGGTACCTCGGAAGTTCTTGATGACTAGTTTCTTGGCGGCTCCTGGTTTGCTGTTGGAGAAGGTGCCGGAGCCTGCGGTTTTCGTCAGTCCGTTCGCATGGTGCCCCACGCCACCGGGCAGGAACATGGCTTTGCTTTTGTTATTGGAGCACGAAGCGGCGGCGGCGGCGGCAGCCTCCTCAGCCATTTTCACATCCAGTCCAATGAAATCCACCGAATCCTCGAACCTCAACTTCTTCTGGATGTGCAGCGGAGTGGGGGAGCAGGAGGAGGACGGGGAGGAGGAGGAATGCAGGGTCTTGGGAGGCGAGGGGGAGATCGTGTCACTGCTGGCTTCCCTTTCCGAGCCGTTTATTTTCCTCTTCTTGGGAGATGTGATGTTGCCGCTGTCGTTCTTGACATCAGTAGCCGCGGGTCTTGCCTCCTGGGTTGGCGGTGGTGGGGGATTAGGGGCAGATAAACCTGTTGGAAACATGAAAAAACGGGAATACTAATTCTTAACAGCCAGTCTTCTGATTCGAAACTTCCAGGCTCGCCGGGCGGAAGAGCTCAGTGTCCGAGAGCGTTTATCGGCGTGAACGCGGACGGGTCCGAGCGGAGGGGCTTTATCCGGAGGGTTAAAAAAAAACCCACAGGCGATAAATTGCAAAACTACACAGCACCACTTGGAACGAGCCTGCTCTCTTTCTTGTTATTGCTGGCAGAAGAAGAAAGATGGTCGGCTATTGCTTCCTCTTTTCGCCTCGCTCGTCCAGGCGCCTCGTCAAGTCGTCCTGAAGGAGCCAGCTGTTGGAAACGGCCGTTGAAGAAAAATCACCAAACGTCGGAAAAGTCGTAACGTCGCCACTCAGGTTTGCTTGATAGTTAAACGGCGGGCGGCGAATTCAGAGGAAATAAAATCTGCTCTACAACAAAAAAAGGCAGTCCGTGACCCCACCGGAAGTAGTTCGTACAAAAGTACTTTTTGCTCAAGTGTGTTTTTTCCCACCACGCTGGTAGAACCGCTCCCACCAGCAGACAGCGCTGCAGCGACGCTGTGAGACCAGCGCGTGACGTCACTGGTCTTATTTACCAAAACCGAGCAAAACAGATGAAGGCAATCGCTGTATTTTATCGGGACTTGATATAAAATTCAAGTTAAAATCATGAATACATATTTTTTAAAAAATTTTTTATTAGTAGTAATAAAAACGTCCGCATGAACACGTCGAATGAAACTTACCATCAGCAGTGCCAAAGCCAACTTTTTTCAAAAAACCTTTTCAGCAAACGCGAACACAACATTGATTTGGGACGAAATTATGAATTTAATGGTGTTCTATCAATAGGCTTGATTAAACAGTTCGCGTTGAAAATAAATGACGAGCGAAGACAAGGTCCAGGAAATTCTGCCTCATTGACTCTGTGGCTGAGGTTGAACAAGCCCCTACATTATTAACATGATTGTTAGGATCAAACTAAGAATGCTTTTTGTAATCAACCCAAATCTGAAATGAAAAGCTAAGGTGATGGTGTAACCATCCCAAAAAAATACAATCGTCTGAGTTGGGAAAGTGTGATAAAATACGGGAACATTTGCCTGTTTAAAATCCTGCATCGTTTAGCGCTTCCTCCACTTCACTCGTTCATAATCCAACATAATAACGCTGTCACTGTTATTAATTGCTGACAAGAATTATTGAATCTTGGATTCCAAATATACAATTTTTGTATTACTCCTTTGGCTTCACATATTTTATTGTAGAGAGGTATTTGATGTTCATAGTTTATGTTGAGGTTTTTTGGGACAATTAAAAAATGGTAATTTGATGAACTGTTTTTTTTTGTCTGTACAAGCTGTTTTAAGTATTGTTTAGTGAATGTAAAAATCAACAAATACCAGTCATGCTATGTGTGTTACAATTACTTCAATTTCTACAACCCGAAAATTAAATGGTAAATAGATAATTAGCAAATACATTCTCGTTTTCTTGTTTTCTTGTTTTGTTAACTTTGGCCTGAAATATCTCATTCACCTGTAAGAAATTGATGTAGTGTTACCTCAATTCACTGTATTCTACTGTAACCGTGGAGTCTGTTCCCCCTAAAAGAGGAATTGTTCATTTGAACAAAATGCATCTGAATTATGAGAAATGAGAAATGAATGAATTCAGCTTCTATTACAAGTGGTTGCTTTGGTTCTGACCTGCCGTGTTATGTCGGCACTGTCGTAAAATGACGCGCCGCTCTCTTACCGCTGACTATCTGCTGTCTAACAGGCGTGGATCTCTTTTAGCATCTCTGTGACACTTAGCCTGTCAAACAGTGATTTCATTCAGTTACCACACCTGTTCACACACCGTGACCTCGGACAAGCTTTGACCCACCGGAAGGAGCCGACGGTCACCAACGACGATGTTTAAAAAGTACGTGGTTTTTGTTCTAAACTGTAGTAGCATTAGCTCGCAGCTCAGTGAGGCAGCTAACTGATTAGCCTTCTCATGTTCCCGAGTTAGCTGAAGGTAATCTGTCGTATATCATGACAGACAGAAACAAGCTTTGCCTTTTTACTTCGAACATCATTCTTGTGGGTTTTGCCTTGCTGCACAATTTCAAAAAGTTTTTTTTCGCCGCTGAGCTTTTATGTTGACAATGGAGAGTGGAAACTCAGACACATCCTTTGGTCCAAAATGATTACACCAATTAAATCAAGCGTAAAAATGTGTTCCGGTTGTTCTCGTTAATACTAAACGTTTCTCTAATCATCCTGACAACATGCTAAGGCAGAACACAGTACAAACATTAGACCTGATGTGAAACGGGAAGCTCAACAGACTACGTCTATAGTTGTATAGATACTGCTGTTTTCTACAATAAAATTTGTGGCAATAATAATTGAATCCGTCAGGTGTTCACAGTGAGATGGCAAATAAAACCACTTCTGCAAACATCATACTCACATTGTTTGTAAACTGTGTTTATCGTTAGCATGATATAAAAAAAAATCTGACCCATCCTTTTTTCCAAAATTTTATTTGGAAAAATGTTTAATAGTAAAGCACAAACGAAAAATGACAGGTTCGTACAGTAAAAAAAAAAAGAGATCCCAGCTATTAATGTGTGTAAGTAATAATATAATAAAGCAGGGTAATATCTCTCTTGGCTTAGTCATTGTGGGTTTACCTTTAACAGTCATGCATTTACCGAGGTTTTACATGATCAGACCAAACGCAAGGTGCATTTAAATAAAACGTCTGGTTGTCAAAAAGAGTAATTTCCCTGTTCATATTTTCAAGGCGGCAGCACTGAAAATTTTATTGTTGGTAAAGTGGCACAAATCAATGTTTCTGTTCTATGAATGAGAATGGAAATTAGAAAGAATCAAGCAGATTAAGAAATACTGTTTTGTTGTGTTTTTTTATGACTTTTTGAATTTTCCGATGTGACATTTGTTTTCCCTTTCAGATTTGATGAGAAGGAGAATGTGTCGAACTGCATCCAGCTGAAAACGTCAGTGATTAAAGGCATCAAAAATCAGCTGCTGGAACAGTTTCCTGACATCGAGTCATGGCTCAATCACATAATGCCCAAAAAGGATCCAGTGAAGATCGTCAGATGGTACCATTTGTATTTCTCTGCACTTTTTCTTGTTGTCTCGAAGAACCTTCCTCGTCTTTTTTCCTATTAATTCTTCCCTGCTTTACCCGCAGTCATGAACACATTGAAATCCTGACAGTGAATGGAGAGCTGCTCTTCTTCAGACAGAGAGAGGGACCGTTCTACCCGACACTCAGGCTGCTCCATAAATGTGTGTGTAGCTCTGCAAACAAGCGACCCAATGGCTGTGTTTGACCTTCCCCGTGCTGATAGGGTGGTTTTATGTGTGTCTTTACAGATCCTTTCATTCTTCCACACCAGCAAGTAGACAAAGGGGCCATTAAATTTGTCCTGAGTGGTGCCAACATCATGTGCCCCGGTCTGACGTCACCTGGAGCGAAACTCTACCCGGCTGAAGCGGACACAGTAGTCGTATCCTTCAGTGCATGTCGACACACTTCAAAGCTGATCTGTAGTCGTTGACTTGCAAGCCCCTCCCAATGGCAGTGGGAGGAGAAATGAATCCACGCGAGTCACCCGGAGCCAGCTTCCATGGAATGTAATTCGGTGCATCTCTTACGAAGTCGCATTTTGCACGAGTTGATCCTTAACGCCTGGCCACAGGCCATAATGGCTGAGGGAAAACAACATGCACTTTGTGTTGGAGTGATGAAGATGTCTGCAGACAGCATGTAAGACTACGACCGAAGCGTCCCTCAGGGAAACACAGCCGTTTCTGTCTCCACTGACGTGTCCTCCTCACCTGTCTTTGCATTTCAGAGAGAAAGTAAACAAAGGAATTGGGATCGAGAACGTTCACTATCTGAATGACGGACTGTGGCACATGAAGACGTATAAATAATGAAAGGTTTACGACTTCAAACCATCGGCTCAGAAAACCCACGGAGCTCGTGACGGCGAGGTCTGAGCGGCCAGTCAACTGTTTACACGTCCAAACGTCGCTGTGTAACCTGCTGGAGGCTTTGAGTTGACCATTGTAATGCACAAATAAATGAAAGATCTTGCTTTAAACCATAATATCAGTTGGTATTTTTGTATTTTATTGTGATTAAAAACTGTTGTGCTTTTGCCTCTGGCTTCACCATTTATTACTTCCTGGTAAATGGGGCAGATTTCCAGGCTTCTCTTTTGTTGGCTCCACTATACAGGTTGTCTGTGTGTGCGTCTGTGAGTTTGTGGTGGGAGAAGTGACGGTGTGCCACAGAATGCTGCTGTTCGACCTGTTTCCTGCTCACCTGCATTGAAATCCGTCTGCCTTAAGTAAATATCACACATCCTCAGCCTTCAAAGAAAACCTACCATCCACTGTCACCTCACAGTCCTGCAATAAATCCTGTCTGCATGAAAGCTGCCAAGTTCAGTTTCTTTTTCTCTGCCTCATTCAAACCTGATGGTGGTTCAGGTGGACGATTACGCCACGCTCCCACTTCCTACAACATAAGTAGCACTTCCAGAAATGGTTTGTTTTTTGGTAAACCGACATACCAACATTTCACTGAAAATACTTGTCTTGTGAAGGTGTGAGAAACAGGATTTTTTTCATTCGCTATGCTGTGAGGTTTGATTCCTCATAAATGGGAATAAACCAAGCATAATGTGACGGACCTCGACCAATGGTGTGAACGTACCATCACCCCGTCAAATCAGAGGGGTGATGAATTTCATGTAATGACTCCCAACGCAGTTTTTAAACAAAAAGATATTTATCATACTTTAACAATGCCGCAGTAACCAAAATCTGAGAATTTTCCCATTTATTGTCACAAGTTAAATATATTACACCTTTGTCCACAGTGACAGGATAACATCCATCAGTTATGTTTACCTGCACCAAAAAAAAGAGAGAAAAGAATGGGGAGCTGATTGGTTTAAGTGCAAAAAGTACAAATCTACATAAAAGTGTTCTTTCCCGCCCAGGATCCATTTTTACAAACATCTTAAGAAAACCATCTCCCACAGTTAATTTTGCCGTCACAGAAGCAAGACAGTAACAATCGAGGTTGAGGGGCTGAGTCTCTTAATCGTTGTCTGAACCCTCTGGAGGGTAAAACGTTAGCAAGTCATGAAAATCGTGGCCGTAGGGACGAAGTCTGTAAACGCCGTACATCATCACCTGCATCTGATTGGGGGACAACCCGTTAAAGGTGACCGCCATGTCTGAGCAGCAGCCCTCCACCACATTCGTGGGGTTCTCGCTTATGCTGCTGGTGATCAGGTCGCTCAAGGACTTGCTGCTGAAGACGCGCTTTCCCTCCGCGTCCTCTCCGTTCTCGGCGAACACGCCGGTGTATTTGAGACACACGGCCAGCTGCTTGTCCTCGCTCAGCTTCCACAGCGCCCGTCCTCGCTCGGGACACTTGTCTTCGTCGCTGAACACGTTCACCAGCCTCCTCAGGGCTTCGCGGCTCAGAACGATGCCGCTGTCATAAGCCACGTACTCCAGCTCGCCTGACTTCATAGCGTTGCCCAGATAAAAGGGCTCACTGGGATCCTTTGTGAGCACGAGATACTTCAAGTTCTCGATGATGGCAAACGTGGTGGGTTGTGCCACAAAGAACCAGTGCAGGTCTCCCGCATTCTCATATGCGTGCTTCAGAGCTTTACGCAACCTTGCCCAGTCATCTTTTTCCTGCAGGTCCAAGGCCTCAAGCGCTTTGGTCTTCTCGGAAGTGTAAAACTCATGCTTGTCGCAGTGTTTGCTCCACGTGTCGATAACAGCGGCCCAGTGCAGGAGGTTCTTGGGCTGGACCATGATGACGCAGTACACCCGCACTTGGTTGGTCAACGTCTGCACCTGACTGTCGGACAGGTGCTTCAGCTCATCTTTACTTGGCCCCTGGACGTGATGATGATGATGATGGTGGTCCGCCGTCTCGGAATCGGTGCTGGGACTGAAACTACTAAGGAGCGAGAGCACCAAGCAGAAGAGGCCTCCCATGAGCATCCCCTTCATGAAAGACCCTCCATCAGACAACATCTTGGCGTGAGACACTAAATGGGACAAAAAAATGCAAACGTGCAGAGGTCAATGAAAGAAATATATTGTTCTGCTTCGATTTGACTATATACAATATGGACTCTTTTTTCAAAGTGACTGATAGATAAGTGCTACTATTAAACTTTGCTTTAATAAAGAAGAGGAACCAATTATTTGACAGTTTTTTTCCCATAAGTGTCTGTACTACCAATTGAGGAAAAAAATGTACTTGTGCCAGTTCTGTTGCTCAAACAGAGACAAAGTAAACGAAATTGAATATTCTTCAGTATATTCAAATGCTCCTGTGTATCTCACACTGGATGTGAAAGAACTGTAGCCAACAAGTTGCAACATTCCACTGGATTGCTCCAATGTCTTCCGTTTCCACTGAAGTTGAACTCTGAACTTAATGTGGTCATGTAACATAAACTGGAATATTTACGTTGAGTGCACCAGTGGCATTAACAAGACCAAAAATCAAAGTGCTTCTGCAAATAATAATTGCATTGGTTTGTATTGTTAATTTAATGACAACAATAACAACTCAGTCAAAGCCAGACTTTTGTTCAGCCTTAGAAACCACATAATGAGTTGCTCTTTTGATCAGTGTAAGGCTTTGTGTATGAGTACACCAACCAAATAACAGCATTTCATAGGACCATAGAAAAAATACTAATCTTTGCTTCTGTGAGGCATGATAAAACGAGGCCGAAACTCTATGCTGACCTCGAATAACATTCAATCGTACAATACTCTGACTTCTTTAAGGGCTGCTCCCAGTCACCGGTTGAACTTGATTTTAACCTGAATATCCAGTTACATGAAAGATTTCTGTCATTTTTTTAATTGGAAACGAAGCTCAGAATAGTGAAAGTTTTTGAAAACGGTGGTAAAGCTTAACGTTTTAATCCGTCGAGTCTTTACCTTTTGACGACAAACGTATGCTCTGTGAAGCGATCTCGGAGCCTGCCAGTGTCAACAAAACTGACGCGTTATGACCAGTTAATTGAGATGGACAGAGGTGTTGACAGTGACAGGAAGCACTCTCACTGCAGGATGCGCTCCAGAGCAAACTATCCATTACAAATTACACTGGACGTCCTGCCGCCGTGTGCTGACAGGGTGACACCTGTGGTTTTAGCTTAAGTGGCGTCTCAGTGACAATCAGGCTGTTCGCGGTGACTTAAACCTGTTAGCACCGTTAGCTTCGTCTTTCTAATGTTTCACATATAACGCCTCTCTCCTTGGCTCTTTTGTTTTAAGTAACAAATATAAAGAAGAAGCTGTACCTGTCAGCGATAGTGTCGCCGTGTCAGCTGGTGCTCCGCGGAGTGCGTCTTTCAGCTCCCACTTTTCCTGTTTGGTGACATTCAACAACAGTTAATAATTAACCAGCGCCTCCATTCTTCTTCTTCGCCTGCACTTCGGTCTTCCTCCAGCCGCGCTCCGCAGTCTCAAAGCACCTTCTAGCTCACTACTGCCACCACATGGGAAGAGTAGAGCGGTGACCGGATTAAGTTACCGTCTGAAAGAGGTGTTGGACTGAAAAAAAACCCCGAACTTTGTCTTTATTCCCAACTTTAATGAGTCACCTATATTTTCTTATCAAAACTTTCATCTCAATTCAAAGACTATTGTCAAAGTTTGAATTTAAGTCACAGATTTCATTCAAAATAACCTGAATAACTTCAGACATGTCTAACCCTTCAAGATAAAGCAATTATTACAGAACTCTTAGGATGGAATTAATTGATTTTTTAAATTCCATTCTATTCATTCAACAGATTCACGTGTAACCACCCAAATCAGGAGCAGGGGGTGGAGCTGTCAGAGGTTTTAGAGCCTTTTCATTGTTCATTCTTGCTTTGGTTTTTCTCCAATTTTTCAAACAACATTCCTGCTGTCGTCTTCTACTCACAGACCGATCTTCAACCTGAACTCAGCCTCCTTTTATCGACTCTTCGGAAGCAAAATGGAACAAATGTTGTTTGTTTTTTCGGCTGACATGAAGACAATGGATGGTGCACACAGAGTGCTGCACAGCTTGACAGACCTTTCAGTTTGACAAAAAGCCTGACTGCACAGCTGAAAACTGGAAACTATTCCTCTCACGTCTTCAGTTGTTTTGGAGGAACTGTCAGTTAACTTACTTTTCTTTAACTTACTTTTCTTTTGGATACTTCAAATTAATGTGTATATATATATATATATATATATATATATATATTTTTTTTTTTT
>JASSRZ010000049.1:11478803-11499213 GCA_032164315.1 Malacoctenus gilli | reverse complement strand
CGGTGTTTGGACAGGACCCCTGTCCTCTCACCAGCAAGTACCTGCTGGTCTCCTACAAGTGCCGACCAGGTACCACTCAGCTGCTTCAGCACAGTAATCAGTAGTTTTAAAGATCGGTGGCTTTGTTCGGATTTTGTTGAATTTGCTGTGTTGTACGTGTTTGCGTTCATTTCTGCACGCGTTGTCCTCAGCATTTCAACAGATTCAACAGAAAAAAAACTTAAGCAAACACTATCAGCTGATAAAAGTCAAGTGTTGCGATTCATAGCAGAAAACAATAACAAGACCTGGACTTTGAAAATAAAACCTATAGTTCAGAAACACAAAATATCAACAGTTTTTTTTTCTTCTCTTTTTTGCACCTGTATTTGGTTTCTGGGATTAATTATGTTAAGTTTCCCACTTACGACAGTGACCTTCGATTATCAGAATATCGAGTGCAGAATTTTAAGTTCAGTTGAATCATTTTTGACTTTCAGAGCATCATCGCACGAGACTGGTGTGTGAAAATGAACGTCTGAGGCTGATGTGTAAAAACGAGACCGTCCTAGCCATCTACTCGGCCTCGTTTGGACACCTGCTGCACGGCAGTCCTCACTGTCCTCAGGACCCTGGACCTCGGACGGACATGGGTCTGAAACAGAGATTTACAATATCTGGCGATGAAATAAAGCAAACATGCTGTGTGGATGAATACAAATAGTGAAATGTGATTTCTTGGATTTCTTTTTTGTTTTTCCTGCCAATCAATCTTTTACATAGCAAATGTTTTATGGGTGAAACCCACATACTCAGCACTGCTGCTCATGCCACAAATGCCTTGCGAATGTAGCAGTAAATAAATCAGATCGCTGCTGAGCACAAGTGAGAGAGAAAATCCATCTCCAAAAACAGGGTTAGGGTTAGAGATAGGACTTCAGTATCATTCAGCTGTTCTTCATTCATTGCAGAATGTTTGTCTTCCACCGCTTTGAGGAAAGTGTCACGCAGATGTCACGGCAGACCAAACTGTTCAGTCATAGCTGACACGCAAACCTTCGGGGACCCCTGCTTCCCTGGCACCAGGAAACACCTGCGGGTGTCCTTCACCTGTGGTGAGCGACAAACCGGGTATTAAAAAGGACACGATCGGCTGCCCCCACTGAAACTGTTTGTTTGCCTTTGTAGTGCCCCGATACCTCCTGGAGGACGTTGGTCGTGGGTCGACGGACCCCTTCATGATCTCAGACTACACACATGGTGAGAGTCAGAGCGGCTGTTGAACAGGTTTCTGTTGCATGCAGAAGACTCTGACTGGCGTCTGAGCCCGGACCCCTCTCACCTGCAGGTGGATGGTACACTGGCCCCACCTACAGGCCTCAAAACGTGCTCTTTACCAACTCTCTGGAGATCATTGAAAAAATGTTGGGTATGTGCACTGATGCCTTGGAGAACATTAGGCTTCATGCATACTTTGTTCTTTCATCTTTATGTTTAAAGACTTCAGGTGGAGTTATTTTAACATCCACAAAACTCACAGAGTACAAGATTTAACTTGTGTCTCTAAAGAGAGGAATTCAAAACAATAAGACTTAAAAATCTGGTATGATCAGATCAGCTGTGGACACCTCCCTCTTTAATATCAGTAGACTAACAGATTGTCACAGTTACTCAAAAATATTTAAGACTCAAACTGCCTCGCACTGTTTACAGACATGGGTCACAAATACATAGGAGAACACCACCTTTACCCTCGATTATGTGTGCATCATTGTGCAGAACAGAAAATGTGTCAAATATCCTCACTGTACTTCAATGCCCTCTGTTGGCTGGGGGGGGGGGTTATCAGTTGTTTTCCATGAAAAGTTCGCGTGTGTGTTTTGACATGGACACAATTTACTTAAAAGGACTTTATTATCTGGATCCCACAACATCCTTGACTAACAAAATGTGCAGAAACGTTTGTGAAGTAAAAAGTGAAATTGTGTTAAATGCAGCCGAAAAGGACACAAAAAAAGAGATTTGAATGATTCTGAAGGAAGCGTGTCAGATCTTTCTTCAGGTTTAGATGTGAGAGGACAGTAACAAGATGGAGCGTCGCGATGCTTCACGATCAGTGGCCTCTCGTTTGCACGTTCTTTGTGTGTCTCCCTCAGGTCTCCCCGAGCGAGTGGCTCTGTACTTTGTGTCTGGTATCTGTGCCGGCCTCGTCTTCCTGCTCTGCCTGTTCGGCCTCCGCTCCACAATTGTACGAGATGTCAAAGAACTGGTGTCTGACATCAGTGAGGAGCTGAAAGCAGCTCGCAGAAACCGCAGGGGGCTCATGGAGGACCTCTGCGACGACGAGGTGTCTGACACGTCGTCCTTCCGTCGCCTCACGCAGTCCTATCGGGCCACAGATGTCCTCAGTCCGACCACGCTGACCGTGGAGATGGTGGATTACGGGCTGGAGCAGACGAGGAGAGATCTACCCAATGGAGACATGTGGCCACACCGGGACTCCAGCCCCTACGCCATTCACAAGATTCAAACCTACAACAACTGAGGGAAATCACAGCTGCCCTCCACACAACCAACACATACACGTTTAGAATCAAGCAGGACACTTTGCATAAATCAGTTTTTCTTTAAATCAAATACTCTGTGAAATTAAAACTGTGCTACTGTGAGTCAGCCACTTCTAATAAAGCATTACTTCTGTTGTTTTCTAATAAAACGATGTTAAACATAGTATATGCGTTTTGCAGTGTAACTTTTTTTTAAGCTAATAAAGTTTGTGAAAGTTGTGTCATATTGAGATGAACAATTTTAGGGCTTGGCGGTCCAAAAAGGAGTATAAACAGGAACTACAAAAGAAATATTTAAACAAACCTTGAATACAGAGAGATTTGAAAAGCAAAGGGTGTAAAAACATGCACTACAGGAGACACAAAAGTTTAGACACAAAGACCACTCGAACCACAATAAGATACAAAATGAACGAAACTGGTCAAAGCAGCAAAGGACTGCAGTTGGTCCAAAATACTCATAAATGAAAGGGACAGATTTTCTTGAGTTTCTACAATAAAGAAAGATGAAATAATCATAATCCTTTTGACTGTTGTTTTTATTGTTTCATCTGAGGGTGGCAGAAGTTGATCCTGACTGACATTGGACAAAAGCAGGGGACATCCTGGACCGGTAGCTAGACAATCACTGAGACAGACAACCTCACACAACTTCATTTTACAACTTTACAATTTAAAATCACAATTTGACCTTACATGTCTCCTTATCTCCTTTATGACTGTTGCAGGAAACTCAACCCTATAGAGAGATTTTGCAAACTGCAAAGAGAGGCTCCAGGTCTGAACACAACATATTTACTCAGTAAGACAACAGTGTAAACCACTACCCCACTGTGCAGGCAGACTTGCAATTATAGCATTTTCCCCCCACATTTTTTGGGTCTTTCTTCCAACACCATGTTAATCTAAGGGTGTGACGTTACGAGAGAAAGTGACGTAACCGTGGGGCTGAGCTGGAGTGGCGAGTTCGCACTCCGGAGCAGGAGGTGGCGGTATGTTCACTCCTGTTTGACGCGGAGCGCGGTGGAAAATGTGGAGGATAAAGAGGAGCCGACGAATCGCTAAGCAGGGAGCGGAGCGGCTGGAGGAGGGAGTCAACAGAGGAAACCCTCCGCTGGAGCGCAGACTGCCAGCTAACGTTATGTAGTCCGAGCGACCGCAGCTGCAGCGCCGAGCGGGACAACCGGGAACAAACCGGCGCTTTTCTCTTTGGCCACCGACGGACAGAGCAGCGAACACTGAACGGGATTACTGAACTTTCTCTGCTCGGTCGAACAATCGTGACACCGTCCAGCTACAGCCTAAAACATCAGGAACCGCTGGCTGACAGGAGGTTAGCATTAGCAGCCGCCAGGAAGGAGGCCGCCGCGGAGCCGGGTGGCGATTTAACTTTCTCCGGCCGGAGCGTCCGGTCTGAGCCCGGATAAACTCCGGGGCCCCCATGAGAGACTGACGTTTACCTCCGCTCGGTAAGAATGGAGTCTTCTTTGGGAATACGAGAGGAGGACTGCCTGACAATATCCTTTTTTTTGGATAAAATTTGTCTTGTTCATTTCTCTTAGTTTACTTTAGCGTCTTGGCTAACGTTAGCTTTCAGTGGTAAATCTCAGGTAACGTCTATTGGCATTTTAAGAGATTTTTGGGGAAAGACTATAAACGTGTCATAACATCCACTCTGGTTATTTTTACACCAACTGTGCGCCAACATGTACAGTGTCATCTCTGACTGTCATTTGTGTCTATCTGAATAACTTTCATGATTTTAAGTTTGCTGCATTGTCACCTACAGCCACAGCCACTGCTTTCTGCCTCATTTCACCGCCTCACTCTTTATCCGCCTCATCATTCCTAGCAAGCATGGCTTATTTTACTTACACTGCCCGAACACATCCGGGATTACACATGGACAGATAAACAGGCAGGCAAGAGTTTGTGTCAGAAAACAGGTTAATTACCATGTCGAGGTGTAAACGACACATGACAACAGAAGAGACACAGAGTGGCTGCAAGGCGATGGTATGCCAGCCAGCCAAAACAAGACACACGATGTCCTAAATATAGAATAGAGTAATACAAAACTATGTAAATACTGAATTACCACTCAATGACGTCTGATAACAGTGAATGTATCTGCACATAGTCTCCGTGCCAAGAAAAAACCTTGAAAATTGTATAAGTAAAACTGGGAAAGAAAATGCCACCATTGTTATTGTTATGAAGCCTTTATAAACAGATGTCCAACAAACCACAATATATTATGGTCTTATTTGTGACACCAAACATAAAGCGTGAGAATTTACATTTATGTAATTCTCTTTTAAAGAGAGCAAAGTGGTGCATGTTAGGTAGAAATCTACATTGAGGGGATGCTAAACAATAGTAAAACTTTATTGAATAATTCCTCTGCATGATGGAAAGACAAAACAGCTTTTAACTGTCTGCATGTTTTGTTATTGATTTGTGTCTTTTGTTTTGGTGTCCCTTAAAGGCTGTGGCCCTCTTTGAACAAGTGCCTAATGTTTCTTAATCTGTCCATGGTGTAATCTCGCATAATAACTTAAAATGCTGAAGTACGACTTTTGTTTGTGTAACAATAAACCAGCAGTTGTGTTGTCGGGATATCGGAGCACTTCTCTCATCCTCAGTTCACATTAATTCCTTGATCGTGCTGCTCACACTGTGAAAGCTCAGGAGCTGAGGTCTGGCCAGAGGGAGCCCAGACTACTGACTCTTATTGAGTGCAGTGGGGAGTTTATGTAAGTACCAGTGACCGTTGTGTGTTACTTTGCACAGGCAGTGGATGAATCTGGAGAGACGTCCTCATTGGTCGAACTGTTCTGGATGTTCGTGCGCTGCCTCTGCCTCCTTTAGCCTCTGTTTAGTCCTGATTTTTGACAGCTTTTGTCTCTTTGAGGGCAAAATCTTGCTGTGGTGTATCTGATCGATGCTTTTGGACAGGTTTGTGCTGTTGTATTTGGCGGCTGCTTTACAATCCCTGCTGTTATCGATTGCCATGAAATGAATTGTTGATCTGCCCTGTAAATCAAACACGGCTTGTAACGTCCGCATAAAGTGATATCGGTGGGTTTTATGAGACAGGTGTGCCATTTGATAACAGAGTGATGGAAGTAGTTTTTATTCGGTTCTGTTTCATAGCGGACTTGCACACTTTGGGAGTTGAGTTGTAAGGATAAAAGAGGAAATAGATCGTTGTCATCGAAATGGTCTGCGCTGGTAATTTGGTTCACAATTTTGCTTCACAAGGGGACATAACCAGCTCGTTCAGCTGATGAAGTCTGGTTCAGAGTCAGAAACTGAAGGTTGCGTGCTCCAAACCTGATTCACATCCATCTAACAGCCCCTGTCTTCTCTTTGTAAAGGGAGGAAGAGGTGTGCTTTCATTGATGGCTGTGTGTGTGTGGGGGGGACGCGTCTGTCAAGTCATCAGTGTAATCTCTGCTCTAAAGCAGTTTTTTCCACCAGCAGCCCGCTCACTGCAGATTATCCTGAATTCCTTTCACTCCTGAATGGCCTGAATGGTAATGAGACTCACATGGGCACACAAGCAGCTACATGCTCAGCTAACTGTGTTAAAACCACACATAAAGTGAGCCCTCGTACACACTAGGACGTCCTGATGCTTCGGCTTTTTCAGGACAGTTACTCAGCAGTGTTATTTGTTGGATTTTCAAAAACCAAGCCAGACTTGAATTCCGGATATTTTTAGCTCGTTATGAGAATATACAGTGAAGTATTTTAGTGACAGTTTTAGGACTGATTTTATGATCTTTTGTCCTATGTGATGCTTCATGTAGGCTGTAACATGATCTCTAAGACTTGTGTTTGCAGCACTTGCTGCTGGACTTACTTATCATTGATGCATTCACATGCTGGTAAATTAGAGGTATAAAAACAGACACGTTCTGTCAGTCAGCAGTTCATATTAGAACTTTCCCCGCGTGAGAAAGTAATATGAAGTGAGAAAATTGTGAGGCATTTTGTTCGATTTTGCAGCTATTTTAGCAGAACATGTTCTGTGTCATTGGGTGTTGTGGGGCTTTCAACACTGGCAGTCGACTTGCTGATTTGGTGGAAGTGACACATGTAGTCCTGCAGGGTTGACTCATTTTCTTTCTCCTCAGCAGTCTTCAGAGTTATTGGGAAGTGAAGGGGAAGTGTGGGCAGTGCCCAGCACGCAACTTTGACCTCGACTCTTAGTCAACTATTGTTGGAGAGTAAAATATGACCCCGCCCACATTAACCCAAACCATGGACCCAAAGCTACTCGTACTGACTGTTCTGTGACCCATAGCTCAAGTCCTCTGTGTGTCATGCTGCTGCATCACTCTGACTAAATTAGTTTTGTTTGCATGCCTGCATGTGCTTTCACTTTTTCTTTTTTTTTTTTTTAAATTGCATTATTATTCACTAATTTTATTATAAGCTGATCCTCAAAGTCTTTCCACCCTCATTGTATTTGAAAGGTTCGGTTCTGTCATTTTTTTCCCCCCAATGTGCATGGGTTTAGTGTTATTTCTAAGACGAATGGCTGCTGAGAGAGTACAAACTGCTGCACCTCCTCTGTTCATATGCCGGATTTTCTTCACGGCTTCTCTGATGAATGTAAATGCTATTTTAACACCACAGAGCTGACGTTAAGAGTCTGTGCTGTTCTTGTTCAGATTCCGTGTGTTGGCCACCCCTGATGCTGTTGTGTCTCGCCCTGTGCCTCAGTTATCGATTCCCATCAATAATAATTTTGAGCTCTTGCGAGGTACGTGACTGTTATTTCCTCCTTATTTAACCTTACCATAATACAATTGTTGTTTTTGCCGAGTATGATTATGTGTTTTGAGTGTAACACGATGCTAAGTGCTACAAATGTGCCGTTAACTCTTTGAGATGTTTGTGGTTCTTGTTGCAGAGGCACTGTCTCGTTCTTTACGTTCTCTCTACAGTTAAGGTCCTGATTTACTCGGTGTCACAGCACAGTGAAAGTCAAGGCAACCATTCAGCACCCCAGAAAGAAGAACCTGTTGAAATAATTTATAATCCCATTGTTTTACTCACACGGACCTTTGAACTGCATGGGTGTGAGCGCTCTTTCCTCTCTCGTTTCAGAGGGCGAAGAAGCTCTTCTTATTAATTTCTCAGAAGAACGTGAGTGAAATCTTTGTTTTTCAGTGGATTTTATGTGCGCAACATGATTGTTTCGTGTTGCCTTGACAAAAATATAGAAACTGACAACACTGAAATGATTGTATTCATTGGGACACAACCATGATCTGGTCTTACTACATTTTTAAAGCATTCCTGCTGCTCAATGTCTTTATTTAGTAGCGCTCTGGTCATGAGTTGCCTGGACGTCCTGAAAGAATGCTGAATTAGTTCACTGTTAAATCACTTTGCTTTGTTTCCCAGACGGTCTGCGTTTCTCATGTGTCTGCAAAAGCTAACGCTGTGCAACACGCTTGTGCGTCGGGGCCTGTTTTTCTCTGCAGCTCGCATTAGGATACGGATCAAAGGAGAAAAAGCACCAGAACTGCTGTTAGAGCTGCAGGACGATGAGCGCTCGCAGACTTTCTTGGTCCAGGTGAAGAGCGCTCAGCAGCACGGTGAGTCTCTCTCTCTCTGTCTGTCTGCAGCCACAAGCAGTACAAGGATTAATTATTGAATCACTCATCTAACATTCATTTACAGAGGGTGGATTACCCCCACTTGATGATTTCCTGTGTTTCGTTGGTAGACGGTTGCTGTTGGCTGCCATTTTTGAAATCAGATCCTGCTGCAAAAAGTTTCGGACCACTTTGCGAGCTCAGCTGGAGCTTAAGTTTTCTCTTTGATTTTGAAGATTTACTTTAATAACCAAAACCCATCCGTTTCTTTTCTTGGATTTTGAGTGAACAAAGTGAAGAAATTCTCATGATATCGAGTTGAATTAACTGCTTCTTGCATTCAGAAAACTCCAAAACTGTGACGAAACTATTTTGTGTTGTGTAAAGGTGTATTACATGATGAGTCACAGTCATTGTGAATGAGGCCCTTGTTCAGTTATCCTTAGGAACATATTAAACTTTAAATGGAGGCGTGTTTAAGTTTTGGGTGTATTTGCATTGAATGTGTTTACACTGATCAGCAACTCTCCTTTGTTTCCTTCCTGTCATAAAAAATGACAACTTCTGTACAAATACACCTCGGTTTATGACCGTCGCAGCGCCATCCTAGTTCAAGTCGTGAAATATGAGATGTGTGTGGGTTCGAAGAGGATGTGTCAATTTTTCCAGCACCTGTGTGTTGTGTTTGACTATTATTGCAGTTCTGCTTGATTTAGGGTTCTCTTTAGCTGCTGAGAAAGACAAAGATTTTTCTGATTGTGATATCGTCAATATGGCCAGAATTAGAAATGCACCGATGAAGAGCTTTACTGACAAGCTCGTCATGGATACCAATGTTTACAGTCACACCTATTCCACTAATAGCTGATACTGTTTTCTTTAGTTATTCACTGTTTCACATTCATATTAACTTTCCCTTGCCGGAACTAGAAGCCCTGGAAATGAGACTCCATTTAAAAGTGAAACGCTCAAGTTGTAAACATGAGCTGAAATAAGCACAAAATCCATATCTCTCAATCCATATCGCTCGTAGACTTGTGTAACATCAACCCTTCGTATCGGATTGCACAAAACTACGAGGAGAACTGTCTGCCAATACATATTTCCACGTGTTTCACCACAGCTGAAAGTGATGTCGCATAAAGTTGCGGCTGCATTTGTTGCACAATTTTTCTAAAACAACACAAATGGTACGTTTCCACAGACAAGAATGACGATATAAGACATTCACTATGTTGGTTATTTCCATTGATGCCTGGATGCTTCCTTTGTTAGCACCATCTGGCTGAAAGAATGTGATTGAATCTATAAGAGTTTAAAGTCTTTTTTTCACCTCTCCTGTGACAGTCATTTCCTATCAGCACAACCGCACATGTTTGTTATTTTGAGCTTTTCTCATATCACTTGTTGAAATATCTTCTGAAGGTAGATTTTATGTTCTCTATTAGTGTGCGCGTGTATGTTATGCCTTTGGGAGGTTTTGCATTCCTCATATAAATAGCAAAGTGTGTGGAAGCATTAGGCAGCAGTAAAGATCCTCACAGTCAGGAGTCTCTGCGGAAATTCGTCTGCGGTATGTGCCCAAACCACTCAGCCACTGGTACATTCATCTTGGAGTTGCCCTCTCAGTAACCAACATCCTGGAGGGATGGTACTTTTTCAGCTCAGGAGCAAGCAAGAACATTATGTTAGAACCATTTCCTTCTACTGAACTTGTTTATCTAGTCTGTCAGTCCGTGCCAGCACTTCCTTTCATTTCCAAGAAGAGAAAGATCCGACAGTAACTGTCAAGTGGAGCTGAACGCTCAGCAGCTTAGTCACTCGCCGCATGTTTCACTGGTATCCGTTACCGTTCTGTAATGCCTTTTAATGCCCCTCCGGGTGTCTCCTCAGTTTTACCTCTGTACATGTTCGCATTTACAGAAGTGTCTCTTTATAACATTCAGCTTGAAACAATTCGATGTCACAACGATTTTGCAATGACTCGTTCGTTTTTTTCAGAGTTTATCTCATAAAAAAAACGTTGGCTTGGTTTGATCATGTTGTTTGATTTTCCCAGTTGAATCCAGACCCAGCAAACCTAAGGCAATGGAGCCCCTCACACCGGTAGCCCAGAGAGGAGCTGTCCCCATCCCACCTCAGAGAGCAGCCAAGGCTGCTAACTCTGTGGGCTCTGGAGTCGGCTTAGCCAAGACAGCTGGTGCGCAGCCGCTCAACCTGAACAACAGCACTGCAGCTCATCAGAATAGCACAGGTGAAGCACAGAGACACACAAGCACTTATATCACCTCAGTAGGTGCTCGTGTATCAAGCCTTCTTTTCTTCTTATTGTGTGTAAAGATGCAGTTCAATCACTCGCCTCAGACTTTGGGTTTGAGGACACCTTCAACCATACACTCAAAGTGGAAGAGAAGAAGAATCACCAGAATCGCTTAGTTGCCTCCAGGGAGCCGCCACCTGTCCCTCCTCTGCCTCCTCGCAAAACCTCCTTCACTCCCTCTGGTCCTCTGCCTCCTGTGCCGACCCCTAAAGAACGAGCTGTGTCCTTACAGACCAAGGAGCTTTCAGTGAACACCAGCAGCAAGCCAGAGTATTTATCAACTCTATTTACAGCATGCAAGCTTTCCTTGAAATCACAGAACATTATTTATGCCTGTCAAAAACACTACATTGTCCCGGTGTGAAGTGTGCTTGGGTTTTGTTCGACTGAGACTTATTTTACTCTTACTTCTCCAGTAGTTTTAGGTCAGGCTTCGACCGCCCTGACAGACCGACGACTTGGTGTGAAAGTCCCACCACCAACAGCATGAGGCAGGCTATGTTCTCCAGTCAGGCGGGACAGAGAGAGTACCTCATCAAACACCGCTTGGGCAAGAAGGAGAGCGAGTACGTGGACATCCGACCCTTCAGGTGAGACCAGTGTTTTCCATCGGTGTGCCTCGAGTTTGTTCCTGTTAAAAGATGCAGCCTCGTGAAATCCGAAGATCGCTCCTTGATCCCCGCACTCTTTATGTTTGGAAGGTTTTTCACGGGCACGTGGAACGTGAACGGCCAGTCTCCGGACAGCAGCCTGGAGCCCTGGCTCCACTGTGACACTGAACCTCCTGATATTTATGCCCTGGGGTCCGTAAGAATCAATCATGCCAGCCCGCTCTGACCTTGAAGCTCTGCAGCGCACAATGTCGTGCTTTGATAACGTCCCGTTGTTGTGTCTTGGTTTGTGATTAGCTTTCAGGAGCTGGACTTGAGCACTGAGGCTTTCTTTTACATGGACTCATCCAAGGAGCAGCTTTGGGTGGAAGCTGTAGAGAAAAGTTTGCACCCTAAAGCCAAGTACAAGAGAGTGAGTTATGACCAACTGTGTGAGAGATGAGTTGAATGTAAAGAAGTATGTTTAAAGTAAAGGGAAGTATGTTTATAACGTTGTTTATCTGTGCACTCTGTTCTTAGCATTCAATGCATTGTATAAAAATGCTTCGTCAACGGCAGACCTCTACATGTTCTTTCAAATGAACACATACCAAGACTGTTTTTTTTCTTTGTTTTTCCAGGTTCGGATCATACGACTAGTTGGAATGATGCTTGTGGTCTTTGTCAAAAAGGCGCACAAGAATCATATCAAGGAAGTCGCTGCAGAACACGTCGGCACAGGAATCATGGGGAAAATGGTTCGTTTCCATTCAACTCAGACCAACTACCTCAGTAAACGCTGATAGACAATAGCGTGATGAAAGGTGTTTTTCACACCAGCTGTTTGCAAATTACTTTGGGCCAAATACAGAACGGTTAGACAGTTTCAGAGCTTAATTTAGATCCTGTGCTGCACTGAAGCAGCCGCCCTGAACACGCTTGGAAGAGGTGGGCTCAAGGTGACTTGCTAAGGGTCTGTCGCACACAAAAATGAGCTGGAAAGGCCTCAACCTGTGGCGTTCTGAAAAGAATCGATGCTATTAACAATGTTTCATATTTATTACAGAATCAAATCTTCGTTTTGTTTGGTGGTTTTGCTGCGTGGAGGTAAACTTCTGTCAATTTTTCTTCAGGGGAACAAAGGAGGCGTGGCGGTCAGGTTTGTTTTCCACAACACGAGCTTCTGCATCGTCAACTCCCACCTGGCCGCGCACGTGGAAGACTTTGAGCGCCGCAATCAGGACTACAAAGACATTTGTGCGCGAATGACCTTCCACCTCCTGGATCACCCTCCGCTCAGTATCGTCAAGCACGAGTTAGTTCCTCATTCAGTTGTGTCCATACAAGAAACACACTTTTAACTATGACTTTGACCCTCACGGTTCCATGTTTTATTAGCTGTAACTGAATTTTAGAAACGTATTATCTATCATTGTGCTTTTTAAGTCCTATATCATTGTTTTCCAATTCTTGCAAAAAAAGAGCATCTTCACTTAATACTTTTGTATGAGAGACATTTTACATGAACTGTTCAGTTTTTTTTCTGCTGTTTGAAACTTAAACCTGCCCTTTTGTTTCTCAGTGTTGTAATCTGGCTTGGGGACCTAAACTATCGCCTCTTTATGTACGAAGCTGCTGAAGTCAAACAACTGATCACTCAAAATGAACTTAAAAAGCTCCAGGAGGTTGATCAGGTGAGACATGATGAGATTAAAAGAATATAAAACTGAGTGAAGGGGACTTTATGTGTCGGCTGAATCGAATGTGAACTTTTGAGACACATATTGTCAAGCGTTTGAGAGACACTGTGACTCATTATGAGATCAAATCATAACTGTTTTGCTTCTTTGACCGATTGATAATTGACACTGTTTACATATTTATTGTTTAGCTAAACATCCAGAGACAGACAAAAAGAGCCTTCACGGACTTCATGGAGGGAGAAATCAACTTCATTCCAACGTACAAATATGACCCTAAAACTGACCGGTGGGACTCAAGGTAAACTCACACATTTCTATGTTGTTTATCATTCAAATAAACTGTTGATGCACAAAGTTACTTCAGGACTTGCCGTCACCAGTTTGACTGCACTTTTTAGTTCTTTGCTTTGGAGTCCTGATTACGTTTTGCTTGTCGGGGAACATTGTCGAGCCATATCATTGCACCAACAGAGAGTCAGCAAAACCTACTGTGTTCCTGATCTCTGTTTTTTCCTTCTAAACTGCGTCTGTTTCCTGCAGTGGAAAGTGCCGCGTCCCGGCTTGGTGCGACAGAATCCTGTGGAGGGGGAGCAACGTCAAGCAGCTGAAATACCGGAGTCACATGGAGCTGCAAACGAGCGACCACAAGCCCGTCAGCGCCCTCTTTAATGTCGGGGTGAGGATCAGTGCAGACGGCAGAATCTTAATGAGCTAAGCCAAATTAACTTCGGCATAAACATACTCTCTGTCATTGATTTTGAAAAAATTACGCATTATACCTACGAATTTCGTGGTGACACTTGTGTATGTGTTACAGGTTAAGGTGGTGGATGAAGCACGCCACAAAAAGGTGTTTGAGGAAATAGTTCGGGCGATGGACCGAATGGAAAACGACTTCCTTCCATCTGTATCTCTGAGCAGACGAGAGGTAATGACTTCATAAACTAATGCTAAGAAAAGAAGTTTGTGTTTTCGTGACAGTCTGAGGGGAACTCGTCTGAAACGATTGTTTGATTTTGGTTGACATTTATCCTTTCTACTCATTCTTCAGTTTTCATTTGAGAACGTGAAGTTCCGTCAGCTCCAGCGGGAGCGTTTCCTCATCCAAAATGACGGGCAGGTGCCCTGCCACTTTGCATTCATCCCTAAACTCAACGACTCGCAGTACTGCAAGGCCTGGCTGCGCGCTGAGCCCAGCGATGGATTCTTGGAGCCAAGTAAGAATGTTTAACCCAATAAAATTGTTCATTTTTTGACCGAGATGATGATATTACATTTGTCTGAGCCTCGTCTCCGTCTCTCTGAACAGATGAGACCCTGGAGATCTATCTGGAGGTGTATGTCAGTAAGGACGCGGTCACACTGCTGAACTCTGGTGAGGACTCGATAGAGGACATTCTGGTGCTCCACCTGGACCGCGGCAAGGACTACTTTATCACTATCTCGGGCAACTACCTGCCCAGCTGCTTCGGCACCTCACTGGATACCCTGTGTCGCATGAAAAAGCCCATCAGAGAGATCCCCATCACCAAGCTCATTGACCTGGTGAGTAAACATTCCCCACTGACACCTGGTAAAAGTGATAGAATTTGGACCACAGTCAATATTTTCCTCAAACAAAGCGATAGATGTGGAATGTAAAACTCCTATTTGGCCAGAGCAGCTCAGCCGTCTCTTGTACTGGAGACGCTCAGCACCTGAAATGCATGCAGGGACACGTGACGGCTTGTTCCCCCCCCTCAGGCTGAACCCTGTCACAGAGAGAGCCTAAATTTGGAGAGTTGAGAGTGTCTCAACCTGTGTATTTCTGGTCACAAGGGGCCAAGGGAACGAGGAAGTGGCAAAAAGATGGGAAGGTAGCTGCAACAGAACAGGGAAGACTGACTCAGGTTCGACCCACTTTAGCCCGAGTGATATAAATAGAGTCCTCTCGTTTCAACACAATCACCTCTGTCTTCCTCCGAGAGCTTATTTTTGACCCACTTTAGTTCGACTCTCGAGAATAGTGTTGCTCTCATTCGGTTGTTCTCTATTCTTGCTTAAACTGTTCAGTTTTCCCTTTTTCCCGGTGATTTGATTGAATGATTTATGCAAGAACAATCAATAATTTCTCATCTTCTCTGATTCTGCATTTTTACAAACTCTTCCCACCTCCTCTGTTCTTTCTTCTTCTCTTTCCATTCATCGCCTCTGCTTGACTTGATCATTGCTTTCCAACTCTTCACTGTGGGTGTGGGCTGACTTCTTGCTCAGGGGGAGGACAGCTTCATGGAAAAGGTAAACTATTAACACTGATTATGATCCGACATGCGCCACACCAAGGTTACCAGACCTTTTTGTAATGTGATTTTAGCACATAATTGACCCTCACTCTCGCGGTGAACTGAAACGGGTGCAGGTGTGCTTAAAATAAGCTGGGCTGGCTTATCAAGAGTAAACCAGATGTGCGGCTCAGTCAGCTGTTGTTTGACGTCATTTGTGGCATTTTGCCTGTTTAGGGACAAATATATTCAGGGTTCTTCAGGTTTTTATGTATTTAAAGGACGCAAAGATTTAAAAGGTGCAAGGACTTCAAAGGTCATGGACACAATCGTCATTTTTTCTTTCTTCTTTTTGAATGTTTATTTGAGCATCACTGAAAACAGATGTTCTCAGTTTAGAAGCTCAAACTCAATACAGCTAAGGTGCTGTTGTGATCTGTTTTCACTTTATGCGCTCACACTAACATTTGTTGTCACAAAAGAAACTTGCCTTTGCAAGTGACCAGCATAAACATTTTACATGTCAGAAACATGATGCAAGCAGCCCACCAACCAAGCTGAGCCAGAGTTCATTTGGTTTAGCGTGTGTGTCTGTGTGTGTGTGTGTGTGTGTGTGTGTATGAGGATCAGTCACCCATTAAATCTCCTGCAGGCAACGCTGGTCAAGTGAAACTGTCTTAACCTCATTTCACAGCAGCTTACCTTCGCAAACATGACGAAAGCTAATGAGAGAAAGTATTTTAATCTGGTGCTCCTGTGGAAAAAATAGCTAAATGTCTCTTATTTCATTACGCGTCTTTCTAATCAGTGCTAATAAAAAGCTGCCTGAATGAGCCAGTTTGTTCAGCTCCTTTCGAGAGTTATTTAATGTATGTTTTATTACAGTTCTATAAAGCTCAATACGCTGTGATTCTTCTAAACCCAGAGGATCACAGCTGAAGCTTTCGATGTTCAAACATTTTCCAGAGTATCGCGTTAGAGCTCCACGTTGGGGTCGTTTCTCATTAAGAGCCTCTCCAGTTTCCACCTGCCTTTCACGTGCAACCTCAGTAGCTGTGGTTATTTTTGGACCTCTCGCATGCGTCTCGGGATCCATTTGCAGAGACAAAAAGAAAGTGATATCCAGCGCCTCGTAAAATGGCTCTTAGATTCTCTTCTCCACAGAGATAAACCCGACCCGCTGCTGCTCTGACGCCATCGCGAATCGATCAGATGTGTTGTGCACCTTCTCTGTTCTCTGTTACTCTTAATACAGGCAATATAATATTGGGGATTTTTCATCAGTCTGTGGTGTAAAACTAATTAGGTTTTTTGAGAGAGTAGGATAGAATTGTTGCCGCAGTTTATTTAACATGGCGATTTGTCTTGATCAGGAAAAGTCAAAGGTGAGCTTCCTGTTGGGGGATGGAGCGAGTACAGAGGACAAACCTCTGAAGATCCCAAAGGAGGTTTGGATCCTGGTCAACCACCTCTTCACCAAGTCCTGCGATCAGGTGAGAGAGAGCGACAGCATGGAAGCACATGTTTGTTTACGCTTGATGTTACAGCAATGGAGGGAACGTGTCGAGCAAAGTTGTATCGTCGTGCTGAAGTCTCTGACAATGTCTGACATTTGCATCATAGCTGCAGAGTCTTTTCTGTGCAGGATGGGCTGCTGATGTTACAGCACAAGTCAGAATTCATAAGCACAGTGACTTAAGTTTGACATGAATGTTGCCTGTTGTAAATGCCCCTCATTTCCTTCTTAGGAGGATTTGTTCCAGACACCAGGACTGCAAGAGGAGCTGCAGAGCATCATCGACTGTCTGGACACCAGCATCCCTGACTCCATCCGTATCCTTTCATCCAGCCAGTTACACGATGCAAAAACCTCATCAACATATGATTAGGAAAAAACAAAACAACCGAGACCAACAAAAACTCAAAAAATAACTAAAAACCTGGAGATTGAAGCTGCTGAGTTGGCGTTTATGCTGAGGAGTCAAAGTTGCCAAGAAGATATGAAGCAAGAAGGAGACTGAAATCTCTCACATTCAGTGTTGCATGTTAACATTCACAATGCCTGAAAGGAGCTGTTTTTAACACATATCGGCAGATATTATCTTGTAAAGACAGAATACAGAGTTCTTATGTTTATTATGGTTGTCCAGTCCCATTCTGTCTGGCTGGTTCTTCCTTCACCCTCCCTGTAGCTGGGTGTAACCACTCTGTCGCCGAAGCTCTGCTGATCTTCTTGGAGGCTTTACCGGAGCCAGTGGTCTGCTATGAACTCTACCAACGGTGCCTCGACTGCTCTCACGACAGCCGCCTCTGCAAACAGGTGCAGCAGTCCCTGCTTCTGTCTGCCTCTGCAGCGTCTCATGTAGAATAGTTTCCCTGTGACGGTTCCGGGCTGGAGTGCGGCGCTAATCTCTCTCCCTCTCTCTCTTCTCTGATGTGTGACAGCTGATCTCCCAGTTGCCCCGGGCTCACCGCAACGTGTTCCGCTACCTGATGGCCTTTCTGAAAGAGCTGCTGAAACACTCGCACAACAACAATCTGACAGCCAGCCTCATAGGTGAGAGATGAGTCTCGTTCTTCTCTGTCAAAGAGAACAAATGGTTTTGAATCTTCACCCCTGCGGTTTAACATCAACAGCACAGTAGATTTGATGCATAAACACCATCAGTGAGTCAGCTGGTTTCTACTTGTTTATCCTAACTATTATAAACCACCTAAGTACATGCAAAATTTTGACTACAGGCAGGAAGTGAAATATTCTTTTCAGCCGTCATTTTATTGGTTTCTTTGGTTTCATTTTGTCGACGTTCCGTTGAGCATTATAAGCTTCTCCTCTAAAAGTGATGAATTCTTTTCTGCGCTGTGGTTTTTTCAGCGACCCTCTTTGCGAGCCTTCTCATCCGGCCTCCTCCCAACCTGGTGAGCCGGCAGACCTCGCACGAACGACAGAAAGCCATCGACTTTGTTCTGGGTTTCCTCATGGCGGGAGACGAGGAGTAAGTGGCGGCACCTGCTGCGTTCAGGCTCCCGACCTGGTTTGCGAGCGGCAAAGGACCTTCCGGATGCTGACTGTCAGGACCTACTCGGTGCTCTGTCGTCTGTTGGAAACCAGTGCAGCTGCTCTGCACCTTTTCACAAACTCTGGCGTTGGAGGTCCTCGAGACTTCTGATTGACGATTTTAGCCTGTGTCACAGCTTCACAACGTTCAGTATAAAGCGATCGCAGCGCTTGGGAGACGCTTTAACTGACCCTTATGCACTTTCTTTGAGGACCCATGGCTCCTGACTAAAGTCGTCCCTGTTCTTCAGTGACTCCTGTTATTACTGAGGTGCACAAGCCAAAATAACCCCAGAACACCGAGTGAGTGGCATGAATGTGAAAACACTATGTATCCGTAGATGGTTAACCTAAGACTCCTACACTAAAGACAGGAAAGCTACTTCCTGAAGTTTGAAACAAGTAGACTGAAAATGGAAGCATGTTCTGCTCAATGGGAGACTCCTAGAAATCTGTCACTAAGAATGTTTCAGCTTCAGATAATCTTGACAATCATTTGTGTTGCAGCATTTTATCTGAGACGACGATATATTAAGAGATGATTATTTTTCAGCATATCCACTATGCTTTATGTTATTTATACACAGTTTCTCCTGAGCAGTTTAATTTCAGGCCTCCTTTGGTTTTTTAACGTTTTGTTGAAATTTCTGCCAGTTTTTTTGTTTTGTTTTTGTTTTGTTTTTTTTTATCCCCGTCTTGTAGAAAACTCTGCTGTGTGATGGTTTGTTGTGTTTTTGTGCCGCGTAAGCCGTGAGCCTTACCTCCAGTTGTGTCAGTTCCTCCCGAATTACGAAACGAGTCTGTTAACACACTAACTTCCTGCTCAAGCGGAGTTGAGCGGAGACTCGCCCTCTTTGGTTCTCGATGTCTTAAATGGTGTAAATAGTGACCGTTTCCTTTGTTTCCTTGGCCTTTGTACAGTGGTGTGTTTCTGTGACGGTGTCTGCGGCTTGTGATGGAGGTGGTACTGTTGACGTCTGTGTTTGCTTCTCCTCCTTTCTGCCTCATCTTCAAGCCCGTTATGCTTTGTCGAGGACTGTGTGGGGCCGACACACAGCCTCTGCGTTATGTATGTTCGACCCACATGAGCCATGCTGGAGTTTGGAGTGTTGCAGAGCTGTTCTGCGTGCACGTTTAGCAGGATGTAATGGCTCGCCACCCTGCAGGATGCCGCTTGACTTGCGCTTTTTTTCCCTCCTCGGAGGATCTGTTCGCTCCCCCTGCAGCCACTGTCGCAACACTTTATGATGAAGGAGAGGAGGAACTTGCAGGCCGTGTCTGACAAATGTTTCCCCTCTGTTTTGGCCGGAATATGCTGAGGCGCACGGTCGCGGTCCTCTCCTCTCCTGCCCAGTGACTTTCTGTTCGAGAAAACTTGACGTCACGTGAGGTTTCTGACAATCGTGGCAGCATCACAAACGCCCCGCTGGTAGTTTCTTCTGCCTTATTGCCATCTGTGTATTCTTCCGTTGGCTTCGGTCGAGCCGAGCTTTGCCAAAAAAAATGGCTGGATCAGGAAGTCACAGCTCCCGGTGCTTCAGCTTTGGAGGAGTGTTTGTTTTGTTTTGTTCTTGTTTGTTTGTTTGTTTTTCCCCCCAGCAGTTGTTTACCACCTTCATCACATCATAGAAATCAGTATAATCAATATCGTCTGATTTAAAGTGTTGTCTTATGCCACTGTACCAACTGATGTAAAGGTGTTGAATCATCGTGATTCTTGTCTTCAGTTCTGTCATAACATTAAGGTACTTTTAGCGGTACACAAGGACACAGTTGTTTTCAACTTTTCAGATTTTTGGTACTTTTAATTTATTCAAAAGGAATAAAAACTCTGTATAAAGCTGATTTGTGCGACACGTTTCTTTGTGTAAGCCCTCCTGAACGACGATCAGAAAAACAACCAGCGGGAAGTGAACGATGGGTCTCACTCCTCAGGTAGGTGAGAAATTGTTCCTGGCTGATGTTCACGCTATAGTTAGTCGGCCTCACCACCGTGCGACATTTCCCGCCGGTATAAAACTCGCCTTGAACCTGTGGCCACCATTTGCCTGTCGTGTCGTAGCCGAGTCCGAACGCTGCCATGGCCGTGCTCAGAGTGTCTTCTTACCGCAAGCTGTTCGAGGAGGACGGCTGCAGCCGAAACGGGGGGCTCAGCGTGCAATGCGCGGGGCAGTACCGCGCTTCCGCCAGGTCAGTGAACGTCTCACAGCAGTGCACAGGTATCAGGAGGAGAGAGGAGTTGTCTGTGTGTCTGTGTGTGTGTGTGTGTGTGTGTGTGTGTGTGTGTGTGTGTGTGTGTGTGTGTGTGTGTGTGTGT
>JASSRZ010000049.1:11456805-11471092 GCA_032164315.1 Malacoctenus gilli | reverse complement strand
GTGTGTGTGTGTGTGTGTGTGTGTGTGTGTGTGTGTGTGTGTGTGTGTGTGTGTGTGTGTGTGTGTGTGTGTTCGGTATGTGCGTCCTTCGTTTGCAGCGATGGCCGAGGAGTATCTGGTGTGTTTCTATATATTAGATTTAATTCGAATGTGTGTTTGGTTGCGTCGGTGTGTTGCTCGCTCCCCTGGTACCCCGTCTATTCACTCGCCTCCCTCCCACTCAACCCCTTCCCTCGCCAGCTGGACACGGTCCCGTCTGCGCCTGGCCTCCATTACCAGACGCAATTGTCTCGATGCTGAAATGATTGCGATTGGATTTGAACAGTAATGCTGATTGCTGGCCGTCTCCCACACACCTGTGCACCCTCATGTTGCTCTTTTCGGCTCGCATTTGTTCCATCTCATCACGAATGTGGCGCTCGCTCGCGGAGCGGAGCGGCGACCGTCTGCCAGCGCGAGAGGCTGCGGCTGCTCTTTGCTCCCCCCTGTCAGGGAGCACTTTAAATCCAGCGACATCCTCCACGGTCTGGTGCATCCGCAGGCACACGTCGAAAGGTCTGATAGTATTTTTCATGCACCAAAAAGTTTCACGACAGCGCCCGCTTCTCATTGTGTGTGTCTGCAGTTCGAGTGCGGCGCATCCTCCTCGGCCGTGGTTCATCGGGGTGATGGAAAGGAACTGGAAGTGGGAGGAACTGCCGGGTCAGCGGTCAAAGACCTGTCAAAGATAACGGACGTCGGCGAGATAAAGGACCTGGTGAGTGGCCTCGCTCTCCTCTCATCCCAACGGTCAGTTCGCCTAAATTACAAAATGTTGACCTGAGCCAGAAAAAGCAAAGACATTTTATGAGCTTGGCAGAAAAGTTGGAAACAGTGTCTCAGTTTATGACAGATTTTTGGAATTTATTTGCCAAGTTTCTTCACACAGCAGCCTTGAGGTTCTTGAGAATCGAGTGATGCAACTTGTAGTGATGTGAGAAAACCAAACTTCCTGCAGTTGCAAAAAAAGAAGAAGCACACTGTAGTTATCAAGAGAGAAATATCAAGAGAACGTTTGTAAACGAGTCCTTCCTCTTTAATGCCAGAGGAAAGAAGGGATATTTTTTGTCTTAGTTTTTGTTTTTTTGTTCTTTTTCCATTTTGAAGTTTTCTTTTTCTGCCTGAAACAAAATTTGGTTTTCCATTTGTATATTTTTCTGAATTTGAAACAAACAGGCTAACAGTGAGTCTCATCTCCAAAGTGAGCCGTGTTTTGAAGAAAAAGAGCTAAAAAACTAAAACAAACTCCTAGCGGTCAGTTGCAGTATTGCACTGACTCTTAGGAAAACACAAGGGCCCCGAAATTGATTAGTTTCACAGTCCATCACTGCCGAGCAGACATCCACCACCTCTGCTTGCAGGCAACCTTCAACGTTGTGGTTGTATAATGAGTTTTCAAGCCAAAAAGGTCCCGCATTTGTGAAACTCAACCAACAGCGAGAGGAGTGTGTTTTACTTGTGTGGTGTGAGTTGAGTGTGAACTGGAGGAAAAAAAGTTCAGAAAATGAAGAATCATCTTTGACCTTTTCTCAATCCAGTTCAGAGAAGCTGGTGTCGGCTGTTTGGGGATGAAGTGGTGGTTTTCTGAGGCTCCGTTTAATCATGTGGACTCAGAGACGTTCGGGGGTCAATTTTCAGTCCTTATTTTGGGCTGAAAAGTCACAGCTTGAGTAGTTTTACTTCTTTTATTTCCAGACTTCAAGAGAATGTGATATTCCCAAAATTGCTCCTCAAATAAATATGCCATGTTTGCCCTTTCGAAAAAAGACAGCAACATTGTTTTTAATGCAACAGGCTTCAAAACCCAACTCGTCTTGATTTCTGCCTCTGCACCAGTTGGAGGTCTGACATCGAGCCCCTCTGCATAGTGGGCAACTTCTGCTGTCAAGTGTAAAAATATACATTTTGGGGGTGAGCTGAATCTCAAAGCCCTATTTACACATTATTCAAGTCCTTTGGTTCCTACCGACTGATTCAGATCTTCCCATAACACAATTCTGACCCCTTCGAAGACGTGGGGGGAAAAAAAAGGAGACGTCTGACAACCCACAACTGGCTCTGCGTCGCCCATCAGCTCCTAAATCAGGCATAATGGTGGAAATGAATGGTTTCCCACAGCAGGCGCGGGGAGTGGAAGGCAGCTGAGTGACAGCGGAGCAACAGTGTGGGAGATCCTGCTGACCAGAGTGTTTACTCTGCGGACACTTTCAGCGGGAGATGTGAAGGGCTCGGCTGCAGCTC
Source organism: Malacoctenus gilli (assembly GCA_032164315.1). Taxonomy (NCBI): domain Eukaryota; kingdom Metazoa; phylum Chordata; class Actinopteri; order Blenniiformes; family Labrisomidae; genus Malacoctenus; species Malacoctenus gilli. The sequence goes on along the minus strand of JASSRZ010000049.1, from coordinate 11,468,812 downwards.
AGACAGGATTTATTGCCCTCAGCGTCCGCAGTTATTAAGTACAGTCTCTCGGAGCGCCGGCAGCATCATAAACGCCTTAAAACTTTGCACGCACGCACGCACGCACGCACGCACACGCACGCACGCACGCACGCACGCACGCACACATTGGAGGCTTCCTCTGCGGACTTAAAAGAAGAAAAAACTTCTATCTGAGAGTTCAAAAACATGCCAGGACAGCACGGTGCCTTTGAACGTAACAGACGGCGAAATAAAAGAGACGAACCGGGAAATCGTGACTCAGGTAACATCACAGGACGTCTGCAGCAGGGAGAAACCACCTCCTCCTTTGTCTGCCTTCGTCTCCCCGTCGTCCATCAGCGGTCTGACCACACACAGCTGGCACACAACCACATCTGTACCAAACATGGTGGTTTGGTTGTGATTACCGAGGCTGCAGCTCTACCTCCAGCTCTTTAAATAAACAGCCGGCCTCCGTAACCACAGCACAACCCTTCCTACATCACCTACTTGCTCCAACACGCAGCGGGTCCAGGCTGACGGATGGACAGCTCGGTCTGCTCTGCTCTGTTTCCCCTACCTCGCCTGCGATGGACGCCTCGGGCCGGCTTCCTCACCGAGACGCAACACAACTTGGCCAAACAAACAGATTGCAGCCAAATCAGCCCTGACACACAAATGTATGTAATGAAGCGGGAGCTGATGAGCTCGTTCCAGACTCGCGCACACTCACGGTGTAAGAACCACATTTAGTATCAGAGGGAAACTGATGGCGACTGCTTGGGAAGTGTTTGGAGTAACCGGGTCGTCTTCTGCTCACATGATCTCGCTGAAAGACGAGCAGGAGCGCCTGGATCCCCATCTGGCTCTGACAGCTAATTGTTGAACTTCTGTGATTGCTGTAATTACTCACGGCAGGACGCCGCCGCGGCCGCCTCAGACGTCTGGGGGAAGGGATGCTCCTCAGTCTGTTTGTGGCTGGAGTAAACTAACCTGTTTTATCTGCTTTTGTTGGTTTTAGGACACAGTCAGATTTGTAAAGACGTTTCTTATGGCCCAACTAGATCATTTATGCGTGTTCTCAAGATTAGGATTTATGTGGCCCGAGTGTTTCAGCTGTTTACAGTGTTGGCACAGATGACAGTGAAGGATTTTTTCTCTTGAACTGAAGGAACTCAGCTCGAGTTCATCTCCCATGAACTGCCTCCTAACCTACATACTTCTGTTGAACAGGTTACGTGTGTTTGCTGAGTGGTTGGCTTTGTTTGTGAGAAAAAATCAGAAAGTCTTCAAAAGCTCTGGATGAAATTTACAGGACCGGTGAGGTGTGGAACAAAGAAAAAGAGGCAAAACTATGGTAGTTAACCTGTGATCCAAAAAGATGGAAAACATTTCTCAGGGGGGGGTTGGAAGAGTGTGTGTCCCTTTAAGAAGGGAGGCAGAGAAGAAAGAAAAGGAGGCTTTGAATGCGAACAAGCCTTTACAATCGTGTTGCTCCATCAGTGAGCTTCAATCAGATGTTGTTTCCTTTGAAGGGTCCATGGCTCCTTTAGGAGGGATCCCAAAGCAGTCAGTGGATGTGGTCATTTTCTGATTATGTTTGTCAGTATTTGCAGAAAACATCAGTCTGAAACGGATTGCTGTTCCAGTTCAGCAGCATTGACACTCCCAGCGATATGTCCTGAAACATGGCAGATAAAGGAGTAAATGTTGTGAGATATTATGTCTTAACGAATTGAGAAGATTCCCTTGGATGGATGTGAATGTTACACTGTCTGCTGGAGATGTAAAGCAGACACCAGCTCACTCCGTGATGGGCTAGATGTTGAGCACCAGACGTCGGGTGTGCTGCTGTCATGCAGTGATGCTATTTGAGGACAACGGCAGCCATTCAGCCAGAGCGGAGAGTTGCCAATCATCTGATCACCTGAAACGCTCTTCAGCTGCTGTTCTCGAGCTGAAAATTAGTGTCAGGAAAACAACGCAGTGTGTCATCGTGTCTTGCCGTCACGCCGTCGATGCTTCAGTCAGGACGTTTTGTTTTGTGGGTGTAATTGAAACATTGGCGTCTTTTCTTTTTTTTTTCTCTTCCTTGCACGCCTGCAGATCGCAGAGCTGCAGAAGGAGCTGGCTGAGCTGGAGACGTGTAACGAGGAGCTGGAGGACGAGGTCGAGATGAGAAAGGCTGCGTACGTGGAGGAGATTGCAGAGCTGGAGGTACGAGAGTGGACTGATTAATGTAATCAGGACCCGTAATGGACCAGTGGTTTGCGCTAATTCTGTCATTTAATCTCATCGTCTGCACTCCGCCCTGTGTGTGTGTGTGTGTGTGTGTGTGTGTGTGTGTGTGTGTTCGTTCTTCAGTGCACCATCGAAGAGATGAGGCATAAGGAGGCCGACCTGCAGGCTCAGATGAAGGAGCAATGCAACGACTATCAGGAGCTGCTCAGTGAGAAGATGGCCAGAGACATGGAGATCGTCGCCTACAGGTCAGAGACTCCGAGGTCACTGCCGGTTGATGTTTGAGCACTTCCGACTGCAGTGGATAAGACCATGAGGCAGCCTTTCAATAGCCCGTGCAAGATGGCTCGCACCAGACAACTTCACTGAAGTTCATCATCAAAATCTGCACAAAACTGAACGTGAGGAACAAGTTTAGCGCTGTTGATGAGCAGGTGGGGGTGCAGACCAAGTCAGAGTCTCCATTTCTCCCAGGAGAAAAATAAGAGAGGCCCTCCTCTCGCAGGGGTAGAACACAACCGTGGTTGGGGCTTTTTCAAGTATCTTGGGGTCTTATTCACGGGTGATGAAAGGTGGCATCATGTGACTGGACGCAGGCTTTGACAAGAAGTTTGTGTAGTCTCTTTACTGGACTGCTGTGGTGCTGCTGGAGCTGAGACAGGAGGAACAGATCACTGTTTGTTGCTCGGTCTAGATCAGTGGTCCTGAGCTGGGGGTCAAAGACCCCACCCCCCCTCTTGAGGGGGCACCAGAGATCACACGTGGAGCTCCAGGCTTTGCCTGCACTGGATTTTGAAGAAAACACTCTTAAAATCGGGAGCAAAATTAGAAAACTGTCAATTGCTTTTATTTTGAAGGCTCTTGCCTTTGTTTGTAAAAGAAACAAAACAAAAAACAAAAGTGTATTCGTTGTTTATACTTTCACTGCAACCCCACAGTTCCTTCTTTTTTTTCTGTCCTGGGTTACGACTGAAGATGTTTTTTTTTCCAGTAATCTGTCAGATAATTTACTGCAAAAGTAGAAAATAAAGGATTCCCCCCCTGGGGACTGATTTTACCAGCAGTAATACCATAAAAATTAAAACATTTGAAATTTAAGACCTGATGTGCCGCAGCAGCCCATAATGCACTTGCGCTGATCCGCGTCTCTTTTGCACCTTTCCAAATGAAGAGCTGCCATAAATACAAAGCGGCCCCCCCGGTGCCTTCACGACTCGCATAATCGAGCTGCGGGTCGTTATTCTTAAGTACGACCAATAAAATTTTAGGGTTCATGCTGGAGGGCATGAAAGGAGCTTCTGATTGTGTGGCTTAATTGTTCGGTGCGAGTGTCAGTCGGCAGGACGGTCGCGTCTGCTGGAGGTTTCCACGCCAACCAAAACACCGCGCCAGGTGATTGTTCTGATTAGTTTATCTTCTGAGCTGTTTGAGTTTACTGATTGCAATTAAAAATCCAGAAGCTTTCAGCCTTTGCTGTCGCGGGATGTAGATTTTTATTGGGGAGGGGGGGGTCAAATGAAAACAGACGTCCCCCCTGCGGGGCTCAACACGGCACCGCGTATTATGGAAACATGTCAAGTGTAATTCAGTGTTTGAAGGTAAAGCACATCGTGGTCCCGTGATGATTTCATCAGGTCTGAATTTTTCTTAAGGCTCTGTTTACTCTGGACATTCCTCTCGTATGAGCAAATCCTCGCAAAACAGGAAAGCTGTGAAATCCCTTTCGCCGACGCGCCGCTGTGAGTCATGCAAGTCTCGTTTTGGCCGAGAAACTCGGACAATGTCACCTGGGCGTCCGAGAGACAAAGGGGGGCTGAGGCCGCGTGACGGGTCGCAGGAAGCGGCTCCCGAGCGCGATGCCGTTTCCCGTCTGTGACCTTGAAGACGTTCCTGTCGCTCTCCCTCCGTCCGTCGAGGTTGTTTAACCATCTGCCATCCTGGTATGCGGACTGACGCACTTCGGCCGTCCCGTCCCCTTTCCGGCCTGCTCCGTCGCCTCGTCCGACCCCCAGGGGGTCCCGCCGCAGGCCGGAGCTCGGACCCCTCCGAAAGCCTCATTAGAATGGGCAAAGAGGACCTCACACTGTCAGCGTCCGTGAGCTGGGCCGCTGCCAGCGCTCCTCCACGCCAGCCTGTTACTGTCAGCGCCCCCTTCTTGCACACATTTACAGATTCGCCACAGTTTTAATTCGCTCTCATTACCCAACAGACTGTCCCAAAGACATTTAAGTTGCAGGAAAGGCACGCAAGGCAGTGCCAACTCCCCCCCCCCCCCCTCCTCTTTCTTTATTTACTGGATGTTTTGTCATCCGTGATTAAAGCCATGAATAAGAAATGAAAACGGTGGTTGTTTATTCGCTCCGTGCAGAGGCGAACTGTCTGCACGACAGACCCTAATGACCCCGAGCTGCCATTACTGGGTGGCTTATCGCCTGCGAGCGCTTCCCAGAGCAGATGCTCGCCGCTCTCGCGCGCCGCGAAAGCGAATCATAACAGTCTGTAATTCATTCATGTTCTTTGCGGTTCACTCACACTGCCGCGTGACACGGCAACAAGTCGATTGACTGAGAAGAAACAGCTTTTTTAGTTTAGGGCCTATTTTTAGGCGGCTCGAGCTGCTCTTCATTCCCCAGCAGGAGAAAACCCCCAACTCGACTCCTTCGCTCGAGCCCATCCAGGACGCGTTCTGCTCGCGTCTCCCTGTCACAAACATCGCATTTGATCGACGCCTTTCTCTCCGTGGTCGAGTCCTCCTCTTCACTTTTGTCTCTTATGCCGTTTATGTCTGAAGATGTGCTGATAGAAAGACAATGGGATCTTTTTTCGTGCATTGTTGTACCAACCTGTCACTCAGTGTTTATGTCAGAGAAGCAAACAAGCGAAAATGTCGGATGATTTGCTGTAGTTTCAGTGAAGGTCTTGGTCTCATTCTTTGAAGGTCTCGTCTTAGAGTTGGGCGTTTCTGTCCTCTGGTCTTGTCTTGTTCTTGGACTGTGTGAACTCAGGATGAGGCCACTAAACCGAGAGAGGGACTTTGAGCACAAATGTGCAAAATATAGGTGGGAAATCCAACCTCGAGCCATGTGTGACGCAGCCATCGCGTTGGGATGGAGCAAAAAAGTTTCCTGCAGTTTATTGACTTGAAGCCCTGTTTCAAGGGTAAAAGCAGGTCAGAGCTACAAACAGCAAGGTGGGTTGGAGCTGAATCGAACCCCCCTCCCCGTGTGAAGTCGCTGCTCTTGATCATCGTCACATGAGTTTCATCAGAAGTTATGATGTGTGTTTGTTTTCCGACCACTGTAACGACTTCTCTTTCATGTTGGCTTAAAAGTTGACGCGCACAGTTCATTCCTGACCCTGAAAAAACTCCCGGCTCGACGTTTGTGATCAAAAGGTTGAGAACAGCTACCGAATGACCACCAGTCGAAGTGATTAGATGCCTGAGAATTAAAATTTCAACCCTACTAAAAATTTAAGGAGTACAGCAGGACCTTTAAAAGCAAAATACTGAGCAAACACTCGCTTTTAGCATCATGTTTTTGAGAGCAGGGGAAGTACAAGGAAGGCCAGACAAAATCCAGGGCTCAGTTTTGATTTTTTTTTTGTTGCTGCTCAGACATCAACTGAGCAAGTGAAAAGACATTTCTTAGGGTTTTTTTTTTGACATTCTAGCATTAAAAATCTTTTTTTTATGTGTATTTGGTGTGAAGTATTTTGTGTATTGTCCCATCGAATCGCTGTATCTGTTGTAATGATGAAAAGTCGACTTGCAGGAAGATCTTTTTTTCCCGTAATGATGTTTGAGCATTCCTAAAAAATGTCTTTCCATAAATTTGTTCCCATGTTGCCAATTTTTTGAGTCCCGAAATAAATATATCGTATATTTTTACATCACACAAATAAATCCTACATGAGAGGACGTCATCCTAACACCAGCTTTCCGCCTGATGAGACGTCTGTGCCGAGTTCGCACCAAATGATCCGTTTCTCTCTCCGGCAACCTCACATGCACCCGTGAGCATGTTTATCTTTGCCGCCTCTGCGAGTTAAAAACCCCTCCTGTTGTGTTTCTGTGTATTTCTGTGCTCCAGGAGTCTGATGGAGGAAGAGGAGGCGAGGCTGGGCTGCCTGTGAGTCACACCGGCTGGACGCTCATCGGCACGCAGACGAGAAAACAGACAAAGGATCCCCCCCCCCCCAAAAAAAATAAGTCAACGAAAAAAAAAGAAAAAAGAACCAGCCGTGAGCCACCGCCACGCCGAAGCTTTAGGTACCAGTGCAGCCGTTGGTGCAGATGTAAACTTATCATGACAGATTAATGCAGGCTGCACGGCGGAGCCGCGCCATTGATAACAGGTCGCTGGCAGATGACCCCGAGACTTCCAAGAAAGATGGAGCTGTCTCAGGCCGGTGGGAGGACGGGGGCTGTGCCGCGAGCGCGCATCCATTCAGTGTCTGGCGGAGATGTTTCCTTAAGTGGCTTTTTATCTTCAGCCGCTCGGATATGATTCATAAATGTTTCGTCCTTTCTCCGCTGACCGACGCGCTCACACACAATCCAACCAACACGCAGGCGCACGAGGCGAGCGGAGCGGCTCGGAGGTCTCGTCCCCGCTCCCGTCCGGCCTCGTCCATCACTCAGAGCCCGTCTGATTGCCGCCTCTTAACCCGCGACCCCCGTCACTGTTGGCAAACATAACCACGGCTCTCTGTGCAGTAACTAAAAGCATCTCGCCTTCGCTCCGTTGTTGTGTAGGTTTTCAACATTGAGTGTGTGCTGCATGTTTGCTTTTCAGACGGTTCACGAACAAACAAACACCAACGCGACTGAATATGACGTTTTCTTTGAACAGTCCCAGGCTGAATTTGGAGAAATGTTCCTCTGCAATCGTGTGTATGTGTCGCTGCCGCTGCTGCAGCTTCAGACTGTCATTTAGAGTTGTGTGAAATAAAGCTAGGCGCTTCACCTCAAACTGCGTGTGACTTCTGTATAAACCGGCCTCATGAGAACAGCTCGTGAATCTTCCGCGTTAAGCCCCCCCCCCCACACTGTAAAACTATGCAGCGCGGGCAGAGTGATTTATGCTCGGTGATCCTTCTTTCATTCGTGTTCATGCTTAACGTGAGATTTGAACATTCCCAGCTATTAACCATCTCAAAGGCTTGTTAGCTCTGCCATCAAGATGAAAAATGCTGCTAATAACGGATCAGATGAGATTAGCCACACTGGGTGAGCTCGCTCTGATGGGGAGTTAGTCCCTGTGATAATTGACTTCAGTGTCTGCAGGAGGAGTTGGGGGGAGGCGGGGGGGCACTGTGACGCGTTCAATTATCCCAACGTTAAAGACAACCAGCTCAGTGAAACATCGCAGTGTCGTACTTTTCTGAGATTAGAGGAGGCCCCTTACAATGCTGCTGTTTCTTAAACTTCAGGTTCGAAGTGTTTTTGCACAAAGCAGCCAAAAACCGGGCAGATTTTAATGGTGTTAGGTTTCAGATGTTTAATTAAAGCCAAACAAACTGACAACACGTTTTTAAGTGTTTGAACTTGGAAAAGCTGCGCTTGCAGCTCCTTTCACAACACAATTAGGGACCTGAAAGGCTCCTGATAGTTGCCGGGCGGTGACCTCCGGGCTCCTCTGTGTTCCTGCGCCCCCCGTCACACGTCCTTGACAACTGAGAAAAATGCGCCTCAACCCCTCAAAGCTGGCCGGTGACTCCGAGCGGCCCCGAGCTGCTCCGCAGCACCTCTCACCCCTTCAAGCCTGGAAAATTTGATTTGAAGGTGGAGACTTTCAAAGCTGAGTCATGGATCAGTGGGCAGCCGGTGGCCTGGCCTTTTCATCAGCCTTTTTCTTTACTTCTCTTTTCCTCCCCCCTTTTTTTGTTGTTTTTTTGTGGGAAGGAGCTTTGGGGAAAAAAACCCCCTGCAAATCTTGACCAGCACTAACAAATAAAGCGGCGACTGCAGGGGATAAACAGTGTTTGGGGTCACTCTGGTGCGATGAGTGTGTCAGCGAGACAGCGTTTCACACAACATGTGCTGTGTACATAACATCTCATTAAGTTCACATGGCGCAGGAATGTCTTTGCATTAGGAGTGGCAGCAGCGAGCTGATGAATTATGACATCGGAGCTCGTCGTATCACTCGACATATCTTCGGTCGGCAGCAGAGGAATCTGATTAAAGCCAGAGGTGATGGCGTCCAAGGTCGGCCCGTATGACTCAGCTCAGCTGTCACCTGTACGGAGGTATTCCCAGAGCTCTCGTCCCCCCCCCTTCAGGTCCACTCAGACAAATAAACAACGTCTTGACTCGAGACAAAAGCAATTCTTTAAAATCTCCTCATGGCGGCTTGAATGTAACGAGCCAAGCCGGTGTTTAGAGAGCAAATAAATAAGAGAGGACGGGGTTGGATCAAGGAAGAAAATAAGAAGAGTAAAAATATACAAAGGAGAAAGAGCGATTGAGAAAGTATTTCCTTAACAAGAGGGGAACAAATAATAAATTATGGGGCCCCTCTCCCCTGGGACGACACTGGCATGCCTGAGGGTTGGAGGAAGTGGGCATCATTCTCGTTTTATGGGGGTCGTGGACAGCCTTCGCCCCAGAGCGCATCACTTACACTCGAAAAATAAGCCAAATTACCATAAAAAGCTCAAAATGTGGATTGAATATTGCTTTCTACAGTATTATTACAAAAATACCAGAATGGAGCAATAAAAAATAGGTCAAAATATCTTGACATTTAATCATAATATTTTGAGATACTTTTGAAGAGAATATCCCGTAGGAAAAACACATTTGTTGTGTTCTGTATGTTTTAAAGTAACAGACAAGAAAAAGAGAGACAATGTGGATAAAATGATGAGTTGTTGCAAGGCAAGATAAGTTCAAAGTCCTGAAAGAAAGCTTCTTCAGGTGTATTTTAGACACACACGCACGCGCACACACGCACACACACTGAGTTTACGAGCCTTCCGTTGTTGAGTCAAGATGATGATGGTGAATGTGCAGCCCTCGTGTCCCTCATCGTGTCAACACTGCAGTTTTCTCCCCTCCTCGTATCTGCAGTCCCTGTTGGCGTGTATAACTGAGAGACTGCTGACAGCTGTGACCCCACGTTTACCCCCCTGGCTCCCCTCACGTCAGTCCCAAAGCAGGTGGCAAGCACCCCCCGACACGAGACCCCCCTCTCATCTAAACCGCCTTGTTTTTGATACTTTTTCCCTATTACTTGAGAGATAAAGTGAAGGCGCTCTTCAAGCTTGGGCCCTTCTCACTCCTCACAAATGGTTCTTCACGGCCTAATTTGATAAAAGTTTCCTCCTTTGTCCCAAAGACTTGAATGAATCAACCTTCAGGGCACGCTGGAAGCGGACAAACCAGCCTTCTTCCTGGCTGCCTGGCTGCTTGGCTGCTTCTGCGCGCATTGCTGTTTTTGATTTTATTTTATTTTTTTATTTTGTTTTTGATTTTGTTTTTTTTATACTAATCATTGTGGAGGGAAACCAGAGAACCTGGAGAAAACCTCCACAATGACGAACTGGGGCAGAGCCACAAGCAGGCTCAATGTGATGCGACCCTCTTATATTTTTAGCTGTAAAAGCTTAATGTGGGACATCGGTTCCTCCACAGCGATGACAGAGAGCCTGTTTGGCAGGATTTTCGGACGCCTCAACAAGGTGGTCTTGGTGCTGCTCAGCTTGGACGCGGTTGGGGCACCAGTGTTTTGCATCTGGTGGACGTCCAGCCTGAGCTTCCTCACCTCATCCGTCAGACTCTTGTTCACCTCGTTGAGGCTGTTGCATTCCCGCAACAAAACAGCACTGCCACCCTTCTCTGCCTTCAACTTGTCATGGAGGTCCCGGATATCCCACTTGAGAATCTTGTTCTCGTAGAGGGTCGTCTCCGGCCGCCAGGTCAGCTGCTGCTGAAGGTCTTGGATTTTTTCATCCTTCATTCGCAGAGCCTCTGCCCTCTGGGCGAGGGAGAAGCTTCTCTTCAGCCAGGACTTCTTGAGAGAGGTTTTGAGCTCTCTCAGGCGAAACTTCCGGGAGCGCTCTATTGGTTTGCGCCCGATTAGTTTCTTTAAGTCCTGTTTGAGCTCCTCGATCTTACCATTGAGAGCCTTGATCATTTGGTCTTGCTCTCTGATGGTGTCTTGGAGCCGAGGGTTGGAAGCCTCCTGAAGCTCCATCACATGCGCCTTGTAACGCTTCACTTTTTTTCTCAGCTCTTCCTCCCTGAGTGACGCGTCAGCCAGATTTCCCTTGAGGAGGACGATCTTCTTCTCCTGTTTTGCCTGCGTCTCTTCAAACAGACTTCGGTCCTTCCGCCCTTGCTCCTTGACTGAGTCGCACTCCATCGTGACCCTCTGGAGGTCTGCCTCAACCTCAGTCAGCTGAGAGCGCAGGCTCCTGATAACTTCATTCAGGTGTTTGACTCTGTCCTCTGTGGAGGCAATAATCCCCTGAGCAGCGGAGAGGTTTTCTGCTTCAAGCTTTTTCTCCGCTCGCACGCTTTCTACAAGGTGCTGGCTGAGATTCAGCTCGTTCTCCAGTCTCTGGACCGACACGCTCAGGGACAGGATTTCTTGTTCCCTGGCTCTGTTTTGGCCAGAAACCTCCTCAAACGCCTGCTTCAAAGAGTCATGCATTTGACGGGCTTCTTTCGTCTCCTGTATGATCTTTCGATACTTGCGAGCGTCTTGTTCGAGCATCTTTATTTTCTCTTGAAGCAGGTCGTTCTCATGGGACATTTTCCCCCTCTGCTTCAGCAGTTCGCCCTGCGATCTCCTCACCTTGGCTGACAAAACCTTATTGCTCCTTGTCAGCATCTCGTTGAGTTTGGAGAGAGCCTCTGCTTGCTCTTGATATATTTTGTATTTTTCCACCAGCAAGCTGTGTTTTGTTTTAAGAGCGTCGAATTCCTCCTGCTGGTGAATGTACTCCGCCCTCTGCTTCTGCTCTTCCACTTGTGATTTGAATGTCACCATTCTGGGCGAGGTGGAAGGCTTCATCTCCTTCTCTCCTGACTGGAGTTCCTTCTCTCTTTCTCTAAATGCCTCCAACTCCTCTTCCAGTTCTTTAACCTGGCTTTTGTAGGAGGCATTTTTTTTCCGGAGGGTTTCGATGAGCCTGTCTTGAATGTCCAGATCATTCTTCAGGATTTTGAGCCTTTGCTGTCCAATGCTGCACTCAGCCACAGAAGCCTGGGCTTTCCCAAGCTCCTGTTTGAGGACGTGGTTCTCAAACAGGAGCTGCTTTCCACTTTCCAGAGATCTTCTGAGCTCCACCATGAGCCACGACGTGCTCGTCTCAGATGCCATCTCACTGGGAGTATGAACTCACTTGGAAAGTTGCTTGACTTTGCTGGTCACTAAATGTGGCTGAATAACCTCCGAAGACTTTTACACAGCTGAAATGAACAGTCAGTCTTCTGAAAGGCACTGAAAAAGTGGGAACAACTGTATGACTGAGTCAGATTGTGATGTGAAGATGCATTGTTATAGACTGCATGAAGAGGAAGAGGAAATGACATCACAGGCCTGTGATGTCATTTCCTCTTGTGATGTCATTCTACGTTTACTTTGGCACACATATATATGATATATTTTGAATTTTTTCACCAGCATGCTATGTTGTTTTTTTTAAGGCTGTCGAACTCCTGCTGCTGCCGAATGTACTCCACCTTCTGGCTGTGGAGCAGTTGAGACTCCAGGTGGGGTTTCTGCAGTTCGGCTTTGGTCCGCGCTTGTTCTCT
>JASSRZ010000049.1:11435041-11456705 GCA_032164315.1 Malacoctenus gilli | reverse complement strand
TCCACCTTCTGGCTGTGGAGCAGTTGAGACTCCAGGTGGGGTTTCTGCAGTTCGGCTTTGGTCCGCGCTTGTTCTCTGGATTCCTTCCTCAGCCGTTCCGCAAGCTCCTCCATCTGTTTGAGGGCCTCCTGCTCCTCCACTCGTGGCTCTAATACGACGTTTGTCGACTCCATTCTGGGTGAAGTGAAACACCTCATCTCCCTCTCTCTGTACTTCTTTTTCACCATTGAAATTTCACCCCAGTGAATTGATTTGTTTTGGCAGTTTTTTTCAATTTTTTTTCAATAATCACAGAAGGTTCCAAAAGCTGTATCGTGACTTTCAGGCTCACTGCTTGGTTTTTACCGAAGTTCTGGCTCTGCAGTTTCATACGATCTTGCCAAATCAGTTGCACTGCTATAAGTCACTGATCCGCAGGTGAGAGGCGCCACCTCAGCATATAAGCAGTGATGGTTAATGGCAGCTGGGCCGACAGTTAGGGTGGAGAAAAATGAAAGTTGCCTGGCAACCGGTGCCAGACGCAGCAGTTGCATGCTGCAGTAGTTGCATGCTGCGGCAGTTGCATGCTGCGGCAGTTACATGCTGCGGCAGTTGCATGCTCCATATATATAGCCACTCACACACACACTATGAATATGACTAGACTACACTACCTGCTCCACTGCGCCGAAAGAGGGGAGAGGTGGAGTCGCACCACCTGCCACCACGTAGAAAACTGTTCTTTCATGCTCATTCAGCATCTAACTTTCAGGCGGTAATCGAAAAACTGCCGTTTACAAGCAACCTCAGCGGTGCCCTACAGAATGTAGCTGGACAGCGGATGGTGGCAAGATGGCTACTTATTCGATGCATTCCCCAACTGCAACAAATCGCCAGCTGCTCACCAGGCGACAGGGAACACAAGAGAAAACAGCCAGGATTTGTATTCTCCCGCAGCGGCTTTCACACCTATTAAAGCACGTTCGCGTCTTTTGAAGCACAGAGTGACTTTATTTGCAGCTCGGGGCTTTAATGGATCGAACCATTCGCGGTATTGAATTCTTGGCAGAAGGCCTGCGTGGATCTTGGCCACCCTTGATTTCAGTCCTCATGTTAAGCTACAGTGTGTCAGTAAATGGGCTGCTCCCTGCACTTACCCTACATACAGCAGCCATGTCTTGGTAATGTAATGTCTTCTTATCAGTTGGGGGGGGGGGGCATCATCAGTTATCACATAGCGGCTGCAAGAATCCTCCCAACTGCTGCAGCACTTAAATGGATTATTTTTGTGGAATTTCTCTGTTGATGGATAACATCCTGGGACCTACGTGAACGCACACTCTGTACATATTGCAAGAATGATGAACTGGATCAAATTATATTGTGTGGAGCGGTGTCACAAATAGCTTATAGGAGGAACTCATTACCTTACACAACCACGGACCACCAGCAGCTTCGTATTAAAGCACTACAATCTGCTCCCAACATGTTCATTGCACAAAGTCTCATACATCCTTCGAACAAGTTCTTTGGCAGCTTTAAGGATATCAGGGTGTGAAATTTGACTTGGTAAACTTGTGTGGGAACACTTTAGTACAATAAGGATCATCACCTCATCTACTGAACCTCATCTGAACTAACTTGTAAAATATTCCAATAAAAAAATTAGAAGACAAGCAAGTGATTCGACAGTGATCATTAAGTGGTCTCTGCTTTTGCATTCTGCACAGATAAACTCACAGACGTGAATGCTGAAAACAACAAATCAATCAAACTGGATCAGGACAATATGACTGTGTTATTTTAAGCCAAAACACCAGAAGGCCAAAAAGCTGTACAAAACCAACCAGTGGATTTCTCACTACTTTCACCACTGATTAAATTATTATCTGATTAAATGATCCATGGTGATACAGTGAAATAAAACAGTAATAAATGCCACTTAAATGATTTAGATGTATGTGTTGGGTTTTTTTTTTGTTTGTTTTTACAGCTTGTGGAAAAGTTTGAGTCAAAGAAAACATTTATTTTCATCACAGTCACCGAGTTGATTCGGTCCCACGATCAGTTCCTCTTCCTGTGCCTCTGAGGACTGGCAGCCAGAGCGCCAGTGGTCCAAACCATCATAATTTGCGCTGGGAGTAAGAAATCACATGTGTCACAGTTTATGTCGTAGCCCGAAGCGACGGCTGGTTTAGAATTTGGAACAAACTACGAAATCATTTTCTTTGCGCAGCACTCATTCATCTTTTCTTGCAGACACTCAGACATTTCAGGCCTGCTTCCCTTCAAACGTGATGTGACGGGCAGGAGAGCAACTTTTTCCAACCCTCGACCTCATGCAGGCTTTTTGAAAAGGATACTTTGATTCACATTAAAATGTCATTTGATTGAACATGATTACCACGCCTCGACCTGGAGTGTCTGTCTCGCTGGACGATGACCTCCTGCAGCCCCGTTAGAGGGGCAACAACACCCAGCCAGCTGAAATGGTGCTGTGGTGTTAAGAAGGTTATCCACTCATTTAATCCCACAGTTGTTGACCACATCAATAACACAAGGAGGACAGGTGGGATCCCCCCCACCCCTCTCTGATGTTTTTCAGCTCTTTGTTCAGCTTATCTGGATGTTTTCTTTAATGAGTGACTGTGAAATGGATGGTTGGGTGCTGAGCCACCGGTGAGCCCGAGGAGAGTCCCTGAAGGTCCCGACGCTGGTGCCGTTTCATCTCAGAGGCTCACCAGAGGACCTGTCAGGCCCGCGACGTTTTACAGCTCAGTCTGCAGACAAAACACCTCACGACCAAATCCCCTCGGCAACATCTGCTGCCAATTTAGCCGAGGCATTCCTGCAGTCTCTCCTGTTTAATATTCACAGAGGTTGGGATCTGCCGGGACAAGGCCGGACGGGAAAAGGCGCGGAGGAGAAGGAGGAGGAGGAGGAGGAGGAGGAGGAGGAGGAGGAGGAGGAGGCAAGGCAGCGCCTGCAAGCCTTTGGTCCGTGGTCCAGACACGGTGAAAAATGAGGGGTTAACAAAGAGTGGGCTGCAGCAGGGGCAGGTTAACTGGGCTAATTTGCAGGGATAATAATGGCGTTTGCGCTAGGCCTTTGGGGAGCAGCGGCGTGGAACGCAGACCCGACGGTGCAACCACACAGGAAGTTTACAACATGGCCCAGCAAATCAAAACGTATTTAATCATCAAACAGGTAACGAGCGGCTGGCGGCAGCGGCAGCGGCCAGAGCCGGCAGCCATGAAGATGGAGACAAATGTTTGGAGAGGAGGCCGGCCAGGGTGCCAGATCTGCACCTCAAAGATCCCAGACACTGAAGTTTTAACTGGCCCAGTCGAAGGCCCAACCTGTCAGACGTGCAGGCTTCCCCTCGGTTTTCGCCAGTAGCCTCGAGCGATATATTCACACCAAAGAGTGCATTATATATGTTTTTAATTATCCTCAGGTGGATATTGGAGAATGTGTTGCTGTACCATAAAGTGAACAATAAACCTGGATGCATTGTAACTTTTACAGGATATTACTTACTACTGGTGGAGCTGAACCCCCCCCCCCCCCCAACATATTTCATAGGCTGTAAGCGTGCATCCTGCATACAGAGCAGCACATATGTTCCGCCTGGCTGTGTTGGGAGGGAGCAATAACCCAGTTAATTGATAATTAGAGCTGTGGCCTCTTTAAATATGGCCACACAGTGTCCTTGTGAGTTTTCATGGCTGTGTCTCAGGCGCTGCTAACTTTAGAAACACAGGAAACTCCAGTTTCCTCCTTTGAAAGAATTTAATCTGTTTATGCATATTTCTGGGAGAGAATGTATTTTTATGCATGTATATTTTGTCACAGGAAATCCAATTCCTTCCACAGAAGCAGACTTGAATGTGAAACCAGAGAATTGAAAATATTGAAGGTTGCCTGTTTTGGTTACTTGAGCTCACTCGTGAGAATATTTGTTTTTTCATTCAATATGGAACCTTTCAAAAAAATTCCCCAGTTCCTTTGTGTTGAAGTGGCCTTTATTATGAAAATAAATTCTGTGTATCTGTTTGGGTGGCGTCCTCGTTCCCAGATGACGTCGGCCCCCGCGGTGAGGGAGCGGTTGTGCGTTGCAGCTGCTGACACTCCTGAAGCCGTCTGATGACACCGTGAGAGGGTGAAGCGGATCGCGCAACACCTCTGCAGCTCCTCCTCCAAAGGGCCGTCATCGCCGTGGCAACCGCATAAACATCTGTGTCCCCATTCAAAAGAGGCCACATCTGTTTTTCTTCATTAATGCATGTTATCATTTTGATTGTAGTTTTCCTGTTCGAGTCAAGCTGAGTCTTGTCTGGTTTTATCACC
Organism: Malacoctenus gilli; assembly: GCA_032164315.1. Taxonomy (NCBI): domain Eukaryota; kingdom Metazoa; phylum Chordata; class Actinopteri; order Blenniiformes; family Labrisomidae; genus Malacoctenus; species Malacoctenus gilli. Next base: position 11,452,376 of record JASSRZ010000049.1, on the reverse strand, counting down.
CACTTCAGTATTTTTTTGTGTGCGGCTGTATGTATGTTTGCTTTCCAGCTTCGTCTCTCCAGTCTCTCCCATGAGTTTTTCTTCACCTCGTTTGTATCCTCATCTTTGGCAACATGGACTCAGTCACCCTGGTTTTTCAGTCCATGTTACCGTGACACAGGGTGTCTTTGTTGTAATTGTTTGTCGCTACAGTTTGTGTCTCATCAGTCTCGCGATTATTACCTCATTTAATTCAAACCTTCCTCGGCCTGAACAAACTGAAATAAAGTCTGCAATAGACAAAGGCATTGTAAATCAATACCCCTCTGTTGATTGGTTGATTATTAATTGGGTCTTTACACCATTAATAATGATAGAAATATGAAGAAATCCATAGATTTCGACGATGGTCACAGTGAATATTCTCTGCAGCAATTTCGCACCCAACAGAAAAGCCCACCAGCTTCAACTTGAGTGAACCCTGTTGATGCTAACCAGGCGTAACCTGCAGAAACTCGACGCTGCTGTTGAATCTCTGTTCGTTTGTACATGCACTCAAACTGTTGCTGTTGGCTTCGCACAAACACTCGTGTGACGTGTTTATAAACTTTAATTTGAAAAAATAATGTTTGTGCCCACAAACCAATGGCCAAGACGTTTCCTTTTTCAAAGTTTGGTGTCAGAGAAAGTTATGAAAATATTTAGCTGAAGATTGAATTAGTGACTCTTCAGCCTGGCGATTAATTTAATATATGTTACTAATCCAAATGTTTTGAAGCTTTTAAGAACTGATAGACAACACTCATACATCTACACATCATCTTACATAAGCTTTATCATTATATGCTTTTATGTTTTTTTGTTACATTCAGTATTCCGTCGTTCTCTCACGTTGTGGCTGCGTCAGAGCCTCCCTCAGGGATCTGCTGGTACATGGCATCCATGAGCCATCCGCACTTTCTCTTTAACATGTTTTACATTCCCGCCTCATGCCTCACAGGCGCATTACACAGCGGAGCAATTAGCTTGATGCTGACAGAGTCCCTAAACATTCAGTGTAAGAGGAACAGTTTGCTCTCACTGAAAATTAAATGACCTCAGGGTGAGCGAAACACACGCAGTGGCCTCATTTTCAGATGGCTTAAAAATGATTTATGACAATATGATTTATGTCCAAACACCATTAACTATCTAAGTAGTGCAAACAGGGTTCAGGGCTACAAAATGTGGGATACGTCCCGCTTGATAAAAAGTAGTTCAGGTACTATTGTGTACTGCTTAATGTGCAGTATTAGTCATGAGCAGACTACATTTTTTGTGTTGGGAGCAGAAACGGTGGGCTGGTTGCTGGGCAGACTTGAAGTCAAAGTCTTTTTGGGCTCAAACTCAAACTTTCAAGCTCATAACCTCTTTGAAAGAACAAAACTCTGATAAATCTATCAAGTATTTTTCTAATCCTCAGCGGAGACGAATGTTGATCTTCTCTCGGTCGAGAAAACAGTCGCACGTGTTCTGCATGACCAAAAATGAGCTGAAAAACACGAGTTGCTTTCAAACTGCAGCCAGGAGCTGTCGATCTCTATCTGAGAGCTTCGGCTGCGGCTGGCTTGTGCTTTTATTGTCTGGCCTGTAAATGAAGCATAGCTAATGGGATAATAACCTGACAGATATGGAGGTTCAGCACAGAGCTGCCCTGTTTTCCAGGAGCCGCACAGTGTGCTCAACAGCCAGAGGTTTGTGAGGGTGCCCCCCCCCCCCTCAGTCACCCACCCCCTTTTGTTGCCTTTTGAGTTGTGTTGTTGGCACACGGTGAAAGGTCTGCGGAGGGCTGAGGTCATCGCAGTGTGAGCCTCTGGTAAACTGTGACCACACACTTTCTTTGACGTACTCAGTGGACAAACTCAGCTGTGTGTGGTTTGGCCTGGAGTTTTGGTTGCAGTTCGACAAGTTCATCTTTATGTGCCCTGACAGAGCTGTTCGCAGCAGCTGAGACGCTGAACTCTGCGCTCTGGTACCGCGCTGTCCAGAAGTTACTTTTGTGTTCTGCTGATTTTCAGTGCCGCTGACAGGCTGGACTGGGCCAACGTCTCCATTTGAACCAGACTTGCAGCATCAATGACAGTCCAACTCTATAAGAGCTGTAATCCACTATCGCGTCAATCCGATCACACATAAAGAGCTGCAGAACAGAGTCCAACAACAAATGTAGAAAACTGCTTTTTCCACACTTTTGGTTGTCTCCTCTTGACAAAAGTGATTTTTGCACTGGTTTGAAACACAAGTTTGCTCACTGAATTTCGCCAATGAACTTTGCGGGCTTTAAAAATTGGAACTAACTTCTGTTAAACCAAAGGTACTAATAAGTAATATAAACATATCGTATATACCAAACCCATCCAAACACACACGTTCATGAAAACCTGTTGCAAGTCTTTCAGAGGGAGGTGATGAAATCGCTGAGATTTATTGGTCTTTGGTCGTCCATCTTTCCAGAATAAGTGAAAACTACTGACTTTCTGTTATGATTGTTCGGGTGTTTTGTTTAGAAATTATGCCTCCCTCCTGAGAAATGTAATCACAGCCCACAAATTTGTCCCTCCCACTGGGTCTGGAACATAATGCAGCCTTGACCTCCTAAACCGTTGCCACTCATCACCGTCAGCCCAGGAATTAGCTTAAAGTATTTAAACAAACAGAAACGTTCAAAATAGACGGCGTTTTGTCGACATATAAGGTGTTTCACACTTGAACTGCAGCAGCCTTGCTCGAAATTGACTGTATCAGAACCACATTTCATTGAAAAGAAACACATGAATGCAACAATGTACTGTATCTGGTAAAGTAACAAGTTTCATGTAAGGATTGTTGCTCAGAGGTTACCTTTCCGTTTCCTTCATCAGGCAACTGACAGTACGCAAAGCGCTGTGTAATATTCACACGAATGTGAAGAAGCGAATAGTATGACACAGAATAAAATCAAGCTTGGTTTTTTTTATCTGTGATGGATCACTGTGTTCTGAGAGCGTCATGTCACTGTGGTCTCGTCATGCTGCTCAAAGAGGAATAATAGCAGATGTCTTCTCTTTGAGGGATGCCAACATCAGAGGGGAAGACGAGAGGGGAGCGCAGACATCAGTATTATCCGTTAAGGAAACCTCTGCTCCATGCGATAGTCCACAGCGGAGCGTGACAGGAAATCTGGGGAGGAAACAGATGATGTCTCGCAGAGGTCAGGAGCAGGTTTTGAACCCATGATGACAGGAGCACATGGCGCTCACCTCTTGTCGGCAGAGCCAAACAGACCTGCGATTTATCTGTAAACTGGACCAGAGGATGCGTGACACCGTCTCCGTCCGGGTCTCCGCTGAGCCGTGCCACACATACACAGGGATTTGAGGAGTGCCATGTTCTGGTTTTATAGAGATTCCCTGTGGAATGAGATTACTTAAAAAATTGTTCAGGCCGTTGTTAGTCTAACAGAGGTCATGTTTACATAAGTGAAGGAGCTGCTGAAGGAGAGGCCTCGTGTGGCCCTCTGAGCTACCAGTCACATCTGGGCGTGACATTAAAGATTTGACCAGTTTCACCCTTCCCACAATTTTGTACATTTAAAAAAAACATTTGAAAATCTGTAAAAGGTCACACAAATCATTCGAATGGAAAACTACATCCTGGGATATGACACTGTATTGTGTCAGTGTTGGTCATATCGTCTTTAGAACGCAACTTTTATTCTGAAATCAAATACCGGAAAATGAATATCGCAACTTCCGCAACTTCATTGTTGGCTCGCACCTGGACCGTTACCTTGACTTTTTTTTTTAACTGCCGGCTGGCGTCACACAATGTGAAAAAAACTGTGTTTCAACCGGAAAAGAAAAGCAAAGTTTTGTGTCCTCTGGTTTGTTTACATGTTCGCTGATGTGCAGGGTTTTTTTTTTCTTGATTTGAGGTTGGGATTTTTGATTTGTTGTAATTTGTGGTGGAGATTGACACCTCGGGGCCACCGGACTCGACTGGACTTGTACTGGGAGACGTGAGTTTTATTTTATTCACCAACAGATCAAAAAATAAATGTCCCACCCCCCCCAAAAAAACCGATCCTTGCAGCCAACAAATTGACGTTGTATGTAGGCAAATCATCCCGATTCATTGCTGCATCCGCATTCTTTCCACACCACTAATAATCATATATTATTGGATGTGTTTTTTTAGCAGACAGCCTAAAGAAATGTGCAATCACGCCACCAATCCTTGTGACAGCTCCTCCAGTGAAAAGCAAACGTGTGCTGGTTTCTGCATGAACCTGGCGGCCCTCCATCAGTTCCTCCACCCTCGGGCCCTCCTGACTCATCTCCACCGTGGCCCCCGGTGGCACCCACGGTCAGTGTGCTCCGTTTTCTTGCTGATATCTGTGTTCAGCGGCCTTACACGCAGTGTTAGCCACGGATGTCACCTACCCCACGCGCGCATGCGTCGCGGGTTCACCCGACCTTACAGGGGCACCGCTGGGGACTGAGCAGAGATGCAGCGCTGAAGGAGAAAGAGGAGGCTTGGTGTTGGATAAACACTTGACTGGAGATAATGAGTTGATGAAACGTCACATTCATTTAAAGCTCAGACTTGACTGCATGTACTGCCTGAATGCCAAGCCTCATTCACAAGCCTTTGCATTACCATACGTTGAATTTTTAATCAATTAACGGCCTGAAGGAGAAAATGGGAAAGTGCAGATTCGCTTCAGTGAGAATGTAGTGGCAAGGACAATGCTCTGATATTTGCATAAGGCTTAGGCCTGCACTTGTGCGCACACCTCTAATGCATGCTCCTGTGTGGCGCCAGAGACTGTCGAAAAAGTGCTGTCTGCCGCTTCTGAGGTAATTAGTAGCCCTGACCACTCAGACAGCCGCCCAATTAAATGTGCTCATGGATGCTGCTGCTGCTGCTGCTGCTTGATGTGCGGCGTTGGGCCTCTCCCACAGAGGTGCAGATAGGAGGACAAACTCATCCCTCCGTAGTGGGGGAGAGATGCCAGGAAAGCTTGGCTGTGTCTGAGAGTGCTGTGTCTGTCCGCCTCACAACTGGCTGTGTGAGCAGATAAGAAAGGAAGCAGAGGGAGAGCTGCTGAATCTGGGTTTATTCCACCCTCCCCACCCCCCCACCCCTTCTCCCTGTTCCGTCTTTTTCTGTGCAGCTGCAGGTCCAGGAGCTGACCTGCATTAAGACATCACAAAACTGCCTGACGGGCTAATAGGAACAGTTTTTTTTGAGAGCATCTTCAAGAGCTTGTTAAACTGTGGAGTTTTGGCAGTAATTTAAGGAAATCTGCTATTATGGTTTAAATAGAGTTCACTTAATCCGTGCTGGCAGATTCAAAGTGCCTGGACATCACCCAAACGCATCTTCGCTATCTGATGTCTCCGTCTCCACTTTAATGTATTTATTAGATATGTACACGCAGTCCTTCCCTCTGTAACTCAGTGAATGAGTCTCGTGAGCCAAGATTTCCTCGTCCTATTACTTTCAACATCAAATGCACTTGCAGCAACCTTCGAATAGAATCAAACACTCTTTGTTCTTCGAAGGCGACGGCGGTTTTTGTAGGAGCATGCCTGAAAGATTCTTTCCTTTTTAACTGTGACCGTTCAGCTTTTTATTGTTTTTTCTGTAAACCCTGTGATGCTGATGGGAAATTAGGCTGGGTTTGGAGTGGTCCGCCCAGTGGGCATCTGACAGTGATTTGCTGATCCTGTGCAATTGCAGGATGGCTCTTATCCTTCTGAGGCCACAGGCCCCTGAGAGGCAGCCAATCACTGGCCCTCAGCACTCTGCTGTTGGCAATTATGGGTCAGAGTGTGTCACGACATCATTGTCTCCCCTCTGAATGGCTCAGCACCAGCTCCTGCTGCAATCAGTTACGTTTCGCTCTTGGCTGTTTGTTGTGGAGGAGCAATCCAGGAACACATCAAGAACTACGTTCTCTGGCTTTTTACAGCAAAACTTGGTGCTTTCTTGATTCAAAAGGTGATCAACAGAATTTTTTGCTAGATGAAACTTGCAGCTGTGCTCACATTGAATAACCTTGGTTAAACAGAGCAATTTTCAACCGAAAAAATCCTTTTGCTTAAGCATGACAAATGTTGATTTGTTTGCAGTGTGAATTACAGGGTTAATCAAACTTGGCCTGACGTTGATGTGTTTTGTTTACCTTATTGACCAAAGTCAGTTCTCAGAATGGGCCAGTAGCAGCTTGAATAGGTCAAAAACAGGACACTGTGTGTCACTATGTGAGTAAAAACAAGCAGGGCTCGAAGGGGGAGCTGATTTGGGGGGGCATGCTGGAAATGACCTCAAAATAGAGGTTGTGTTGAGCCTGGAGGAGTTACAGTGGTGGGGGCCGTGAGGGAAACCTCCAGATTGTGTTTGTGTCTTTGAGCATCCTCGTGGTCAAGAAATTTTGGACCGTTAACGCCTCTGTGGTCGCAAAGCGGTGGGCTGACGCCTTCCTGACAAGGGTTGGCTCAGCCCTCTGGCCTCTTAAGTGCCTCTAACAAGATAACTCCGCACACGTCCCCTGATGAACAGTAGAGGGTTTCCTTCAGTGCTTTGCTTCGGGGGGAACGGAGGAGTGGGCTCCACTGACATGACCTTGAGTGAAACTCATCAAGTTTCTCTTCAGATAATCTGTGCCATGCACACAGCTGATAAACTCGTCGTTTTGGGTGACGCCCGTATGATCTGCTCACTCATTTCCTGGCTCTGATCGGGCTCGGCGTGCACGTGCGTGTCGTCGGGGTGAAGATAGGTGTAATGCGGAAACCTCAAGGACAACTGGATGCCTTAGATTTTTGTTTGAGGCTGTTTACATCCGATGCTGTGGGGGATGTCGTTTGTAGGAAGGCACGGGGAAGTTTAAATGTTACAGGCGACCAAACAATGGAGAACATTCCTTTTAAAAAGTCAGGGAAGAGTTTCAGCCTGAGCTCAACACAATGGCTCACATAAATTCCTTGAGGGGTGTCTTGTTTACCACCTCATATGTGGCTGTGAGGATTTCACTGCTGGCCTGTGCACAGAAACCTTCAGGCTCATGTTCAGAAATTGCAGCAGGGTCGAAACCTGCAGTTGACTTTGTAGAAGGAAAGGAAATATCCTCTTGGCCCCATAAAGGGGACACTTGAGAAAGGGGCTTAAGGAAGCCAACAGTTTATATCCCAAGTTCATCCGTCATCAATGTGTAACGCTCTAATGATGGGAAAGTTATGACCCTGATTATGTTAGCCGAGGGGCCGGTGCGCTCGCTTTGTTCCTGACTTGTGAGCTAAAGCTAATGTGGCTAAGCTGTGCAGTGTATAGATTAATCCTGAGGGAAGTTTTGGCTCCCTGACAAGGGAATCGAGTTAAAGAAAGCTGTAAATTCACTTCATGCCACCGTCGCGTTTTCCTCCACAGGTTTTGAAAGAGCAGAGGAAGTTCAAAATTACAGAAAATCCCAAACACGTGTACAGCGGAAGCTCGTGGCAACTTGTGCACTCACTGGTTTTCTCCTCTTTGTGTCACCTCCACCCAAGCTTTACATTTTTCCCCCCAGCTGCCGCTTGTCCCATGTTTGTGTTGGCTTTGTTTTTATGACCACTTCAGTGATCCGTCGCTACAGCAGAGCTGCCCGTGTTAAGACAGCTGAGGTGCATTACGCAGACTGTTGTTGCTGCCTCTTACCTGGCTCCAGGCACTTCTCTTTGGGTTCACTTCAGAGGGAGATGCAGACTTGTGGCACCACAGTCCTCCCAAAGACCTGCGTCTTTTTATTCATGCAACATCTACATTTTCTGCAATAATTACATTATGTCAGGATGTTATTATACTGCTGAAGGTAAGCGAAGCCGCTCTGGACCAACAAACGGCTAATGTTGGCTCAGGGTAAGTAAAGGTCCAAAATACTTCAGAGAACATAACATCAGGATCTTAATTACCCCCAGAAGGAAATCTGGGCATTCAGAGTCAAGAAATGAGAAGTTGAGAAGTCAATCACATGGTCAACTCTGATGAAGGATTTGACACAAAAATCCAGTGTCTGTATGACAGTTCTTTCTTTCGAACATCCTGAATGATGAAGAAATAACATTGCTGCTACAGTGTGAATGAGTATTGTTATACTTTAGAGCCATATGCGACAATCGGCTTCTGCAGTTTTGGTTCTTCTAAACAACAAACATTAGCATCAGCTCCTCATAGCATTTTGACAAAGCCTTTGTTTGTAAGGAACAGATTGTCGGTGACTTAAGAGCCATTTGTCTAATGACAAACAGCCTCGTGGTGTCCTAAAACAACAGTAAAATACCAGACCAACAAAGACTTGGATTTATTTGGTTAATGGAGTTTCACCTTGTGCTCCCTCAAGATAGCGGTGGACCACCAAAGCCAGTGACCACACCACCTTTTCAGTCTAACTTGCATGTGTGGACAGATGTGTGCTCGGTAATGTAGTGCTCAGTCGTGTCGATGGCAGATAAGAATTTGAGGCTGATCTGATGCTGGCAAAGACGCTCTGAATTTACTTTGCACTGACTGGGAGTTTGGTCCTGGAAACTGAGATTGACACAAGATATGGCAGGTTTGCAGTTGTTCCGAACATAAATTTAATCACCTGAACACCGAGACTCTTGTATGATCTTGGCTGATCTCGCGCACGCACGCACGCACGCACGCACGCACGCACGCACGCACGCACGCACGCACGCACGCACCCTTAAGTCACCTACTTAGTCCTGCTTAACGACAGAATAACATCTCTAAAGATAATAAAAATGTAATCAGAACTTTTTTTAACACCTGCTTGTTACATGTGTGCTTAATTTGCAATCACAATCCACACAAACTCTATAATTTGAGTCGGTGGAGTCCAGGTGGTGGAGCAACAGCAGCGAGCTGGGTAATATCCATCAGCGCGGCGGCTTCGGCTGCTCGCTGAGCTTTGTTGGCGGTGCTGTGACTGAGCCAACCGCAGTAAATGTTTTTTATGATGTGGCAGGACTTGAATGTGGCACTTGGTGCCAAGAGCCGTCCAGATGTTACATCCGAGTTGCGTCGCTTCCATGTAACAGTTGTGAAGTTTCAGCTGGAACGGAGCGGTCCAGAAAAACTCAGAAAATTTGGGCCGATGTGTCAAATGTAGTCTGGCTACGATCTAATGACGGTCATGGTTGAAGGATGTTTTCAATGATTCTATACAAAGAACCTCACGAGAGTGGAGTATGTCTGATATTCATTCCTCTAAGAAGTTTCTGTTCCCACAGCAGACCCGGCATCCGTTGTGTCTTTCAGGCTCACACTCCCAGCAGTAAACTGGTACCTTGGAGGCAGTGACACGCATTCCAGCGGCCGCTCTGAGCAGCACTGGGGCCGCACTCACAGATGGACCTTGAACCCTTTAAAGGGACGTCTGGCCTCGCAGCAGTGCCCCAATGGCAGTCCTCGCCGTCCCACCGCAAACTGTAACTCTATAGCCTCATTGTCACGCTCCATATCCTCCCTGTGACCCTAAGCCCAATTATACAGCTGACCCAGGCTTGATGATATAACCCCGGGCGTCTTTTGGGGTCTGCTGGGGCTCAGGGGTGCCGCTCTTGTCTATCATGACATGTCAGCTCGGTGCGTTAACCAGACACTTCCCTGAGTGGTCCCTGTGGGCAATAGGGAGGACTGGTGGCTCCCATGCATTTCATCACTGTAAGCTACCGAGGCTTACTCTGGATAAACAGGACCCTGATTGTGTAGTAATTGAAGAGTCAACATTGTGTATGTGGACTTCTCCTTTGTTCATCTTCGACAAACTGTTTGTGCAAAAATGATATTGTCCCTGTATATTACTGGTTTTCTCTAACATAAAGTGTTGCGAAACCTGAAATCTAAATGCTCGGCTCTCCTGCATTCATAGTGAGATTCAGGCCTGCAGCACACCAGCCCCTGCTATGCAGACATGACATGTATGCACACTGAATCTCATTGCATTTAGACATATCCATAGTCTCCATGCATGCTCAGCAGCTGTGATGCATTAATGTGCAGCATGCTTAGTATGCACTATACACTCTGGAAAGGCTACCTGTCACTGTTGAAGTGTTCCTAATGGATGAGGGGTTGATTTACATTTCCAAAGGCGTATGCGCGCTGCAGCGAATGGATTTATATACAGGATGCAACTGAAAGAAAAGGTTAATGGTCGAAGCTGTCGGGTAAACATGTTGCTTTTCTTTATTTATTTAGTCTTTAGACAGAAGAGTGTATTTGAATGAGCTGACAACCCTTGTTGAGTCGTAAGAGAACTCTTTGTAACAGCAATGCAGGAACTTTGTGACATCGGTAACTTTGTGTTACCTGTTGCATCGAGAAGAAAGGTCGATCAACAGTTCTCAAGTTTAGTTTGCTTAAATGTCAGCAGGGAATTTATTGGATTTGTGATGAGCTTTATGGATGGTGCTCCTGTGCAGTAGACGGCTTTATGGCCTCACAGCAAGAAGGACTTGGCTTCAAATTTAGAGTTCCTTCATTTGAGTTTACATGCGGTCTCTTGGCCTGTGTGGGTGATGTGCTGGAAATGACTCCCAGTATTTGTGTTGATCCTCTAAACTGTTGTCAAGCATCAACAGAACCCTGAAGTTTTATTGTGTGGGTTCATATCTGAGTGTGTCCTTTGTCTCATAAACGTTGATGTAGACATTTATGCCCCCTTCAGGTTGAAAAGGAGCTCCAGACAATGAACAGTTGTTTTTCAGCATCAGTGTCAATGATGGCGTCGTCGTGTAAGAAAACTGTCAAAGATTGAGTTTTTTCTCACTTGATTTTATTATGTAATGCAAAATTCTCATCATTTGCCAGGAAAGACAAGACAATGTGTTTTTCTTAAAATAAGATTTTTAATATTACTTATTATCATAAAGATATATTTACACACTTTACAGAAATAGAAAATAAAAACACAAAGCTACGCATGAAAGGAAAAAATAAAATAAGTACTCCAAGAGCTAAAGCTTATCTTTTATAAATTAGAAACCAAAAGTTCAAATATGTACACAGTATTTCAACCATTTCTGATACACTTGTTTTATTTATTTATTTATGTCATTTATTTTTGCCCAGTTCAACATCAAAACAGAGACAGGAACTGTACATTTGGCCTGGTGAGTAATATGAGCACACACCATAAACAGAATATAAGTTTCAGGAGTAATACATTGTCGTTCAAATGGGTTCTGCTTGAGACCTAGTAACACTGTTGCGATGGCGTGTAAGCCTACAGACTGCATTTCTCCTAAGATTGTTCTGAATGTAGCTGATCTCGGACACAGTGGTTACATAGATGGAGAATGTGTCGCCATCGAGGCAGGAGGGGCCTGTGCTATTCTGGGTGGAGGAAGTCTCATTTCGAGGCTCCGGGATAATGACAGATCGTCGCCATTTCTCACGGGGGGATAAAATCTAGTTATCCTTTGGATTGCCCAGCCAGTGGAAAAGTGAATGCATTGGATTAAATATCAGCCACTTGATCCTGCAGACACCCACTCTGAAGGCCAACATGATACAGTTTGATGGGCTCAGGGATCCACAAGGTAAAGATCATGGAATGTGTTGCTTGCCAACATCTTGTTTCCGCTTCTGCAACAAGCAAAGTGTTTGGTTTTTGTGTTCAAAAAAAGGAAGAGAAAAAAAAAATCTGGTAAAGAACAGAATGATGGTAAGAAACCAACAAAGGAACCTAAGTCTTTTGTGACTCTGATCTTTCGTGTGGCGTTTTGTGTCTACAGCTATTGGGGGAAACAGAGCTCTATGGAGAAGCTAGTGTTTCGAAACCTGCTACCACGTTATGCTCGTGTCCACCAGGAACATCCACCGTCTCTCGCTGCTCAAGTCCACCCCTCCCTACACACTCCCAGCCAAATGTATTTGGACAAAAAAAAAAACAAAAAACATAAACAAAAGAAAAGAAAAAAACTAACACAGAGGGGGCAAAATTTTCAGAACCTTTACCAGGAAAACATGCTAACAAGTGCATAGGAACATTACTCAGGCCTTGTGATGGTCACGGAGAAGAGGAACTGGAGAGGAAACATCGAAAGGAGAGGAATCGTTTCTCTTGTGTAAGCCTTGCTGGAAAAGACCATTAAGGAAAATGGTTTTGCTCCCCGGGCATAATGTATTGGTTTACCATTTCAGTTTGAGCCTGGACGTGCTTGTCCTTCCACACCACAAGGCCCATTAACCTGATGTGCAGGGGAGGGCTGTGGGCTATGATCCACAAGAAGAGAATGCCTGAAAGCTTTCACGTGTCCACGACATATTGTGCTGCAGACTACTTTTCTATTTTGTTACATCCACAAAAGATACAGCTTCTCACACTGTATTCAAAAAGTAAGCTTTGGACAACCAGCTAGACAAGAATCAGACAAGAAATTGTCACAATACACTGGAAAACCATTCCATATCAAGAGACTCTTGTTTTCAGGGTGTATTTTTCCAGCAGCATAATGGAATTGCAAAAAAGTGCAGCCTTGCGAACCCATACAGAGAAGTCTTGGAGCAAAGCCACGTCTATTTGTTGGGGAGGGAAAACGTTGACACCAGAGGCTTTGGATCAGTGGGATATTTGGCTTCTGATTTCTTCTTTTGGATTGAACTGATGACCACACTGAGATCAGAGAGAAAGTACTTCACATAAACATTGGTTTGCTCTGGTCTCTGAAAGGGCAGCATGGCTGGTGCAGATGGTGAGGATACATTCATGAAGAACAGTGCGGATACAGACGTTGCTCGGCTCCGTAACAATAACTTCTGCGATGGGGGGGGGTGTTGATTTGAACCCCCGCCCCTCGCCATGACCCAGTCTACCTCCAGCGTCCCAACTCCCGCGGCTTTGAACTTTCATCCCCAGCTCATATCCTCCTACTATCTTCCCCAATAATACATGAGACATCCTGAGCAAAGCTGTCTCACTCACCCGAGGAGCATTAATGAAATCTACATCTCTGTCTGAGAGGGTATGAAAAAATAATGGTGGAACTGAAATTATTACACTTCACAGTGCCCTAGGATTTAATACATTTTTAATCAAGGTGAGCTTGGCTGGGTGGATTACCACTGTGATTTTAGATGCTCTCTTGATAAAAGCTCCTCATGCTGGGACTGAGAAGACTCTGCATTTTATTATAATATTTGCATGAGACATGGTGAGAGGGAAAAAGTGTTAGAAATCTAGGTTAACAAGTTGTCAGTCGCTCGTGTGATCTGATTTGTAATGGGGGTGGGGGCGGGGGCTTGCTGATTGAATCGCAGCAGATTGAAAGCGGTGTTCACCCCCAAAATCAGGATGAAACAAACGGCACGCAATCAGGAAGTTGCCGTGCTCACCTAATGCACGACAAACGGTTGCAAGGTGGCCGCTCCACAGGTCACAGTCCTCGTATGTTACATGGTTACACACTGAATCAGCATGGGGGGGGTGGGGATTGAAAGGGGGGAGGGGGAGGGTGTGGTTTCAGTCTAAGCCAATTTAACAATGAGCTCAGACTAAGTGGCCCCGGCCAGCCTTTGGGAGATCCATCTGAGAAAGATTAACTCTAGGATTTAATGAGTGTAATGATCAAAGCCACGACCACCTGTGCTGTGGAGGGGCAGACGAGAAAGGCAACTGTACCTAACGCAATGTAGGCGAAGGATCACGACTCGAAATGGCTGAATCTGTGTGAACGACGGCGATGGCGGTACGCGGAGGGAGAGTAAAGATACAGTATACGAAAATATGCTCCTATAAGTTTTGAATGTACTGAATGCTCGTGTTCTGTGAAATAAATGCACAAAATAGACTGCTCTAGTACAAGCCTCTATCACAGCACCCTGAGAAAAAAGAATCAAAACTATAACACAGAAATAAACAAACAGTAATATATTCCAGTATGATGGAAAGGCATAGCATTCTGTCAGTGAAAGAAATCGGTCAGAGGGTCAAACCAGCCATACGCTGAAGAATCAACCAGCCAGAGCACGAGTGGTCGGCTGGTCGTGGTGCCATGTGCTGATGAAACGGTTGTTTTTCGCTTTTTCGTTCTTTCCTTTCTGCCCGAATTGAACTGGTCCTACTTGTTAACATTGTCTCGCGTGGGATTTCTCTTTGCAGTAATTGTAAATGCATAATGAGTATCAGTGTATCAAGACTTCAAACAAGAGGTAATGTGTTTCTCCCTAACCCTTCAGACGCTTCGTTCCTGGCAGCATTGTGGAGAAGGTTTATTATTTGGCACTTCATTAAAAGGCGCGACGGCCCGTCGGTGGGGCGGGCCGCCACTGCCAGTTAACAGTCGTGTAGAGCAGCTGCGTGGAGGGGCAGCATTGTGGTGGGGAAAGCTGAGGGATTGGGGACAGGATTGGGATTCGGGGTCAAAGGACTCATCCAAGGTGGGGCGCGAAACGGTAACCTTGAGCACGTCGGTAAACCCCCTTCCTCCCTTCCTTCAAGGCGTTAATGAGTTCAGAAACACCAAAATAGCTTTGGATTAAACAACAAAAGGAATTATTCTGTCACTTGAGCGGGTCGTTTGGACAGGATGTGCTCTCTTTGCGTGTGGACGTGCTGTCGTTGGGAGTTTCAAAGCACCATTTAATCGAGAATTAAGTCATGAGCGTGATGTCATTCAGATGTGACGCGTTCTCTCTTCCATTTTAAACACACAACCTTTTATTCCGTTTTGTTTCGCAGCAAACATCCACAGTATCATAGGTTCTTGTAAGATTTGCTTCCGTCAACTAGTACAACTGACACTGCCCTCCTGCATGAACCAGCGGCCTCACTCGCTAGAAAAGTTCGGAAGCTACACAGCAAAGAAATCAGCGGCTGCAGTAAACCTTGGATCGGAGACACGGGGATACCATGTCATGGAGAAGGGACATTTTTAAGACTCAGATTGTTTTGACCGGGCTCCCTCTCCACCACATGTCATGCAAAGTGTGTGAGACACTCATGGAGATCGCTATGATTGGGCTCTATTCAGCGAGAATCGGGGGGGGAAAAAACAAACCAACAAAAAAAAAACCACTTGGGAGAAGACAGAGATAGATAAGTAGTGAAGGAGTGAGAGAAAGAGAGACAGAGAAATAGAGTCTGATAGCTCGGGCTCAATACCACCCCACCCCCTTTCCCTGCCCCCAATTCCTCCTAGAGCTGAGGGTGAGCGGCTTGTCCTGATTTTTTTGTGGACAGAGTTGCTTGAAGAACCAGCAGGTGCTATGGACATCACTCTTCAGGCTGGGCAAGCGTCGGCCCTTCATTGCAAGGCCCCCCAAGGCAAAGGAAGAGCATAGAAATCAGAACCTGGGGGAGGGCGCTCAAAACAGTGCCTGCAACACAGGGAAACAGCACAGAGCAAGCATCATGAGTCACGCTGTTTGACTTCTTTGTCCTCCAGAACACACTAAGGTACAGTCAGCATCTTAATCACTTCGTATTTTCCGGACATCATCACAGTTTTTTATGCTGGAGGTCAGTGTAAACAAAGTCATACATCACGCATCCAAGCACGATCACTTTGAATGGCAGGAATGTCGATGCCTGTAAACTCAACGTTGATTCAGTTTCAGACACTTGAACCACACGCACAGATATTTTTAGGCCACTCTGGACAGCACTCGTCCTGAGCTTCATGCGTGTTCGTTTTCTCGTCTGAAGCTTTCGACCTGAAGTAAAAACGCTCTCAAACCAAGAATCACGTTTTTTGCCGTTTTTTGTTGTTCTCTCTGTCTCCCCCATCTTACTGTTTTTTGATGCCACTTAAGCTCTGCAGTGTTTCAGGGCACCACGAGTAAAAAAAAAAAGGACCATATACTCCAACAGTGATGAAGAGTGTGATTCTTGAAATCCTTCACTGTTTTGAGCTCAATGCAGACATTTCAGATTCCCCTGCACCAAGCGACCCCTTCAGGCTGCTTCTACAAGAGCTTTGTTGCAGCCCGTGTTATCTCGCGCTTCAACGACCAGAAGGAAAGGCTCTCCCAGACATGTTTCAACCAGATTTCACAGTCTTTGATTGGAAAGTGCTGCAGGGAGTAAGAAAAAAAACAATTGTATATCTCACGACACAACAAAAGCCCGACATTACATTATGCCCAGGGGACTGGATCACTTCTCGACAATGAGGAAAATCTTTCATCTTCCCACATCTTTTATCTTCTCCTGTCCTATGATGATATCACAAGATGCAGACAACAAGGTCCCTTCACTGAGAAGAGCCTCCTGCCCTTGTTACCAGAAGACATTTTTCTGTGGTCATGTAATGCCGCCAGAACGGATGCATAATATATCTTGTCCTCATCGACATGTAGCGTTGTTTGTTGTTGTCCTTTGTGCCTTTGTTTCCATGAGATGATCTCAGTGCGGCAGCTTTTTATTGTAGTCGCGCTACATCATGCACTGAGCCGATGTGAGGAGATGCAGATCTGCTCTGCATTTCTGTGAAGACAAAGTCTTTGACAGACTCGCTCATGGAGCTTTCTCACACTGACCACCACAACAGGGCCTCCGGCTTTAAACCTGCAATATCCTGTCGCCTCAGACTGTCACTGGCATGGCTTATATCCAGGAGTTGTGTCAGCCCGGTTTGATGTGAGCCTGCCTGGATGCTCAGAGAGGATGACCTGGGTCGCCGCCTCCCTTCTCGTGGCTGCTCACATCTGGAATGTGTAATGAGGAGAAATCCTTTTGCCTCAGGTGTCATGGGGAATAAAAGATGAGCTGCTTTTGACACTGAAACGAGGTGATGTTGCTAAATAGCACAGAGCTGGAGGATGGACAATGTCAAATCAATTATTGCCCCTAATCTTTCTATAAACAGTTCAGTAATTAGGTTTCGAGCAATAATGACATCTCAGTCTGACTGCGTAGGAGTCCCAGTTCTCAGCTGGATGCGTTCATTGAACTCGAGCTTTGATCAAACAAACTGCAACTCCAGCTGCTTCCAGAGGTGGTTTTCCCATCATCAGCACAAAGTGGAGAATGAAGCAGGAGGGCATGTGGGAGAACAGAGACTTTTGAGCTGATGCGCAAGACGAGCGAGTCGTGGGCATGATTGATACACAACCCGATTGCTTCAGTAAGGCTCTTAAAAAACCCCCAAAAGGTTAGAAAAAAACTAAATAAAATCATCAGGAACACCACATTCACATCTGGTTATTTTAACATCTGGTGACCCTGAACTTTCAGTTTAACAATGTTAAAAGAAACAACTCAAAGACAACAAACAACTGAAAACGAGCTCCTATCCAGAAACAGAAGTGCATCATTGCTGCCATGTTTAATACCGTAGAATAGTAT
>JASSRZ010000049.1:11403391-11434941 GCA_032164315.1 Malacoctenus gilli | reverse complement strand
CAAACAACTGAAAACGAGCTCCTATCCAGAAACAGAAGTGCATCATTGCTGCCATGTTTAATACCGTAGAATAGTATTATATACAACTGTTGCGAGTGTTTCCAGATATCTGCTGCCTCATCTGACCCCTGCTATTCAAGACATGATTGTTTGATGCAAACCTTAAACTCCAGTTTGGAGACTTTTTTATATAAAAAAAATACTCGTTTGTTGTCACATCCACTCAATTACATTGTTAAATTGCAAGAACAGGCTGTCCAGACTATTTGTGGCTCATTTGCTCATTGAAGGTCTGGCAGCACCGTCACTAAAATGTTGCTATTGGACAGCCAGATTCCCACTGCAGTTGAGTTGGGGTAAATTGGCATGGTATGTGGAGAGAAATCCTTGAATGAGGTGAACTATGAACTTCGCGCGAATGAGGGGAGCCAGAGAGGGAAGTGAACAAAAAAAGGAAATCTTCAGCTGTTGTGGTTTAAGTGGTGTTTGCGGAGACAGCATTGTGACTCACTGAGCCGTTCAGTTTTACAGAGCTTCACAACTTCCTGAAGCTCCCCCTTATTATGTGGCCAGCATTCTGGCACCAAACATAAGCTCTGACCGCTCATCTCACCGAGAGGATTCTCACATTTTACTGGCAGACTGAGTGGACTTGTAAGGCCCATGTTGTCCTTCAAATGCAGACTACCCTGCCTTGTCTGCAGTCATTGTTTACACTCTTGTTGTTAGCCTCCAGAGACCAGTTTTGAATGGAGAAGTGAGTTGAAAAAAAGTGTAACCCCTCCCCAGAAAACACCACGAACTTTCGAAATCTGATATATATTGTAAGAAGTCCCCGGCTGCTTTTAAAAAACAACAAAAAAAACCCTCTGAACTTTTGTTTTTCCCCTCCAGAATAACCATGCCTTGACACTCTGTGGCTGCAGCCTCTTCAGACTACAGATTTAATTTACGGTGGACCTCTGCAGCCTGAATGCAGCGTGGTCGGCACCTCCTACAGGGATATTGTGTCTCAAGTGTGAGTGTGTGCGAACTTCCCCGTCCCTCTAAAAGTCTGGCAGAGACCTGCTGCTGCCTTCTATTCACAGTGACGTGCTGACATGAGCCGGTTCAGATCTGTGTACTCTGTAAATGTGATAGGTGGTGTGTAATTGACTTGTGTATATTTAAGTTTCTCAATTAGGTTCGATTTGTTTTCATTGAAATGGTGAGAATTCGCTTAGGTCCACGGGCAAATAATCAAACTGTGAAAAGGTGATAAGCTAAATATTGTCTCTAATATCGGTTGAAAGTGTTTTCCCTCAAAGTTTTGTTTTTAATTGATGTCAAGTTAAACATTCCCTCGCAGCAAAATCAGTGCCGCCAAGAAACCTAACTCTGCCCGGTATTGTCTTTGGAATAAAGGTTTTAATTCACTTAATCAGGTGGAGAGTAAAGACTTATTCCAGCTGAGTCATCTCAGAGGTTGGGTTTCTAAGTATAACTCTCTACCGCATGAGAAAATGAATGACGTAGACCTAAAAACAGCTCCTGTCGTACTTGGAAAGCACACGAGCTGGTAGGCTAAGTCCAGTAATCTGCAAAGACGTGCACTTGTTTTTATTGCCAACAATAACTTCCTTGTGTTGGAGGTTAGTCGGACTGCAGTGGTCATTAGAAATGTTTCCACTGTTCCTGCCAGAATTTTAGCTTTTTCTGTTATCAAGACATCAAGTCTGATTTTGCCATCGAACTTTTACAGGACTCTACATCACATTCCTCTTAGAAATTCCTCTCTGAAGTTGTTTCCTTTCTAGTCAGCAGATATGATTTAATAGGTATCGGGAAGTACTCCAGACGCGACTCTCCTGAGAAATGTGCTGCTCTGACTTGACAGAAAATTGGTCCAGTGGGCAAATATGAAAGACAGACATCGTTTTGTTCACGAGCGGCCCTGTTTCACGTGACATTCCCCCTTTTTTTTTTTTTTTAACCGCGGTTCTTGGTGCATTTCTTCAGCAAAAAGAAACGAGCATCCTTTTCACCCCTGCGTGCGTGGAACTCACCTTGCTTTAAAACGGCATGGGCCCCTTGTGGGAGAGACGGGGCCGTGGGCGTCTTCTCTTCCAGCCAGCTGGTCTGTGGGTCTGACCGCCCCTCGCAGGGTTTTGCGGGACCATTTTTCTCACCGTAGCCGCCTCTTCCAGCTCTCTGCCATGCTCTGTGGAGGCCATGGGACCTGCAGGACACAAGAATGGAAAGAGACAGTTTAGACACCCCCCACAGAAATGCCTCGAGAAGATGATGTTTCACAATCGCATTTCACCCAGGGTATCACTTTTTGATTATGAGCCAAGTCCGTCGGCGCTTAGGAAAACATGTTGCCAAATCCAAAGAGGGATCACACTGGTAATGGATGAGGAAACAAGAGACATGTATAGATAAGTGTGTGGGTGTGTGGGCCTCACTAAGCCCACCCAGCATTATAGTTCATCAAGCCGGTGTGGTCCGGTGCAACGCGCAGCAGATAGACGAAGCCTCGGCAAAGACAAGGAACCCAAATCTTCCTGCCTCATGTCACCGTCACTCTCCCTGAAGATTACAAACACCCCGGAGCGCCGATCAGAGTGGAGGTGCATCCTGCCGTGGGGCCTGATCCAGTCGTCGCGGATGACTTTAATAGGAGTGTGTGTCGCGGAGAATGTGTGAATGTTTGGGATGTGTGTGGGTTTCGGTGCGTTTGAGAGGGATCCCAGATGTTTTGAGTCATCCCTCAATAAGTGTGGCCTGATCCCCTTAAGCCCCTCTTTTCCAAATGGTTTGGTCCACCTCAAGCTTCCCAGTAACCTTTCAGCTTATTACAAACTGACAGACCTCCTCTTAGAAATCCGAACACACTCTGTGAGGGTTTGCAGAGGAGCCTCTCATGTAATGAGATATTTTACACAGGTGATCTTTCACAGTAGACCTGCGCTCTAAATCCTGGAAACTTTAAATGAGGGGCAGCAAAAGTCTTTGGATTTGTTAAAGTGGAGAAATCGCAGCATTTAAAAATGTTGTATTAGTAATTCACAACAAGCAGGAGAAAAAGAAGTAAAACTTTGGCAATTGATTCAAATTTAGAAATATTATCTTTGCAAACTAACCGGCTTCTCCCCAAAAGGACTTTTTCATAGAAATCCTTCACTTTAAATTGCAATCTTTGATATAAAGTCAACCGCACCAAAGTTTTGATGAATTTTCCCTCTGCAATGAACACGCTCTCACGAAACAAAACAATCCACATTGATTGGATTTTTCTGATTCAGACTCCAGAACACTTTGCCTTTTTGTTTGGTGTCTTCTGTCAGGCCACTGATTGCCATTATTCGTGTGAATTCGTGACATTCCTGTCTCCTCTGCACAGAGAGACGAGCACCATTTTTAGAATTCCCCAGGGAACGACCTTCCTTGGCTTTACAAGAGCTTGGGTGAGGACACAGCTTAAGATAAGTCAGACAGTTGACTGCAGCAGCTTGTAAAAGCAGAAAGTGTACTGAGGACAGCAGTTGAGAAGCTTACAGCAGCAGTGATGATGTGAGGGTCTGCTTCTCTGCGAATATATTTTTCGACACTTACTGTATTTACTTGTGGTGGAGTCATGATATTAAATGCTGTGATAAGAACAAGGCACAGCTGTGGCCTTCGGTAAAGGTTCAAACACTCTAAAACCCTCAAGTCTTTGCTCATAGTTCGCCTAAATAGGGTGACTTTGCTCAAGTGCGGAAGTCAGAGCAACATTAGAAGGAAGGCAGAGTGTCTTTGCAGGCTTCATTAAATAATGACCTTCAGCTGTGTCTTCATTGAGACATTTTTCGAGACAACAGCGGCGTTGAAAGGGAGGTAAAAAGAGACGTTTTTCTTGCTTTCAGCCTGTTATAATGGTGAAGTGCAGGACTGAGCCAGACGGCTTGCTGAATGTTTTCAATGTATATCCCAGAAACGCCAGACATCTCAAGTTCCATTTCCACACTAATCTCCTTCCACAAGCGCATTACACAGTATATTTGTGGGCTAACAGTGGACTAATTCATTTGCAGCAGGAAAAAAAAACTTGGTCACATATTTCCGCATCGAAAGCACATCTTTGCCCCCAGGAGCAACTAATCTTCGCATTATCCTCCTGTTATTGTTCCAGATACACGGTGAATGAGCAGCGTTCACACATTCTGAAGGCATTCAGCTCATTTACCTTAAATCCAGGAGCTTGGATAGTAATACTCAGTGTTTCCAGGTAAATGCAAGCCTTGTGCTGGTGTTCTGTTGGCTAATATTTCTTGACTATAAATCTTGACAAAACTCTCAGAAATGAAACGCATTATATTTCCAAATGATTTTTTCACATGTTAGATCCATTCCATGAGGCTTATCCTGCTTTTGATTAGGTTTGGCATTCAGTGTTTATTTGCAACACAGACAAATGTGCTCATTCACAACCAGCAATTATGAAATTGTTAATCGGATTTGACTGTGGCTATTAAAAATAAGACCACCTCTGTTTATGGTGGTCTTTGCTTGACATTGCGTTACAGATTCCACTCATCACCTGAAGAAAAGGTCAAGAAAAATATGGCAGCGTCTTTTACTTGGATGTAGGTTTTTCAATCGGAGGAGAAAAGTTCTGTGTAAGAATGTCTTTATTCTGTCTGTGGTTCTGCACAGTTTATCTCAGGCTGACTGGAAAACAAACAACTTTGGACCTCAGTCCCTACAACTTGCCGACAGTTCAAACCAGACAGGAGTGGAGAGCTGCAAACAGTCTTGCGCTGTTTCTAATCACCCCAAAAATGGCTGATCTCATTGTTGCTATTGTTCTCCTTTCTTTCATGTCACAAGACAGAAACGGTGCGCGTGAGGTTGGTCAGTAGCTTTGGCCATCAGGGGCCAGTCATCATGGTTTGCCAAACACACAAAGTGGACATGCACAGCATTGCACTGAGTTTCGCTCACTTGAAGGAAATTAAAGCTTCCGGTTAATTCAGAATGATTCTTATTTCTTCCACCTCCTTTAAAAAAGTCTACCTGCTCTTCAAAACAAGTGAAACTGTTCCAGTTGAAAAGTCACACAAATTTCTGCAGACGGGACCTCCGACATTGTTTGTCCATCAGTGACTCGCTGAGTTGAAGCACACTGACATTTAATGAGTCCCGTTGTGGCGCAAGCAGTAAATGCAGAGCTAAATGCCGCCTGACTGCAGCTTATGTTTGAGTGATGGGTGTAACAAGTGCCGCGAATACATAAAGCGTCACACTGGGGCGGCTGCGCTACACTGTACACACACTGCAGTGCGAGATGGTAAAGTAATTGAACCTCAGTGCACACACACAACTCATCTGCCGGTGCCTCACTGGGTGGCTCAGCTTGTCATAACCCGGGTCCATAATGAGACAATTTAGATGTCTCCTGCCATGGCAAGCTGTCAGGCGCTGCGCAGCTTTGGGGAGGGGGGGTTAAGGGACAACATCTCGTGATTCTCCTGACAAATCTCGACCCATCCAATCTGGTGACTGGATAGAAAAAGTGTAATGAAAGCTGCTAAAAATAAGCCAGCGCCAGTGATAACAGTGGCAGTATAGATTAACTCTTGCTGCCTGGAGGAGAAGCGTCTCGGTGTGACAGATACAACAGCCCATGTGTCTCCGCCGTTCTCCGGTGGAGGACCTATAGGTGGAGCGTGGCGGCATCTGTTGCTCCTGGATCGGGTCTTGTGATTGTTTTTACGGCAGGTTTTTCATTGGATGATGCATATTTAATCTCCATCAACAAAGATCTTTTCGCCGTCTTATTGCTCTGAAATTGGATCCAGCCTCCCTTGTATCACATTTGATCTTTTTCCCATGAGAGGTTCCCCCGTTTATGTTCTGCTGGTAGAGCAACGGCCTGTTAGGATAACGTCGGTCTCCCAGTATCTCGGAGTCTTAGCGGTCTTATCTTGGCTTCTGATGACCTTGGAGCCCCCCGATATGCCCTTTTTTCCTCCAAATCTCGACAGGTCTCCCCTCACTTGGTAATTCCCTAATTAAAGTTTCATAAAGGGGGAATTTCAGGAATGCCTTGTTATTGCTGCTGACAAGGATGCTGCCTCCTTTGAAGGGGGAAGGTGTGGGCGTAAGAGGAGAGGAGGGAGGTGGTCATGCAAAAAGAAGAGAGACGTGGACCCCGTCACAAGCTGTCCACTCTCCAGACTAATGGCGAGCCACTGCCGGGCTGTTCTCAATTCCCCCGCCCGAGTTTCTGCACGTCCTGGAGGGAGATCGTTTTTGTTTTTCAAACGTCCGGCTCTCTGTCTTATCACGAGTGGGACGCTGACAGCTTATCCGTGTCGATCGCGCAGCAGTTCATCACTGGAGCCGGGAGAGCTTTACGTCTTGCTGCACTTTTGCATTCAGCCCCAAGAGACCAGAGAAATGGCTGTTCACTGGTTTGATGCCAAGTTCATCAGCTGCCCCCGTGGCCGGCGTGCGCAAACTATACATCACGTGCAGTTTCAGTCCAGGAACACAGGCGGGCAAATGGGCCACAGCGGCTTATTAATGGTTGTAGAAAAGGTTTGTCTGTGTGGAGTGCCAAAACGACTACATAACAAATGCCTGCACTTGTGATCGCAGCCGCAGCATAATGGTTTTTCTGCCACCGGGACATAAAAGATTAAACTCCACTCGGCTGTGACTCTCAGTCCAGCAACAAGTCCACGCAGCGCCACGTTCATTAAGAGCTGTTGCTTCCACTGTTGACATGCTCAGGGAGGAACAGGCGCCCGAATGTAATCCTGGCTGTGTTTAATTTTCTTTGTCACCCCTAATTGATTTGCTGTCGTCTTGAATCGTCTCTTTTTGTTTACTTGCATTGCTCATCGCTCACAGTCACACCGATTCGAAATCAATTGTGCGCCGTCTCATCGAGGCTTTTTCACGGTTGATGGAGCTTTTCAAGTTTAATCTACCTTCTCTTCATTTTTTTTTGCCAAAAAATCTAATTCTCCCAGCTCATTCGTCTGACACCTTTGTGTCTTGCCTGTCGCAGTTTGCACAGGCATGGCATGTGGTGTGTAAACAAACAAGGTTAGCCTAAATGTTATGTCATCCACCAACACTCGGTTTGCACATCATACGTCTTATCTTTGACCGAAGGTCGACAGAAAACATCTCTAATCAGATCCAGCGATCGGCGCATTTACAATCACCGGGGTCCAGTCAAAATTTATCAGATGTTTCCTCAAAAAACCATCGTAAAGATTGTCACGGTGAATTTTAGCAACTCTCATTAGTCCTTTTTCCCTACTCGACGTGTGATGAATTAAGGGGTTAGGGTTAGGATAGTTATGAGCCGAACATTACCTATTTCTGGCCATATTGTTATGGACTTGTTCAACGTTATTATATTCTTAAAAATGTTGCAGAGCTTCTTATCGGATGCAATTTAACAGCCGATATCAAACCCCCTAATTTACAGCTTTGGAACACGCAGGACCACGCTGGTTGAACTGCTACAGAAATGCATCACGCTGCTTAATGAACTCTTGTCGCTTATTAAATCCATTGATGCCACGCTCAGGATAAACTTCACATGTAGCACGAAAATTAATGACATCCCCAACATCCTATATTGTACTTTCTGTCGAGCGCTAATTTGCAAACACCACATTGCTGACTACGCATGAAGTCGGATAATAAACATGGTAACCATTATACGGGCTGAATATCAGCACATTAGCATTGTCATTGTGAGCATGCTGACATTAGCGTTTTGCTCAAAGCACCGCTGTGTCAAAGTACAGCCGCACAAAGCTGTTGGCACAGCAGGAGACTCTTGTTTCTGGTTTCTGTCAGTGCTGCCATCCTGTTCCTGGTCGTATCATCAGAACGAAATAGAAACAGTAAAATCTATGATCCACTTCTCACAAGTGCACGAACAATGAACGAGGGCCTGAGCGGTGTTGTTTTTCGAATCTTATTTTGTGAATGTGTAATCTGGATGGGTTGTCAGGACAATATTTGTGTGAGTAAGAGAGAGGCAGGACGAATGCCCTGGTGTGTGTGTAGCCATGGTTATAAGCGTGACGTTGGAGGAGCAGGTCTGCCGGCTCCATCGGGCCTCCCTCCTTCATTCACTAAAAGGAGAGGAGTCGCTTTAGCTAATGAATCCCCTTCTCGCATGCTATTAGCACAGACATCCCAACACACACACAGCCAGACAGAGACATGCTATGGGCAGAGACGCTTCCTCTGCATAAGCACATTAGAGGATCAGGGTTATTAAGCCACGGATGAAACGTGTTAATTGTGCCAGATAGGAGCCAAACAATCTTTTAACCTAGAATAAGCCCATGTGCTGTGACAGCATTGTACAGCGGATTTGCTTGCAGCCTGACAGCCTCCCCACGCGCTCATCCTGCACATATGGAACGGTGCCGAACTCAGGAGGCCGTCGCTCGTTGTTCATCTCTCACAATCCAGCGTTTAGCGATCGGAAACGCTGCCTCTTACATGCCTACCAGTGAGTCTGAGCTTTGGCAGACACTGGTACCAATTGCCTGCCGACTTACAGGCCACGTTACCATGGCAGCCACCGTGAAAGGCGCTGGGTTTGGAGCAAAAAAGAATGACATTGTCAGCTGAAACCGACCAGGTTCTCAGTTTACAAATTTCACTCCACAGCGTCTGAATCCGTGATCTGCCCTCTCACTGCGTCTGTGATGTTTTTTAACCACCTCTGTGGGCCACCGCACTCGGCCTCTGAGTGTTCCCCTCAGGGGAGGGGTGGTGGTGGGGGGGGGGTTTGTTTTGGTCATGAGCCCTTTCTTTTATTTCTGTCGGGGACTGTTTGATATGCAGCATTGTTGTGCCCCGATAATGCTCGGCTTGTGGCTGAGCTGAAGGCCGGCTTTGTCCGACCAAACTCCAGCGAGGAAACCAAAGTGCATGAAAAGTTGGTCCCGTTACTTCAGCTTTTAAACTTAACCCATTGTCCACCCTGCTCACAAAGTTGCCCGAACTCTCAGTGACTGTTCAGAACTAATTAAAACCAAGCCGCGCCGGCCCCTGGCTTCTGTCCCTCTGCAGATGTCCCTTTGAGTCCATCAGCTGCCTGTGAAGTGTGCTGGGATATATGCTTCTGAATTAGAGAGCGTATGAAATGATGAGGTGTGAGACTGCGTACTCTGCAATGATCAGAGCGCTGCGAGTTCAAAGGGCCCGCGGCAGCATTGAGCCGGCTAATGAAGCCACTGACTCTCCCCTCACCACTTGACTGCGTGTTGGTTTATTCACCATCACACTCCAGTCGGAGAGGTGAATGTGTGGCTACAAGGTTACTGCAGGTTAGGACCTACTGAACACGTGCAGGCAGTGTAGCGAGCATTAGAAAAACGAAACAACCTCCGAGGACGGATTTTCTTCTCACAACTTTGCGATTGGTGTGGCACAACATGGGTGAGGGGGGGCGAGCGAGAAACTGCTGGTGCTGTTTCCGTTCACTGCAGCAGAGTGAACCTTTACGCATGGCAGCCACAGTCGGTAGGTAAGGATACCAACCGTTGGCCTGATCTCCAGAGATTGCACGTCAAGGGCAAAGGGATCCTCCAACCATCCGTTTCCATGGGCACACTAATCAGATGTGGAACACAGCCCCTCCCTCTCCTGTGCCATCACCCCCCCCCACACACACACACACACACGCAAACACACACATGCTGGGTACCTGCGTGCCTTTTTTCTTATTTGAGATGCGGGGGGGAAAAAAAGAAGAGAGAAACAGGCCGAGGGAGAACAACAACACTGCGCAGGTCTCACTGCAGCTGTTAACTCCTGAGGAGACCATCACCCAGCAGCATTTACAGTACTATTAAAGACGCTGCGCAACAACGTTGCGTCAGACTGGGATGCCCCTCGAGCAACTGGGAGAAAACACAAGTGTGTAAATGGAGACCGTAAACATGGTCGGTATACCTCTTGAGGTAACGCAGTGGCTGACGCGTTTCCTCGCAGCAGAACAATTGTGGTACTGACAAAAATAAAAATCAGTAATATGGTAAATAAATCAGGATCAAACTGACTGTTCATCGTTATCCGTCACATTTTGTCCATTTCTGAAGAAATGCTCCCACTTATGTGTACTGTGCACACACTCCCCTCGCAAAAGCCCCTCAAGGTAAAGGCGGTGCAATGAAACCGAAGAAGCAATCTCGTCATCCATATTTAGTGGGGAAAATAAAAATGGTGAAGACTTTTACTGACAGGTTCAGCTGCACTCTGCTGCAGGTGAGCTAAAGTTCAATATTTATTGGCACTCTGAGTCCACCAGGTTTTCATCAGCTGTTAGGATAAACTGTTTGCCTGATGGGGATGCATGTTTATGAATTCCTTATATTGCTTCGCTCTTCCTGTTTTTTTCTTCTTCTTTCTTTTTCACAAACATTTGCTCGTGCTCAGAGGCTCTTAAGTGCCTGACTGACTGCCTTTCTCCTGTAACCAGACAGACGGACGTAGTTTGGGAACCTTATCCTCATCCAGGAAACAGTTTTTTTTGGAGATCGATGCTGTTAGTCAGTGGCATGTCAATTGATCGACCAGCGTTTAAAGGTGTGCGTTCGCGTCGGATAGCTTTCCAGGGAAAATACTCGTGATATCGATTAATTATTCATAATTTCATGAATGAATGATTTCCTTGTTGTCAGAGGAGGGACCTAGTTGTGCGGGGGATGGGGGGGATATTGCGTGTTCCCCATTTCCGAGCCTTTAATTCGGGGCAAGAACACAAGCCGCATGACGGTCTGAAACCTCATGAGATGAAACACAGCGTCCTGTGATTCGCTGTGAATAAGGGAAACGTGCGCAGTGTGTAGCCTCAGGCTTTGAGTTTAGGCAGATCCCAGTGGGGGCATCACTGAATGAACTCAAAATCTCCTCAGTCCCACTACACTTTCATCAAGCCAATCTACTCTGCCATCTTCATAGCACCGGGCTCCCCTGTCTGGCTCACAACAGCCTAACAACAGCCAGCTGTGCCGCGCTTTGAGCCATATATGAAACCCCACTGATCCATGGTGGTGCCCAGAGAGGCCTGACATTAATGGTGACAGTACCCTTAACCGTATTTATTTGATTTTGCCAAAGTTCTTCCGTGAAACGTCTCGGCCGCTGAACTATGAATTTCCACCGCAAATGGCATCTCTGAAGCAATATACAGAAGTCATATTTTCCTTTTCTGGGTTCCTACAAATTGAGCATGAAAGTAATTAAAGCACCTGCGTGCCTTCAGACCGCACTATTTATTTCTGTGGTCTGGCAGTCCGTTAATAAAAACGTCCACTCAGATCTCGATCAGGAATCTGATCTTCTGGTACAACGACTATAAATGTAACACTTAATGTAGAAAAGGGGAGCCATAAATCAGGGTAATATTGGACACTGGTGGAAAACGGGGCACTTTCTTTCTTTTTTTCAACAATATCTGGCTCTAATTAAGTTGTAAGGAGCGCCCCTGGCCTGAGGATAGGGTCTGGTGATCACGTGAGGTGTGGTTAACAGAGGAGCCCCTCTGCTGCCTCTTTCCTCCTCTACAGGCCCTCAAACCTTTGTCCAACAGTGCAAGGTTGTGCCCCCCAAAACTCGAAGGGGATTCGGAATGGTTCCAGAAGGAAAAGTTAGCAAATGTGACTGAACAGACGTCTTCTTCACTGGTACTTTTTCCTTTCGTATAAAATCTGACAGACCAAATCACCGGCTGTGCATTTTATGTGAAGCTCCGACCTTCTCCTCTATGAAAAGCTCACACTTCCTCGCGGCTCTCTGATAGACGGTCTTCCTGTCCGCCCTTTTTATTTTTCTGTCACTTGGACTGTCTTTTACTACCACTTTATTTTTTTCTCCTCTCTCCCTTCACTGGATTTGCTCTCAGGGGATGATCTAAGTGAGTAGATTTATTCATTCAAAGAGTTCTGAATCACATTACAGCCGGCCCGCAGTCACATATGCCAAAGTCTTCAGCAGCCGAGCTCCCTGGGGAGCGTTGGCCCAAAGGTTAGCCTGATATCCCTACCAAATGAGTTATGATTTTTCACTAAATCTCTACCTCAACTCCCACCCCAGTGCAACTTTTGCGAGTGCCATTCACAAGTCTCACGTTTAGTGATATTATACAGATGTGAAGTACTTCATCACGGGAAAGCCTCTCAAACCAACTTTTCATGGAATCATCCAGCGTTAACAAGTGGTTTCCTGCAAAAACCTGTCAGGATTGGGCCATTTTATTGTATTTCACTAATTCAGAAGTTTTTATTAGTTTTGAAAATTTACATTTATGCCTGTACTGTTTTGGGAATGTTTGTTTCTTGCTCATACCTAAAAAATGAACAATTGAGGTGATTCATTGAATGACTGCAGAAAAGTCTTGCTCATTGTTTTACAACTTTGACCTCAGCAGTACATACAGATTTAAGGTGAGATTTTGTTTTTTTAATCACTCATCTTTTAAGCTTTGGAAGACGGATGATTGTTATTTACTGAAAAAAAATCTTATTCCAAGTCTGACAAGTCTTAGTTTCTATTACAATGTGTGTTTCTAATCCAAATGTTAACATCTACTGCTTTGAAACATCCCTCAAGGGAAATGAAGAAACAGAATCATGAAACCGATTCTAACTTACAGCAACTCTTTGGTCAGGATTGTTTTCGATGCAGTTGTGGTATAAAGTGATGACACATTCATACCTCTCGCTGACGGGTTTTGTTGATGGACCTTACATTTTTTTTTGCTGTTCTGAATTTGAACAGAGAACAAAAGAGGCGCACGACTGAAAAAAAAAATCTGAAACCACTGGTCCAAACAATATGACATGAATGCGAAGCAACACAGTGTTCCCGCAGTATAAATAGGACGTGAAAGTTCCCAACT
Organism: Malacoctenus gilli; assembly: GCA_032164315.1. Lineage (NCBI taxonomy): Eukaryota > Metazoa > Chordata > Actinopteri > Blenniiformes > Labrisomidae > Malacoctenus > Malacoctenus gilli. The sequence continues at coordinate 11,422,028 of JASSRZ010000049.1, read as the reverse complement.
GTTGACAGAATTCCCATCATCTCGTGTCTCCTGAAGCAACATTAAATTGTAGCGTGAGGATCACGAAACATAATCGTATGGCAACAATTTCAGCCAACTGAGAGTAAAGACTCATCAGACGGGAGGCAAACGTATTGTTCTTGACTCAGATTACAAACTGTACCCGTGTACTGTTTTGTACGTGGTCTGTTTGTGTGTGTGGCCGACGATGATGCTGCAGGTCAGGTTTTGCTGTAATGCTGCATCAAGATTGAATCCTTTTCTCTCCTGCAGGTGTGTGTGTGTGTGTGTGTGTGTGTGTGTGTGTGTGTGTGCGCGTGTGCGCGTGTGTGTGTACGCGTTGTGAAAGAAATCCAGCTGCTCAAACAAGCTCCCGTGCCTTCAAAAAAACCCCAAAAAAATGCACGGTGATTCTCCGTAATCCTGTAATAACCTTTCGACAGCCCCCCCCCCTCGACACCACTGTTTGCCCGCTGTTATTATGTTATCCCTGTACATCTGGAAAAGTTTAGCTGCTTTTCTTTTCCCCACCACCAGCGTAATCATGTCCACGGGCACCAACACCTTTTCAACATTAGAAAACAGGGGGGCTGATGATTAAAATTGTCCTGTTTTTCTTTGGTTGACCTCCAAAGATGTTGCCTCACTCAATCATAGGATCAAAGCATGGGAGTGTTTTGCTTTTATGTACCTTAATGAGTCACTGCGTTTACTGTTGCCCTTTTTCCTTTTTTTTTCGGAGGGGACGTTGGCGTGGGTACATTTTTTGACTTGAAACATCCGGCTGAGCATCGGCACAAGGCTGGCAAAACGACAGCTTGTGTGCTCGCGGGTGCCACCGAGCAGCCAGCCCCAACAATACATCAAAGTTTAATATGGAATAATAGCACTGCTGACAGCGCACATCAAAATTGCCCCCTTTCAAAAGCAGACGATTTCTCGGCCAGATAGCAGCTCCGATCTGGGCCTCGTGCCCTGTTCGCGCTCGGCACGGCCTCACCTGTTCAACCGGGGCTGCATAGCCGCTGCACCTGTGTGGCTGTGTGGAAGGCTGAGGGTTTACGTGTGTCTGACGGAGCCAGCTGCTATTGTTTTCATCCTGCTCGTCCCTGGGTGATCATTCGCTGCACGTTTCCAAGGCAGGAAAAAAAATGTTCAAGCTTTGATAACTTGTAAGAGGCCGTGACAGACGCAAGAGTGTTTTTGAGAATGACGACTGTTTATATCCCTGTCTTAAGGGTTACACAGAGGGAGGAAGAGCGATCAGCCTCGGGATGAATTATGGATACCACATGTCTAAAGCTGGAGCCCACTCTTGAGCCAGAGTGCTTTTCAAGGATGGGTAATTGAAGTGTGCTGCTAAAGGATGCTAATATTGCGTAGAGAAGGCCACAGCAGCTCTTTTAGCGCGTTGAGTGAATATTGCGAGTAGCTTTAGGTGGTTAGGTGAATTGCCTGTTGCACGAGGAGTTGCTAGTCAGATGCATCTAAACCTGTAAATGCAATCGGAGCTCACACTTTCCCATACTCCATTAGCCCTGCGTCCCTGTTTCCAGCACAAATGCTCTGGGTGCCTCTCTCTCTCTCTCTCTGTGTCGCTCTCTCTGTCTCTCTCTCTCTATCGCATCTCTTGTTTCTCAGACACACATGTACACATGCACAGATGCCTGAGAAAGAGAAACCCACTGAACTGGAAAAGCGTTTGTCTCAAGATGAAAGGCTTCACACCCACTGCCTACATGCAGAGCCTCTTCCGACACCTTCCCGCGACAGCGCATACTGTAGCAGAGGCTTGTGCTACGCAGACACACTCCAGCTAGCATCCCTCCCCACACCCATCAACGCCGCAACCACGCTTGCATCCCTTCCTCTCTTTCACTCCATTTCTCTCTCCTCCTCTCTCTTGTCAATGGAGCTCTGGTACTACAGGAGCAGCTAGGGAACAGAGAGGCGCATAAGCAGGCATGACTTGAGCGTTGAGAAGGATAAGCTCCCATGAAAGCCCGAGGCGCAGCAGCCCTTGTTTTTACCCGTCGCTGGTGTAGCACGGTGGGCTCTCAGGCGTGGAACATGCTTAGCCACACGCAGGGCGTGAAAAACGACACTGACCATGATGCGAGATAATTGCTTCCCATTTACTCATGTGCTGGGAGAGAGCCTCGGACAAAAATAGCATGTCGCTGTAACAAATGTGCGAGGAAGCATGGGAACTGTGAGTGCTGTGGCCGTGGATCGATACGGAGTGGACAGCATCAAGTCTCCACAGCATCCCTCCAAGCACGGTCTGAACAGCACCTAGCAACATGCAGCCCATCAAACACTTCACAAAATGGAATAACGCCGAGGCCCGTTTCCTTCCAAATGGGATGAATCCCTGGCTTTCTTTATGTTCAACCATACAGCGTGTGGCCAGTGGCCAACCCCGTTCCGTCTGCACAGCAGCTTATCAAAAATAAACACAACCTGTCTGTGCTTTCTAGGCAGCTGTAGTTGGTGAGTAGGTGACAATCCCATGAATAGTCTAGACATTTACACAGGCCCAACTGTTGTTTTTTCACACCACAATGTTACCTGCATCACATCTGCAGATTGCCCATCGCTCTCCAAACTACCCCCCTCGGCCACATTCCTCCCAGCCCAGCGACTCCAGCGAGCCGTCAGAGAGTATGTGACCCCTTCCTGTAAATCTGCCCAAGTCACCGTTTTTGTTTCAAATAATAGACATTTTATGTCCGTGGTGGAGCCGATTTTCTAGTCCACCGGCGGCTCCAGAGACACAACAGCACTTCACGGAATTTTACCGTGACAAGGCGTCAAGACCCTCGGGAGACCATCCATGCATCTGGGATCCGCGTTCCCCTCATCGATGCGTACGACAATTACAGTCCTCATTATCATCACCACAGGAGGCACGTGCGCATATATAGGTGGCATGTTTGCCCTGCTGCACAATCACAGTCATGTAATAATCATATAGCTTCTGGGTCAGATGGAGAACATCAAGCCATAAATTAATCAGCTCCACTCCACCTCACGGAACATGTGCGATGCATATCTTACATTTCATAACAGTCACAACAGTCGCCCATACATCCAGCGTTGGCCATCAATCAGGAATAGCTCCACACATCATTGTCCCCCAATGAAAACCTCCTCACATTTCATCTCTTTCAACACTTACAAGCGCACATCAAGGTGAGGCGGAGAGGGAAAAAATGATCAATCTGAGCCAGGTCCCTGCGTTCAAGTTTGCCATCTAAGCAGTGGCAGTACAATAGCAGACAGTATAACCACTGCAGTGCAGTACTGTATACAACCAGGTGCTGATATTCCTGCCATTTAGAGCCCACACAAGCCTAACCATGCTGGGTAACTGATCAACTACAGCTGCCTGCACAATCACAAGGCAAACAGAGAGAGAAATAGAAAGCAAAGGGAGACGACCGGCGACGAGGCTGGCCGCTCCTGTACTCACCAGCACTGGCAGAACACAGCAGAGACACCAAGAGCACAATCACCAGCGTCAGGATCTTCACATTCATTTCTGCACTCCCCTCTGGCTCTCCGCTAGTCACTCGCTGATATACTGTAGTGGTGTGTGTGTGTGTGTGTGTGTGGATGGGAGGGAGAGAGAGAGAGAGAGAGAGGGAGAGAGAGAGAGAAGGGAGGGAGAGAGAGGGTGAGCAGTTGAGCGAGCAAGAGAAAGAGAGAGGGGGAGACTGTGTGCTCCTGTGTGTGTGTGCTAGAAGTGAGTGTGTCAATTTGTGAGAATGTGCGTGTGGTGGCTCCCTGACGGTGCCAGTGTATTTGTCTAAATGCGTATTTGTATATCAGTGTGTGACAGCGCCACTCCAAGACTGAAGGCACGTCTTTATCCGAGCTCTCCCACAGAGGTGTGTGTCTGTGTGTGCGGGAGTGTGCGTGCGCGTCTTCTGTTCTTCTTCTGTCAGAGAAACGGCAGCATGAGAGCCAAGTTCAGTGGAGCTGTGAATGTGCTGCAAGTCAGCTCGCAGGTCTGTCTGTCAGCTTGCTCCTGTGCCTGTGTGTGTGTGCGTGTGTGTGTGTGTGCGAGTCCTGTTTGCCAGGGATAAGAGGACTAGTTGGTCATGTGGCTTATGTATCATTGACTCTGTGGGTCATGGAAAAGCCCCCACCCCACCCCCACCCCCTTCCCCTTTTTTTACCCGGCCATCATCACCCACCATCTCCACCCCTTTTCCACAAACATGCAAGTACGCACGGTTGAGGAAAGGAGAGGTAGCACAAGGGGAGGAGGGGGGTGGGGGTGGCTGGGGGGAGTGTAGGGAGGTGAAGGGTAGGGGGTGGGGGTGCATGCAGGTTTATGATAATACCCAAACAGATGCTCTTGTTGAAAAGTCTTTGAATTGCAAACAGGGCTGCTTGCCAGGAATCCAGGAATCAAAATACCAGCTTATGAGGGGAAGTAGATGAAAGAAGGGAAGGTGTGAGATGAGGTTCATGCCTTCCTGCTTTTGTATCTACGCCAGCTGAACAGACCTTTCTTCCTCACACTATTCTTTACCCTCCGTGGCGCTGGCTGCCCCGTCTCGCGAAAGGCACGGCTTAAATCACGCTTGGCGTTTGAAGTTTGCGTCTGTGACACTGGGAGTAACTTCAGGAAGAAACTTCTCAGACTCTGGCTGATTCCATCACCCGCACTGTTTGTTTCTCTGCCCCTGAAGTCATTTGTTTTATTTTGTTGAACAGATTATATTCTTTCCGTGAACAAAAGCCCCATGTAAACCGCCCCCCCCGCATGGCTATAAAATAAGTCAACTTAGTTTTCGCATTTGTTTATCGGACAATAAACAGGAAAGGTTGCATTTCTCGCTGTGAATTGTGAGAACTGTGAGTAAGCACGAGAAGTACAACAACTTTCCTTATCGCGTCGAGCCATAGAGCGACATCAAGGCGACAAGTTTTTACATCTCCACTTGAGAAAGAAATTCTTCGGGAAGGACCATAAATTTTGTGTGTTTTATGTGATGCAAACAGAAAAGAAACGGCAACTGAAGCCCACCCAATTACGACATTTCAAACTCCACCCTTACACATGAAGTGGAGAGATTTGGACCTGCGGCGCTCAGCAGCACTAATGAAAGTGCAGAAAACTTTGTCTTACAGTGATAAACTACACGATTCAATGAAACTATCTGGCGTTTATTGGTAGATTCTTGATATAAGCTTCACGGAGGGGTCAATTTACAAAGACCTGGGTCCCCAAAGAGCTGAAGTGACACATGATGGATGGAGCGCCTTTGGTAACAACCTCCAGATACAACCCCCCCTCCACCAGAGTCCTCCACACAACCCCTTTTTCTCTGTGTTGTCACTAAACAGTCACTTCAGTGGTGTGGACCTGAGAAGAGGGGCCCTGTGACCCTGGACTCTGCTTGTTCCCGCTTCACACAGCTCAGCCATTGTCTCCCGAAGGCCCCAGGTCCCGGAGGGCAACATGTCTGTGCCACCCACTTGAGATCCAACAACAAGAGCACCTTCCATTTTTACATGCAGCACTTGAAGCCTTCGCTTCATGTGAAGCAATCCTCTCACCTCGGGGGGTGGCCAAGCCCCCCCCCCCGGAGGCTAAAGATGCTTATCCAAGCCTGTCCTGTTTTTAGCAGAGAGATAATTCGCCCAAGTGCCTTTAAAAAGAATCTGTTCACAGCATTTTCTTTGTGGTGCTCACTGATCACTGACAGAAAACAGGCAATTCTTTCCAATTGTGCATAATGACAGATACTACGGATTATAGGCCCATTACCAACCCACTTAGTCTTCAGGAGTAGTTAAGAGTGATTCAAAATTTAGTTGGATACAACATTCGGGGAGCCTTTGGAAACTGTGTGATAACTGCCTCCTGAGCTAGTTGGAATTACCATTTAAAGCGGGAATTCAAAGTGGAGCTGAGGCCTCTACTGTATCTGTGTTGAAACCAGGTGCTCCTCACAATCATTTACCACAGTGGATTTGCTAGTCATTAAAGTGCTCTATGGATATGGATAAGAATGTGTGAGACATTGTAAAGTTGGCAGTAATGGGCTCAAACATTTGCACTCTATTAGCTTTAATTGTCTTAGCTTGAAGCAAAGCCTGTAATGAAAATGTAACAGATGGTGTTTCCTCTGAGTGTATCAGTGGACTCTGTGCCATGACGTGATTGCGAGCCAGTGGAGGATTGCCTTTCTTTTCCTTTTTTTTTGCATCCAGGGATACAGAACAAGACCTGGCAACACATCACGGGCAACAACAGTCAGAGGGCAGCAATACAGCCACATGTGTGTCAACACAGGAAACACTTGGCTGTTTACAGGAAACGTCTGATGAAGGAATTCGGTGGAAGTCTGCATTCAGGCACCAGTGACGACTTTTCCTGATTCCTGCCTTATATAAAACAACAACGAAGAAACCCAGATAGACATTCCTGAAGATAAGTGTCATGGAGATGACGAAAAACCGTCTTTGCGTTTCCTCTCCGTTCAATTTTTTCCCCAAAAAACATACGTCAGTGTGACCTACAGGAGCTGTCAACAGGTGTCCGGTCAGCTGTGGATAAATTACTCACTGATCTCAGAGAAGATTTGCTTATTTACTGTATCGGCGGGTTTCCTGTTTGTTTTCCGCTGTTGATTATAGCTCCAGATCAGTGAAATGCTAATGAAGGGTGCGGATGTTTGCTTGCATTGTTTTGATGATTGAATGAATGGTAGCACAGCAGGACGCTCACGTTATTGTTGTTGTGGTACAAATGTGAAAAGGACACTTCCGTGCCCGCTTCCATTGATTTAGTGCCCATCTGACCTCAGAACCTGAAATATTGTGAAAGAATCGCACACATCCTTTTTAATTGTCATTCAAATTGGAAAAAGTATGAAAAAGTGCGCGACACTGTGCTGTCACAGTTGCACACACCTTGCGGTACGCTGGCAGTGAAGCGCCACACAAAGCGAAGCATCAAGCCTCGTAGAGCCACAGTCCTCATCAGCTCCGCTGAATGTCAGTGTGGGTGCAGGGAGGGGCTGCTAATTAGCTTCTTGGTAGTAATCAGTGACAAGAAAAAGGAAAAAAGGGGCCTAATCATCAGGATGCTTCGGCGCGGCGACGAGAAGGCGGCGACGCCGTTCGGTTCACCTGCAGCCTCGAACAAAGGCGACGCTCCCCTCAGGCGCCACGCGCATCATATCATGAAATGTCAAGAAGACCGAGGCTTAGTGGATTAACTTATCAGCCTTTAATTGTGACGTTATCGGCCGCGCTGCAAATGCAGCAGAGCCGTGTTGTGGGCGGACTGAGGTTGTCTGGAAGACAGTGCAGCAGTTTTAATCCAGTCAGTGCCTCATTCTGATGGAGCGCCTCATAACAGCCACTCACATTTCCCCCGAATTTCATACTTGTGAGAATCACATTACGAACGACCATTAAAAGACCATAAAGAGGTGTTGCTCCCATGAAATGCAGCATTCAACAATTATCACCTTTTTTTTTTTTAACAGAAGACATTTTTTCTTTTTTTCCCACACTGATAAAACTGTGAATTATTACACTGGTCTCTTTTTTGGACAACATGACAGACAAGACGTCTGTTTATGCCTAACTGTGGACTCCAGCTGGGGTTAAACTCATGTAATGTCAGTCAGAGATTGAACTCGAGAATAATCACAAACTCTTGACATCAGAGCTTCGCTGCCGCCGAAAAAAAGAGCAATTTACGCTGCAGTAATCAGATAAATCCCAATCACCTTCTCATCCTCCTCCTTTCCTTTCTATCTTTACAAATTATCGTCTTCATTTCTGCATCAAGTAAGATGAATATGCTTTTCATCAAAAGCTGCCAAATAGTTTGGACTGCTGAATGATCCCAGGGGCCGAATGCTGGTGTTGCGTGACTCTGACGGTTGTCTCTATAATCAGCCCAGTGTGGCTCATCAGTCTTTGGAGGCAAAGTGGCCGACAGATCGCAGCAAAAGATACCGCGAGTGAGAAGAGAGCGTGCACCGCAGCTGCCAACAGATAAAAAGGCTACTTTTTATTTTCATGGACCTTTTCACAAGCAGTTTTATTCATCATCGAGACGCTGTCAGGCGACTTCCATCCCGCTGGATTTGCCGGCTCAAAGGGCAGCGTTTTATCCTGTGAAGTTGCACCTGCACGATGGCTGTTTTAAAAAGATACATTCACATCACAGGCTTGGGTTTTTTTTTTCTTCTTTTTTTCCAATTCATATTATTTCGCCCATTTTTCACTCGATTTCGCAGCAGCGACGGGATCAAGCTGGAAAGTTCGCGCAAAGTGCGTTTCGCACCCTCATGGCCCTGTCAAGCACAGATTCTCCACAGATATTACGGAACAACAAACAAGGGAAGTCCTTTGAATCCGTCTGCACTCGCCGCCGTCTAATCAGTAATAGAAATCTGCTGAGGGTTTTTCTCCAGGTGGCAGGTGATAGCAGCCCCCTCTGACATCACCCTCAGTCCTGGGTGTTTCGCTGTAAGTGCTGACTGCCGCGTCGACGCTCGCCAAACTTTCTCAAGTCGGACTCCGCGCCTTTTACTTCACCCGTGCACCTTTGCTGTTGAAGTGTGCTGGCATGCGCTGCAGAGAGGGGAAGCGGTGGCGCCGTGCCAGACGTTTACACGCTCTCACACACTTAAAAATACCAGTCCTCTGGTCCCTGAGTGCACCATTCTCCTGGAGTGTTTTCTTCCCTGGTGTGCAGAAGATATGGAGATCATCCACCCTCCTCCTCCTCGTATTGTAACGGAGGATCAGAGTCAAAACAAACCAAATGAAGGTTTTGTTGTGTCCAAAGTGGGCAGCGGCTCCCTTCCTGCTAATATTGTTGCTCTTATCAGCCCAATCTGTCTGAACAGCAGCATGAAGTTTGGAAACGGACGAATTATTTCTTATGGACGCCCTTTTTTCTTTTGCAGCTTTTTTCAAAGTGGCGGGCAGGGAGCATGCTGTGGCTTGGTCGCGCTGACACGCAACAAGACGGAGAAATGTGAATTGACAGATGAGAGATAAGGGAATGTTTTTCTCCGGGAGAAGACAGACGCTGCAAACAAGACATTACGTGTCTTCGACCATTGACAGAGCGTGCGTCTGTACGTGTTGTAAAAAAAAAAAAAAGCAAGGACGATTTCCTGTCGGATCTCGGCTCACTGAACCTTTCACATGATTGACTTTTTCTCCCACCTTGAAATAAGTTGTACAAAGGGCAACTTTTTGAAACAATTTACCTCTGTTCGACATTTATTCACTCGTCCCAGGAGACGTTGAACCATTAAACCTTGCGCGTTCTCATTTTAGGCAGCTTTTCATGCCAAGGAAAAACACATTATTTCAAATAACTGCAGACAAATAATGTTGTATACCTTGTGTCATCACGCTCTGAGTCCCAAACCGGGGAAATGTTCCCTCAGCTTGTGTGGGACATTTAGCTCCGGGACCAGTTTTCCATTAAAGACGTAAAGATCTGAAAACCATCAGAAATCCTTTTACTGATGTCTTTGCAAAAGGCTGAGGAAATACAAAAAGCACCTGGGCTCTGGGGTGTGTGTGTTTCTCTCTCTCTGTGTTAGTCACATAATAAGTGAGGTATGGCCGCCTGGTAATGGATTCAGGATCTACAGCAGGCTTCGTCTCCACAGGAAGACTCCTGTTGCACAGGGAGGATCACTTATACTTTGGCTTTAGTTTCCATACTGAAAAGCATGAAACGATACAGAACGTCATGGCTTCAGGTCAAAATGCAAACTCAGTTAATTCAGTTGGAGTTTATTAGAGTGAAGACTCCACAGAAGTGAATCATGTCGACCAGGATGAAGCTCCTGTAGCATTTTTGACGATGAGACGGTCCATTCTCGTGTCTTTCAGAGCGTGACCCTCCACAGTCGAGATGTTCTTGCTTCTTCTCCTTTTGTAGCTTGAGGTGATGAAAGCCTGCAAGCTGCAGAAAGACCTGTTATCCCAGAATCAAACTGTGGTGGTCTTGCTGTGAGATAAGAGTGGTGTCCGCTTCGCCACAACACAGCATGACCTTTGAAAGGAATCTTATATGTCTGAAAAGTGTAAACACAGAGTTGTCAGTCTTTTTGTAAACATGTACACGTTAAATGTTGATGCAGGTATGACGCAGAGAAATATGCTTTCAAATAAAAAAAAAAACGATACATGCATATGACATTCGGACGGGATGAATATTCTAGTGCCGACAAAGTGGAAGGAGCCGTTGGTCAGCAGCCCGTCTGACTGTGGAGTTGGCTGGAAGCTCCAGGAAGTGATCAGCTTTCCCTGCGAGCAACCATCCAGAAACACCGATAATGGAGCTTTTGCAGGACACACGTTGCTGCGATTCACTCAGAAATCCCCCCCTCCGCGCTGCTTCTCTGGTCACCGTTCCTTCGTGCATTAAGATGCGGAATTAATCTTAATCCTCCAAGAAGATGACTTCAGCTCGCTGGCATGGGAGTACATAGCTAATGCATGCAAAGCTTAATTATTCATATCATTAGTATAATAGTTTAATATATTATGGTAATTATGAAGGGACATTAGGCAGCTCAAATGTCTGTTGTTCTTGCTGGGGTTGATTTTTCTCATCCTTCCAGTCGCATGGAGGTTTCACTGTTTCCTAAAGCTGGAACGAGAAGGAAAAGTGTAAATAAAAGAAAAATAATATATCTCGGTGTCGACGTGGGCAAGTAAGGAGGAATTGAAGGTTGTAAAGAGTCGAGCAGAGCGAAAAAGAACTCTGGCGATGTTTTGAAGTCACAGTTCTTTGGTCTCTTATCTATCTGTAAAATTTCTCTTTGATGTCTTGTCACCTTCCTCCATTATGGATTCTCTTTGCTCTCGGTGAAGAAAAATCCCCCATTTAAAAGTGTTCCTTTTTTTATTTATTTATCTTTTTTTACTTTTTGATACGTGCAATCAAAGTAAATTATTCATGGTGGCAGAGACTCTAAAGTTGACGCGGAGCTGGTGCCTGTTTCCACCCAGCTGCTATTGTTATGAACAAAAAGAGTGGAAGGGCGAGTAAAGGCAACTTCATTAATGACACGTTATGTTTTATGGTGGACTTCAAGCATCCTGAGCAGAGTTTCTTCCTGTTTTATGTGAGCCTCTGTGGCCTCCACCTGCCTCGGCGGGGGTAGACGGAGGGCATTTCTCGACATGAGCTTGGAGACCCATTAAACGGCCTTTTTATACGCATCTCAATGAAATGCAGATGGAGAGCACCTGACAGTTGAATGAACGTTCATATTCCCTGAATTATTCTCCTCATTCTTCGGCTCGCTTGCTTGACAAATACTAGGAAGCCATATTTATGGGCGGAATCTCAAATTAAATTGTGGAAAGTGAAAGAGCTACTGATGTTTGTCCTCCGACAAAGTCTGCACGCCATTCAAAAAAAGGGAAAAAGAGTTATGGTGGTTTCTTTGTGCAGTGGCTATCTTAGCGAAGTTAAATACGACTGTGAAGAGTCTAAAAGGAAAGAAAAGAGACAAGAAAGACAAACAAAAAGGAAAAGGGAGCCGGCGGAGGATATGCTGTCTTTTGTACTTTTGGCATGTTGGCGGCGCTTGATGAATGAACGTCTGTGAAGGAGCCGCGTCTCTTCACAGGGAACGCCTGACCTCTCTCAGTTACGTAGCAACTAGACTTTTTGCCATTAGGAATTGTGTTTCACATCGTTTTTATCTGTGAATGCACACGGTCATAAATCTGAGGCGAGCGGGCGGGCGGGCGCTCCATTAAGGAATAACGTTTTCTTCCAAAGCTCTTTCTCCCTTAACTCGCTGGCTTGGTTTTCAGGGTCAATTGAACAGTTCCTGCTATTTGGTTTCACTAACTGCCAGACATTGTTTTCCTGGCATTAGATCTGACACAGCCCAGCAAACAGCCAATGCCTCAGCCGAACGTCTCCCAATCAACACGCAAAACACATGTACACACACAACCGCTGCGCCATATCAGTGCCGGGAGGCTGGAGTCTTTCACACAACAGCTAAAAGCTTTTAGCATCGCGCTGGCGGCACAAAGCTCCACGCCATCAACACATTTTCACCATTTCAGATCTTTGCGGGGTTTGTTTATGTTTTATTTTTTAGAGGAAGGAAAGTGGTGGGAAAAAACCCCCTTCTGAACTGATTCTCAAGAAATGGTGCTGATGAAGCCAGGAACTCTGACCAAAGTTTGTGGCACATTTCAACTCTTTTCCAAAAAAGGCAACAAGTGGTGTCAAAATACTTTTAGTAATGGATTGCGCTGAATGAAAGTTTCATTAAAAAGGTAAAATTTTCATAAAAAAGGGACTGAAAACACGAAGCATTGTTTTCCCCAAAAGTCAGAATAATGCGATGTTGGTCAAAGTCCACTTTTTGTCAATTTTTACTTGTTTTCAGACATTTTTTCAATCATTATTTTAGGGTGTCTGCAGTTTGTCAGATCCTCCAATCCAAAAAGAATATTTTGCCTTCTTTAACAGGGCAGGTTTGCAAAATTCACTCATACAATCCCGCGACTGTTGCACTATTCAAATGTCTTATTTTTTATCCAGTTTTCAAGCTGTCTAATGTGTCCTTTGCGAGGGAACAAAAGGTGACTAATAATCCAGCACGTATTCTCTTGTATTTCACCCTGCACTCAGCACTTTTATGTTACAGAATACTACAGGTTACCTTCAGAGTCAATGTTTAACTGCAGAGGTCACACCACTGAAGAAAGTGTCTTCGAGGACAAAAATAGACTCCTGGTTGTGCCCCCCGCTTGTGTGTTTACTTTGAAAGATACTAACAAAATATGATTTCTCCTAAAGCCTGTTTGCTTTCATTTGGTTTGATGAGTGATTAACAGGAACAGGAAACCAATGGATTATGAGTCCGTGTGTTGAAGCTCTCTTCAGAGAGCTGCGCTTCCTCGATAACCGTCCAGCTCTTTGATGTTATGAAGTTACGAGCGTGTCACTGTTGACCAGGATGGTATGTTGTGGCTCTGGCTGGGCCGTATGATGCCGCGCGTTCCTCCTGCGTCGGGTTTCAGCGGCTGGCAGCGAGCAGCATTCCCGTCGCACCGCTGCAGCACAAGGTGAAGTCAGCAGATGAACTCAGAGACACCGGGCCCACGCTCAGACATTCATTCTGGGTCAAACTGTTGGATGCGCTTATGTAATGATGATTAGTCGTATAAATAGACAGCTGGATGTATTTCTGTTGGGATGATAATCATTGATAATAATGAAGTCATGAATGATCCAGTGCAGGTCGGGAGTTTGCTCTCAGTCGTGTTGGCAAACGTTTGGCGTGTCGGACTGATTCGTCATCAAGTAGATGTTTATCATGATGGAGGTACGTCATCGGGTGTGAAGGAAAAACTTGATATTATGAGAAGGATCGAATTTTTACAATAACTTAGTTTGGGAATCAATGTTGTAGAAAGGATACAGGTCTTCCTTGATTTTTTTGCATAAGAAATTTGAGGCTTTTGTAGTTTTAATCGAACCTAAAGTTTTCCAAAAGCAGAAATGTGTTTTGAATTTGTGAGAAGTTGTTTTGTTATGAAACTGAAGCGCAGGGAAAACGCAGCGCTGAAGACTTTGCCTCGTACTGTATATCGTAAAAAACACTATTCCCATCCTGAATAACTCCAAAGGTCATGGTTTGATCTCATGTTTTTGAGAGGTTTAATGACATATATAATGTTACACCACGGTTCAATCACAGTAAAAGGTTAGCAGACTGCTACGTTTTTGGTGGAGGTTGAGCAAAGGTCTCTTTGAGTTAAAAGTCTTTCAGGTCGAGTGATAATAAAAAATAAAATGTTCTCACACAACATTTTTCAAGGCTACTGAGGAGTACGAGCCCACACAGGCCTCAGGCTGCTCTTCCTTTTCAACATTTCCACCTGTGAAAATATCTTCGCATTCAAACTTTGATGGAGAATAATCTCGCTCAGCCACACTTCAGAGAATTGATAAACATGAGTCTCCTTGTTCTGCCTGTCAGGTCAGATTGACATGAAGGAGTCCTTCCCAAAATCGCCGTTTTACTTCCTTTAGATAAAAACTAATAACCTGATCCAGCGGAGCTGAAAGACAATGTTCTAAATTTCTCCTTTACAGTTTTTGCTGCAATAGATTTGAAACAAAGACTCCGCTCCGTTTCCAGCCTGTGAGCTCGGCTGTGATTTAAAAAACAGCAAGACTTCTACAGTGACGTTGTTGAGTGTAGCTGAAGACATGTTAGCCACCCAAGTAACTTGCAGTTCCTAAATACTGACATGTGCTGTGTAAACATTCATTTTAAGAGATCCGTTATTTGGAAATATGTCCTACCGATCCATGAAGTTTGCTTACTTCACAGAAATTTCAGTCACCACTTCTCTTGTAACAGACAAACGGCCCAAAACCACGTTATTAACATTTTTTTTTTCAGTTCCTGAAATACGACCACTGCTTCTTTGCTCTCATTGTGAAACATTTTTCTGTTGTAGCGCCATTTGCGGCCGCTGGCTTGTTCAGTCGCCGGTTTGGGAATGTAAATGTGTGGATATCAGCAGTGGCACTGGAGCTCTCCGACATCTTTGGCTGAACAATGAGAGGAGGTGGTGAGGAGACGCGGTTACCGCGGGGAAGCAAACGGGTGGTGCCTGGTGAGACCGAGGCGGTGGCACATTCCCACCTCTGATGGCCCCTCCAGCTGCTTCAAATGAGACCATGCGGCTGAAGCGTTTTGCCCCGATGTGTTTGTGATCAAATGAGCGGCCGGGCCCCTCGGTGCTCGCTCATTATCTCGACATTGAGCCTGCGCTGCGCCGTGGGAGGCTCTTCAACACAGATAAGCCCGGCATGCTCCATGTTGGGTGTCACCTTAAGGCACACGGCGCAATCGAAATGATGCTGCTGTTGTTTGAAAGCCTCGGGTCAAGTGTTGGCAACGTTTGCACATGTGAAGTCAACATTTAAGTTACAACTTTGAGCCGTTTCCCCTCGGTAAACATTGACGAGGGGAGCGGCTTTGTGAACAAAAGAGAAACAAATCCATAGTTTTTGAGATTTCTGGAAAAAATATGCTTCTGCAACATCATCCAAGTGTGTGAAATGAGCTCTATTTTCTGGTTTTGTGACGCATTTTCAACCGGTATAAAGTCATTTTCACACTCTGCCTCCCTTGGCAGCAGTCACAGTGTGCCTCTGTGGGTTGCTGGAATGGTTTGTTTGTTGCACATGAAAGAAGTGGGTCTGAGCTGCTTTCTGCAGATGTTTATTCGCCGTGGCACCGCTTCAGGAAAAAGTCCGCGAGTGAGCGTTCTCTCTGCGGTTGGCAGTTTGTAAATTAATTGATTTATTTGCTTTGGGTAGATTGCGTGGATCACATATTTGAGGCAATCAAATCAGCAATTATGTGGTTTCAAAATTCGTGTTTGGGTCCAGCTGTGACAAACACAACTACACCACGACAAGCCTGGCTGGATGGGCTGTCTGATTGCCTGGCATCATGACGAAAGATAATGCAACGCCATAATTTGCTGTTATAAATATAGACTACAAGTAATAGTATTAACATAGACCACTGCTGCGCATGTGGATGATAGCATTAATTCAAGATTTTCAGCCGACAGGCTCTGAACTGAGGTCTGTGCACCATATGCTCATCAGAAATGGTTTTGGTGGTGTTGAAATGAGAGATAACGGTGCTTAAAACAAATACTTTCAGCACGTACTGCAGAGTCTGACTGGTGATGGTGTTTCTTGTGGTGTGTTGGGATTAAAGCGGTGACTAATTTCAGTGCATTCGGTTGCTTTTCAATGGGCTCATGTTTGCGGGAACCTGTCCGTCAATACCGATGACACACACGGTCACGCTCTTTGACTTCAGTCACATGTCATTTTTTAACAGATATTTGGCAAACAAGTAGATGATCTGAGCCTCATTCATGAAACTTCTCTCGTTGGAGTGAAGAGTCGACCTTTTAGGGAAAACGTCCAAGCACAAGTGAGGGAAAGACCAACAACAGCTGGGGGTGTAATATAGTTTGTATAAAATTACTTGATGGACATGTGTTGTATATTTTCCTTAGTGTAACCCGTGAACTACGTTTTCCCCAACACATTCATAGAGAAACACTTGCTTAAGAAACAGGATCCAGGTGTGAGTGTAAAAGGGGAAAATGTGAGCTTTCATGAATGTTTTATGTTGAAAGTATTTCTGATGGAAACTTCTAAGAGTAACTGAAGAAATGTGATTAGGTACAAGTACTTTTTTAAGAAATCAAGTCACAGAACAAGTTCACTGCGGTTCAAAGTATTATTTGCTCAGGAAGCCTTCGAAGCGCCTTTGGCTTCGTTAAAGGTTTGTCGCTGTGCCAAAGAACAGGCCGTCAACCGCTGACTCGGCCCCTCGTTAACCCCCCGTCTGCACCCGCGGACCTCCCCTGGAGGAGGTGGTGCATCTGAGACCATGTGTTTCACATGCTGGACAGGCATCATCGTCAGAGATGTCGCCCTTGTCTGGGCTTGCGCCCAACTGGACCGCCCTCTCCCCCTTTACCATCTCTGCCCGGGTGACACTCCTTGGGGCACCGCTCCAAGTACGGCTGGACTTGACACTGAAGTGTCTGCCGGGGCTGATGTGGAGCTCCCACACACTCGCACTGGGAGCTGGCCAACACTTGGAATCCTCCACTAAGCCCTCGTCATTCATTCTTATTTAAGTATCTAACTTCTTTCACCCTCTCAGGA
The DNA here is from genome assembly GCA_032164315.1 of Malacoctenus gilli. Classification (NCBI taxonomy): domain Eukaryota; kingdom Metazoa; phylum Chordata; class Actinopteri; order Blenniiformes; family Labrisomidae; genus Malacoctenus; species Malacoctenus gilli. Next base: position 11,405,266 of record JASSRZ010000049.1, on the reverse strand, counting down.
GAAGATCAATGTCAAAGCCCTCAAGCCCATCGAGTGCCAAACTATTTGAAAAAAACTGAGACAATACATTGAACAAGATCTAATAATAAGTAGTCAATTTCATCTATAACTTCACCACGTGTCTATTTGCATTCGTAGAAACCTGAGCTGAGATTCTCCTGGTGTCTGGTTCCAAGTACTGTGTTGCTCTCGAGCTCAAGCAGCTATGGCATCCCATGCTGCAGCCCAAGGGCGAACAACGATGGGGGTGGGTGGACAGAACTTGAGCGAGGGCCATCTGTGTGCTATTTAGTCCAGTCCCAGCAGCCATGGCTGCTTTATTCAAAAACTGTCAGAGAGTGTCATTAGGTGCAGCCATTTAAAAGCTTCAGATTTCATTAGCCACAGGAAGGGCCACATTACCCTCAGGATTAATGTCAGGTCCTGTGGTTCAATGCTGCGGCAGTGGACTGCAGCAATGCGACTGGCTTGACCCTCTTGTTTCAATGCACCCCGATTCATTAAGCTGTGCGGACCAAGAGCGGCCTTCACACGTCTCACGAGTTGTGATCCTTCTGAGATCCTGCGTACTTTTTATACCTCGAACGTCTTGAAACCCACCCACCACTTCCTGTGAAGATTCAATCACAAACCTCTAAATCTTTGGCAGGGGGGCGTTGCAGGATCTGCCCCTCCGCAGCTAAACGTTTTATTTGCGCTCTCCAGGGCATTGTTGCTCCGAGCGTTGCGTCATCGTGGCTTTTTCATAACAAGTTGTGCTCCACGGGGTCTCGATGATGTGGGGTGGGCGGCGCGTGTCGCAGGGGTGACGCCATAGCGAGCATGCCGGGATCGGTCCTGTCAGGAAGCCTTCGCCACAAGCTCACAATCGAGAAGAAGACACAGCGCTGAGTCACGTCGTGGCGGAGAGTCCAGGAGATGATAACTGAGCGAGGATGAGCCGAGTCATCACTCTTCCTGCTTTAATTAGACAACATGGGCTCTTGAGCGGCCGCCGACTGCAGGGAGCGAGTTGTTAGACAGTAAAATTGTCCAGGATTTCTGCAGCTCAGTTTATTGCGGAAGGTTCCAGTGTTACATTTAACATCCTTTACTAAACAACAAACATGAAACTGTCAGCACCGGTGATCCAAACAAGACCTAATCGAGCCATGTGCGGCACTCTCTGCCGTTTCGCTACATCATGTTGACATCTTTCCAAGGCCGAAGGCTGTGAATGTAATACATTCTGTCCTCCTGAGGGGCGGCGGCACTGTTTGTTGGGGGGTCACAGAGCCTCTGTGTTTCATCACTTACCCATTCATCACAATGTCACCCAAGCGCCTGTGTGTCAAGACTCTCAGCGTGCTTTACCAGGTGTGAGAGGGCTCCGAATTTTGGGGGCTCTTAATCAGGAAATGATCACAACCAGCCATGATTCATGCTGTGGTCTGGTTGTCGTACTAAATATGCTGAGCTGCAGAAGCAGCGTCCTAAGGTTGAAATTTATATTCCCACTCCTGAGAACCGTACCTGCACCGGTGGGATCAGGTTCCTCCGCAGAGCACAGACCTGATCTCACTTTCCAGAGTTTTGACAGATCTCGAGAGGCAGAACAATATAAATGTTTAAAGGGCAGTTTGGACTCGATTCTCTTTCATCTTTTCTTTTTTTTCCCTCCTTCACACGAAACCTGCAGACTGTTTTCCATGTCAGCCAGAGGGGGTGAGACCTTTGTGGAAGAGCAGCAGCAGCAGAAGCACCTCTGTACTGCTGACTTAGCAGAGAATCCATTTTTTTTTGCAATTAACACTTTGTTTGTGCTCTCTCTCTCTCTCTCTCTCTCTCTCTCTCTCTCTCTCTCTCTCTCTCTCTCTCTCTCTCTCTCTCAGCTTC
>JASSRZ010000049.1:11392346-11402697 GCA_032164315.1 Malacoctenus gilli | reverse complement strand
CTCTCTATCTCTCTCTCTCTCTCTCTCTCTCTCTCTCTCTCTCTCTCTCTCTCTCTCTCTCTCTCTCTCTCTCTCACTGTCCCAATCCCTCTTTTTTCTGGTGCCCTGTGGATTTTCAAATAAGCACATAATCCTTAAAGTGGGACAGGGGGCATCACCGTTTATTACTCAAGTGCAACAACTCGTCCAATATCCCATCACAGTGAAAGATGTCAGACAAATATGCAGTCGATGTTCAGGAATAGTGTTGTGTATTTCTGAGTTACTCCGACTTCTGCTTCCTCGTAGCTTCGGGTCCTTTTTTCTTCCATTTATTTTTCAACCCTTTCCCACCCTCAAAGAAAACATATCGTATGTTAGATTCAGTTTGGATGATATTGAAGTGGCCCCCTTACATTCATTCAAAGACGCCTGTTTGCGCCAGGAGAGTTGAAAAGGCCGACACAAAGACTATCTCGGAGATGTGAGATCCGTGCTCACTGAATGGTTCATAGGCTGTGAAAAGACAATGTTTTGAATAGAAAAGACCTTGACCGACTTCAAAAAAACAAAGCGGTGCCATGGGAAATGAATGAGGGGGTGATTTAAAATAGAAGAGAGATTTGAAAAAGATAAAAATAAACCCCCGAATTCCCCGATCTTTGCCTGTTTTAAAGGCATTGCCAATAAGATGTGTACTGTTCACTCGGGCGGAAAAATTGTAATGATGACTACACCTAAGTGTGAAGAGCTTATTGAGTTTTCCTTTTGCAAGCCTCCCCAGTGCATCGTTTGGAGCTCTGCTGTAGGCAGTCACTGCAGAGACTCCAATTACTGACCAGGTCCCACTTGGCTGCCTCCTAACTGTGACCAGCAAATTAGAAAGAGAGGAAAAGAGGGGAGAGCGAAGCAGCTTCTCGCAGGCGAGTCGAAAGTTTTTGGTTGCAGTGTGATAGTCGCCTACAGGAAGCCGGAGAAGACAAACGTCAGGCAGAGTTTAACAAGTGCATGGCCTGAGCGTTGGGAGAGATAGGCCGCTCTTTGTCCGCCAGTTGGACGTGCTCCAGACGCCTGCTTCTGAGGATGTTTTGCGATAATCCTGCAGTGAGCAGCTGATGTATGACCTGCATTCATGTTCTGACGGAACTTCCTGAACACAATCTGCAGCCATCACCAAAAGCACATGGAGAGTCAGCGAAAAAACAACTCCTCAAATAATCACAGACAACATTTTCTAGAACAGATGTGATCTTAACACCTGTGGCAATAAGTCAAAATCAAAGTTTCCTTCCCGTCCCTTTAAATTTGAGTCAGTCTTGCGATGCAAAATTCGCTTGGGTTTCTGCAGTTGCCAAAAATTTCCTGTCGACCAAAACAAAGCAGTTTAGATATAGCAGGTTTTCCTGTTACAAACAGGTGACTTGTTAAGTTGTTGGCAGAACACGTCGAGCTCCCAACAAGGTCAGTCGTTTTTCATTCTGTTGCTGCTTTCTCTGCTCGACTCTTCTAACTATTCATTCGTGATGTCAGCATCTTCTGACTCGCATGTCAGGAAACTAATTTTAATTCTATTGTTCAATGTGCGGCTCACCTTAAAATGACTGAATTTGAAACAGGATGGACAAAAAACAGCAGTTTCCTCTTCAGAGATGTTAAAGATGTGTTTTTTTGCAGATACATGCAACTCTTTCTACTTTGTTCATTTGTCTTGTTTAGTGTTTCATGAAACAAATATGACTACAACTCAAGGTTCTATTGAAACTTAAAGCGCGATTGTGACTGCTGTGAAAATAGGAGCCAGTATAAGATTCGTTTCATCGACTACGAGCGTCTGAGCGCATGTGGTGGTGTCGGGCCAATAGCGAGGAGTATGTGAGAGAAAACTTCCCGTCTGTTTAAGCAGCTCATATGTTTGCAGTATGTAGGAGGCACCGTGTTGTCGTGGAGTATTAAAGCACAGTTGTGATGAGAAATGGGACGCAGCTCTGATTCCGCCACTGCAAACAAAACCAATAATCTCCTGTTTCACGGGCCGAGAGCAGCTGTCCGCTCTAAATGAAAGCAGAGGAGCATCATCGTTTTTTGTGTCACTGGGCGCTTTCAGGGGATCCCGGGCTGACTTATTTCTGCTCCTCTGCTGTTTTGACGTGATCTCGTGTTTCCCATGACAGCGGCCCGTACGCTTGGGAGTGGGGATGGAGAGGAGTGGACAGGCCACGTTTGACATTGAAGCGAGATTACTATGTACCTCTTAAGCAAAAACACATTCAACAGGAGAGAGAGAGAGATCAGAAAGGCGCGGAAAAGAAACGAGAGGAAGACGTGCGTGCGCGCACGAGGCTGGAGAGTCAGAGAGGACAGCTGGTTCACTCATCGACATCGCTGTAACCTGGACTCTCAAGTTCCCCGGGGACACATTGTGTCTGCAGGAGAAGCGAAATATGCAGCACAATAACAGGTTAAGTATGGACGACGGGGTCCTCTGGAGAAGCCTCCGGTTCAAAACTCTTGTTTTGAGTCCTAATGACGTAGTTGCCAATGTGAGATCCTGTTTAATGTGGCTTCGAGTGTTGAATTGCTCATTATTCACTGACATGACACTCACATCCTGCATCAAGACATAACAACTGAAAGTTCTGAAGATTTGTCCAACCAGTTGATCTTCTGATTCAGATGCAAAATTCAGCCTATCTTTCTTTGTCATAGTTGGTACAAACGATACAAAAGAAGAGAGCGAAAGGAACAATCCTTAGAAATAGAAGACTTTGTTTCCACATCGAATCATTAAATCACTGTTATTGCTGGTTAGTAGCTGTTATGTATGTGGGCCAGGCGTATAATTTGTCGGCAAACTCCATTTCAACGCTGCAGTAACTTCACTGCTTTTATTATCTGTGGTGGATGTTCTGTGATCCAAAGTTTGGATGATTGTAATGGGCTGAGTTTCATTGAAGAAACTGTCCAAAGAAATAAAAGCAGTGAGTCAGCTGTTTGTGGGATGAATGACGTACTTTCTCCTCCTCAGACTGACTTTTTCTTTCACTCGCTTATCTTCAGTCCGCATCCACACTTTGCACAATACAAGAGCTGTAGTTTTTCACTCCCACATGAATCGGTGACACTTTGATGAATCTTTTGTCTTCTTGCGGAGTATCTTTCACTCGCACTAAAAGCTTTAAACTAGTGTTTACCTTTTCTCTTGGAGACAGTTTGACGATTCTCATGCTTTTTTTTGGTCGAAATGATGAGTCGAGGGGAGCATCTTTGCTTTCATAAGGTCAAGGGAGCAAAGTAAATTCAGATATTTTTCTTGGATGACTGCGGCCTAGAAATGAAACACATGATGTTCGCCGGGTGTAGACTGAAAATTTACTATAAACATTTGAGAAAAAAACTCCCCAAAAACCCCTGACTTGGGTCTGTGAAACATTTAGCGACTGACCTGAGAAGATGCTGCAAGAATGGCAGATTAGCTTGAATGACCTGTTGGGGTGACACCTCTGTCTGCTGTCAGTGCACCTCTCAGTGTGGTAACAACATCCTATTGGCTCCTCACGCATGGCCAACTCAAAGCCATAACAACAAGCCTGTTCCTCCAGACGTGTGTATGTGTGTGTATATGTGTGTGTGCGTGTGCATGCGCGTGTGTGTGCGTGTGCGTGTGTGTGTGTGATGATATGGGTGATGGGGGCCTGATGAACTACAAGTGAGACATGAACCCAGAAGCAGCCAAGGATTTATGGCCTCAACAGGCAATGTCCTAGAAAGATGTCGAGCGAGGACATCCATCCATTCATCCAATCATCCATTCATCCATCCATCCATCTGCCCCTCTGGATCCACGCTCTTGCTGCTGGAGGGTCCAGATTTGAAGCCACCTGTTTAAAAAAAGGAGGGAGGCTGATTTCCTGTTGGAAAAAAACCAACAACCACTTTCAACTCGATGGATCAGAGAGCGACACGTCTGAGTTGCGGGCACCTTTGGTGGTCTTGGAGGTGACGGGCTTTGAGGTGAGGGCGGCCTCCCGAATTGGAGTGACAGTTAACACGGAAACTGAGGAGCGCGGGGGATGTGAGACCCTGCAGAGTCTCCACTCAAGGTCCAAAGAAAAATGAAACATGGAAACTGCCTCTGGGGTATTCTGACATTTTGCACCACAAGTGCGTCTGAAAAGGTTCAAACACCAACTGGGAAGTGAAGGTAGCAGCTCTGAATATGAGTCAGCTGTGTGAGAAGACGTGCTGCACTGCTTTTAACCCTTCAGAGGTGTTAATGTATACATACTCGGGAAGCAGAGGAAACTAGCCGGAGGAGGACTTGGCATTTGACAACACCGAGTGTAGTCAGAAGTGTTTTTGTTTATTTAAACTGGTGGAATATGATTCACTTGGCTGGTGATGGGGGGCTGTGTGAAAACTGAAAAAAAGGATTGTTTACAGTCATGAGTGTGTTTTTGTGGGTGGCTTTTGGAAAATCCTCCGTTTCATCACCGAGTGAATCACCGTGCCCATATTGCGTCCATAGTATCTGTTCATTAATCAGAAAAAAGTTTTGCTTTTAAAGGGTCAAGACACCCAAATCAGACCACCTCTAACGTTCATCACATTTTTTTCTTGTTTTGCATTATGGTGGTGTGGATTTGCTTTGTTTGTTGGGGTTAGAATATGAGATGCTTCAGTTGGCTTATAAGTTTTGTCTGTGAATCTAAAGATCTTTTCAAAGAAATGGAAAGTTTAAAAGGTGTTTTGAAGTTAAGCAGCCAAATAATCACGTATGACTCGTGTTGCTGTCCAACCTGTAGAATTCTTCACCATGTATGACGATATTTTCATCGGCCATTGACGTGATTTGATCTTTTACCTTGCATTTTTTTCAATTCACAATGGCTGACTATTACATTCACTTTGTTTCAGGGTCTAATGAGGTGAAGCATCCCAGTGAAGGGTCCAACTTAGGTTGGCAGGATTTCTATCCTGCTTTAAAAAACTACAAAACACTCATTTGAATACTTAGCGAGCTGGACTCCACATGGTTCACGCGAACTCCTCAAATTTGTAAATAAAACAACAAAGCATGAATGAGTGATTGATCTGCACTGAGCCAGTTCAGACTTTGGCTGCGGTGAATGACGTCTTGAACCCCCCCCCCAACCCTCTGGACAATCTCATGTTGGTGCTTTTAAAAACACTCTCTGTTTACCTGTTGCCTTTCTGAGAACAGAGGAAAAAACACATTAAAAGCTGCCAAAGGACAGCGAAAAAAAAGTTAAAAGGAAGAAAAAAAACACCTGCTGTCACCATCTCCCACTTTCCAAACCAGCATGAACCCACAAGGTCAAACAGCCAAAGCGGTACTTCATGTCCCACTCTATTGGCTTTTCAGCTGCCTCGCTTTTCACCGAGATCAAATCACTTCCTGCCAACCAGATTAGAAGTGCTGCTGAGGAGAGGGTTCGCAGACTGATATTAAAAAGGACCCATGCTGCTGCTGCAAAGACTTTGAACAAGAGCAAAGCTGCATTCAGGAAGTATTGTTTCCCAAACCGCTCGACAGAAAATCTGACGGCGAATCTGCCCTCATAACTTCAGAAAAGGTCTGAGTGGAGCTTGTTGTGTCGCAAGTTAAACATATTCCACCAAATAATGTCAGAAACCTTTCGATAAGTATTGATTTTTAGGTTGTCAACTCGAGGACAGTATTCTCTTGTGCTTGGTGGCAGATGGATCTGAAGCTTTATGAACAAATGTCTCTGTTTTAGCATGGAAATCAGCATTCGAGGTCCATACTGCTCTCGTAATCTTTTCCACTAATCTGAAGTATTCCAGCATTTCCTGTTCCTCCTAATCCCGGGACCGATTGATCCCTCTTAACTAGTTAATTGTCTAAATGTCTAAACCCAGACAGAGAAGAAGGAAACCTCCGTTTTTCCTCCTTCAGGTCTTGAGAGCTTACATGGGGGCTGGTTTTGCTGGCCATTAGTCCCATTGTGCCGAATCCAAAACAACACCCGGCCGTCGGAGCCGCCCGTACCACTCAAACATCCTCCAGCTGATAGAGTCATTGTAAATTGGAGCGTATGTTTGGTTAATGAGGCTCAGCTGTCCAGTCAGTTTCACTCATGTATATCTCCTAATCTGGTGATGGCTCTGTGAGGGGGGGGGTACAGGGGGGGGGGGATTTCAAAGGCGATCCAAACCGGCAGATAGCAAAGTGCGTGGCAGAGGCCTGGCCCAGGATGTCAGTGTTCAGGGTGGGTGATAGTGTTATTCCCTGCCATCTGTTTCTCAGGCGGCGGTCCAGCAGTGCTATGTTGAATGCACAGGCACGAGAGAGTAAGGGAGCAGCCCACCCTGCCACACTATTGGCATTGCAGCATTTCATATTAACAGAGCTGTGTGTGTCGGCCTCCCATGTCTTGTTGTAGCTGCAAAACGGCTTCGTTCAGGCTGCACAGAGATCCACGGAAAAAAAGCTCTCGTACTCTCAGACTGCCCATCTGTCTCTCGTCTGTCTGTTTTTCATGTCTGTGGCACTCTCTCAACCCAAAGATAAAGCGCTGGCACCGTGGCAATTTGCTGCACATTGCAATGCTATGAAGCTGCAGAAATGCAGATGATTGAATTAGTTTGTGAAGTGTTTATTTTCTCTCTTCTGCGTGTCTGCCTGAAGCTGGCATGTCCTTGTGTGTTTCCCATGAAAAGACACTCCAGCTCTCTCTTGACTCAGAGCAGGCTGGTGAACAGCCCCAGTGTTTGGTGGCACTGCAAACGCCGTAAATGGCATATCATTTTCTGTTTGGGTATGTTACCCAAACAACAAAGGAATGTTATGGGAGCGGTAAGGGGTCTCATCGCTCACCCTTTTATGAGAAGACCTCACAAAGGCCCGAATCACTCTTCCTCTCTGTCTCTGCTGTCACCCTCAGGAAAAGTGAGCGCGCCGTAAATCACCCTGGCAGCTCTGTTTTTTGAAGCGACAGACTGCCCGTACCGGCGTCATTTTATAGCTTGTTATTTCACTCCATGTTGCAGAGAGACGGGCTCTGAAATGATGTTGCTTTTAAATGCCCACGTGTTTGCTCGGAGGGGTGAATCAAAGCCAGGGATGAATAAGGAGACATGTACAGAGAGTCGACCCAAAGTTCACTGGGGAGCCTCAATCCAACCTTTGTCCACAATCTGAACTTCAGGGAATTCAGCTAATTCTTTTAGTATGGAAAGTGGAGGCTTTGTTGCATTCTTTCGGATGTGGACCTGAAAGTACACGCTAACTTGTGTTAGTGTGAGCTTTATGTACAAAGAATGAATTACTTTGTGTGAGGGCGCATGGGTGAGAGAAAACTGGTGCGTTGTGGACCAGTCCTGCAGAGATCCGCACTGTAAAAAATGGTTGCGTAGTGTAATGCTGACAGGAAACAGCGGAAGGTTCTCAAGCTGAATTCCCCGATAAAACAGAAGCAATATTCACCTTCCTTATATGGAAAATACATGATCAAAATAATCCTGAAATAAGGGGAAAATGTAAGGCCTGCATCCTGTTTTATGTGTTAATCTCCCATAAATGCTTCGTCTCCCACTTGATTGAGGCCTGGTACAGTCAACCGGAAATTCTGGGTACAATCATGACTAGATCTGAAAGCTGATAAAAGATAAACACTCATGAGAGTACCAATCAAAAAAATACTCATTTGTTTGTATTGCCTAATAAAGCAGGACAAGGAGGAAAACTTACAGATGCAAACATGCAAACTCAAAAAGACAGTCTTGAAACACAAAGGGTGAAAATGAAATGCAGCAGCGCCAAAAAATTGTAATTTTTTCCCATGAGTTTCTGTCACACAGTTATTGGAGGATTTCTGAAGATATCATTGGAAACATTTGTATTCAAACAAATTGGTAATTTGTAATAAAGACATGGATTATGATATCTATTAGAAAATCACTGCGAGAAAACCACTTTACTAGTTTGATCGAGTTGTGTCTCAATGACACCAAAAACCAATCACAATAGCCTGACTTTGACTCAATCATGAGAAAGGTTTCTATCCTTGTCTGTGCTGTGTGAGCTCCTGCTCACGTAAGCACCAGCACCCTTTGTTTGAGAGGTAACGTGTCAAAAGTGCGTGCATGTTTGCATGCATAAGTCCGCATAAACCCTAAATCAGGCTGTTCATAAGCTCCAGAGAGAGGGAGAGCTGGATTATTTCTCCCTGATGCCCTTTGTTTGAAGAAAAAAGGTGTTGACTGACAGCTGGGCTCCGAGACCCTACTCAGCCAAGGTTCAATGCGGATGCCTGGCTAATGAGGTCCACTACAGGGATTACAATCAGGCAGGGAATATTAGTGTTCTCATGTGTCAGTCAAGACGGGAAAACCTCCCAGTGCTGCGGTGTCAGAGGGAGATTTCCAGCTTCCGATCGGTTCGTATTTACCATGCGAAAACACGGAGCCCTGTCACAGTGTCCCTGGGGCGGCTTTAAGACATCTCAGGCCTGTGACAGTTAAAGGAGGAAGGAGTTATGGTGGGAAATCTCACCGTGGGTCCGATTCCAAAGGCCCACGGTGGACACGGAGGGCCACTCCAAACCTTACAAATTATCTCCCGTCGCCTTTTTGGCAGTAAAATGTGGTGGTTTTAACCTCGCAGTCCTTAACCTCACAATAATCATTCAGGAAAAGGAAGGCTTCAAGCTGCGGCGGGGTGCCCGCTCTGCGGCCAAATGTATTAATGGGCACCACGTTTGACCCCCCTTCCAACCTCGGCAGGCCTCACCTCTCGCTGCCCGCTCAGGCCGGTTTTTAAAGAGCAAAACAGAGGGAGATGAGAGACGGAAAGAAAAACCTTAAAGAAAAAAAAAACAACAAAAAAAACTGCAGAGACTCACGAGAGCGATGTGACATATGGAAGCCATCACAGGCCTGGACTCCCATCTGTGTCGGCAGTCGTGGCCTGCTGGCACCCACTAGTCACTGCGCAGGACGGGAATAATCCAGGACAGAGGATCTGTGCAATTGTGATAAGAGGAGTGAGGATCCCCGGAGGAGGAGATTTCAGTGTTTTGGGGTGGGGGGGGGGGGGGGGTTGGGGGTGCGTCTGCGAGCAGAGCGTGTTATTGGGAGGTGCAGAAGCTCGCTGGCATTTGCAGGAAAACAGGTGCCCCGGCAGCTCAGTGGGGTTCAGCCGGGTTTAGTCGGACTCTGTTTCTCACGTTCCTGCCTGCAACAAATACCCTCCGCACGAGCAGTAAGCCGCCGCGTCCTGCGAGCAGCAAACTTGCGCGCGTGAGCGAGTGAGCGAGCGACGCATTCCCTCGCCGTGAAACTTGAACAGTTTCTCGTCTGTAGCGAACGCGCTTCCTGCCCCGCAGTCGTCGAGACCCTCTTGATTTATTTCTGTTTGAATTACAGTGGCAGTTTTTTGGCCAACCCAACAAACTCGGGATAAAAGCAAATGAAAGGCGTAATTGGGAAAGGAAATTGGTTTCTCATCTTAATTTACATGTTTGCATTGTTGAGTTTGCCGCGAGGAATAAATTAAAGTGTGTTTTTGCAGGGCTCAACGCAGTGCGCCGAGGTAATTTAGGAGACTCCTGGCCAGATTCGTTCACGTTTCATACCGCGGTTCACTGACGATGCAATCAGAAAGTTGAATGATATTTGCTCCCTCAAGTCATGTTCTGCTTTACTCTCCCTCTTAAACTGGCAACGTGTACAAACAGTCAAAAGGTGACGAAAGTGTATGAAGGACTGGGAATGTTTAGTTGTCACCGCTTTGGAATGAGACTGGTGGAACAAGAAAAGGAAACGTGCTTAAACAACAACTTTTTGAAGACATGTCGCAGCCATCAACGGGAAAAATACTTTTTGGAGTATAAAACCTCGAAAATTCTTCTGTATGCTTGGATTCCCAAGCTGGTACAGTACGAGTTGCTTTCTTTTTCTTCGTCAGTGAAAAATTTATTGTAAAGCGGTAAATTTTTTATGACAGCATTTCAGAGGAACCCCGCTGCTCGCCTGTGGAGTTGTATCAATCCGAGACGCCCTTTAGCGTTTTCACGGGACGCATCTTCGCGCGCGCTCACAAACATGGCAACTTTACACACATTCAGAGATTGAAGGAGCTATAAAAGCACATCGTCTGGCATACCAGCTGACTTGTGGGAGCCTTATACGCGACAATTCAAGCCGCAGAATAAATGCAACATGTGATCTTGTGTGACAGTGCGGTCAGGCCTCTGGGGTCCTCCACCCTGCTCCGCTCGGCGCTGCCCCCGAGGCCACAGAGGGCAGGACCCTTCAGAGTTAACACCGCACAGACATGAACACATGGGATTTATTAGCGGGGGGGGGGGGGGGGGGGGGGGGGGGGGGG
>JASSRZ010000049.1:11368587-11382060 GCA_032164315.1 Malacoctenus gilli | reverse complement strand
CACACACACACACACACACACACACACACACACACACACACACACACACACACACACACACACACACGCACACACATTGGTCATCAATAGAGATTAACACAGCTGCTGCCTTCAACACACTGTAACATCCTTTGTAATTAAAAAGGAGCAAATTCCAAAGTGCAATTAATGAGTCCAATAATAGATGCAGCCAAACAAACAAACTGACACAATGACATATAGGGTGACTCACAGACACACACACAAACACACAGACAGCCGCACACACTCGAACACTTGCAGGATATCCGAAAGTAAGGAAACAGTGTGTCAATAGGAAACAACCCAGCATGAGGTGGAGTGTGTCCCCTGTCCCTGAGGGCAGCCTGCACTTGATCCAGGTGCCTTCCTCTGTGTATTTTCCTGTTTACTGGCTCGCCTGGCCCGCTTGTTTGGGTGTTTTTTTCGTTTGGTCCCAGAAGTCAATATCTTCCTGTGGACGGCGTTGCTCCCGCTTGACTTCACCGCTCTTTTCTGGCCACCGGACGTCATTAAAGAAGCTGAAAATATCACCAAGGGGAAGTCTGATGGGGTCCAGGGTGCGCTGCATTGTTTTGAAATCATGCTCTTTTGGGATTTCGCTATTTCTGGCACTGCAGAGCGGCCTCCCGCACACGGACTGTATTCAACTGTAAGAGGTAGTTATTTTCCACCTACGCCTTCATCGCCAAATGAAACAATGCCTTTTCCAAGGACTTCCTCTAAGTATAAATCCATTTCCTCTCTGTGGAGCGACAACTTTATCGGCCGATGCGAGTATGTCAGAAAAGTAGCTTGACCCGAAGCCAAGTGTCTTTCTTGACAGGGGTTAAAATAGCTCAATTTATTTGGGCGTATTGTGTCATTTGTATCCATCCGCCCTCAGGATGAGTTGTCATAAATCTGTTAATGCCTTGGTGTTTTAAATAGCTCCACCGCCAGGGTAATATTTGTATAGCACTTTGTTTTAAAGCGAGCCGTGAAGACACCAGGTCATGGTGTTCTCATCAGCTCTGAGGCTGCTTTACATTAGGCGCTCAATAAAAGTATTAGGAGCATGTTATTCCTTCTCATTATCAGACTTTACTGAGCCCATAATGAAACTTTTAATATCGACCAAAGAAGTGAAAACTCATAAACTTACGTTGACTGTGTTTGTATGTGACGTTAAATGAGTTGAATCCGACAAGATTTTCTGGTGTTTTATGTTTCACTGCTACTGAAAACTGCACTCCATCATCAGTGCAGCCTTTTTTTCCCCCCATTTTCAGGCCAGATTGGGGTCTGGACTCCCATTACATCCTGTTCTGGTGTCTCCACTCTCGGCTATCACATTTGGGATTACGCCGAATCCTTCACATTATCCCCTGACATTTTTCAGCCCGCTCTCTTCTGCAGCCTTTCTGATCAGTGTTTCCGATATCACAGTCCCAGATTTGGTGCCTTCGCGTTCCGTATGTGGGCCGCTGATTGGTCCCTCTGCTCTCTGACCTTTGCTTTCACGCGTTATCAGACACAACATAGACCCCAGACTGCACAAATCACAAGCCGACACACGGATACACATAACTCAGTGTGTGTGTTTGCTTACACACGCCAAAGCTCTGCCGCTTTCATGCCAAACCAAGACAAACACAGTGATAACAGAGGATTAGTCAGGCTTGTGCAGAGCCGCTCTGCTGACTCTCACCGTATCGTACACTCACTCCAGCCTTTATCAACGCAAACCTGCTACTCTAACACTCATCTACTGTACTTACCACTGACATCTTCACCCCCTTCGCCTGCAACAAGTTGGGTTCTTCCCTCAGCGGTTTGGAATTTGACACTCCGAGAGACAAATGGAGGCGTAACAAGTCTCCCTGGTGAGCGTCCAGAGGCCCAGAGTATTGGAACAGGACTCTGTCACCTCAAACCAAGCACACGCTGTTATCATCCTGCTCTCTGCCAAACATGCCACCACCTCACCAGCTGCACTTGGATCAGCCAGCGTTTTTTAGCCTCCCAGAATGACAGCAGCCTGTGCCCTTGACAGAGCCGCAAAAACCACCTTGGCACTGGAAGCTGGTCCCGAAAAAAAACCCTACTTCAAATCAAAACTTTAGGGGGGGGGGACAGCTTAGAGCCGCTTCTTCTTCTTCTTCTTCTTCTTCTTTTTTTCCATTTCTGTTTGAGTGGCTCTCGTAATTGCATAGTGACCTCAATCTGCTTCAAACTGAAGTCTGCCTCATTACCCGAAGACGGTCTTCAAATGCAGGCTTGATTATTGTCAAACAAATCTCCAGAATTGTGTCTTTAACCTCATCTCACCATGCAGTCGACCCATAAGACGCCTCGGGCTGAAATGGTGTTTTACTGACACGTCATCATTGAAACTGATGTGGAAATTTGGGGTTTGTTATAATTCTCAGTTTTAAAGAAGACTTAAAGGTTTGCTTCATTTTAAGTGGGCATTTCAGCAAACACAATAAACATAAAGGCTCATGGATATCTTCAGTACACTTCAATATGAGGCCACCATGCTGCATCGCAGCGCCTCAGTCTTTCCACTGAAGGTATTCATGAGGCTCTACGGAAAAGTGCAGATTGCATGTGATGGTCTTGTTAAGGAACATGACTGTAGCATGCCACAGAGTTCTGCAAATTGCCCTAACCATGCTATCTCATAACCTAAAAGTCAATGACATTATTGAAGACAGACTTGAGGAATTGCAGACTGCAGCCTTTTGTTCCCCTGAGCCCCACACGCTGCCTTACTATAAAATGCGATACCTCTTCATTAATCCTGCTGATTGGAGTGCAGCCCAGTAGGATGTATGCAGCTTGAGAGTTGGTGCACAGCTGAACTTTGTGTGTGTGGGTCTACACATGCACACATACACACAAGTACTTGTGAGCTTGTGCATTTACATTTGAACATGTGTGTGTGTCTGCGCGATATAAGTGAAACAATGGCGCCTCAGGATTTAAACCTTTGCACCTCTGCTAGAGTGTGTGCATTTGTGTTTGTGTCTGTGTGCGATTCGAGCGCCAAAAGAGACGTCTTGCATCCATCTCATCTGACAGCGCTCGACCTTCCAGTAATCCCAGTATTTCTCACTATCTCACCCCCTGCTACCACACACACACACACACACACACGCACACACACGTACGCAGACAGCAGGCATGTGACCTGCTGCAGCATCAAAGCCAGCCAGCTCATTCATCTGTCGCTCGATTGACAGGCGATCACACTCAGAACCTTGAGATCAGCTTCTGCCCAAAACCCGATGCCATTTTATCTGCATTCCTGCTTTAAAGTTGTTGGAGTTTTTTTTTCTCTCCGTTAAATCCGCAGCTCGAGTTACATCGTCTCCTCCCAGCTGATATCAAGACAGATTTCATTTGTTTCTGGGGTCGCTGGAGAAATGAAAGACTCCACCATGACTGCTTT
Source organism: Malacoctenus gilli (assembly GCA_032164315.1). Taxonomy (NCBI): domain Eukaryota; kingdom Metazoa; phylum Chordata; class Actinopteri; order Blenniiformes; family Labrisomidae; genus Malacoctenus; species Malacoctenus gilli. Next base: position 11,378,606 of record JASSRZ010000049.1, on the reverse strand, counting down.
TTTTTTAGAGGGTACTCTTTCTGCAATGATTTCTTTTTTATTAGCAGCTTGGCTCCAGGGATGGAAAGTGCTGCTGTGTCACTGCATCAGTCAGTCCAGCACCCCTCATATAACTCAACAGCTACGTGATGCATTGCCATGAAATTCGGTGCAGGCACTCGTGGTCCCCAGAGGTCGAACTCGAAGGATTTTCGTGATCCTCGACCTTCCTCCTTTGGCACCAGGAGACTCGTAATTTTGGTCCTGAGTGAGATGTTTCAGCAGCGATTGATTAAGCTGCTGTGAAATGTGGATCAGACCGTTGACTTCCTCTTGTGATGAATCACTGGTACTGTGATTAATCACTAACTTTTATTCCAGTTCCACAATGAACTTGTTCAAATGTTGGATTTGGTTTTCAAACTAAAGCAAAATCATTCAGTTTTGCTTTGAAATTACACTGGCAGTTCCTTAACGTCTGAACACTCACTGGATGCATTTATGATGCTTTTTTGGGGGGCTGAATCATCACATTTTCCACATGGACGTTAAGTATTTGGCACTTGGGTTAATAGTTTGGTGATGAATTTACCTGTTTGGTGTCATCACACCATTGTATGCAGCAGGGAGACAATAGCTGAAAATTAAACAGTATTACTTGAATTGTCTACTAGAAATGCTGGGTGGCTCATTCTCATCCTGCACTCAAGACCATACTTTTTTTTTTGCATCAGGGTTGAAAGTGTTCATTTTTTTGTCCGTTTCTAGCTGCAGTGAGCCAGCAGTTGTAGTTGTTCCTGCTTCATTCCCATCTTATTCAGCTGTGAAAGCCACAGGTGTCACGAACATTGTCAATAAATGAATGCCAAAAACATGCATTGGAGCTTCTGAAAATCATCTTGTTATCATTACAAACATGGTTCAAATGAGCTTCGGATGGATGAAGTGCAGCTTTATGGCTGTGAGTGCCATGATGACCGCAGCCCACGTTTGCAAACTCATCCTGAGAACACTGTATGTGGACGTGCAATAAAACGTCGTCGCGCTGTTGTAAAGCTGAGATTTGTACGAGAGCTGTAACTCTCCTGGTTGCTGCTACTGCACAAAAAGGTGTTACTGCGGTTCTGTTGGTGAATCTGCAGCTGCGAGGGGTTGGTCCTCCGCGGCGTCAGATTTACCGCCCGTTATCTTCTGCTTCCTCTATCTCCCCCAACAATCTGGTTTCACTTGGGCTCCCAGCTCAATTTAAGAGCACTTTGTCAACACAATGAGCGCAGGAGGTTTTCCTCCAAGGTAAAGCGCCCCAAATTATGTATTGTGTCGTGAAGTACAGAAAAAAAAGAGACAAGATCTATTTTTTTCTTGCGTGGCTGATGCTGAAAATCTCCTAATTTCTTCAAGATGTTTGGATGTTTATGGCACAGATAAAAAGAAGTTACATTTCTCCAAATGAGGCATATGGTTGCAATCGCGCCCTCACAGCTTATCGCAGCCAGAATTATCTTAGAGAAGACTTTTTATTGTTTAACTTGTTGCAGACGTGCACACAGCCAAAATGGGGCGAAAGTATTCTTTCGAAATGATAATATCCATAAAATTGTGGAGCAATTCATCCGGGCTACAATAAATTTCAGGGTAACTTTACACACGGAGGTCAAGATCTGTCGGAGACGCACCATCAGATTTATGTCCGCCCATAAAGTTGTGTTTTTAAACGTAGTTTTCTGTCACCTAATCTGTTGAAATCCAATGGATGGACTTCCCAGAAAGGTTTCTATCCCAACTCATTTGCACCCACAAAACCCAAACAGATCACAGTTGAAACAGGCCACCGGATCTTGTTGTGACAATGATGACGAGTGAAACGAGTTAGTCAAAGAACCTCTCCTTCTTTTTTTGTGGTTTTTTTGACTGTTCACAAGAACACTTAAAGGCTTCCTTTATTGAGATGATGTATTCGAACTTTGTTGGCGAAATGTTCACTCTCCTGGCAGCTCGTTTGACGTCACAGTTGACATTTTCTCTTGCCGACACTTTCTTTGAGTCACACTTCCCATTTGCTCACCAGATTTGAATTCTCTTCCTTCTTATTGCAACATTCCTACAAGCTACTCCAAAAAGTAATCAACTGTCTAACTCCAATGTATAATACTGGTAAAAGGAGATACTGGCCAGCAGAATACCAGTGGGCAGAAGTTTTCTTTAAAGGTCTATGAAAACTAGATTGAAGCTAAAAGAAAGTTTCTTATTAAAGTTTGTATCGATGAGTCTTGGGCAAAGGTTCATGCGGACCTTAGTCAGGTTGTCTGTGATGTATCACAGGATAAACAAAAGGAACTGTTGAAAACACAAACCAACTTTGGTTGCTTATTGTTTTTCATCCTGTTACTCGGGAGCTGAGTAACGACAGTGTGTCATTTCTGTGATTTTGGGGGAATCAGAGTGTCGGAGCATTACTTTGCACTCTCCAAGTGCTCTTTTGGGCCAATCTAAAGTCGGGTAAAATCTGTAAGGAGGAATATTTAACTGTTATATAATCTTGTGGAAGTGGCAGGATTTGCAATCAGCTTCCCTGAACCTCTGCAGGGACAAAGCAAACAGAGGCAGCTCAAAGATTGGAAGTGAGTGACCCCGACATGGAAGGCTGCTGTTTACTTTATACAGAGAGTGATGGCAGCACACAAGACTGCACTGTGTATACGTGACTGAGGTCACAAAAGCTGCGATGCAACAGCATAACAGGACCGGACTGATACCAATTAACTCCTTTCTCTTCGACTTATTTGCACTCCTTTGTCTGTTTCATTTCATTTGCAAACTTTCCTCATTATCTTTCATTCTGTGACGTTCCTGTTGTTCCTGAGTGGGCCTTGCGAGGACCTGTCACAAAGTCCGGCGAGATTTATGTACAGTTGACAAACGAAGGAATCCACAACAGCCGTTATTGTCACTTTGAACATATTTCCGACCCCTCGGAGATGCTGGAGAATGCAATTCACGACCACAGTACGTGCCGATATTCCCAGAGCAGCAGGGGGAACACCCATGTTGTCTGACACGATTGTTTACTGTACTCTAATCCTTCATGTTGGTGAGACCATTCAAACACTGCCGCACAAGTCATTTAACGTAATTGCTTTGGTTTACAGCGACTTGTAAGCAAACAAACCCCTTTTGAATCAATCCGTGCACCGAAACAAATGGCCAACAACATCACTGTGAAGGATTTCTCTGCTGTGAGAGCTGGTGATGAACATCTCATGTTGACTTCATTAACATTCAGCCCTGTCCTCTGACTCTTCCATTCGGCACAGATGTGACACTGGTTCACAGCCAGACCTGATGGCGGGCTTGGGTTTTTTTTTTTCAGAGAGCCTCCACGTTCGGCCTGGGTGCCCTGCCTTCCCCCTGTGCTCCAGCTCCTCTGACTCACACTCCGAACACTGTTGCCAGGGCTACCATTTATTAATATTGGTCCATAACTTTGAGCCTCATCTCCAGGCTGCGCCGCGTGGCCGATGGCAACGGGACTCGGATCCCCTCTGACGCACGGCGCGCGCTACGGCCACGCATACACACACCAACTCTGAAAGAGACTTTCGTCCAGGTTTGATGCAGATTGGGACTGAGAGCACCTATGATGGAGCGAGCTGGCTGAAGAACAGGGTGTTCACTCAGCCTGGGGGCGAGACGCGAGCCTGTGGTGCGTTGGACAATAGTGACCCCTTGTGGTCAGCCTGGGGAACCCGTTGGTTTCTTCCTAATTCACGCGCGGGCTGTTCATGCTCAGCACCGAGTGAGTCTTAACTCCACTCCGTCTGTTTACCCTAATCAAGATTTTAAAAAAGCAACAAGCTGAGAAACAGATCAATGAATGAACAAATCATTTAATTTACAGTTAATTAATTAACTGCTAATCGGTGCCCCCTGAATTAGGGGCTTTGTACAAGATTACTCTGAGAGACCAGGGCCTCATGGTGGTGCTCTGTTCTAATGAATCCCTTTCTAATGACTCCATCAGAATGAGAAAAAAACAATCAATTACGAACTACCCGAACATTAGTGATCCTGAGCTCATTACCACAAGATTATCTGGTTATCACTGCCAAGATGATCATCACTTACCTGGATGTCGTTCGGCCAAGTTCAGAACAAACTGAAGCCAACAATGTGGACTGTTGAAGCCATTTGTTACAAAAGGTGAGGAACGAAACCATTTAATGACCTCGCGTGAAGTGACTTTGAGGATGAAATTTGTGAACATGTGACATTTGGGTTGAAGCCAGAAAAATGCTTCTTCCTTATTTGAAAGTGTTACAAGCTCAAACAAATCAACCTTCATTGTCTCACAAGGGTTTGTCTTCAGTTTCTTTTGGAGGAATGTTCAGTTTGAATGATGCTTTTTTAATCCTAAATTGCAAATCTTTGAATAAAGAAGAAAGATCCTGCAAGTTGTTTGGTGTCTTTCGAAAGATGCAGCTGGATTTCCATTAAATCTAGGCAAGTACTTGTTTCCTTCCCTGTAAAGAAAAATGGATCAAACATTGTTTTTGTTCCAATTCGTTTTGATAGTCGTCACGAAAACAGGATTCATTTTTAGTTTAGAAGAGCAGAGCTCCAGAAGCCCTGTCGTCACTATGTTTCTACAAATATTACTAAAGTGCAGAAGACATGTTGTACTAACGCCCCCAAGTGGCAAAACCAGAAACTGTTAGCAGTTAATAGTTAACATTTCATCTCTCAGGACATTAAAAAAGTCACATTGACAACATGCCAAATGACTTTGTTCTCTCTGCTATCAAGAAATTATGGAAACTAAGCACACTTTATGACTCCTCTTGGTGTAATCAAACCGTTTATTTCATCATAATCTCTGGTCACACAGACGGATGACGGGTAAACATTAACTCCTGCATGCGGCACGTCGGTATCTCGCTTTTGTGAAGCAGGTTTTCTTTGGTTCAAGGTCAAAACAATAAACAGTCTTTACGAAAGCCCGTCTCCGTGGGCAAAGGTGCAAAACAAAAGCAGAAAGTGTGACCGTGCTGGTTCAGTTCCCTCCAGTGTTGCACTGCATTGAAGTGTTATTATTGTTTTGTGTTTTATCCCAAACTGCAGATGAATACTATGAGGTTTTTAGACTCGTAGCACATAGAAACGGATACTGGTACTGCAAATAGTGACACTGCATTTATATTCATTTCATCCAAAAACTTTGTGGTCAGTTGGGTGACAGGTTACAAAGCAGATAACGACCACATTGAGGCTCATTTTAATTGGCTTATGTATGTTGTTGTTTGTTTTTTTTCCAGTGTAAATCAGCATCCCTCCCTGACTCCTCTTTACTGTCTCTGTGCAACCAGTCGTTTGATATTTCTGTTTTATCAAACCACATCCCTGTTGTACATTTTGTGATAGCAACCATCAAATAATGACCCGTCCACTGGGCTGCTCTTGTGTTAGCAGCTGTTTGATGTAGTGATGCAGTTGTGTTGTTTGGTGGCGAAAAAATTGATGTCGTTATTGTGCGGAAAGAAATTCACCGCAAAAATGATCTGGAAACACCAGGGGGTAGATTGCATTGTCACACACGCACGCACGCATGCACGCACACAAAGAAAAGCGCTTTTTAACACAACTTGAACTGAGACTGCTACACATTGAAGCTGGGTGGGTTTATTGACAAGTTCCAGTTTGGCCGTGATTTTACTTTTTCAAAAGAGTTGCTTTGGACAAATGTCACTCAGGTCATAGTCAGAGGCAGCCCCTCCTGTGGTAAAAGGTTTTTGTCAGTCCTTTGTATTTTTTTTTGCTTGCACACGAAACATCATGTACAATTTTTTTTTAAAAGCCTTACAAGTCTAAAATAGATGTTATTTTCCTGCCTGGTTTGTACACTAATTAAAATGCATAAGATGGCTCATCATGTGTTTTCATGGCCCTTCATTGAATGGGACACACAACAAAGTCCAAATTGTCTTATCTGGGTCACATGATCTAAAAATACAGTTTGAGCTGCTTTGAAGGAAGACGCTTGTGAATGTAGAAATCCATCATTGAGAGTGCAGCTGCGGACACGTAAGAATATCTTCAGCTTCACACAACACATAACTTTAAAGACGCTTTTCAACATCATGATGCCGCATTCAGCTCATTATCACGATGCATTCTTAATCCGATGAGATGAGAACGCTAAAAAGAAAGGCGTTGTCCTCCGAAATATCAAAAGGATTGATCGATGTCTGAGAAATGCAGTCTCTCGAGCGCTCACAAGAACATTGAATGCAACGACCTTGAATTGATTGTCACTCTCCCCTAAACCCAGGGACACAATAATTGGCAAGTTTCTTAATTTACTACTTTTACATCTACTGTATATCTAATATAATGTATGTAGTACTTTCTCATGAAAATGACATATACATTGTTGACAAGGTTAGTTTGCAAGAAACAAATAGTCCAGCAGACTTCTGACAGGCATTCCTACAAATGTTCTCCAGGCCTCCTGTTCAATAAATGACTGCGTCACTGCATCATGAGGGGATGAACCTTCAGGACCGATGACCCCCTCCAGGGTGTGTCCTGCCCTCGTTCAATCCCACCTGGAATCGACTCCAGCTCCCTGCAGCCCCAAGTTGGAAAAGCAGGGACGGAAGATCGATGGATGGACATTCCTTATCTTCACCTCCACCTCTGTTTCCAAAACCGTTGTCTCCACATTCGAAGCCGTCCCCGCCAGCCTCAGCTGCTTTAATGCTGAGAAGCAAAGAAGTGAGATGGTGAACCTCAAGCCTGCTGATCCTCATGGAGGCGTGCTGTGCAGCCTCACAGTGTTCGCCCAGCAGCGTCTTATGAAGAGGACGTCACCTCAGTGCTCCTCATTGTTCATTCAGAACACGGAAACATGTTCAACCTCTCGCTTTTAATTAGAGGGTTTAGCTCATCTCGTCCCACAAGGTGAGAAAAGGAGTGATGGTACATTAAAGTCCTCCTTAATGAGGTTTTATACCTCATTGACTTCATGATTCCCTTTCATATTTTCTGATTATACACCTTTTGTTACTTGCGTAGAGGAGCTGTGAGAGCCTTCTATGTGGTCCCTGCACATAACCATTGTTGTCTCACAGCCTCCGTCTCGTTTTGAAACAATGTGATCTGACAGTCAGTCTGGTCTGAAGTCGAGTGGTTTGAGTTCAAGTGTTGTTGTCATGAAATGATTTCACATGGAGTCGTCTCAGTGGCCGTGGATCGCCAGCTGTGCTGCGACGCTTGTTTTGTCTTGTCACAGCCTCCACCGTGTAATAAAAAACAACTGTAATTGAATTGCTCCACAGAGGCCCTCACAGATGGTTTGTCCTGACGAATTGGTCCTCTGCTTTTATTGTTGCTTACATTTTCAATGTGCAAGATTATTACGGCCTCTGCCAGCAGGTTATGTTGTTGAGAGGGATGTTATGTCGGTCCGTCCGTCCCTCGGTCTGTTCGCAGGATTACTTTGCAAGTTCTCGTCAGATTTTAATCGGTGGAACAAAGAACCGGTGGTTACGATTCAGTTGTGATCCATTCGTCCAAAACTATGAAAAGCAACATTTTGCTGGTTTGCTTCACGAGTGTGTGTCCCCTTGAAGAGAGTCCAGCATGCAAGAGGTTGAACAATCCATGGTTAAAAGGCCTCTTGGCAGATGTGCGCATCCTCTAGGTGACTTTAACTACAGATCTTGGTGTTGTGATTGTTACTTTTATGAAATCCACCATAAAAATAGAGTTGGTGATAAAACACACAACATAATTTTTCTGGTGCCAAAATGTAGACTAATTTTGACAAATCAAGCTAAAAATTTGCAAAAATGTACAACAGGCAAACAATCAAACTGACTTGACGGAGCAATTAGAATGGATTTTTTGCGTCTTGTATGTTTCACTCACATGTTGGTGTTGTGACAGCAAAATTGCAGTTTTTGATGGCGCATCCGATCCTTTGCTGACACCACACAAAGACTGAATAACAGCTGTTTCCGTGCTGCTTGATGGAATTAGATGTGCCGGTTGATTAGTAATGTATGAGTGCCTCCTCTATTTTATTCCTTGATATGAAATATGGATCTTTCTTCCTCTTCTCCAGTCTTTCTGAAGCGGCGGCTGGAAGATGCTTCATTTCTACAGGACAGATATGAGAGTGATGCCTATCTTCTTATCCCACTTCCAGCAAGAAAAGCAATTAGCGCATTTGCATACGCGCAACACTGTCCATTTAAAATGGGCCACGGAGAGACGAGGCAAAACAACTTCCAGTAAAAGTGGAATAAGCAAGATAAAGACATCTTGCAGACAGCGGGCTGCTTTAATAAATCTCCTGCTCACACTGACCCCCCCCTCCCCCCTCTTATTCTCCTCCTCCTCTCTCTTTTAGCTAAGTGGCATTATACAGCTGGCATGAATTCAAAGGTTTAAAAACCAAATGCTTTCTATGGGGATTTCTGCAGAATTCTAAGAAGTTGCCTTTAATCTGAGCAGTGTGTGAGGAAAAAGCAGATACGTGTGTCCGATTAAAACAGAAAGCAGTGGTGGGTGGTCACAGTGACATTGTTTCTTTTGTTTTTTTCAGGGCAGAAAGCAATGAATAGTTTCTGGCCATTATTGAGATCCACTCCCAAAGCCACAACACATGATTCCTATCTGCAAAGGCCACTGGGAGAGAAGATAGTGTGTGGTGGCAGAGAAGGACGAGGAGGAGGAGAGAGAGACAGACAGAGATGCAGAGAGAGAGAGAGAGAGAGAGAGAGAGAGAGAGGGAGGGAGGGAGGACAGTCATGCCTTTACGAGCAGACACCCACATTCACTTTCTCGCAAGACACCCACACGCGCTTTCTCACATACGCTGCGTGCACATTGGATCGCCAGCCACTCAGCGTGCGGATCTAACAGGCTCGTGGTGCCAAGATGCCGTCCTATGGCTGGCTGCTGGCTCTGTCTCTGGCTGCACTGACAGGTAAAAAAAAAAGAGACCCAACAAAGCAGGAAAAGTTCCTCTCTCATCAGCCTCTGCTCCGTGTGTGCAGACTTCTGCTGTTCCGCTGTGACGATCAATATTTCTGTCTGTTTACAATGATTACGGGAACTCGGACTGGTGGGAAATGTGGGCATGGATCATTTTTTATCTCTCTCGCAAACAAAACGAGTGTGATTGCATTTATTTTTACGACTGAGACACTCAGAGCTCTCAGAGCCGGCATGGAAAGCTCCTGCGTGTTGTGTTCATTTTGTCTTAAAAAAAGCAGAATAAAACTTTGTTTTTTTCAGCTGCATGTTGGCGTTGCCAGATTAGGGTTGAACTTGATTTGCACAACTGTATCTTGATTAATTGCACTTTTTGCTGTGAGTGAGTGAGTGAGTGAGTGACTGCTGCTGATAGAGGCTGTGCTCAGCGAGCCTCCTTTGCTGGGACGGTTGTCCCCGTCTCCTCTCAGTCCCTCTGATGAACAGATTTAGTTGATGCTCGCAGAATCGGAGCAGTCTCCAGAGAAGAGTGTCAGTTTACACCAGAGTGAAAATGTGCTTACGTAGCTCAGGCCGGTCACTTCTTCCCGACACTTTCCAAGGTCTCTCACTGCACTGTGCGTGTATTTTCAGGGAACGCTGCTGGCGCTGCGTCACACGAGGGAACTGAGAGGAACTGCTCTGTGATCCCACCGGTACGTTTGACTCATGAATGGAAGCTCAGGGATCTTCCAGTGTTTTTGGTACCAAAACAAAGGTTTCTCTCCTGACTTTGGCTTCAAATAAGCCCCACAGTGTTTCTGACTTAGGAGCACTGTTGCTCAAGTTTTCTCACACTTCCTGTTAATGATTGTTGCGGACACATTGCGGTTAATGATTAAAGTGGGAGATTACACAAAGAGATGAATCAGCAGCTCCTTGGATTTTAATTAAACCCAAAGTCTTCTCACTGTTTGTGTGTCATGCGTGTGTGTGTGTGTTGCAGTACCTCCCCAGCACAGCTGTGAACACCACCCTGCAGCTGAAGGAGCTCCGGGAGCGAA
>JASSRZ010000049.1:11337446-11348653 GCA_032164315.1 Malacoctenus gilli | reverse complement strand
TGTGTGTGTGTGTGTGTGTGTGTGTGTGTGTGTGTGTGTGTGTGTGTGTGTGTGTGTGTGTGCGCGCGCGCATGCACTTGTGTGCGTGCGTGTGTGTGAGATGTTCCCAGTGTTTTACTCTCTCTCTGTTTCCAGCTCACCTTGCAGAGATCCAGCAGCTTCAAAGACTTCATCAAGTCGAAGCCGACCTCCCCCGTTGTGTCTGAGAAGGAGTTCAGCTTGGAGGAACATGTGAGTACTTCCTCTCAAACGTGCCAACGTGTCACACTTCAGAAAAGTAGAACTAAGCAGGTACAGTTTATCTTTTAAATGGCCCTTCTGACACATGCTGCATTGTATCACAGGGTTCCCCATTTCATGCTGCCTCTGGATGTCACACAGACTGCTATCAGCCCTGGCCACTCAGTGCTTCCTGAGCACACGTTTAAAGATTCACGCAACAAATTAATCACTTCCCAGCAGCGCTCAGCGAGCTGGGTGGAAGTCAGAGCGAGCGTAGAAGTGCAGAAGAAGAGAGGAAGTAAGAAGGAGAAGCGCTCGGAGGACAGCAGCGTGCAGACAGGATGTCCTGGCGCGATGCAGTCGAGCAGAGAGACCCTCAGACAGGCGGCGCTCCAAGTCTGCAAGAGTTTGAAGCTTTAGATTCACCGTTGGGTTTCTGATCTCCAAAATGATGTGCAGACACTCGACTATTAACCCAGGGGGCACAGCTGCAGGAAGTTTGTCTCCAGGGAGAGTTTAGAAACTGTTTCTTCAAGCAGCTGACCACAACAAAGTGCAGGTGTAGATGTGTAGGTGTGACTGTGTGACTGAGAGCGGTGTGCGTATATGAAACCCACATAAACACAAAGTTTGAAGGCTTTGTGGGAAATAAAAAACCAATGCACGCATGGAAATAAATGTATGCCCATCGTTTTATTCTAAAGGGCTTTAAAGCCAAATAAATTTACTGTCACTTGATAAAACAGCACTCACACACACACAGACGTGATATCAAGCCCCAGAGTTGTCAAAATAGCTCTCTTGAATTTGTGTTGTTGTTTTTCCATTTGTCTTTCATTCCTGTCAGGTGGCAGACGGCATGACAGCAGAAGAAGCCGTGAAAAGCGGCAGTAAAATTGGGAAGAAGTGGCGCAACGTCATCTCGCGTACGATGACGCGAAAAACATCCAAGATGGTGCAGAAAGCTCTGGCTGAAGAAGGGGTAAAACAGTTACAAAATGACTAACATGAAAGTTTCACAAAGTTACAGTTGAGACCCCGTCCCTCCTCAAACAGTTCAACTTGTCTCCTCCTGGTGGCCAAAAGAGTGCACTGCGCCCTCAAACCATTTTGGTTTCAGTTTGATTGTAACTGTTGATGTCAGGTGGAAGGTGAACCGACCTTTGACCCCGTCTTGTTGTGTCCTGGGTCCCCAGGGGGAGAGCGGTGAGGAGCTGTCTCCCGTCTCCGCCGACTGGATTCCGGACCTGAGCGCAGGACAGAGGACGTCCGTCTGCTCCTCGGGCTCCGAGGAGACGACGCCCAACCTCGTCTCACGCCAGCTGTCAGGCAGTAAGCGCGAGCCGGATCCTCACACACCGAGTTCAGCCCGAAGCGCCAGCACACTTTGAGTAACTTAAAACAGGCCTGACATTACATCAAAAATGTAAACAAATATACAATCACGATTACTTTAATCACAAAAATGTCAATTCCGAGGAAAGATATGACTTATAAGGTGTAAATAAAGTCTGTAAACTTTAAATGTAAATTATTCTTTTGCAACAAAACTGACGCTCACGAAAAAACTAATGCCAGTTTCCAAGGTAACAATTATTGACTTCTGCTGAAAGAAAGCACAGAGCCTCGTTGCTGTTTTGTGGTTTTCTGATGATGTTTTAGAGCAGTTACAAAACAACGACTTCCCTGGTGAATCATCTTATTGCAGTGAGTTTCTCATTGTAGTTTGACAGAGTTTCGAAAGCCTCCGGTTGACTCCGACTGCGTCCTGCCCCTTCTCTCCTCTCAGGCAGCGACAGACAGAGTCTGGACAGCGGCTACAGTCAGAGGGACAGCATGAGGCTGGAGGAAAACGGCGTGTCGTACAACGGGCCGTTCTGCGGTCGCGCTCTGGTTCACACCGACTTCCTGCCGAGTCCGTACGACGTGGAGTCTCTGAAACTGCAGGTGAGTCTGAAAGGAAAGCGTTTCATGCCGCCTGTGGTCTGACTCGTCTGTGCTCTCCTCACTGAACTCTTTACTCGTGTGAAACAAGAGCTCTCATGATCGCCCGCAAATGCAGTGGCCCCTCAATGCTGTCTGTGCCACAATAGTTACAGTTCCACAATAACACGTGCTACAAGAGATTAGGAAGTTCCTTTTTACTGTGGCCACAAGTGACAGTAATCCAGATAAACTGGACGCATGTTGGTTCGGATGCAGCGAACAAGGAGCTGCCGCTCCTCACTTTGTCCTCCTGCTCACGCCCTCGTCTCTCCCACAGAAAGGAGACATCATCCACATCATCGAGAAGCCGCCGGTGGGCACCTGGACGGGGAAGCTCAACAACAAGGTCGGCTCCTTCAAGTTCATCTACGTCAACCTGCTGCCCGAGGACAGTCCTCCTGCCAGGAGGCGGCGCTGCAACAGCAAGAGCAGCCGAGCCACGTCCAAGCCCAAAACCCTGGAGGAGGTGCTGGACAGCATCGGCCTGTCGGTGGGTCAGCTTGGCTGAGTGCGCGCTGCACGCTGATGATTAAAAGAACCCCCACACATATCAGTCTGTAAGAAGTGTGTGAATGTTTTGCGTTGTGCTTCAGGAGCTGAGCTCGCTGCTGTCCATGCACGGCTTCCAGAGCCTGGAGGACTTCTCAGGGCTCAGAGAGTCTCACATGAACGAGCTGAACATCACCGACCCCGAGCAGCGCTCCAAGATACTCAACGCCACCGAGCTGCTCAGAGACTGTAGGTTCACACCCCATCACCTCACAGCTGGCCAGGCCTCCGCAGGGCAGCGTTCAACCAGAAAACACACCCTCACCCTCAATCTGCTTCACTTTTCATGCAGACTGACCCAATAAGGAGGTTTTTCTGCCTCAGTTACATCATCAGGAACATTTAAAAATGGCCTGCAGTGTTCTACTCAGTTTGCAGTCAAAAAACTTCCGACTGACAGTTATTTTCTACGTTTCATTGAGCAGTTTGTAATGACTTGACTGTTGTCATGAAACAACTCACTGCTTTCGTTTAACAAACCTGTGAGTGAAAAAGAATAGCGATCCAAAAGATGAGTTGGTTGAGTGCAAAAAGCAATGACGTCTTGTTTCTGTTTGTTGCAGCTGAGGAGGAGTCCGAGCCAGAGGAGAACGCGAAGGAACCGAGGGACTCGGGCTGCTTCGAGAGCTCGGAGAACCTGGAGAGTGTCCCCGAGGAGCCGAAGACAGAGGAGGTGAAAGGGGAGCAGGAGGTCGAGCAGGAGCAGCTGGAGTCCATCCAGGAGCAACTGCAGGAGCTCACGGTGAGCGAAGGATCCTGAGAGGTGACACTCTGACGCTGAAAAGCTCATTCGCTCCTTGATCTGACCGACTGGACGCAGCTTTGAAACCGTTGAAGGATCTCTGCATGAGAAGATGACGGCTGACGGCAACAAACTGGAAACTCACACGGGCGCCACAACTTTCCACAGGTCGGACTCACACTGCCGCCTGTGTTGCTGAGACAAAAGACTTTCTTATCTTGTTTTGCTGTTTGTGAAGTGAGTGATTGTCGTGTTGCAAAGTAAACATCCACATGTCGTGTTGGGGTTTTTTTTGTCTTGTTGGTGTAAATGCAAATGTTCTTTTTCTCAGTGTCTCATCAAAGCCAGAATGTAACATATCTGATGTAACTTGATTCCAGTTGTTTCACACTGACTGCTGTCACATGTGACCATGAGGACAGACTGTAAATAGCGTTTCAGTGGACAGATATAAATGTATAAGAATAACCTTTGGATGGATTTCAGTGAGGTCAATTCATCCTTGATGCTCACCTGTTTCCTTTGGGATGTTTTTCATTAAAGCGCCTTCATTTTGTCTTCAAGTTAAACTCATTAAAGGTTGTTTTCTCATGACTTCATTAATTCTGTGTTTAAATGTGCACAGTCTGTCTCTCGCTTTCTTTTGCTACCAAGTCAATTTTTTTTTGGTTTAACTTTGGCTTTGTTTTGTTTGGTGCTTCCCAATTGTAAGTTGTGGCAAAACATTTGGGAAATGACATGTGAAACACACTGGAAATGATATGCAGAAAACTAACTATTAGCTAAAGACATACAGAGGACAGTCTGCTAATGATCTGCATGACAATATTTTGGGGATCAAATGCAGAAACAATTTAGTTTAAAAATAAATAAATAAAAGCTTAAAAAAAACACCTTTCTGTAATTAAATTCAGGAAACTATTTGGGTAATGATAGGAGGAAACTTTTAGATATCGACATGCAAAAAATACCCCGATAAAAGTCATTTGGAAAACATTCAGGTAAAAATCTATGCTAATTCTTCCTAAATTAATTCATTTGGTCTCATCTGAGCTGTGATTTTAAAAAAATGTTGTTTTAATTGGCTGATTTTTCACTTCTCGCTCATGGATGACCAAGTGCTCCTGTTGGTACTTGTACCATTTTTTGAGAATGCCTGATAAACAAATAAATATTTTTACATGTGTAGAACAAACTCAATAAACACAGCTTGTGTATCAAACAGAGTCGGAAGGTGGTTGGGCGACACTGAGGAAAGTCATTCAAAGGTTATAATAAGACAATGTTGTTTATTTACCAGTCACACTGATCATGTAAAAAGAAGTGAAGTAAATTGACTGAAATACATAGAATCACAGTGTTGATACCAAACAAAGTGAACATAAATAAGCGTTCCATCAATGGTAAGAGTACTGGATCTGTATACATGATGCGATGTAGTAGGTGGATCAGAGCATTCAGGTCTGATCACAGGAATCATAAATACAAGAGCTTGGCTCGCTCGCTCGCTCACTCACTCGCTCCCTTTAACATCTGCCTCAAACACCAACGCGTCCCTTTTTCGCTGAACACCAACAGTCTACATTCTTGCTCCTCGGTGACGACGACTGAAAACACCAGACTGCCATCAAGTTCTCACCACAAAAGAAGATTGTGAATTTTTTTTCAAAACTTGGTTTCAATGATTCTTGGAGAGCTTTCACAGAAACGACACAAGTGCCACAAACTTCAGCCACGTGTGTCACCAACCTCTCAAGTACAAGATTCATTTTTGAGCGAAAAGTCCATCAATCATCGTCAAAATCTCAACCTTTTTAATTATATAAGGGCCAAATTTGTTTAGTTTTGAGTTGTAAAAATAATATTTTTAGCTAACTCAAAAGTTTGATGGTAATGGCCCTTAATTTTCATCTTCATGCCTGAGAGTCTGACCAATTAAATCCAACGAAGCATTCAAAATAGGATTTCAGGGGATTCGAGGGGAATCGCGGTATTTCTGAGTCTGGTTTTAAAAGGGCAGAAATCAGTGTCTCGGTACGATGCTAAAACTTCTACGGTATATTTCACAAACACCAACTCTGTATTGCATACGACACAATCACTAGAACAAACTCTCTCTATCAGCTAACATCGTTAAACTACAAACGGGCTCCGCTGTGTCTGCTTCCTTTTGTGTCGACGTCCTCCCCCCCGGAGAAGACTTTCCGGCTCCAGAGCAAAGAGCAGATGATGTTTCATTTCTGCGCCAGCTGAAAAACTTTTGTGTGACAGTCGCTCGCTGGAGGAGGCGCTCAATAATTCACTCTGACCGCACATCGCTGCATCTTCACCTTCACTCAGAACCAGAGAGTTTCCTCTAACCTGCTGAAACAATTCACTCTTCAACAACAGCTTCGACTTTTTTGCTTCGATTTCAGTCATTTTTAACCTTTACATCTTTTGACCCTTCAAACCAAACAGTGATTATCTTTTCTAACAAATTCAGAAGAATTCAGATGTTTTCTTGCCAAAAAAAGAGAAACTTAAATGTGTAGGGCTGCAACTATCAGAATTTGGCTGAACAGTCTGAAAACCAACTATTTTTATCTTCACTTTTTGGGTACAATATGTAGAATCTCTAGGAAACAAAACACCGAATAAAAATCGACTGAAAGTGAACATTTATGTCAGCCTTTGCAGTTCTCTAATTATTCTTATTTTATTAAGCTAACCAACTAACGTTGAACCATCCAAGCTTGTAATACCAGCGTTCACCACATGGGGGTGTGGAGAGTCACTCGTGCGTCTTGTCTGCCAAGGCGAAGAAAGGTAGCGATAGCTGAACACAAAATGACTCCATGTTCTACTGACAACAACCAACTGGAACGCAGTGTCTGACTGAAATCGTACATATTGTACCTTCAACTTCCAGAGTGATCCTTCAACTTCATCATTTCATCATTTCAAGGAAGTGATTTTAAAATTTAAAAAAAAAGAACCCACAGCAAATGTATGGTTCGTTGCAGCCCCACCATTCTTACGAATAATGTTTGAAGGATCAACATACCTGCACTTAGAGAACGATCTGCACAATAGCTTGCAGCTGATTTGACCAAAATTGAAAACTGTTAAAAAGAAACAAACTCAGGAACTAAAGTGTCGACTCCTCGTCGTTATGATCTGAAGCCTGGACACAGACCACAGTTGTTTCAAAAAATGATACTGATCGTCGACTTTTCCTGCAAACCTTAAATATTCCTAATGTTGATGCTTGGTCGGTTAAGTTCACAGACCCTAAGACCCAAAGCTGCCCTCTAGTGGTCTCAATGATTATAGCAGGATCGGTCAAGAAACGAGTGCCACTGACTTGCTCGAGACAAACAACACGATGTTGTTCCGGTGCTGAAAGGTTTCAAAAAGATGACTTCTCTGAAAGTGTCAGAACTCTTCATCTACAAACCGACAAGAGTCAACAGGACTTTGGCTAAAACATGTTTGTCTTTCGAACCCGATCGTGTATTTCCGGTAAATGGACTTCCATCGTCAACAGTTTGACCACAGCACTCGCGTTTTCTGTTGTGCAGGTTAAGCGGAGCGTTCAGAAGTATTTGGCGTATTCAGGGTTTGCAGAAACAAGCCTCCCTCTGATTGACTTCTTCTGCATATCATCGTCGTCTCGCCTTCACTCACACGGCACGCTGACACTCCACCTTATCTGGGCTCCACCACACCAACTGCTGTTTCTCAGGCGACACCGTCGGGGTGGGTTTCTCTGGGGCCCCCTCCGCTGGCTGGCCTCAGCTGCTACAATAAGGCACTGTCACTGCGAGAGTCTCCGCTCACCCTCAGGCCTTTCTCCCCTCCGTACCGCCGCGGCTCAGAGGCCCAGCGTCCGCATTCCTGTGCGTCGGTCGCGTCCCTCCGTTCACGAGCGGCATCATCGCGCGAACATCCCGGGTTATATAAAAATGGAAGGACGGGCGTAAAAAACGTGACAGCAGTACTGAATGCAGCAGTATCGGAATACAAGGTAGACTTTGCCTGGAAGGAGGTTTTAGGATTCTCAGCTCAGGATTCGTACGTCCTCGTCCCCGCCTGGACGTTCGCTCCTTTCGAATCGTTCTCGTCGCTTCGCCACGCGAACGTCCAGCCCTCTCATGGGTTTGCATAGGGCATGTAGATGTATGCACGACAAGAAAACGACAGTATCTATGAAGTTTTACGACATATTCAGAGGTAACACCGTCTGTCTCTGCCAAGTGCTTGCAAGCAGTATATAGGAACTGGTATTTTTCACAAAGAAGGTCATTATGCAGTTTTAGATAAAGAGCAAACGCAGTCCTGACAGTCCGGGCGGGCCCACAGGTGGGCTGTGGGAACGCTGCACGCTTGGAGAGAGTTTCTGTGTTTCTCTGCAGGTTTTCTCAGCAGCTTCTCTCCGGTGTGTCTTTTCCATGCAGTGCTGGAGAGACAGAAAGCTGCTGACTTCCCTTTTCATCACTCCTCCTCCTCCTCCTCCTCCTCCTCCTCCTCCTCCTGCAGGAGCGGGTTGTCAATCACGCGGCTCTGCAGCGCCCACAGGAGAGGAGGGAAGAGCCGGAGCTGCAGCACAACGCAGCTCTTCAGAAGGATGGAGGAGGACACATAAACCGAGTCACCCGCCGTCGGACATTGATTATTAATGTTTGTGAGCGGGCAGGATGCCGGAAGAGCGGCTCGGGCTGGAGCCGGCCCCGCCGATGCAGCTAATGGCTCCTGTCCTTCGCGATGGACGTCTCCGCGTCAGTCTCGGGCGAAGCCAGGGGCGGGACCTTCTCGCTGGGCTCCTCTTTGGGGGAGGGGCTCTTCTCTGCTGAGGCAGCGATGCTCGGCTTGGCATCGTCCGGCGTGTGCTCGTTTGGGATGAGTGGAGCGGTGGTTTTCTGCAGGCAGAGGACAGCAGGCTGAAAAAACGCAGTGAGAGCGACTGATCACAAACCGGAGCGAATCACACAATTTTACCCCAAAAATACACAAAAACAGGATGTGGCATTTGCAAATGTAGCACTTTGTAAATAACTGCGTGTTTGCGTCGCTTTCGGCAGAACTAAATGCAGCAGCCATGACGGAGTGAAGCAGAGCCAGTCTGAGAGCTGTTTCTCAGTCAACTTTTAACAAGCGAACGCTGCAATGTCTCACTCATCAAAACTCAGACGTTTGTTTCAAGCCCTGAAATGACTAAACGAGCCCCGAGCGAGGCCAAAATAATGAGTGGAGTGAAAAAGAGCAGCAGCTGTGTAAAATAACGGCGACATGTCGAGCGCACCCCAGCGGGTCAACATGTTGCCGAGTCAAAGTAAAACCTGCAGCCGTCCAATGATAATACTGCACAATGTCACAAAAAATAATTGTTTTTTCCAACATTGTGAGTGAATCGCCTAAACACGGAGCATTTTATTTGTGTATGCGTGTGCTTGTGTGGTTGTGTGTGTGTGCTCACTGTGGTTTGTGGCTCCGGGTTGCTGGAGGAGGAGGTTGTGGTGGAGGAAGAGGAGGAGGGCGGAGCGGTGCCAGCTGCGGAAACAGGCGACTCGTCCTGCATCAGTCCTCTTCTGTCCAAGACGCTGGAGGGGCGAGACGGCGCAATCGGTCACAAAATCTGCGTCCTGCTCGTTACTCACCGACAACGAGGCGGCGGATAGAGAGGGACGAATCTATAAAAGGGGGATCTGTCACGGCCGCGCTCACGGGCGGCGGCCAGAGAGCCTCCGACATAAAACTCAGCGGAGAGAGATTGAACACAGAATCACTGGGCCGACCTGCGGGGAGGCTGGGAGGCTGTTATTCAGGCAATCTCTCGCTCCTGCTCTCTCTCAAATAGTCAGGCTGATTTACATTCAATACAGCTTTTCACCAACAGTCTGAATGTACACAGAGCGGTCGAGGGGGGGGGGGGTTGGAGATTGTGTTTGCATACAAATCTCTAACAGGCCTCAGGTGAGAATTCTCCCAGAATCGTGTGTTGATAACACATGAGATGCACTGAGACAAATGTGTGTGAGAATTTCAAGGTTAATTTGCAGGAGCTTTACTTTCCCATCATCTGCTGTTGTGAGTAAATGTTCCTAATACCCCAAAGCTCCAGTTTGCGTTCATCTCCAACTCTGACCCAGTTTTCAGAGACGTGTTTTTTTTTTTTGGTGTATCAAACTGATTCACGCTCGCAAAGACGAGCGTCGTGGCGCCCGGAGGGAAAGACGCCGCCTTCCAATCAGTGATGATTTACCAACACTGTGGATGCATCTGCGTCACCAGTCCACAGACAACAGTGACCCCCCCCCCTGTTCAGCTGTGTGGGAGAGGAACAAAGTGTAACTTCTTTAAAGACCGCAGCGGCCTCAATGTTGCACAAGAGGAGAAGAAGCTGAAAGGCTCAAAAGAAGGTTCGACCTTTAATCTGCGTCTGTGAGGGTCCGAGAAAACAAGGACATAGACAATCTGTTTTTGACAGACAGGAGTGGAGTGGTCGTCACCTGGGGTACGCGGGCCCGCACAGCACCTCGCAGCAGTTTTTGATGATGTTCTTGTGACTGTAGGGGTTCTGGACTCGGTTCTTCCCCGACCAAGATCCTTTAATCTGCACAGAGAGGCGGGGGGGGGGGGGTGTCACATCAGTCAGCCGAGCGGCAAAGCATCAAGCAACATCTCCAGCTCTCCCACCGTCCCGCGCGAGTCTCTTTCAGAAAGACCCCCTACCCCCTCCTCTCCATTCATACCTAATTCAGAAGCACGGCTCCATTTTTAGACGTGATTCCCGCAGGCTTAGATTTGACCTACTAAAATCTGTCTTGTCAGGATATAATGATCCCTGGTTTAATTGGAACTCTGCCGGCCGATGGCGACCGACGGGCGGAGAAACCAGAAGATTGGAGTCACTTTAATAATTCAAAGAAAAACAGGAGAATTCATACACAACCCCCATCCTCCCCCACCTACCCATCCACCCACCCAAACGATGAAGTCATTCCTCACTGCAGCGCAGGAGACACTGATTACAACCTCAGCACCCAGTTCTGCTCTTTGTTTCATTTTCAGGGGCTTCGACAGAGGAAAAATCACTGACACGCCCTCACTGTATGAAACATTTGGAAATGTTCCTCTGATTCCTCTCCTTTTGTCCATTTTTTTACCAAGAAATTTTCTTTGATTTACCTTTCTTTTATTAAGAAACAAATATCATTGGAACAAAACAACCATTTTGCTTTATTTTCTTGTGATCTCGTTTGCATTACTTCTTCTTTCGTCAGTGACCAGCATCTTTGTCTCCAAGGACAGTTTGCAGGACTCAGATCGTTTTCTAATTGGATTGCATCTTCTCAGTTTAACCCTGTCGATGTGACCGTGATCGTCGTCGTTCGTGGTGCAGTGGTGAATTTTAACAAGAAAACTCCTGCTGCTTTCTCTTCATGTTGTTTGCCTCCCAGCTTCTTGCACCAAGCCCCCCACCACCACCATCCCACCCCCACCCCTCGCTGTTTGTGTGGAGGTGTTTGAGGCTCTGAGCAGCTAGAAAAAAAACCCTAATAATTCAGACACTAGAGCTCCTCCTCCGCACGTTTTCTAGGTTACAATGAAAATGATTTACAGTAATCCCTCATTTCACACCATTAGTGCTGCTTTCACACACACACACACACACACACACACACACACACACACACACACACACACACACACACACACACACACA
>JASSRZ010000049.1:11307984-11317988 GCA_032164315.1 Malacoctenus gilli | reverse complement strand
TGTGTGTGAGGGTGTGTGGGGGTTTGTGTGTGTGTGTGGGGGGGGGGATCCCAGAATCAGAGTTCCACCAACATCTCAGCCATAAAGAATCAACAGTCAATATGTCACCATGTCAGTCTTGGCGACTTGCGACTGTTTACTTTTGTTACACATTTCTGGCACTTTCTTCATAAATACTTAACAGTTGTAAGCTGTTGCCGTCCTTCATGAATCACACTCCAGATGAATTATGCACCAGCAGTGCAGGCGGGCCGCAGCCGCAGCCTCAGCGTCATGCACACATCTGTGGACTGTGACTCTGCCTGTTTCTGGAGCACTGCTGGAACAACAGAGGCTCATTCGCTCTGCCTGCGCTTCACTCAGGATACATTCGATTCATTTCAGGATACAAACACAAACAACAGAAAATCTAAACATCCTTCTGCGCCGACGAGTCGGATGGTTTTCCTCCAAATGAATCACACTCCTCCAGTTTGTTCCCCTTTTGAAACAACTGCAGATCAGCCCCAGTTTCACTTTTCATGAATACAAAAATACAACCATCTCAAAAAAAGTCCACGAACAACATCCATTTGGTTGATGAATTTACCAGAAGCACGACAATCTGAAAAACATGAAGGTGTTGCTGCAGCAACTCATTGAAACACACATATGCATCAAACTGTGTCCGAGTTTTTCTTTTGCACCAGACGGTCGGCACTGACATGCATTTGCTCTTATGTGAAACCAGATTGTGGCCTCTGGACCTGAAGCCTCAGAGTTTACGATGCCACGTCCAGTTGATCTCCCCCTCTTGTTACGCAACATTTAAATACCATATAAGAGAGCTGAAACATTCGAGCCAGACTCATCACGGACCTTTTACTGGGATTAACGCTATCCTCACAGATGTTGCGTCACAGCATATCAGTAAGAGAAATAAAGGCTGATGAGAAAACGGATGATTTACTTTGCACCATGTGAAAATGAACAGTTTTTTTGGGGGGGGGGGATTTAATGATACAATTGAAAAGGTATCGCTGATGAATCAGTGAAAAAACACATAAAAGTGATTTCCCCGTATCGAGCAGGATGTGGGCAAAAATTTACAGCGGCCCTCCTTCCTCCACACAGGAGCGGCACTCTCCTCCTGACAGGGAGGCTCCCACAGAACAAAGCCTGGCGGATCACTGTTACTGTAAATGGAGCATGCACTCCACACAGGGAATAAATCACGTTATTGCTCATTTAGCTTCGGCCCGCAGTCGCCCTCTGATTGGCTCCCGGGGAGACAGGGTGGGGTGAGCTGCCGAGGGAGGCTCAAGGGGTCTGATACAAGATCCCCTCCGACTGCAGCTGCCCGCCCCGGCCCACCGCTTGCATCGCTCCGTTATTACACCTCCAGTTTTTTTTTACGATGGGAAGACCCGCAGTCAGCAGGACCCCTCTGAAAAACCTCACGGATACGACGCACAAAGGAGAGACTGGCCTGATTATGTGCTCGGCGTGTACATATGCTTCTCTCGCCTCGCAGCCAAGCGTCCTACAGTGGACAGGCGGATGACACACCGTCCTTGTGTTCCAATTTCTGTCTCCTTCATCCAAGAACCACGGGTGGACATCCGCACCCACACGTGCATCCATAAGCAGGGACCAGGCCCCTGAACAATCCACGGTGAATAAAGGTTTTACAGACATACAGAAAGAACACCATTCGTTTCAAAAACACTAAACCTTCAGGTCGAACTCGTCAGGCTGTGAATATACATTCTTGTCGCGCGAGGAGAGAAACAGGCGGGGCCCCATCTCTTCAGTGACTAATTTGTTTACTTCCTCTTAATGAGTCTTTCCATTTGTGTATTTCGGCCTCTTGTTTCCGCAATTTAGCACAAATTAAAGCGCCCAGAGGCCTCTCTGCGCGGGGGTGCCGATGGCCGGTGATAAAGCTGTGACGTCTGCTCGCCTGCAGTTGGGCGCGAGCCAGCAGACGCTGCTCGCTCTACCGGTTGGTTTTACTGGTTCCTCGTGTATGCAGCGAGATTCTGTATGATGGATCGTGTCACGGCAGGCGGGAGCCAGTTGAATGAATGACAAAGCTGAACTAGAAGCACTTGTAGAGCGCAAACCTCCACTAGCATGAGTGTTAAACTTTCCTCCTTCAACTTCCTGCTAAATTGAGTCTCGTTAGGGGCCAAACTGTGCGTTTATGTCACTGGACATTTTCGTAACCATAGCAACATGCATCCTCTCTCATCGTCTTAGATTTCAGTCTGGTCCTGATCGATCGATGAGACGTTTTTTCACCTACATGCTTTTCATCGTCTGGGCAGCGCTCGTTTCAGATAATGGCGCCCTCCAAGTGTGCAGGTGTTGTAACTGCAGGATGTCGTCCAGCTTTCAGTGTTTTCACTTCAAAGCAGACCGAACAAAAGTAGCAGAGATGCGAAACATCTCAGCAGTTTTACTGCAGTACAGACACGACATGTGGCAGAATCTGGTCACGAGAAGGTTAAGCCTTGAGCCACTGTGTGTTTTTTCTTGCCACTATTAGACGTAGCTGCAGCTTAAAAAGAGCATTTTGTGATCGCATTAAACCTCAGTTGAAGGCTTTGACTCAGTTTGGATCAGATATGCATCTGCTGGCCATGTAATGGCGGAATTGACAATTACCCCCATGTTGCCTGGGCTTGATCTCCACTTTGATATCACCCCAAACACACACACACACACACACACACACACACACACACACACACACACACACACACACACACACACTCAGATAATTATGTTGTGCTGTAATATGAACACAGCGAGCTAACGACCCTCCAGCTATTAGTCACCACAATGCGTCCAGCGAGCTGTGGACGCTCACTGTGAGCGGTATCATCGCTCCCTCCCTCCTCGCTGTCTGTGTGCTGCGAGCTGGACAACACCTCCTTCTGTCCAGCCTCAAAGGAGAGCAGGAAGCCATAAATGTGCAGGGCAGAGAGAGAGAGAAATAGAGATAGAGAGAGCGAGAGAGAGAGAGAGAGAGAGGGATGGGATGGGCCTGCCACTGTGTGCAAGATCTGCTGCTTCTCGTCTCTGCTACGCTGCGCTCTAAATCCATTTGGCCCAGCCGCTGCATACCCGCCCAGAGTGAGGAGAGGTTACTGTGTTAGACCGCAGGATTTTGTGCTAAATCATTGCGCCTCGTGTGACACTGAACAACTGGCAGGATCAAAACCAGGGGAAAGGACAGATGCAGAGGGAGGCAGCAGCTTTATGAGCCTCGTGGGGTTTTTTTTTTGCCGTACAAACGGTCATCGGTGCGACCTCGCCAGCACAACTCATGCTGTATCTGGGCAGGTGGGCAACGTGTGTGAAGGGACGACGGCGCCGGAACTGCTGAGACGACAATAAGCCAGAAAGCTTTCGCTTCTTCTTGGGGCGGACACAAAGCAGGGCAGCTCGCCTCATCAAATATTAAACGGGCCAGCATGTGGTCAGTCATAAAGCGCCCTGTCGGGAGGAGACTTCAGACTAACAACACGTGAATCAACAATTATCTCTCGCAAACTCCTGCTGGTCATAAATCAATCCAGACGGGAGGGCAGGGATCAGATTCAGCCAGGCTGCACAAGAAAACTGATCACAAGGATCACATCACCTTTAAATACAGTATCAAGAAGCACAGAAGTCCTTCAAGATGGCGAAACACACATTCAGCAGAGATTTAGATTATCAACGGCAACCTCCCCAATACTTTTTCAGGGCGTTGCTGGTATTTACCAGGGAAAAATGTCCGATCTTTGTTACTGGCAGCTGTTCAAATGAGAGGACTTGGTTTTCTTTGTCTGATATCAGCCAGATTTTCAACTTATCAGGAGAAAAATAAAACAGTTTCAATAGACTATCCTGAGTTCAGGTAAAGCACATATTTTCATGGTATTTTTTAAGAAACACGTGTTACTGAATAGTTAGTTGATTTAGTTGTTGAATGGAATGTTGGTTGACTCCAAGAACAAGTGATTTGAACATCACAACTTATCAGAACGAAATAAGAAACATTCGAGTGTGCCAAGCATCGTTTTTTGCTTGAAAAATGACAATGACGTTTTAATCGACCAATCGATAAATCGTGGCAGCCCTCCAGTGGGCAGAGGTTACCGGACAGGATGTCATAGCAAAAAAAAGTCGCTAAGGGGATGCAGGGGTGGGTGTGGGGAAGGGGAGATCACAATAATGAATAAAGAAAAATCAACTCTGAGGGGCAGAATGTCTGTTAACTGACATAAGGAGTCGTAGAGTCGAGACTTACTCGAAGGCGAAGAAGAGCGAGCAGGTCCCGACGATGAGGAACAGGGTCAGGTAGAAGACCCCCTTCTGCCGGGCCATCATCACCCGCCCGTCGCAGCAGAAAGTGTTCTTCCCCGGCAGCTTCTCCCATTTTCGCACCTTTCGCGTGATCATCACCGCCGACATGATGTCCTCCTCTCAGATCGGAGCCGTGCGCTCCTCCGGGTTACTACAACTTGTGTGTGCGTGTGCGTGCGCGTCTAATGCGAAGCGATTCAGTCAATAAGCCGACGAGGCTGGAGAGGATTTGCGCACATGTAGTCTGTTTTTTTGGGGTCTGTTTTCTTGAGTAAAAGGTAACTCACTCAGTGGCGCAAAAGCTCTCTGAGGTCGGAGAGAGACAGAGGGGTGTGGGACATTTTTCCTCCGACAGCGTCGCAGTCACATCCTCGGCGTTTTCGGGTCCCGGTCGTCGTTTCCCGTCTTTACCGCAACCTGTCATTCCCTCAGTCACAGTCCCGCCGCTGCAGTCCCGTCACGGCGCGCTCAGGGCCGGGCCGACGGGCGGCTGGAGGCTGCGCGCAGATGTTTCCCGGCGGAGGCTCGCAGGTCCTGCCGCGGCTGTTGCATCGGGGGGAGCGGACCTTGACCGGCTGACATTCATATCATCTCGATAAATCATAAATGATCGCGCAGGGCGAGCTGCTGCTGCTGCTGTTGCTGCTGCTGCTGCTGCGCCCTAAACAGATGTTTGGACCGCGGTCATGCTGGAAGACAAGGGTCACTTACCCATTGTATCAAAAGAAAGAGGCCCTTAGAAATAGGAAATAATCGCAGGGGATGGGCGTGAAGATTTAAAGCTGGTGGACGTCTTTTTTTCCCGCAGGATGCGACGCTCTGGGTTTTTAGTCAATGGCAGCAGGAAACACGCCTACATAGAAATGTCTAATCTTAAAGGGGCAGAACAGGTGGAACGAGAAGGAACAAAGGACAGAAACGGCGTTTACTGCCTAACCGGGTCGACGTGTGGAGGGGGGAAAATACGACATTCTCAGTGCTTCAAGGAGGGATATATGAATAATGCATCTAAAGAGGAATTTGTTGTAAATAGATTTTGGCAATGAATCTAATTGTGTTTTAATCGTCTGTTTATTTTCCTTTCAAATGACACAAATGTAAAGAATAGGCATTTTTAGGATGAGCAGTTTGTGGGCAACATCCTGAAAAAAATGTTGAACATTTGCTTCCAATCACCGATTATTTTTGCTTAATCAATACACTTTCAAGTTAGGCAGAGAAAATAAGAAATAAACCTCGCTTGTCATGGATTTCTTCAAAAGTATGGGATCCTTTATCTCACATTTTTCAGGTCTAAATCCGACAGCTCGAATATTCCGGAGAGGCTCCCAGCTCGAAGTTTGACAAATTCCCTGCAAAGACATATTTGCCAAAGCCCCTCAAATCGAAATTTTGGCCAGAACTCCCAGTGCAGATCATTTCCTGTGTGCCTCGCTGCTTCAGGCTCCATCAGCAGCTTTGGGAAAGCAGATGATTGTTCTGTGACCTTTCAGTATATAATGTGTGGATCTCAACAGGATTTCTTCTTGTGCACTTATTGTTCCTTCAACCCCTTCAATATGTGACTCATAAGTGATACTTTACTCCTGTGTTTGGATGACGTTTGTGAATGTGAATCTACAATTTTTTCACTATTATTGTTAAAGAGTAAAATGATGAATTTGATAAAGTCAGTCAAACACTGGTGACGGAATAAATCAACTGTAAACAGCTGAACGCACACAGGAGCTGCAGAGAACTCAGAAGTGTAGTTTAATATTTGACCACAACGAGGCGCTGTTGTTTACATTTTTGTGAAGTGTTGCTTACTGCGAAGATTATCCATCAAGCATTAACTCCGACACAAACACAAACCTACACCCTCCGGTAAATAAATTCAGGTTTGCAAGCTAAAGTGGCCACTGTGTTCTTCATTGTTTCATGTTGAACATTTTGTTTTGCAACACCAAACTAGCAGCAAGTCCAATAAAAGCATTTTTTAAGCAGCAATCTCAAGATGTAAAACTGGAAAACATCTGAAATATAGCAGAAGCAGAAGAATCAAAAATCTGTTGTTCTACTGAAAAGTGTGTGTGTGTGGGGGGGGGCTTTATGTGCAAGGCTCGTGTGCTGCATCTGTATGCGTGTGGGGAGAGTATTCTCAAGACAAGATTAAAAATATCGCTCTGATTTCTCCATTGAAATAAAAACATATGGAGCGTAAGTCATTTTCTTTGGTTGTTAGCTTTTCGATATATTTTTGTCTCTTTTCAGCTCCAGAAATAAATATTAACCGGTACTGCTGTTCGCCGTTTTTCTAAATGAACAATAAAGTTTCAAGTTTTTTTCCAAATGTCCTTCCTGTAAAAGATTCCGACTGGAAACGCCGCGGCCCGTTTTTTCTTCCACCTCCCGCGCTCCTCTGGGTTCACGTCGGGAATGTAGCCTAAACTTTAAAACACTTTTCCACTTGTTTCTGTGTGTTTGGTGGTCGATGGAGGCGGTGCCTTGTTTACGTGTGGGTCAGAGTGACGCTCAGAGGTTCAGGTACTTTCCCTCCGTCATGTTGACTTACTCAGACCGATCCGCTGCAGCTGTAAACAGACAGGCACGGAACAGTAGAAAGATGTACTTTATTTTCATTTATCCGAGGCTGTCCTGCTAAATCCTGTCGTTAATTCAGTGGTAAACTTTGAGAGTGAAACAATAGATATTTGCTGCTGTTTTACCTCCACAATGTATGGCAGTCATGCCAATTGTGCTTGCAGGTGGTAGCTTGTTGTATATGCCTCTTTCCAATTACACAGGCTATAAGCAAGCGTTAATGTAACAGTTTTAAAGATAAACCTTTTATTTGTCGAATGATTTGAACACACGTGTTTAAATGTTTGTTGCCATGCAAAACATGCAGTGTCTCTGTTGTGAATCCCATCTGACAGGAGCTGCCTGCAGTCCAAAGGAGCTCTTGACGTGAACTTGTGCTTAGTGAAAGCTGCGGATGGCTCAGTGCTGTTGCCTCTCCTGCCGTCCTCTCTGCCAGAGCTGGATCTCCGCTCTCTGGGCAGCATGGCTGCTTCAAATGAAGGAGGGGAAATAGTTTGGAGTCAGGTAAGTAAAGATGAAGCCTGTCAATGACAGAGTGTCCCTCATTGAGTCTCTGATGTCTCTTAGTTTGTGTCTCTGCTGTCTTTTGGTCTCAGTCTGTCCTGCACTCAAAGAAGAGGAAAAGCAGGACGAGTGGGAGCCAGCTGGAGGGAGCGCTCCAGGACCTCCTGGAGTCTCGGCATGAAATGTGGACGGAGGAGCTCAGACGGGACCTCCCTCGCAGCTTCCAGAGACACGGAGACCTCGTCCTGCTGGGAGAAAACTGCTTCACCCTGCCGCTGTGGAAGAACATGGGTGCTGTGCTCCTACCAGATCACATTTTTCAAGCAAATTATGGAATACAGCCATTCATTTGTTGTTCCTGGTTCAGGCGAGCAGCTGTGGCGAGCTGTGGCCGGAGGACTGGGAGCGACGCGGCTGGCGAGGACGAGCCGGATCTCCAGAGACGGGTTCAGGTCTCCTGTGGTGACGATGCTGCTGGGAGAGAACAGCTGGGTGGAACATGTGGACAACGGCATCAGGTGAGTCTCGGCGACAGGCAGAGGACTTCACTTCCTCACGTAGGACCTGGTTCAAAGATATGACGAATAAAACTTTTGAAACTTCAATTTGTTTCAGATACGAGTTTGATGTGACCAAATGTATGTTCTCTGCTGGAAATATAACGGAAAAGCTTCGGGTCGCTCGATTTAACTGCACCGGGGAGACTGTGGTGGATTTATATGCAGGTACAATAAATTTATATAATGACGGATGCAATGTTCAGACGTCATGTTCTGTTTTGTGGAAGTTTTCTAGCTGTTTGTAAAGACAGGGAATAATTTTTGATGGAAGGGATGAAGGAGGGATGTTTTAGGCTAAATTGTATCTTGATGTGGAGGAACTGAAGTCACATGTTTCCCTCGTCTCAGGTATTGGATACTTCACTCTCCCATATCTGGTGCACGCAAAGGCCGGCCACGTTCACGCCTGTGAGTGGAACCCCGACTCGGTTGAAGCTCTGCAGAGAAACCTGGAGCTGAACCGGGTGTCAGATCGCTGCACGATTCACCGGGGAGACAACCGACAAGTAACGACGCTTTACTTCAGATTTTCCATGTTCCAGGCTGCATGTGTTGATTTTTTTTTTCCCAAAGATATTACTTCTCTCCCTGGATCAAAGCTACTAAAGTGATAAAAGTTAAGACTAACTCCCTCTAGTGGCAAGAATGATACCAGGATATACTCCAAGACTGCAGGGGGAAACTTTACAATGCAGTTTTGTTTTTATAACATCATCATCATCATCTTGTGGTCTTTTCTAGAGGTCACTCAAAAAAAACAACTGTTTGAGATTTACAGGTGGACTTCAGTCACGATTCCCAAGAGTTAAAAGAACAGAATAAAAGGGAAATGAAGAAAGAAAATCTTATTAAACAGGTTGTTCTCTTCTTTTTGTTTTCTGTTAAACTACCATCTTGCTTCTTTTCCAGCTGCAGCTCTCTGACGTTGCCGACCGGGTGAACCTGGGTCTCATCCCGAGCTCCGAGGACGGCTGGCCTGTCGCCTGCCGCCTCCTGAAGAGAACGGCTGGCGGCGTTTTACACATTCACCAGAACGTCACTTCACCCACGCTGAACGCCACGGCCGACGAGGCCACCCAGAGGGTTTCTGGGAAGAGAGCTGACAGAGAGGCGTGGCGGGTTTGGGCTGACGACACAGCGGGCCGCGTCGCTTCTCTTCTGAGGGACGTGACGGGGGCTCGGTGGACCACGGGCGTCCAGCACATAGAGCACGTGAAGTCGTACGCGCCTCACATTCACCACATTGTGCTGGACCTGGAGTGCAGACCGTCGCCTTCGACGGACGTGAACAAAGACACTGAACGGACACCGAAGACTTGAATCTCTCACAGCTGGAAATAAGTTCCCTTCAAAATCAAGCGCCAGATAATTAGGCAGTGAAATCAGACGCCACAGTGTTCCCGCAGACTTTTTTCTTTCAGCCACGGCAGACTGACTCACGCTCACGCTGCTCTAATCACATCTGGCACAGCTGCCCAGACAAACCTCCGCCAAGTCTTATCTGTCGTGCGGCTGCACGTGGGCAGCGAGGCAGCATCACCTGCCTTGCTCAGGGGCTCCTCCGTTCTGAATTTTAATCAAGTTTGAACACCAGATCCCTGAACGCTCCACTAGCCTGCTGCCCAAAAACACAGAAACAACCAGGCTCGGATACACACCCAACCACAGTGTTCACGCACAATTCAGAGAGATTTACATAAAGTATAAAAATATTGTTCTCACGGTTCGTTCCCAAAGAGAAACATTAAATTAATTGTAAGACCTTCAATTAACAGGAGACCAACAGTGACACTTCCAAACAAAGAAATCACTGAATTCAGTTTCTGGAAATGATTCGTGTCAGATGACTGATCCAGGGGGGAGAAATGAAAGACTTGCACCCAAATAAGGTGAAAATCTTCTGGATGAATGAGGTTCATCCTCCCAGTAGAAATTGATAACGAGCAGCTCTGACAGCTCGTGATGCTTGACCTGCGGTTTTGTCCCCATTTGCTCTTTTGAATGGCTGTTTTCAGCCCA
>JASSRZ010000049.1:11227429-11240787 GCA_032164315.1 Malacoctenus gilli | reverse complement strand
CCCCCCCCCCCCCCCCCCCCCCCCCCCCCCCCCCCCCCCCCCCCCCCCCCCCCCCCCCCCCCCCCCCCCCCGCCGATCAGTCAGAACAACAAAACGGAAACGCCGTAGAAACGCGTGTCGGTGAGAAGCGGGAGTATCACAAAGTCGGCAGCTGACAAATCGCATTGTGTCTGAGCCGGGGTAACCCGGAGACCTCAACGGCCGCGCAGCAGCGATCCCGGTAGTGACCGGCCGCGCGGGGCTCCGCCAATTATGGACCAGTTCGGTTCGCGGCTCCGCGTCCGATGTTCGAAACCGAGGCGATAATCACGAGAAATAACTGGAAAAGGACAAACTTGTTTGGCGTGCAGTCGCAAATTGTGTCGAGCAGAGATGTGGCGTTCCGCACATGCACTGTGACAACTGCGATAGCACAGATGATTACACGTTGTTTATTCCGAAGGCCCGCTCGTACCGAAGTGTGTCGCCTTCAAAGTGGGCATATGTGGACATCTCTCTCCGTGAGTCATATCGGAGATTATCGACCCTATTTAGGCCGCCATGCTTCGCGGCGACGAGGATGTCCCGTCTAAGTTGGTGGTTCACCTGGTCAACGTTGAATGTCGAGGTTGCGAAGGTTGCGGAGGGGGGGTTGGGGGGGGCGCTGGGGTCTGGACGCTGAGGCTAAAACCCAGCGCAATATTTTTCCACCTCGGTATAAGTAATGAATTATTCCACAGTCAACGAGGGGAGGGGAGCCGCCGAGCACAGAAACAGTCGCGGGTGATGTGCTTGTTTTTCCAGGTGAATGGACGGCCCGACGCGCCGTCCACATGATGTGTGTGTGTGTGTATGTGTGTGTGTGTATGTGGGGGGGGAATCGGTCTGAAATTCGGGATCCATCACTTCGGATACACTTACGGTGTCAGCGTTTGAACCCCCGCCTGCATCCACAGCCCCGGCGCGCATGGACAGCGGGCTGGCGGATGTCATCTCGATACACAACTTGGCTGCCCATACATGTGACACGATCCTACATATTGCCGAGGGACAACAGCCGAACGCCGCCGCAACTGTGGCGGGCTCCCGCGAACGCGCGGACGCCGACAAATTGCAGATATTCAGGTCAAAGTTTGGCAGAGTTTTGCTCGCCCTCAATAGCGTTGTGCAATGCCCCCTTTAATGCCCCCTGCTCGCCCGTAACGCCTTTGTTATTAGTAATCGCATGGAATTGCACCGTCTTACCTTGCGCTCCGAGCTGCCCACAGCCACAAAGCCTGCACACACAGCGCAACAAGCTATTGTTGTCTGCACGGAGGCTTCGCCGTGGGGCCAGGGATGTGATTTGGAAGTAGAAGGAATACAGTATGCAATTTTGGCTTGTCCTCGCGATCTTCCCTTACTGCCAGTTTTCGGTCTGCAGCAGCTGGAGATGAAAATCGCGCACCCTGGGTCCTAGCGCCGGGTAAAAGCCCTACAGGTGAATAACAAACAGACCGGTGGGCTTGAATCTTTAATTGCACGGCGGGCTCCTGCGCTGGGAAGCGGCAAGAAAAATAGTCCAGGTGAAACCGACGCTCGTCAGCGACCGACATCGCGAGTTTTCTTCTTAGTTCGCACGAAAAGGTTTAATAAGGCTTGAATCAACGTGTTTTTCAATCAATCGGAGAATGTCCCAACAGCTTTTCTTTTCCCAGACGGGCAAACATTTCATCAGCCCCAGAAGATACGAAGTGATCTATCGGTTTCCTCACCAAAAAAAAATCATCAAAGTCAGTCAAGTTAAACAGTTCAACAAGGCTGTTGCCTGTGCAGATGTTGGCTTGGTGAAGTCCAGCTTGAAGTCCATCAGAACTGTCTAACATTTCAATAAAAGCTGCTTCACAAAACTTTGAATATAAGCAAGTCACAATGACACCTGGCCCAAAAATCAACTTTTTGGGTTTTTGTCTGCAGTTTGGAAAGCCAGTTTTTAAATGATTGTCATTGACAGAAGAATTGTGTCTTTGTGAGGATTGTGGCCCGCTGTTAGTTAACAGGACATCCACTCTTTCAAAGACTTTCAGGCACATGGGACCCAAAACTTAAATGCTGACATTGTTTGTTTACATCGCTGTCCGGAACAGACTGATGCGAGGCAGGAGAGCTTGCTTTAGAAGGTAAACCTGCAGAGAGGTAAAACATTTTCATGTGCAAATCACTGACTCAGTTTGAAGGGAGTTCATGTGCAGTCACCAGATCAGAAACACTGATTTCTTGTTCTCCTGGCAGATCGATTTAGAGGAACACAACAAGACAAACTGCTCACTCCAAAACCACAAATATAGATGCTGAGAGTAAAAACGGTGACGTACATGTACAAAATATGGCCTAAATGGAGCTCTCTTTTTTTTTTCTTTTCTTGTTTACTTTTTCTCTTTCACTTTAGTAGTTCACACAGACCACTTAGGATGCCGAGTACCAGGATGGTCCAAGAACCCAGCGTGATCAGCTGAGAACGACCCAAAGATCCAACAGCTTCATTTGGTGTGGTTTACATTTACAGCTGATCTCCTCGGGCGCTTTCACACAGGATCGTCCAGACACGTGGCTCAATTGGGCAGAGAGTGACACAAGAATGAAACACCTTTGGCTTGGTTCAGTTTCACACTCCAGCTCTGAAAGCAGACCACATCACCAGGTATAACAGCTGCTCATTGTTTACATTACTGCCAGATACAAGCACCGACTTGGAACAACATAGCAAGAGGGAGTATAAAACCCAGACAGGTGACTGACAAGGACCAAAACTTTGAAACTTCCCACAACAGCAGCACGCAATCACTTCCTGCCAGAGTTCCACTTCGTCACAGATAGTCTGCTTTCACACTGTCAACAAAACGCACCCGGGTTCTCTTTCAGATACTCTGTGGGGAAACACAAACTCATGACATGAAAGTCAAGTGTTGATTGTTTTGTGCAAAACGTTTGATTTCGTTGCAACTGGATTTACTCTGTTGCCGATTTAGAGCAAAATGATAGACTGTTGTTTTTTCTTCCCCTCTGCACTTTTTCCACATTTATTTGCCCCAATGCCAACGTTTTTGAGATGTGTTGCGGCAATCAAGTTTAAAAAGAACAAAACAATTATTACTGTTCATGAAATGGTCAATGTTTCATTTTTCACTTCTGATCTGATGCCAATGTTCAAATGTGAGCACAATGAGCCACACATTATTTTGACCTTTATATAATTGGGAATGCAAAATGGAGTGAGTTTGGTCGATGGAAATTAATCAGGAAAAACTAGAAAGCATCGTGACTTTCCTTAAACAATCTACAGACCTTGCTGTAAGCAGTTGTCACTGGAAATAGAGCCGTTTCAAGTGATGGAACGGAGCCTATGGAGCTGGTGACAGTGATGTCTGACTGTGACACTGATGCTTCATTTTCAACCTTTCATGTTCTTACTTGTCTGTGTAAGTAAAACCACATGTTTGGCCATAGTTTTCAGGAAACAACGGTTCATCCTAAAATTGCTCAATGAAATATTCTGGCATCATTTTGATCACCTCAGATACTCCTTCTTGATGAATCAATGTTACACATTTCTTTCTCAAAAACAGGAGGGAAAGCGAGCATATGATGACCATTCAAAATGTGAACGCTAAATTTTACTGGTAAAAACCTCCTCTTGTGTGTGTAGAATGAGACCTGACGCTGGCTCTGTGGGTCAGACTCTATAGTTGATCCATGAAGTTACTGAAACTGTGTGTACTGAAAGTGTGTCTAAAACGATGGCCATCATTATGACCACAGGTCTGCGACAGCAAACGTCAGAGCTACATGTAAAGACGGGGAATGTGGTGCACAGTCAGAGGTCTCTCTATTTTATTGCAGGGTCTTGACCTTAATATTTAAAGTACTCTGGGGTGATTGTAAATGCACATCAAGGTAACCTGGCTGATCGAGATGGAATTGAAATGCACTACATGACAGCCGTCTGGTTGGGATGACCAGTCTGTGAAATTGTAACCGTACATAACTTGCTGCACTGCTGTGCACCAAATAAATCAGGTCATACTGATGGACGTTAAAGTCATTGGCTTGTGGGATTATGGATACAATCTTTCACCTTTTTGAAGTTGAGATTATTGCAAGCAGTCGTGATTATTGAAACATACGCTTTGACCTGCTTAGAGCCCTTAAATACAAGACACTAATCGCTTGATACTGTAGGGATTTGCTGCCGGGAAAATTTTTGATATAAATTTCAATCTTATGTTGCATTATATGAAGTGAAGACAAGGTAAAACGTAGGTTTCAGCTTTTCTTGGGGCCACTTACACCCTCTCTGTTGAGTAATGATGTCTGTTTACAATTCCTTTCACTTTCAGTTCATCGACTTTGAGGAGATTCTCAAGGATTTTCAACTAAATACATTTATATTTCTTGCAAGTTGTGCTTTTTTGTCTGGTTAGATTAATTCAGCTACCTTATAGTAATTGAAGATATAACCTGTGCTATCAAACTAGTAGGAGAAATGTGTTGTGTGAAAGGTGGTTGCATATTGTCCTGCATGTGTTCCAGACAAATAAAAAACAAGGGGATAGTTTTGATAAACAGACGCCGAAAAAACTACAACATCCTGGTTGATCTCACACCACTAAACTGACTGACAGCTGGTGAAAACATCCCACCAACAAACATAGCGATGTGCCAACAAAGGCGACATGAAGTCCACAAACAAAAGGGAGGTGGAAACCAAAGCACCGTGTAAAACATCCAAAGGTACAACATCACTGTTGAGATCAAATGTCTGGGTTGAAAAGGATGACTGAAAGTCACCTGTAACCACAAATTGTCATTTTTCATGTTAAAAAACGGTCAGTCCTTGTACTTGCCTTTTGTTTTGGAGAGTCAGGCATAGTAAACGGGCTGAGCAGAGTGTTATTTATCCCTCACTTGGCCAGCAAATTTCCATCCAAATCTATTGAGGAAAAAAAATGTCAGTTATCCTTTAAGGATACAGACAGATCCACCAAACAACCAACACACATGGCCAAAAACACAACCTTTTAGGTTGTGGTAATAATGAAGAACTCGTCAAAGTTGACTCTTAACTAGTTATTTGGTTTTAACCTCGCTCTGACTAACGTGCAATTGTTAGCCTCCGCTGGCAACCGGGACAACAGGATGTACTGTTTGAAGCACAAGTTTGATCATCTAATGACACAAGTTTGAGCAGCTGTGTGGAAATATTAACCTTTTCTCCATGTGCTGACAGATATCCTCCTGGAGGCGCCTGGTTGAAAATAACAGCGGATGTTAAAGACAAGTTGATGTTGCCAGCAGGGTCTTCGGACGTTGGCTGCCACAATTAGAGACGTGATCGACGACGGAAAGATATCGTCTCGAACTAGGTCGACTCTCCGCCAAACGACACCAGCAGCGAAAGCCGCAACGCCAGAACACGGGACGTTGTACAGAGCGCGTCGAGGTGCGCGCCGGCGCAGCGGCACCTTCAGAATCGCTGCGGCGGACAAAAACGGGAAACACCGGCGAAAGTCACCGGACACACTGCCGTTTTTCCTGAAATCATATCACCTCACGTTATCCGTGCTCACCTACCGACTAGTTTACTTCTAATTTTTGTTGAATTCCATCAGCAGCCAGTTGGTTCCATAGTGTAGCGGTTATCACGTCTGCTTTACACGCAGAAGGTCCTGGGTTCGAGCCCCAGTGGAACCAAAATTTGTTTTTCCTTCCCGCGAATTTCTGTCTTTGTTGTTTTGTCGACAATTTACCAAATTAAGCAAAACCGCGAATATACAACATTTGTTTGTCAAACCGTGGTCATAGGTATATCTTTTAGTGCCAACTCCACTTGAACTTCTCAGTGGTTCTATGGGGTTCAAAGAAAAAAAGTAAAAGGCAACAGACCTTGGTGCTTCCTTTAATTTAGAGGCCAAATTAATTGGGGCAGTAAATGTAAAGAGAACATCCACAAGGAAAATAGCAGCCACAAACTGCAGGCTTTAACTGTTTTACACATGACCACATAGAGGTCACATGAAACTGTCAGATGTTTAATTTTATTTTATAGGCTATTGCAAGTCAAGTGCCCTGAATAAAAGACGAGAGAGAGAGAGAGAGAGAGAGAGAGAGAGAGAGAGAGAGAGAGAGAGAGAGAGAGAGAGAGAGAGAGAAACTGTGTTACAAACTGATGTGTCTCTGTGTAACACTGCTGTGATGGCTCATCCGCTGATAAAGACACAGCCTCAACTGTTACTGACCCCCGTGGTGGCAAACAAGCACAATAGAAGCTGAGCGAGCAGGACAGTCTCATCCTGCCTATGTGCCATGTGTTTCAATTTTATTTCAAAACAATCCAGTCCAGCTTCCACAACTGGTGATGTACTATGATGAGTGCAGTCCTGATCTGATGCGTCACCACACGTCAAGTGCTGCCATGATGTCAGTAATATAAAATACCCCATAGAATTATGTTGTAATCTGAACTTTCTTGTTTATAAAACCTTGTTTGTGTTGTTTATGAGATAGTTTCATAGCTGCCACTCTTAAATCACATACATTTAGGAATAATCACCCAGTGAAACATATCATCCTTCATGTACAACCAGCTCTGATTATGTCATGATTCATAGTTTCAGGGTACCATTTGGAAAAGAGGACAAGATAGCGATAACATTTTAGTTGGGCGGAATGCTGAAAAAATAATCACTTGGTTCAGTCTAAAACTGCACATGTCTTCATGTGCATTCAAAATAGCAATGTTTTCTAAATTATGTCAAAATTCATGTTTTCGCGAAAATGTAATAAAGGCACATTTCCATCTTTTTTCAGCATTTGGTCTATCTTGAGCCAGATAAAAATCAATAACTGCTGTTAATAGCCTTTTGAAATCTGGCCAAGTTTGGCACATATCGGTTGATACAAACATTGTTTCCGGTCTATGCCCCCCCCCCCCCGAATAAAACCCCCAAACAAACATATGCAACAAATATGTCAGGTATTACCATTTTCAGGTATTACCACTTTCACTTTTTTGCTGGACCAACTGTCTCAATTCTGAAACATATTTATTCAGTAATTAGAATAATAATGTTTTTAGGACATAAACTCACTGTGACTTAGATTCATTTTAACGGAACTGACAAAAATAGGATGAATTAATTATCTGAAGGTTTATCAATTGTTTCAAAAGGTCATGCGCCCGAAATTTGCGGTTATTTTGTCGCGCGCTTCAGCCCGCCCCCTCTCGCTCGTGATTGGCTGTGACTACAAACGGAATCGGTTCTCCCTCTCACATCCTGGTGTCGCAATCTTCGCAGTCCCCAAAATGGCGAACGTTGCCTCTGCCGCTGCTGCCGCTGCAGCCGCAGCTGCTGCTGCAAGCAGGGATCCCGCAGTAGATCGGTCGTTACGTTCTGTGTTCGGTAAGTTCGTCTGAAGTTCTTCTCTCCCCAAATCTATTTTTATTCCCTTGAACCGCAGCAGCCACAGAAGCCGCCGCCGATGAATGAAAGCTGGCTAACGTACATGACATGCCTGTGTTGCTGTTAGCGGGGCAGCGAGGTAGCAAAAAAAAACTCACGCATGTTGGCGTGAAAGGGTTTTTTTTTTTATTGTAAACTTTTTTCTGTCGTCTTTCTGTGGTGACTTTGACTTCTGTGGTGACTCTTCTTGTGTGCTGTTCATTTCAGTGGGAAACATTCCGTACGAAGCCACAGAGGAGCAGCTCAAAGACATCTTCTCCGAAGTCGGACTTGTTGTTAGCTTCAGGTAACCGAAGAGCTGTTTCTGACTCCTCTGGGTCCAAACGACCAAACTGTGCAAAACCCTGTTGGATTAGCTCGTGCGTGCTGAGCTAAGAAACGGGTAGCGTTTTGTTTAACAGTTTTAAATGTCCAGCAATTTTAATGCGTTTGTGTGTTGCGGCTCTGAGCTCAGATGGCACTGTTGTGATGGTTCGTTCACGTTCTCATATTTACATCCACAACACTGATTCTAGCAAAAGAGGTCAACCACAACCTGTATTTCAGTGTCCTGCTCAAAGACAAAGAAAGAATTATAGTGCTTTTTTTTTGCCGTAGCAGACATTAAGGTGATTGCCACGTATTTCCGTCCAGGTTGGTGTACGACAGGGAGACAGGGAAGCCAAAGGGTTATGGCTTCTGCGAGTATCAAGACCAGGAGACGGCCCTCAGTGCCATGCGCAACCTTAACGGCAGAGAGTTCAGTGGTCGGGCCCTTCGTGTTGACAACGCGGCCAGTGAGAAAAACAAAGAGGAGCTCAAAAGTAAGCCTTCATTCGATTTCTCCATCCTGCGCGAGACGTTATTGTGCAAAGCGACGGCCCTGAACCATGTGCGTCTCGCCCAGGTCTGGGTACAGGAACCCCCATCATTGAGTCTCCCTATGGAGACAGCGTCCAGCCGGAGGAAGCTCCCGAGTCCATCAGCAGAGCCGTGGCCAGTCTGCCTCCTGAACAGATGTTTGAACTCATGAAACAGATGAAGGTAGGGAACTTTATCCTCCCTCCTTTTCGAGGCGGCTTTTTGCGCTGCACTGCGCTGAGCAGGAGGTGCAGATTTATTGTCTCTTGAAATTGATGAATTTAACATCCGGGCGTTCTGCTTTTAGATGTGTCTGCTGCGGTGTTGATGAGAGGTGTGCTTATCAACACCAGAACCACCTGCTAAATGGGCACTTATGACATTGAGTCATTAGTATTTGTAATTATCTCTGGAGGTGGTGCATTCATAGCATTTATGATGCACAGCTCCTCAAATTAAAGCAGATAATAGTGTGTCCCCCTCCCCCCTCACAAATTGCAGCGTTTTTTTTGCATTCTTGTGCTTTTGCTTCACCCACCGCCGCGATGGCGCCCACGAACATCCACTCAGACGGCACGTGAAACGGCGCTCGCTCTCCCTCTCAGTCTGGCGGGAGGATGACGACACCCGTTTCTGTCCGTCTGATTCACCTCCAGCCTGACAACTGTTCGCAGATGCTCTTCCTTCCCTTTCATTAACGGAGGCTCTGCTGTGCAGCTTGTCTCTCTCAGCCCCGTCAGAGCAGCCTTATCTTTGCACAGCTGGCAGTCTGCTTCATTAAGCTCAGAGAAACACCACGCCGCACACTTTTTTTTTTCTTTTCTTTTTTTTCCTCCCCCAACTGGGAAAGTGTTTTGTTCCACCAGTGCTTGTGTCAGGAGGACGGCTCCATATGCTGATCATCCTGCCGGTGCTCAGATACTATATTGCAACTATTGATGCACATTTGGAGGTGGCGTTTGTCGTCGTCAAGAGCGATGATTTCGTTTGTCCGTTTTTAGGAAATGAGATGTTTTTGCTCGTGCTTGTATTTTTTTTTTATAGTTTGAACAATGAAGTTTGGGATTTTTACTCCATAAATGTGACTTTTCTCTCCAGCTGTGCGTCCAAAACAGTCCACAGGAGGCGAGAAACATGCTGCTGCAGAACCCGCAGTTGGCCTACGCGCTGTTGCAGGCCCAAGTAGTCATGCGGATCGTCGACCCAGAAATAGCTTTGGTGAGAAGAAAACTGATTACTTAAGGACTTTAATCTTTCCAACCACAGTCTGAGGAGGAAGTCGTGCTTTTGCTCTGACTTTATTCGACAGTACATATAAAAGCTGTTGCAGAACCAGAAAGAGTTTATGAGATTGTGGTTTGTTTGTTTTTTTAACGTTGCGCACAGAAAATGCTTCATCGTCAAACGACGGTTCAGCCTCTGATTCCCAGCGGACAGGGAGGAGGAGCGCCGGTAGGTAATCCACCCCAAGTGCAGCCCAGCGGGCCCTCGTCCCAACCACAGCCGGTGGTAAGTCGAACCCTCCATTACCCTTCAACTGATGATCACATCACATTTGTATTCCGTCAAGGTAGCTCACGTTTGGTCCCGAAATGCAAAGGACTTGCCACCATTGCAGGAGTTTATTTTCATCATAGAGTGCTGAAGGAAATGTGGAATTTCTGTTCTGCTCTGATCAGCCTGGAATGCATGTGAACGGGGCCCCACAGATGATGCAGCCTCCCAACATGGGCGTCGTCCCCGGCCCGATGGCCGTCGCGGGACCCGGGCCAGTCGGACCTCCAGGTAATCCAGCCAAACATTGTGGATGCATAAGCTTTACAAAACCAGAAGCTCATCTTCCATTCTCTGTGTCGGGTGAAGCGTGGTTTGTGTTGCGCATGCTGCACTTTCGTCACATAACACCAGAGGATTTTTTTCTTGTACAGTCAGACACCTTTAAATTGTAAACTGTCACGCAAGATTAAGGTAATCTGAGCGATGGTCTGAGCTGATAGTTGGCCACTGATTAGTCAGAGTGGTGTTGAGTTAGGACGGCAACTCACTCACGATGAAAAGCCTCAGAATTTAAAGCTTAACGACACATTTTTATCAACGCAGTAAAGTGGCAGCACGTAAAGTAAACTATGGTGGGCTGAGAGGCAGACTCGCAAGGGTCTGGTTTAGCAACACAAACACCTTATCGGCATAGATAGCAACGTCCTTTGTTGCATTGTGTTGCTTTCGCATACAAATGTCAGGGGAGTTTAAGTCGTCTTAAGATGACGACCCCACCCGCATTAATGTGGGAAGCCATTGTCAAGGAAAACGGCAGAAAATCAG
Source organism: Malacoctenus gilli (assembly GCA_032164315.1). NCBI lineage: Eukaryota > Metazoa > Chordata > Actinopteri > Blenniiformes > Labrisomidae > Malacoctenus > Malacoctenus gilli. The sequence continues at coordinate 11,230,147 of JASSRZ010000049.1, read as the reverse complement.
TGGAGCCGAGTCGAGCAGCGAAAAGTGTCTGTAGAAAAGCTGAAGCTACCAAACTTTTGCACATTGTTATACATCTTTAGGATCACTAGGTGTCAGCAGAGCCATGCGAGAAGCAGTTTCGTCTCAAGAAAGCTCCTCGGCTTTACTGATGTCATGCTGTTCCACTGAAATCCACATTTTTTTTGTCCTTCGTGGGTTTTTTTTTTCACCCCTGTACCTAAATGTTCGACATCACATTGTCGGCGTGTTGCGGTGCTTCTCCTCCGGCTGAGCCCCTCGCAGTTCCCCGCTCACCTGTCTGCGTCTTTGTGTGTGCACGAGAGGATTTCATGAGCACGCCAAACTGCTGCTTTGCTTTCTTGAGTCTTGTGTCTCCTGTTCTTTTCACTTTAATGCTGGCTCAGGAAGTCTTCAGCATTCTCCCACAGGAGCGTCTGGTCAAGCTGCTATCGAGCGGCCTCAAGGTATCACTGTCCTCCTTCAGTCCTCCGGTCAGGTCCCGGCTCTGTCCAGGAGTGACTCTGTATTTGAATGCATCCCATATCCAGAGAGCTGTTTTTTTTATGTTTCCCGTGCTACGTTTTGCCAGACTCCAGCGCACCTGGAAACAAGTGTGCTCCAGTTACCCTCATGTGTTCTGTCCTGAGTGATGCCCACGTTTGTTCCCGAGTTAGGATCACAGGTCTCCCTTGCAACATCGAGCCCCATCAGGGTGATGACACTGCATGTGGAAAGATAGAAGAGACCGGTTTCTTTTCTCAAGAACGCATGAGTGTTTTGTTGGCTCGTTTCAAAATAAGGGTTGAGTTTCATAAAGAGCTGGAAGTTGTTACGTTGTGCATGTAATTTGGTAACAATTCATGTAAAGTGAAGTCAACCAGGTCCCAAGAGGAAACATTGGTGTACAGCAACTGGATTTAAAGAAGGAAATAGGCTTTCAGTGGGAATTGTGAAACAGAAGGTGTCAAAAGTACTGTATGCGTGTAAAACTGTAAAATAATGATGTCAAAAATGTTTCAAATTGGAACCACAAAAAGAGTAAGACGACAATGGCCCTCCTATTGAGGGGGAAGGTGTTGAATGAATAAAATTGTAGCGCCTCTTAAATCTGCCTTAAGAGACCATTTATTGTTGATAGACCCGCAAACTGCTTCTGATGTGAGTCGCTGCCGACTCCGCAGGCACCCTCCCCTCTGCCCCCCCACCCCCAGCTGGACTGCATTGTGCACATTGATGGCAATCAGTACAAAGGGGCACTTAAGTTACTCAGTGGTGCACTTTTAAGTGCTGTGAAGCAGGTTTAAAATGCTTTCATAGCCTCATCAGTGCAGCACACCAGTCTGCATGTGCACGTTTGATTGTAAGGTGGGTTTCTCTAAATGGGCACGTGGAGATCAAGGAATCTAGTCGGTGACGGCGCGTTGAAGGTGTAACAGTACTTCAAAAACGGTTGAAGTTAAAACACAGTAACGTGGAGATTGCTGTTAATAATCTGGGACATTTCACAACAATTAGATCAACTTTTCCTTTTACTTTGTGTCACTTTGATTGGGGATGATTTCTTTGGACAGGCGCTCTGTGTGTAAACGGTCAGTTAGTCTGAGTCTCGAGCTCTCACTGACTCCAGCCTGATGTTCGTGGACCACAGCAGCTCCTCTGTTGTTGAGGATGCTCAGGTGGCATACCCCCCCCCCCCCTCCAAGACTCATTCATTCTCATTTTCTCTATTTATGTTCTGTTTTTAGCCATTGCGCTGTTGCCATGGCGCTGTGGGTAAATTTGGGTCAGCACGCGAGGGGAGAAGTGTTTCTTCATAATATGTGAGCGCTTGTAAACATGATGGTTATTGCCCACCATTCAAAGCCTGAACCTGGTCTCTTTGTTTGGTGGCTGGAGAGGATTAAATATTCTATTGATGGCCATGAAGTGGTTAGTTGTGAATTTATCGCAGGCCGTCACAGAGCTGCAACCCTTTTGTCTGATCCAGTGGACATGTGCAACATTCGATGTGAGCTAAGATGTAAGCAAGAAGAAGGCAGAGTAAATGGAGAACAAAGGAGAGAGGATGCAGATCGCAGGAGAGCGTCACCGTGGTTACATGTGAATGTTCCAGAGCCGAAGGAGGGACGAATTTCGGGTCACTTCCGCAGTAGTTTCAATTGTCCTGCTAATCAAATGTGCATGTCGCCTAGAAAAAGAGTGGCTGTTTATTCCTCCTCATTCCGTCTTTGTATTTCATGTCTGTTTTTGCTCTCATGGCCCAATGACCTCAGAGTTACAGGAAACAAGTAGGAGAATCCTTTGGTTTTGTTGATTCTGTGTGGGAATTTTTTTTTTTTTTTGGTGTGCTCTATGACCTGAAAGTTTTTCCAATATTTAGTCGAAGCCCACTTTGTCACAGTTTCCTCCTTCTGCCTTACTTTGTGCGTAATCCCCACACCCTGATTTGTCCTAGTGTGTGTTGTGATGTCGGGCTTTGGCAGGTTTTGCTGTGACGACTGTGCGTTACGATAGTCTCGGTCCACCACGGGCTGGTTGACAAAGTGACAATCCAGACCAAACACTCACCATCCAGCCCTGTTCTCAGTGGATTAGTGTAGAAAAATGGCCTGGCCAATAGGAAGCCTTACCATGTGTGTTTACTGAGCTGAATATACTTTGTGGGGGGGGGGGGGGGGGGGGGGGGGGGGGGGGGGGGGGGGGGGGGGGGGGGGGGGG
>JASSRZ010000049.1:11216097-11227419 GCA_032164315.1 Malacoctenus gilli | reverse complement strand
CCCCCCCCCCCCCCCCCCCCCCCCCAGGACCAGGCGGTATCCCCCCCAGAGGCCTTCTGGGAGACGGCCCCAATGACCCCAGAGGAGGAACCTTGCTATCTGTCACCGGAGAGGTTATAGACCCCAAGTAAGACTATTACCTGCATCACATGATCTCAATTACAGCACAAGGTGCGGCTTTAAGGAGTGGCGTCCTACACAAGAGCTCTAATCCGTGAGCTTTGACTGCTGCATTACCTGTGTAGCCCAGTGCTTAAAGTTGGTAGCAGAGCACATTTTACTTGGATCTTAAACTGAGCCAATGATCCAAGAACGATGAGCGAGACAGACACTTGTTGAGCGCGTACATTTCATTTGCTTTGTAAACAGATAAACGGTGTTTCTGGAACTCAGGACTGGAAACTCAAAGTTGCAACTGTTGTTCATGTTGCAACAGAAAACGGTGGTGGAAGGATAAATGCACTCTGACAGGAAAAACTCACTCAGAAATAGCAGAATTTGTGTTTGTTGTGTGAACATAAATGGAATCCATCCAAAAGTAACTAAGTGGGTGCAAACAACCGGAACAGATTTGGAAATATGGGCCAAAAAAAACCAAGCTACAAAATGAGTCTACAGTGAACAAGTTTGATCTCTGAACATTCAACGATGATGCTCACAAACTGCAACCATCTGTGCAGCCGGGGCTACATGGCTGCTCCACCCCACCAAGCTCCACCCGTTCACATGTCCCAGATGGCCGGTGGACCTCCAGATATTCGAGGCCCTCCGATGGACATGAGGGGCCCACCTATGGCTGAGCCACGAAACATGATGGGTGACCCCCGAGGGCCCCCGATGATGGAGCCACGGCCGTCGCCGATGGAAACCAGAGGTACCCGCAAAGGGTTTTATGTTTGGTTTTTTTTTTTGCTGTAAGATGACGAAACGGTTGAGCAGCGAGGTGAGACAAAGATGTGTTGTGTGAAAGCTGGAAGTTTTCAGTCGTTTCCTGGTTGTTCTTGTCACGTCCGATTAAAAAAACAGATGGACTTCCTAATGCTCAGTGACGTATTCAGTCTCATTTCCTGCACATGGTGACTCGGAACAATTTTATCAGTTTGGACAGACGTGTGAAAAGATGTTTGCTTGCTTCCTGCTGCAGGCCGTGACCCGCGGGGGATGGACGCTCGTGGACCCGTGACGTCTCAGAGGGTCCCCATGGTCGCAGGAATGCAGGGCGGCGTCCCTCACATGGGTCCCGGCGCTCCCCCGGCTGCACGACCGGTAAACCCCCCCCCATCCTCCCTCTTTAATCATTAAATTTCTTCCAGCGAAATTATGTGGGAAAGTTACAAACGGGAAATGTGTTTAGTGAATCGGAGCGTCCTGTGTTTAGCCTGGACAATCATTACCCTCTTTGACACCAACATTAACCATGTGTCTTGCAGGGTCCTGGAATGTCTGGTGTTCCCCAGGCAGGTGGGGGCTTCAGCCCCGGGCAGAGTCAGGTCTCCACCCAGGACCAGGAGAAGGTGGGGCTCGCGTCACAAAGGCTTCACAAAATGATCCATGTATTTGGAGGGCTGTTTATTTACCTCTCATTTTCTGCCAAATAATGCTCCCGAACAAGGTTTTTGTACCTATTTCTTTTATTTCTTATTCTTCCCATCCTGAACGCCAGAACTAATTCTACAATCATTACAAATGTGAAGATGATTTGAGTCTTTCTTTTAACATGCTGATACATTATATCGCCCATTTTAAAAAAAATCCTCATGAAAAATGGCGCTGCAATCGGCTAGTTAAAAAATGTCCATCAAAATCGGGAACCCGCCCTCGATACTCATCAGTGTCTTGGAGAAGTGTGTAAATCTGTAGAATAAGCTGTCACTCTGTCTGTTCTTCATGTGGTCAGTATGGACGAGCCTCAGAGACACGCTGACCATCATAACAGACGTTGTTCTCTTTCCCACGTCTGACTACGAGCTCACAGCAGCTCGTTATGGTTTCGCCAACTGAAATGTTGTTTTCTTTTTGCATTCTTTTTCACTGATTGAAAAACCGGCCCACCCAACTGCAGCTGTGCTCGTTCACCTCAAACAAAAGTGTTTTTTTAACACAATAAAGCTTCTCCGAGAGGTGCCGCCAAGTCACTCGTCTTCATGCATTTGCAAATGGAGTCTTTTGTCTGTTCCCTCCTCAGGCGGCTCTGATCATGCAGGTCCTGCAGCTGACCCCTGAACAGATCGCCATGCTGCCTGCGGAGCAGCGGCAGAGTATCCTCATCCTCAAAGAGCAGATTCAAAAGACTGCGGGCGGAGGACCCTGATGGTCTGACGGACAAATGACTGAAACGGCAGAGGTGGAGTTTCCTATTGATGTTACGGGGGCCCCTTTACATGCAACCAAACATCTGATGACCAGGAGTTTAATTCAATAATGGTTCGTTCCAAACACGAGACATTTGGAAAATTCTGCTTCACTGAGAAAAAACTCAGCAGTAGTAACTTGATACTTTTGTCAGGTAGTGTGAATGCTAATTAACACGTCTTATGCTTAATTTAATAACTTCCGTGATCACAAACATCGACTTAAGTGCTTTGATTCAGTTGATTGGGCATGTAAATGGACCCTTTGTCTTTTACAGGTTTATTAGAACGTAACGTTTTTAGTCATTTCTGTTTTTTTCTCCCTCTTTTCTTCTTCAGTTCAGGATCTCCCGACCTGAAAGCGTCTCACTTTTGGAGCATTGTATAGTTTTTATGTCCGTCGTTTAGTCCGTTTTTGTAATGAAGAGTGAGCTGGATCGGCCGTCAGAATGGAGTTAGAAAAAGAGATGTTGTGAATGTTCAAAGGTGCAAGAGTCTTTTTTTTTTTCTTCTGAAGCTCACCATTATTATCTCAGCTGTTTAAACTGGTTCATCAATAAAACCAAAATCAACACCGAATGTGTTTGTCTGTTTATTGAAAAGAAGGTCAGGCTTTGTACACGAGGGGAAAAACCAAACGTGATTATGAAGCAACACACTCGCCACCCAGGTTGTTCGGAGGATGATTCATCACGGCGTACGTGACGGCATGTCTTCCTCCTGCAGTCACTTCACACCTCAATTGACGCGGAAATATACAAGTTCAACATGTTGTAAAGATCCTTTGTCTCGTTCCAAGGAACCGGTTTCCTCAAAGAAAAGGTGATGATAAGTTTGCAGCTATTTTTAACTTTTTACAGCTCCAAAGTTTTTTTTTCCAACCTTTATTTTTACCAGGAAGTCCCCTTGATAAAGCCTTTGAGGGAGAGCTGTTGTACCCTGTATCACAGTCACATTCAGACGTCACATGTTCTGTACAGTATTTACAATACATTCACTTAATCACTGAAAAGTTTCCTCAAACAGGAGGTTAAAGAGAACTTGATTAGAAAATTAATCCAGAAACAAATCGCTGTTTTTCGTAGAAAAATCTCAAAGTTGACTTTTTAAATACGTCACATTTAATCCTGAATAAAGTTTAACCTTTGAATGTGTTGAATTGCTGCCACATTTGACATTTTGACCCTTTGTTTTTTCTCTCTTTGACAAGCCAACAGTGAATTTCAATCTTTCCTTCAAGTTGGTGTTTTGTAGTTTTCTCTTTACTGAATTTAAAAGATTTCCCAGTGTCACATATTACATGATTTCTTTCAATAAGCATTCTAAAATCTGCAGTGACCATCCAGAAGAAGCATATCTGTAACAGTAGAAATTGTACCAGTATCTGAAACAATAGAGCATTCACCACAGACAGAGCTCAGTGTTGCCTAATAAGAAAGGTTGCAGGTTCATGCCATCATGGATCATAGTAAAAACTCCCACAGCTGGTAGTAGTAGCAATACAAACATGCCATGGCTTTGTATCAGTAGGTGAGGAAACACACTCGTCCTGTCGCACAGCATTTTGTTATCATCGTCATCATCATCATCAGCACACAGACAGCAGTGAAACAAATTCCATCCTGCCGTCGTTCATTAAAATCAACGGCGGCGCTCCCGATCCGGCTCCCACCCGCTCAGAAGTTCTCCTTGTTGAAGTAAAACTTGGTCTTGCGAGGATCCACGTCCGAGTACTTGGCACATTTCTTGTCCAGGACTGTGGCCAGAACTGCAGGGCCGCACAGGAAGGTTCCCACCACCGACCTGAACACGGGGGCAGAAACCAGAGGGTTCCAGTTATGACATCAAACTCCAGGTGGAGCAATGAGCTCAGTGGGAGCACTCGTGTAGAACTGATTCACAGTGGTTCAGGTAGTTTCACACTTCATTTTGCATGGCCTGTGCGTGGAACTGTCTTTGTTATCTGGGAATTTAAAGGTTGAGTTTATGGATTTATATCAAACAGATTAGAACTTACGCTCCAACACACTCCTGGTTTTCAGACCCATTTTTAGACACATGCATCGTAAACACAAGAGTCAATTTTAAATCACTATTTTTAGAGCTGAAATACAATCTGTAACTTTAAAAATAAAGTTTGTTCAAGATTTTTCACTCTGTGGACATTGTTGTATTTACACTCTTAAAAGCTGAAATATTTTTGGAACATTTTTCAAATGATTCAAAACTTGTGTAATTAAAGCTTTTACAATTATAATGACTTTAATTGTACCAATTGATCTGGTTCCTGGCCAGAAAAAAAAACCCCAAAGTTTGGCTCATTTCAATTATTCTTATGTCTTGTCATAAGCTTTTTGTATCAAAGGTTGGTCTGTTAGTCCACCTGGGTTTTATAACTGAATGAATACATGTTGTGGGTTCCTACAAATGGTTCTCTTACGTTGGGTTCTCTTTGCGGACTTGTTCGAACTCTTTGTCCCAGTTGGGTCGGCCGTAGTAGGTCTTCTGCCTGAGCCCGGTGACCACGTCTTTCTCCAGGTCGGATGTGATTGCCACGTGATCAATCTGAGGCGAAACGCGGGGAGGGAGCAGAATGAACAAGGCGAGTCTGGCGAGAAATCCCCTCGCTCTTCGCGCCCGGACGCTGGCGTTTCACACACGTACGTGGGCCTGATCCCAGCCGGTGAGGAAGAGCTTGTAGGTGAGGAAATCCCCGAGTCCCCTCTCCTCCATCTCTCGCTCCAGCCCCTGCAGGAGGTCCACGAACCACTCGAAGGCATGCGTTTCCCGGCACAGCCAATAAAAGTAGATCTGGGAACCAGGAAGCAAACAAAAAGGTACTTCAACAATGACCCTTTCAGCTGTTCGTGCTGCTGATGACACGTCCTCATGTGATACAAAGCTTCGCAGTCATTCGTGGGAAAGAAAAGCAGCGGCGTGTCGGACGCGGTCAGTGAGCTGTACTGCAGGTCCCTGCCGTTACCTTTCTAGTGCGCAGGTTGGGGTTGGAGTCCTTGAACTTGTACCAGATGGACTTGAGGATGGAGGCGAAAGGCGTGACCCCGATGCCGGCGCCGACCAGCATGCTGACCTCGTAGTCGAACACGTCCTCGCTGGCTGTGCCGAAAGGTCCGTCCACACCCATCCTGATCGGCAGTAAAAAGGAGGGAACAACCAGTTTGAACTGCTGGAGTTGCATCACAGTGCATTTTTTCCTACCGCTAACAAAAACATTGGAGAGATTTAGAGTGCTGGTTTCGAATAGTTTTTCTAAACGTTGCAGTGAAGGCAAATTCTTCTGGACACGCCCCGTCTCACTAGAATCCAAAAGATGACCCTTCAGAATAAAAGCACGGGAACTTTTGGTTTCAATTGAACGAATACTCAGAAAATTCAGTCTCTGCTTTCTGCAAAAGTCTTTTTGACCTTTAAAAAAATGCAGCTGAAGGAGTAATCAAGTGTTTATTTTGATAAAGGCCAAATATACGACGTGGAGCGATGCCACATACCAGAGCGCACGGCTCCATTTATGGCCTGCACTTGTTTTCAAAGCCTCTGGGGAAACGCGTACAACTGGGACAGCAGCTCCATATAAACACTGAAGCACAAGCCTCACCTCTCACTCACCTGCTGCACCTACATTTCAGACACAGTCCTAGTTTGGCCTTTTATTCTGAGGGCATTCAAATACAATTTTCCAACAAATGAGCTCAGTGCCATCTCAGCAGAAGAGCTTTGGAAAAATTTGGCCCAAACAAACGGTCTCAGTTGGATTCTAACCACATTTCACTTCCCCAGACTGACAATCAACTCCGCATGGTCGATATTTATGAGGGTGCTTTTCATTGCAACTTCAACACGCTCTTAAAGAGAAACAACACAAGAAAAATCAGATCATAAATATGAGCTAAACGCTAAATTTCAAACTAATAGAATTATCTCCTGGACCAGAAAGGAGTCGAAAATCAGGTTTTAAAGCCAGAAATATGTTTTGCTGAGTTTTTAAACCAAGTATGTTGATTCAAATTACTTAGAATTTGTATAAAACTTTCAGGTGTTTAACTGCTTGTCGGGAGAGTTTTAGTTTTGCCAACATAATCATGGTTCTGTTTTTTTCCCCATTGCATTACAAAGTCACAATATCGATCAATTCATGCATCAGTAGCAGCGAACACTCACTTGGGACCCTGCGAGCCCTCCGGCAGCTGCTTCATGATGTCGATGAGCTTGTCGGTCCAGTCTCCGGCCGAGCGGATGTGGACGCTGAAGAAGTCCTCCTCGGGGGCGGAGGTCATGGTGAACGGGTGCCACTCCAGCTGCGAGATGGCCGGGCAGTTCAGGAAGACGTACTGGCCCACCTCCATACTGAAGCCGCTCTTCACCAGCTGCAGCTCCAGCACTTTGGACGGTCGCATCACGATCTGGGCGCACAGGGGCGGAGACGCCGCCGTCAGAGGGAGACGTGACGGACAGGCGGCGAAGGGAGCAACAAACCACACGCACCTTCCTGTATCTGACCGTCTGCATGTAACGGATGAAGCGCAGCACGCGCTCACAGAGGTACAGGAACATTGGACCGATGACCCACATCCAGGTCTGCAGGAAGCGACAAACACTTTGAGCTTCAGGGTTTCACCCTGAAAATGCAGAGGATCAAGAGAAGTGGAACCAACCTGCGGGAAACCTCCTGCAAACTGCGGCATGGGACACTCTGGGATCCGCCCCCAATCCTCAGTGCGGTTCTTGCAGAGGGTGTAGTTGTGCGGCGGGTCTGTCGTCTTTTGACTCCTCACGATACGCCTGCAGAACAGACGCACGAGTCAAACCCGCGTCCACGAAAAACTGACAGCACGGAAAGAATTGAAAAAAAAAAAAAGGCCGAGTCGCCGTTTCGTACCCAGCGCCGTGGAAGACGAGCCCGGCGAAGAAGATGATGAAGAGGTGATGGGTGTACCAGAAGACTTCAAAGTAGCTGCGCCTGATGACCTCCATGGAGGAGGTGATGATGAGGATGAGCGCCAGCGTGATGATGACGCCCGTCAGGCCGGCGATGGTGGTGAAGACGAAGTGGGTGGGGATCTGCTGCGGGTGCTGAGACACGCCAGGGGGGCGAGAGACGACTTTATGCGGGGGGGAAACTCCGCACACACCATTGCACCGACTGGCTCTTTATCAGGCTTGACTGCCGATCTATCAACACCACGTTGATCAGTATCTTCTGAGGTTGATTCCATCATATCTACCAAGTGTACAAATGATGCTCGGCACAGTCTGTGCTCTCTACGGTTGTTGGTCGACCACGTGAGAACCAAACTGGGCCAAAAAGTGGTGAAATATGGCCCTCTCCACCCACTCACACCCACCTGACTTAACCTAGAAACCGGGTTGATACTTCAGGACTGATTGAGAGTTTACAGCTGTTTGAAGCGACCGAGAGAACAGACATGTTGTTGATAACGATATCTTCATTGTTTTCTCAAGGATTGTCTCAGGTATCGTTAGTTTTGCAGTGCTCTTTGTGTCCTCGTTTTAGGCATTTATGACCATAGTTTTCACGTTTCCCTTTTGTCCAGGCTTCTCCCGGAAAGGACATTTAATCTCAGTGAGACTTTTTCCTGGTCAAGAGAGGGAAACACAAGAACTCAGTGGGCCCATTCAAGGAGCCACTTCCTTGAAAGTTATTCAAAAAGGTGCAAGAAACTTAAATTGGAACAAATCCTGAAGTAAGAAAGAACTGTTTTCGCTTCTCAGATATCATCTGATGGACATCATTTCATTTCCACTTGAACACGAACTGTGGATCGAGCTTGTGATGCTCACAAGCAAAAGAAATTTTTGTTTTCCAGGAGTTTAAAAAATATCTACTCAAACTCAGGTCAATGTAAAGAGAACCCTCACCCGAGTGTCCTTCGCACACCAGGCTCCGTTTGGTTCCACTATGATTACTTCCAATGCGTCGTTGCGTACTTACGATGTCCCTTTTGCGGATGGGGTTCAGGTAGGTGGTGTTTTCCGTGTCCTCCAGGTTGGACAGCGCCGTGCTGAGCTTGTCGTAAACACCTTGTCTGCTGTCGTTGTACCACTCCACGTTCAGCAAGTGGGCGATCATGTGAACGGCTGTCAGGAAAACGCACACAGGAGAGACGCGAGTCACCGCTGCTGCAGTGCAACAAGACAAAAGGCCGCCGAGATCCGAGCCGTCGGCGCTCACGGTTCCATGTCTGTCACGATGCCGATTTCGCTTTGTACACGTCGGGGATGGACAGGAATATCTTTCTCTGACATGCCCGAATGGATATCTTGATAACCTGGCAAGACTGTGGATCACTGTCACGCCGATAAGCGCCGGGTCCGTCACGTTGGCAGCGTGAAAGAAACGGCAAAACGTGCAGAACGGGAAGGGCGACACCTCAGAGAAACCAATTTCGGCTCACGCGATAACTTTGTCTTCGGCGCAAGATATCTCGCTTCAATCCGAGCAAACAACATGATAAAAGATTAGATGCGTCAGAGAACTCAACGGTGAGAGAGAAAAATAGTCAGCTTTATTTACAAAATGTCAAAGCACGTGCAGCTGGTACGGATTGTGAATGATGACTATGCATCAAACATGTAGTTTGAACAATCATAAAAAAACAAAACATATTGTCCCTGAAATATCTGTTTTTTTATCTGATCCACAGCATGTGATTGATGCTTTTAAGATGGAAAAACATGGTGGGAAAAACTACAGACTCTTGCTTTGCAGTGTAAAGAGTGCAGGTTGATTTCAGGTTAAGGTTTCTGTGAAGAGCTTGCGCATTGTCTCTGTACATACAAGGCATGAACACCAAATGCTGTTGTGAAAGGTCACAATAAAGATAAAGGTTTAACAATGCAAGAGTCTGAGTTTTAAGAGTTTCAGAGGGCAAAATGTCAACAAGCGTCCGAAACAGCGAAACTGAGCCCTTCACTGACGCTCGTTCAAAAGAACAAGAGCAGGAGAAATGCACGCGTGAGGTCACCTGTCATCAGGCCGATCATGTACGCCACCAGCTTGTGAAAACTCAGATTTTTGTCCAGCTGCTTCCTCATTGTTCTGCTGCAACACTGGAAAGAAAGAAAGAAAAAGGCCCAAAAATTCAAACGTCACAGACGTGTTACAAAAAGGGCTTTGTGGCCAAGCCTGCCTGTGGACCTCGGTGCTGGGAGTGGTTCAAAACATGCGACTCTCGTGCATCTCAGACATGTGCACGAGAGTGCGAGGACTCACATCGGGCTGAATCTTTCACAAATGAATCCCTGCGATACATTTATTGTCCACTGTAAAATATACAAACATGGAAACTTAGAAACCAACCATAAACAGAGGAAGAAGAAGAAAACCTTGTTTTGCAATGCATATGAAGAGCGAATAAGAAAAGCAGGTCACTGTCTGAATGTTGCGATAAATCTGCTTCGGATCGTGCAGTCGGACTGGCCTGGAAGTGGCTCCACCTTCAAAGACGGTGATTTCGCCGCGCCGCGCCCCGCCGTGCAAAGTCAACACGAAGAAAGCAATCAAACGTACCACAAAGGAGCCGCGGATCAGAGACAGCAGGTTCCTGCACACCGGCAGTAAAATGAGCATGCAGTTGAAGTTGAGGACAGCGGCTGGAGCCCTGGCCCAGGCCAACGCAGACTGCAAAAAACAACAACAACAACAACAACAATCAGCATCTTCATATGAACAGAAGCATACAAATATTGAGCGAGACAACTTTGACACTTGTGCTTTCATCCGCTTCACTTTGCTGTTCTCCACTGACTGCTCCGATCACCTGTTCTAAGTGGGATGGTTACAGTGAAAGGAGAACTAATTATGGGAAGGGAACAGGTGCTTTAAGACATTCCTAACATGACACTTCTACACAAAACAAATCCAGTTTTAATCCTCCACAGATCCGCCTGTCAGCAGTTCATTGTTGTTATTCAACAGAGTAAAAAGATAAGAAAATATTCAAACAAAAAACTTGCACAAAACCAAAAAAACTTAAGTGTTTCAAACCTTTTTTGCACCATCCGAAAGCTTAAATAAAAAAACAAAAAGCCTCATAACAGAGTAAATAAAAATTTGAAACTTTTACATTTCTGCATCGTTCATTGTTCTGAGGTGGGAAACGACTGAAGGACGAGTTATCGAACGCATACCAAATGTTTGAGGCCATTATGTCAAACAGGGCATTATTATGCTCAGTGATTAGTCTTGTGATCTCTCTCACACACACACGTACTCATGTGGTCACAGTTTGAGTTCATGCAAGCTTTACTCAGTGGGACTGGACACAGAGGGGCACCCACTGAGTTGTCCTGTGGTTTTTCTCCATCTAACAACGTTTTACCAGAGGACAAATGTAAAAACAACGCATCCCTCTGACGTTTTAATGATACAATTTGGAGAAAAGATTTTAAACGGTGACTCAGGGTCGGCAATTTAGTGAAAAATGACCTATGATCTTATGATTGTAAATCAAAATAACTATTCTGACGGTACAAACAGTAAAAAAAACCCCAAAACAAAACAGTATTTACAGTTGGCTTAGTCCATTCTTTGCTCTGTAAGAGGCACCCCCCCCCCCCAGCTCATTTCATCAAGTTAGGACAAATATGACCCGTGTGTGACAGCAGACTTTGGACCTCGGAGGGGATGTTTCAAATCTGTGTACTCACTCCAAGAAGATGGCGAGTGTAGTAGAACTGATCGCCCAGGTCGTAGTGGAAGTAAAACCAGACAAACAGAAAGATGTTGATGCCCATCCAGATCACCTGTAAACACACACACACACACACAAACACACATCATAGCACCCTCACAACATCACAAAACGACTGCATTGAATTCTCAGTGATCTAATTTGTTCGAGTTGGATGTCTTTAAGACACTGTGTCCTGTTTGATGGATTTTGTAGATCCTCGGCTTTTGACGCATCACGCCAAGGCTAAAAATGGTCAT
>JASSRZ010000049.1:11190196-11200823 GCA_032164315.1 Malacoctenus gilli | reverse complement strand
TGTGTGTGTGTGTGTGTGTGTGTGTGTGTGTGTGTGTGTGTGTGTGTGTGTGTGTGTGTGTGTGTGTGTATTTGTTCACACACCCACATCATGTGCACTTGCCTGTGTAGATTTTTTTTTTTTAAAAGGTGCAAAACTGTCCAATTATTGCAATTAAACGTGTCGAGGTGAGACAAAGGTTGACGCGTGTGCGTCAGATGACGTCAGACCGTGCGGACAGGGCCCGGGATGAGTTTAGTCAGCAAAGAAGGGCGGTGCCTGATAGGACGCTGCTATAATGACTTAATGAGATGAAAGCTGAACGGAGAACCTCAGCTGCAGCCGGCAGCCCGAGAGGAGCCTATAGATGTGTCGCCATCTAGTGGCTGACGGTATTTTACAGTCATGCGTGGGAAAGGCTTAATAATTGCATTAATGTCATTATGTAACATGGTGAGGGGATCCTTTGTTGTTGACAGGCAGAGGGTTGAACACACCGTATCCATCGGAACTTTTCTTTGTGCATCAAAACTTGGAATTGAATTACAGTTGTTCAGTCGCACGTTTGATCAAACTGGAATATCCAGGCCGATGTTTGCTTCTGACAAACAAAAGTCCACGTTGAAAAATGAAAATGGTAAAAAATAAAATAAAATAAAAATGTAAAATTGTAGACAATGAAGCTCAGACACAGTATGAACTAAACATCTTATCCTATGCTGTTCCTCACTCAAAGTACTAGAGTAATAGACATCTAGATTCATTGAAATTCCAAAACATTTGCTGATGAACATCTCTGTGATCACAATTTGTTCTGTCTTTACGCAGCCTAAAATAGTCACACCTTTTATACTTGAGGTGTTGCATTACAGCTGTGCTAAAGTCAAGTCTTTGTGTCCCTGTTTATCTCATCCAATCAAAGTGTACACCCAAAAAACGGCAGGTCTATTAAAAAACTTTATCTCTCAGTAAAGTCTAATCTTAATGGTTTAAATGTGGTGTGATGGTGAGTCAACATAACAAGTGACCGACGCTCTGCGTCCTAAATCGGTCCTGAGGCTGTTGCTGAGCGCATCATCATGACTCCAACGAGAGAATGAGATCAAAGTGGCGTCACAGGTCAGGTCACGCCACGCGACACATTTAGCTTTCGCCAACAGATTTAGTGAGTACACAAGTTGACTTGGTCGCGTTGATGAGGGAACC
Source organism: Malacoctenus gilli (assembly GCA_032164315.1). Classification (NCBI taxonomy): domain Eukaryota; kingdom Metazoa; phylum Chordata; class Actinopteri; order Blenniiformes; family Labrisomidae; genus Malacoctenus; species Malacoctenus gilli. Next base: position 11,199,638 of record JASSRZ010000049.1, on the reverse strand, counting down.
CGCCGTCCAATGACGCCTCCAGGTGGCTCAGAGGACTCGGCCATTGGTCGAAACGCAGAGACCACATTTCCCAGATTGCACCTCCTACATGGGGTGACCAGAGGCTTAGTGTGAGCCTGATTAGTTCAGTGGCTGGTGGGAACAAGATGTTAGTAGAGAGGAGCACCCAAACAAATGCATGGACATAGACTTACTTCTGTGAGTATTCCTCTAACTACTTTTCAAAGCTTTGTCCTTCTGGTTTTTCTTCCACAAAAATGTTTGTATCAGGTGTCAGCATTGGTATCAGGTGAGGACATGTACTGCCTGTGAGGAAGGAACTGTTTTGTTTTGAGCGGCTGAGTGACTGCAGTTCGTCACACGTGGGTCAGGTTTGTCGATCAGCATGTTGTTCAGCACAGTCTTTTCCAAGCAGCAATACACAGATAGGATGCAAATTACCAATGCTTATAAATTTGTAGACATAGAAAGTGAACAACCTTTCAGCCAGACAGACATATGTGAGTGTTTTTTACCTGGAGCAACTTTTTGGACATGTCATTTCAATGTTCATACCACTTCAAATAAACATTTTTTCAGCTCTCAGATTTAGATATTTATACTTTTTGATTTTTTATATTGTTGATATCCATGTTGAGATGTTCACCTTGCTATTACAAACAACTCGTGCCATCTCTGACTGTATTTAAAAACTGAAGTAAGTCCAATTAAAAACCAAAACTCACACGATTTAGAGTGCTTTACAGAGAATAGACTTTATGTAGAGAATTTCAATTTTGGGGGGCGGAAAATGCTGCTCACAAATTAGGCTGTTTGTGAAATTTATTTGTGTTTCATTGATGCCGAAAGCTGCTTGTTGACACTCGCACGGCAAACAAAACGTGCGGTGTTCTTTCATCTTCAATGCCTTATTCTCTTTCCAAATGTGGGTAATGTGTTTACCTCCAGTGAAGCGGGGCCGGCGATGCCCTCACTGTCTGCTTCAGCCAAAACAAATATGGGTCAGCTTGTTAACAACTCTGTAAAAAGCAGGCTGTTCTAAACAGGCTTGAGCAGATTAGAGAGCCTGAACAGATGCACTGGACAAAGGCCTGAGAGATCCGCCGGTGTTTTTTTTAGCACATGGCACAGCCACCTCAGAGGCCCACCTGCTGTTTGCGTAGCGCAGGACTCAGGTGGCCTTTTTTCTTGGTTCATATAGAAGAGATTTAACAGGGCTCACGCTGCACCAGTGGCGCCCAAGAGCACAACCTAACCAGTCAATGAAGAGAAAGAAGAATGATCAGATTTTAATGACAAAGATTAGAGATAAAATTCCTCTGGTTTTGTCTCATTGTTGATAAAAGAAAGGAAACAGGAGCTAAAGGTAAAATGATGCACAGAGTGGTAGAATGCAGCTATTTTTCAAAGGGGAGGAAGTGCCAGAGGGACACTTGGCAGTGAACGTGTTGTCTGGAGTGACCATCTGTAAACCGCTCCTAAGCACACCGGAGACAGACACTCGGCGTCTCCGACTTGGACGGAGCCAAAGCCAACGGCCGGCCTTGTTTTTGTGAGAGAAGCAGTCAGCTTTTACCATCTGCTTGCAGGTACCGTTTCCAGAGAAGATGGTGGCCACTGTGCACACCTTGCTCACCACAAGTAAACATGTTCAACCTGATGAGCAACTGCTGCACCTGGTTCTCCAAAATACAGGAGCCAATCAGGTACGCGCAACATATCTGTAGGAACAGCACTAATGATGGCTCATGATCCTTTTTCTCTTTCACAAATTATACTTCATAATCAGGCAAACCACTGATGCTAAAGAAAATTCCTTTGAATGATGGAAACATTACAGAAAAAAGACTGATTTGAAAAGAATTTAAATTTTTTACAGCTTCATTAAAGGTGAGAAATCTGTTTAGATTTTAAATTATTTTGATTCTTTGTCTAGAATTAAGTCACACATATGGACAGCTGAAAGCTTACCACAAACTTCCACAGTGAATCAGTATCTATAATTTTTTTTTAACTTTCTAATCTAAAATATTCCTTATTACAGTTGATTAGAACTACTGTAGTCGCGTTAATTAACTCCCAATAAAGTGCGATTGAGTCACAGGGCTTTTTTTTCTCTCTGCAGGAAAGTGACCATTCTTGTGGTTGGTCTTGACAAAGCAGGAAAAACATCCTCCATCAGAGGCATGTTAAGAGGTAATATCATATATATACTGTATAACATAACATACAATTTTTGTACCCGGCTAATATTTCCCATGTATTTTTCTGCTGCAGTTCCCCACGGTGTCGAAGCAGGCCCCACCCATGGGTGCATCAGATCTGAGCTGCGAGTGGAGAACTACCTGGTCACGCTGTTGGACGTCGGGGGGTCGGCGGAGGCCCGGGTGGCCTGGAGGGAGCTGTGGGGGGATGCCCACGGGATCATCTTCGTGGTGGACTCCAGCGACAGGCACAGGATAAAGGAGGTCAAGGAGGTCCTGGCTGACCTGCTGAAGCAACCGAGAGTGGCAGGAAAACCCATATTAGTGTAATTATGCTCCTCCTTTTGCCTAAAATTCACCTGTGACATGAGACTATGAGTTGGGTGCACAGTGCCCTCCGATGGCAGAAGTGAAACTCACACAGTGGCTTTATCACAGGGTGATCGTGACGGTGGTATTTTGCTTTCAGGTTGGCAAACAAACAGGATAAGATGAACGCTTTGCTGGGAAGTGAGCTGATTGAGATCCTGTCTCTAGAGAAGCTGGTCAACCAGAGCCGCTCGCTGTGCCATATTGTAAGTAAATTTGTCCTCAAAGTCCTTCATGCAACCCGATCACACAGAACGAACAAGTGAATCAATGGGGGACATTAAACTGAATGAAAAGTTCCTCATGGACTTGAAGGCTTGTAGATTTACAGAGAGATTAACTTTCTTTTACTGTTTTCCTTCCAGGAGCCTTGTTCAGCCTTAATGGACCTGCGACGCTGGTCGGACAGAAAGACCCTGCGAGGCCTTCGCTGGCTGCTGCGGGCTGTTTGCCTGGATTATCCAGAACTGTGCACACGCGTGGCCCAGGACAGCAGGAGGCCTCTGGAACCGAGGGAGAAGGAGAGACCTGTGAAAACAGAGAAAACGCGCAAAAAAACTAAAGTCGAACGGTAAGATGGGCCTTGGCAGGGCCGCACAGCCAACTCGAGCTGAAGTTGGACGGTTACTCACATTTCAAACATTGTCCTTCTTCAGCATGCGAACCAGCAAGTCGGATCTTCGTCAGGTCCATCGGCCTAAAGAGAAGGAGAAGAAGGCAAAGGGCGAAGGGAAGCTGCAACCCATCCGCAACATGTTGCAAAAGGTGGGAAATTAGTTAAACTGGGCTTTATTATCACAATGAGTGAATGGTCTGAAAAATGTAATGATTTGAACGATGTAATACTGGATTGGTGGACTTGTATTTGTCTCTCTTTTCTGATAAACACTGTTACCCAAGTGTCAATTACCTCTTGAAATAATGTGGTCTGTAATCACACAGTATTCGGTGGGCATCACAGTGAATCGAGGTTTTTTTTCTCACAGGAGGCCACGCTGAAAAAGACGCTGAAGACGAAACGGAAGAAGAAGCCAGTTAAGATTAAGGAAGAAGTGACCATCGAGGAACAAGCCCATGACCAGGAGGAGGAGGAGGAGGATGGTGACGTGAACGAAGGGGAGCAAGAAAACGCTGGTCACAGAGACAAAGCCAGCAGTGCCCTGATCCCTCCCAAAAGAGGCAAACTGAAACGCAAAACCAAGGTGAAGGAAGACACTTTGGACGCGCCCGAATCACTGGACAACGACGAGAAGCCACTGAAAGGTTGTCAGCGTCAAATAGTTCACGCACATTTTATTCGCTGGTTTGAAAAGAACAACGTCTAATCACTGAATGTCTTGTGAGCAGCGAAAGGAGAGAAGAGAAAGAAGAAGAAGATCGTGAAGGTGAAAAGGAAAAACAAGATCAACACAGAAGAAATGAATGGAAGTTACAACCAACCCGTGGACCTGTCTGCAACTTTTGGTGAGCCTCCTTTACTTCAGCCCACACCAGCATTTTACGTGCTTTCAACACTGAATGCCATTTATTATGACTTTGACTAAAAAGCTGGTTCTGTTCCCCTGACAGATCTTTACCGAAAAGCAATTCAGGCTCTGAAGGACCGCCAGGAGCCGGGGCAGTGAGGGGAGGGGCCAGGCTGGATCGACATGCTGGATGACAGCAGCAGTAAAACAAAAACAGACACTTGATTTACTCTGGTTCCTGTTCCCTGAACCTTTGGCGCCTGATTCCAATGTGTAGTGAAGGGCAGGTCTTAAAATAGTATCAAGTAGTCTCGAAGATTAATAAGAAAGTAGATTGATAATACATTTAAAAAAAAAGAAATGCAAAAAATATAGAGGGGCTTGTTTATTTGACTGCATGACGATTGTATGTAGGAGGAAACTTTTCAACTGTATCTTGTTTTGATTTTTTTAAGATATCTGAGCATTTTTTAGCAATGGGCAGTGCAACACTGCGGAAGAGCTGTTCAAACCCTGTGGAAAGATTTAATAAATATTTTGTCAGATTTCTTTGCATGGCTGTGCGTTCACATTACATTCGATAGCTTTGACAGCGCAAGGTAGAAGCATTACAAATGACTAACAAAAACCTGTGGGTGCCATTTAGTCACCACTTGATCATTTGTCGTGTATTTTGCCACAACCCACAAAGCCTTTTAATATCTGGCTCAACAGATGGTGGTACAGATTTGGGTGCTTGTGCTGCAGTTTCTGGCTCGAGTAGAAATAGTCTTGACTTTCACCAAGACTGTCGGAATGACAAAAAAACAAAAAACAACAACCTAAAAATTGTTTATTGGATTTAAATTGAACTCGACTTCCCTGGTTTATCAAGTCATCATGATTAGTTTTGCTGCAATTCTTAAGATGCAACGCGCCCAACTGAAAAACACTTCCCTCAGTCATGATTGGTAAATATCCATCAGGTATAATAAAACTTCAATTAGCCCATATCCCCTATGACTTGCAGGCTTAATAACTAATGTAATGAAGTTGATTTTATTAAACTGGCAAGATTTGACATCATAAAGACACATGCAAATTGTTAAATGTAAATACTCTGGCTGCTGCACAGTGGTTCAGTTGTTTGTGCTCTTGTTGCACAGCGAGAGGATTGGACACCTGAAGGTGTTTTCTCATTGGAATGTTTGCACTTTCTCACTGTGCACATGAGTAATTCATTTCATACTCGAGTTTCCTCTCACAGTCCAAAAAACATGGCAGCAAGATAGATTCATGAATTGGAAATACAGAAGGTGCGGATGTTCAACTGGTTGCAAGGTTTTTCTGTTTAGTAGTGACAAAGTTCATATCTATTGAGAGTTCATCTCCTTTAGGGATTGGGACGCTCATTCAAAGCAGAATATGTTCAATACAAGCTTAAATTATTATCAAAAAAGTGATTATTTAGTGAAACTTGCACAAGTGAAACATCCAAGTCAGACAAAAGAACCATCAAACTGCAAAATATGAATTTAAAAAACAAACAAACAATACACAATGATACAAAGTTACAATGTACAATGTGTGTACTTCGTACGGGACCCTATTCTTTTCCTGGTGAATACACTTCCTTACTGCCACTGATGGTTGCTTGGCAACCCAAAAGTATCACCTGTCCAGACGAACAGTAAAGTGAAAAAAATGAATAAAAATGGTGTATTTTTCACAGTAGTTCCCTGCAAGAGTAAACGCTGTTATACACATGTTAACAGCCCTTAACTAGTCAGTAACATAAACGAGTACGTGGTCCTTTCTCACGCTTCTCTGATGCTGTCGGATGCGGCGCAGGCACGGAGCGTGCCGCCATTTTTGTGGTTCCTCCAGAAGCCCATCCCCCTGGTACATCTTCGCCGGGAAATATAGTCCCACTTTCATTCAACACGGTGGGAAGCGCCTGGCTGACTGGCTGGCTGCACGCTGTTCGCGGCGAAACATGGCCTCACCAAGGACGATAACCATTGTTGCCCTCTCGTTCGCTCTGGGTTTGTTCTTCGTCTTCATGGGGACCATTAAGCTCACGCCGAGACTAAGCAAAGATGCTTACAGCGAGATGGTGAGTAGCGTTGCAACGGTGCCCGGGATGTGTCCGCATCTGTGGGGGTAAAGGCCATTGTTCTGCGGTGGCTGCACGAGCGACAGGCTCGAACAATGTGTGAAGACGATGACCTAAATAGTAAAAGAAACGGAATAAAGCGATCTCCATTTCGGTCTCCTTTCTGTGGAGCTGTTCCGTTTGCTCCGGCGGAGAATCGTGCATGTTATGTAAAATGTTCAGACCTGCAGCGATCACACAGTTAGCCCCCAGCATCGGCCTGTATTTTTTTTTTTTTTACAAATAAACTCTGAAACATCATAGGAATATCATGGCTTACATTCACTGTTACGGTGCTGTTACAATTATCTTACATTTTGCGTGTTTGCCATTAACCCCAAAATGCTAAAATACCTAACGCTTAATAAATGATTGCATGCAACCCATTCTCACACTTTCTCCAAAATAATAATCCTAAATACGCGAGTACGTTTACGCCACAGTCAGTAGATCTGGAGGCGACGGCCTGCCTCTCACATCTCACTACATGTGCTGCAGTTGCTGAGCGTCTTGTCTCCTCTGTAGTGCAACTTCACAGCTGAGGAGCAATGGCGGCGCATTCGAGCAATTTCTACGCGCTGCACCTGCTGGTGCCGGTGCTAAACTGTCCTGAGTGGTAGACACTTGATGGATGGAGCTTTTAACTTATTTAACGATGGTTTCCTCGACTCCCTTGTAGTCTTCTGTAACGATGTGGCGGAAGAGGGTTCAAATATGCAGCTGCAGTGGTGGATGAGACTTGTCTTGACTCCTGATTGTGACCTTTCATGGTCCTCATGTGACCTCATCAAATGTCCCCTAGAGAGGCTTTGATGCCCCTCAATGCATATCAGTCCGAGTTGAAATGTGTCTGTGTGGTTTTCTGTTGCAGAAAAGAGCATACAAGAGCTATGCTAAGGCATTGCCAGGGCTGAAAAAGATTGGGATCAGCTCCGTCCTGCTTCGCAAGATCATCGGCTCTCTGGAGGTGGGCTGCGGGGTGGTGCTCACCCTGGTGCCGGGCAGGCCCAAGGACGTGGCCAACTTTTTGCTGCTGCTGGTCATGCTGGCCGTGCTGTTTTTCCACCAGCTAGTGGGGGACCCCCTGAAACGATACGCCCACGCTCTCGTGTTTGGCATCCTGCTCACCTGCCGGCTGCTCATCGCCCGCCAGAGCGACGACCGGCCGGAGAGGGAGGACAGCCGGGAGGAGCAGCACATCAACGATCAGGAAAAGAACAAGGTCAAGCAGTCTTAAAGATCTTCCACTCTGGCCCGAGCCACAGCGAGGAAAGCCGGAGGCTCCTCAGTGGATTGTCGAGATTCATATTTCGAAGGGAAACAGCCACACCTAGTAATAAACACCCCTCACTGTCGCCCCCTGTCCCATCCAGCTGGCTGACTGATTACTCTCGCCTATATTCCTCCTTATTCTTACTGTGAACCGGAGAACTCCTGACACCCACGTCTTCTACATAAACCTTGGAACATCGTACCAACGGAAACCCTCTCTCTCGATCGGCTCATTGTCACTGTAGGTGATCCAGTGCTCCTATTTATTTCAGTCTTACACTGTGTTTACTGTGTTTGTGTTTTTGATCAAGTATGAAATTTCATGTGTGTTGGAAGTTGATTTGAGAATGCTGTTTTTTTTTCCATGAAAGAATCTTTGTAGCTTGTTTTTTTTCTAATTTGTTTTTATATGGTAGGTAAAAGAAAAACTGCTGACGACTTTAAAGCATGTTAATTTGGTCAAGAGCCTCGAGCCAAAAATAAGCACTGTTGAAAAGAATTTGTACAAATTTCTCATCGGATCGTACCGCATACCCATGTCTTATTTCAGTGCAGTGTTGTCAAATGGCTATTTGAAAATGGGGAAAACAGAAACCCTCCTTCCTTCCTTCCTTCCTTTCACCTGAGTAGATTTTTACAGAAGCATGCATGACATTCCTTCGCCGGTGAATATCCCGCCCCCCCCTTTTAAGTTACCACAGTGAAGTCGTTTAGGTGGACTGGACAGCATCCGCTGCCCCGTGCGTCGGCGACTCGCTCGTACAGCGACACGTGAATCAAAGAAGTATTTTTGCCTGTGAAAAGAAAAATTTTACAATCTGTATTTTGCAGCCTAAAAATCCACCTGTCGGTTTAGTTTGACCTTTTTCTCTATAAAGCTATAAAATCGTTCCTATTGCAGTTTGAAAGGCTGTCAATTTTATGAATCACAATATTTCTGTAAATGATATACTTCAATAAAGAATTACGGGTGAGACCGACGAAACGCTGCGTCTTTTATTGGTACAATTTCTTTGTCCTCGTTTTGTCGTAGAGCAGATGTCCTTGACAGCTATAACCTTTTGAAGGCAATATTTTGTTCGAAGCACATAAACTGCATGACACCCAGCTGTTTTCCATCATTTCCTGTGAAAGATCCATCCTTATTCTGTTGCCGTTACAGCGAAGCCCACCCCCTCATACTGACCTCTGAGGGACAGGAAATGAGCTCCATGTTGAATCAATGGAGTTAAGGGGGCAAAACTCTAAACACAATGATCTATCTGTCGTGTTTTGCCCCCGGGGCCATGTGGTGGAGTTCGACATGCACTTCTCGTAAACCCGTGAACATGGTAGAGCCCTCCTTGACAATGTCCACTAACTGTTCCTGTAGTGTTTGGAGAAAAGCTTTCCTATTAAGCCATGGATGTAAAAAAAATGATCATGACTGCCCACATGAAAATAAAATGTATTACTCCCAAATTTATCCATGCATTATCAGACTCTGGTGCTGTTTGTTTATTTCCTTTAACAATATAAATATTTTGAGTATTTACTTCCCCTTGGTCCCTTGTTTTCACCTTCAGAGTCCGGACGGAAATAGAAAAAAACACTCACCCTCAAGCACTGAAAGCACGCCCACCTCTTTCATACATAACAATTAGCGCACCATCCTTTGTTTTTCTTCTCGTGATATTGCCTATTCAATTTGTATTTGTTATCAGTTGCTCCCACTTTAAGCTATGGCTCGCCATCGTCTTCTATTTTTCCAGAAAAAAACAACAAAACAACAACAATAACAAAAACAAATTGGAAATAACAAAAAAATGTTTTGAATCTGAACTTTTAAGTAAAAAAGCTTCAACAGATGATTCCTCGGAAAATCTTTACTCGGAAATGCTGAAAAATCTGCAGCGACAGAATCTTTTCTTTTCAGTTTATCTGAACCGATCTTGTGAAAACTTTTCAAAACGACACTCAAAAGTGAGCAGTTTGAATCGGTCTTTTTCTTATGGTCT
>JASSRZ010000049.1:11161171-11183554 GCA_032164315.1 Malacoctenus gilli | reverse complement strand
TGTGTGTGTGTGTGTGTGTGTGTGTGTGTGTGTGTGTGTGTGTGTGTGTGTGTGTGTGTGTGTGTGTGCGCGCGCAGTGTGGACTGATGGAGTGCCTGAACAACATGCTGCTGAAGTGGTTGACCTGGCACTCTGTGTATGCTCTGGAGGATGACCTGGACATCAGCCTCAACAGCCACACCTCCCTGTGAGTTTCCCATCCATTTCGTGCAACTTGTTTATGCCCTGAGCATAAACAAGCAATAGACCTGACACACGTTTCAGATTTATTTGGGAGCAGGAGGGTTATGGCTCTCAGTATTTGGATTTTTTTTGTACCAAGAAACGCCTTCTCCTCTTCTAATGTAGCGTGATAAAAGTGCTGAGGTGTTCCAGCAATTTTATTGACTGCTTGGTGGTGCTCAGGAGGAACAGACCCTTCACATTATATGGCATCTGCCCCAATTGACTGATCAACATTTTGTCCAAAGATGAGGAAGCGTCGTCAATTCTGTTTATTATCAAATTTATTTTAATGGCAACTCTTTTGCAGAGTCACTCTCATTCACATGAATCTTTGACTGAAACCTCACACGGCTGCACTCAGCAGCCCCTCAAGTTGAATTCAGGCCATTTGTTATCCTCAGTTGAGGTGGAGGTTCGTATCGACATGTTTTCCCTTTTGGTTTTGAGCCTGTTTGTTCATGAAATCTTTTAATTGAATTTGGTTCGGACACCAAAATAGTCCTAATAGGCAGCTGAATGATTTTCCTACTTTTAAATGAGAGGGTGGAGTTGGTGTCAATTCTCTTTAAGCACCTGGGCTCCATGGCTTCTCCTAATCCCACAATAAAAGATCTGCTTAAGTCTAAAGATCAATTTTTATTCACTGCCATTTCCAAGGTCACCCCTTGGTATTTAGCCAGAACACAATGCATTGGAGAGCTCATTGATTATAGATGGTGTTTGTGTACACTGCCCAGGTATCACTCTTGATTCATTGTGTGTCCTTTTGTATTGTAATGAACTCCTGCCGTGGCTGATGGGGTGTTTTTCAATGCTGTATAGAAGGGTGCGTGTGTGTGTGTGTGTGTGACCTTCTGCTCTGCCCTTTGCCCCAGAAACATGCCGCTGTCAGGGTTCAAGGATTCAGTGATGGAACTGATCGACTTTGTTGGCCGGCTTGCATCTGTGGGCCTCCAGCTTGAAGGCTGTCACTCTCTGCTGCTCAGCTTCATCCTGGATTTCTACGAGACGGTAAACGAGCCAAAGTCAACGATTGAATATTTTTGGGGTTGCTCCCTTTCACTGTGCTTTGATCTGATTTGAGTCTTTGATGCTCATTCTTAATTGCTGTTGCATGTCATCATAGCGGGGCATGTTCATGTCAAATGTGGGCAAAGTGTCAAAAATGGAGGTCAATTGAATGATAAAGAGAGCAGGACCAGACTAGTGCCCCTTCAGACAAACCACATTTTGCTGCCCGAAGCTTTTTATCCTCACTTAATGGTGTCGTATATTTTTTTTTTCAGGCAAGAGAAATTCGAGATAATTTTTGTTCAGTTTTCAGTCAGACTGAATAGTTCAGCCTGACTAAAAAAAACCCTGAAAATGCATTGTAGGTTTTTTTTCAAATTGTACTTTCTATTGTAACTTTTTTCTTTTTTTTGGTTAAGTAGTTTTTTATTTGACTTGTCTAGATTTAGTTTGACATGAGGAGGCATTTTTCACCTGAGTCTTTCAGTTCAGCTTCTATAGCTTGAATCAGTCCCATTTTGGCAGCGATGTGTGACTCAGAGAAAGCGAAGCCCAATTGGATACATTTTTTTTTTTTTGACATAATTACAAAACCTTATTTTGATAAAAAAAAAATTGTCAGGAAACCAGTGAAAAAAAGGCAAGAAACAGTGATGGTTGCTTGGCAACCTTTCATAAGGGTTTCCGTCAGACTGAGACATTTTGAACGAGAAGTGTCACTCTCAACAGCTCCTCTGCCTTGCTCATTACACACCTTCTGAGCAGAGGTGATTTCAGTGGCATGAGCAGGAGTATTCAGCGTTATGTGGCATACCCTGATTGCATAAGAGACGTGTGACACCAGGAAAAACCCACAGATCGACTCCTGATGAAGCCCAGTCTTAGTAAAAACCTCCGCTGTGGCACATTTCCCATGTTGTGGATCTATTTCTCCCTCCTTACTGCTTGTGGTTGTTTACTACTTTTACCTCCCCCGCAGGTGTGTGACACGTTCCTCAAATATGGCCTTCCCCTCGTGGTGATGCCTCCACCTGGGGTTTTTTACCCCGTGCTGTTTGCCCCTGACCCGGTCAGCGTGGACAGACTGGCCTTCATCATGCACAGGTGGGGCTTCTTCAGCTGTGTGTTAACTCCACACTGATAGATTCATCCCAGAGCATACGTAAGACACACCAGAAATGTAAATGTCGTATTTATATTTGATGAAGGAACAGAACTGGAATTAAGTAGCTTCATTGCTCTCACATGTTAATGTATGATTTATGATAATGAGAGGCACACTTAGGCTCTCCCCTGCACTTTATGAGGAGTTTAAGCATCATTCATGATTTCAGTCTCCAATAACACAAATCGTTGTGTGTTGAACACTTCACTTTGCCCTGGGAAGGAAATAATCTCGCCATAGGCTAAATTCAACAAGGGTATTGCTGGAAGAATATCAAACACATTTGCAAGTTTTCCTTTTGATAGACCTTACAAACAAGCCATTTTGCAGCGGCACAAGAACACAGAGTCCTTCAGTAATTGACTCCCTTTTGATCAGGTACAAGGTGAACTTAACATCAGCCAAGAGTCAAGAGAAGCTGACAGAGGTAAGGAGACCTGATTACCCTTCTGCTCTTGCTCAGTGAAAATCATTGACGTAATTAGTTTTTGTTTTGTGAAGTGGCTTTTCTTGTTTCAGTGCACCTCTCCACCCACTGTGGCAGTTGTAATAGATTGCGTATCACTGGGAGCAGTACTCTGAGAATCCACAAGCCTCTACTTAAATGTGATGACCTTAACACCTTCTTAGATAAAGGATTAAAAAGTTGGTAATTTAAATATAGCTGCAAGCCCTGATTTTACATCGAGGTCTCAAGCCGCCTATAAGCTTGCCCGAGGACGTCATCAGGATAACGGGGACTTGCTGGTGTGCCGCATCAGATCTGTGTGCTGTTTCCAGAGTTCCTCTTCACTCTGGGCCTCCTTCCATCCTTTTCTTCCAGCAGGCCTTCCACATCAGCCGGCAGACTTTCCGTGAGTTCAACCATTACGTGGTGGTCATGGTCAACTGCCTGTGGAACTCTCATATGTTCCGCCCGGGAATGGGAGTACAGCTGGGCGAGGAGCTGCTGCTCAAGAGCTACGTCCCGCAGTACTGGACGAGGTTTGACCTCATCCACCACCCTGCCTTCATGAGCTATGCCATCGACTTTCACCAGAGGGTGAGTGTGCATCGTTTATCCTGGGATCTCATACATAGCCTCCGTAGTGCTGCAGTCTCCCAACAAAATCCACTGGGTTTGTCTTTTCTAACTGGGCGAAGCATTTTAATGACCTGCATGCGGCGGCTCGCTGCATTTTGGTTAATAGACTTAGACTTATGACAAATGTGGCATTAATGTATCTTTCATGGATGTTGCATTAATACAGAAGGACATTTTATTATTAATGGATGCCGCGTGAGATGTAGTTTTTCATCATGCTGAATAATGCACGTAACTTTTTTGGTTGGGTCCAAGTGCATCATCCAGCAGTGATCCTGTGAGATTTATCAGTGAGCTGACAATGAATACTAATGTCCTCTCTTTATCAGTGTTGGCCGGGCAGAAAGGACACGGACCTTAATTCCATAAAGGTATCAGGGGTCTCCTTTTAATTCTACCTTTTGAATAGAACTGACGTGTGGTTTGAAGTGCATCAGTCACGATTCGCAGATTAATGGAGAGATCTTTGATCACACAAATCTTCAGATGTCTCAGATGTGACCGTGTGTATGTGTGTGTGTGTGTGTGTGTTTCAGCACTCCAAGCCATGGAATTGGTACGTGGAGTATCTGTTCAATCAGGGCTTCGACGGCCTTAAACTCTTTGTTCAGAGTAACATCAGTCGGCAGCTGCCAGCAGACGACGGGCAGGACGAGTAGCAGCGACAGTGGAAGCCCAACTCAGTGAAGAAAAACAACCGTTTCCACGTCAACCAGTTTTTTTTAAAGACTTGTACATATTTTATCTTTATCTCCTCCAAGTCTGCTACTTGCAAATGATCCCAGTCATCATTTTATGTACATATTTTTTTGTAAACTTAGTGTAACATGCTATATTGCCCTTTTGTGATGTACAGCTTGCTGACTGCAGAGCTTGACTCTCTCGCATTGTTGAATAAATAAGTGAGACTTTTTTGCTTTAGAGGCAAATAAACCAAGCTGTTGCAGCTTAATCGCTTAAGCAACGCCGCTCACCAATAGCAACCAGCGTCCTGCTTCCATCAACTCACCACCACCACCTCTAATCCTGATGAGGTTTTTAATGAACTTCAGTCAGGTACTTAATCATCAGGAGAAAACAAAGGTAAGCAACGCAGGTGAAAAAGTGGAGAATAAGCTCCGTTAACAGACAACACGGAGGGGAAAAAACTGCTAGCTTCTTTACTATTTGTCAGTCATGGTCGGACCCTGCCATGATTTGGAGTGAAACGCTCACATTTTGTCAATGTTCAGAACTGAAGAACGAAACTATTCCATTCAATTTCAATTAAAATGTGTAAATAGTTGGAGGAAAAGAAATTCTTCACAAATTTGTTGACTGTTTCACAGTTGACTTTTCAGGCATTCCTCTTGTATGACCCTCAGAGCATGAGATGAGTAGTTGGATGGGTCTTTGGGCTGTTACTCAGGGGGGTGGGGTGTTCATTTGACATTTTAGTGGTACATCTGTGTCAAAGGTATTTTTAGAGAGCTAACTCCTGTACATAAATCACAAGGAGGGTTGGAGCCACCAAGTTGGATTAATGAAGTCTGGCTACTTCATGGACTCTGTTTACTGGAAAGCATCATTGAGAAGTGCTGGTGTTGCTGAGCTGTTGGTGCTCCTGACTGAATGTGTATTTTTCACAATAAACCACTGAGTAAACTTTTCAGACACACGTACTAACGACTGATTTTGGAAGTCATAACTGAATGTCAACTCCTTGTGGCTCAGACTTTGTGAATTTGTGGTTGTTTTTTTTTTTTTTTTTTAAATCAGCCAATTTTGTAATTGTTTTTTTTTTACACAAATACACAACTTTATAAATTCCAAATAATATCAAGTTTCCATTATTCCACATTATTTTTGGAAACTTTTTTTTTTTAGGGTGGACTACTCGTTCAAACCCTTCAGCCAAATAAAGCGATGCAATATCAACTGGCTCCCGAAGCCATAACTGAATGTCACAGCAATTCTTCAGCTCTTCGATACTTTTCCTGAAGTTTGAAATGCACGTTCCAAAAGAGGCGAGGGGCTCTTGTGGATGTGCTTCTATAACCTTGAGCCAAATGACTTGCTGCATTATTTCCTTTCGCCCCCCCCTCCGCCGTGACTTCGCAGCCGTCCTCCGGCAAGCGCTCACGTTTCTTCCTTCCTTCCTCCTCACCACCACCACCGTGTGATTTCACTCGGGCTCCGGGCTTCCGGAGTTGATAATGGACTTTCCCGCGGTGGTCGCAATCCGCCAGATGAAACCTTTGTGTCGCTGATGCGTGCGAGCGCGGGGCCACCTTAAAGGGAAGCGGCTCCGTGGACGTCAGAGACGCAGACTCCGCCGCCGGTTGAGCGCTGAGCAGCTCCGCCGTTTCAAATCTTCATCTGCGCCGCTGCTCTCTTCACTTTTCTTCTGCTCGCGTCTCCTCCGCATTCACGGGAGTAGCTCGTTTCAGTCGCATCTCCGCCGGCACATTCATCCCGAACTGTGTCAGTCCGACCTGAGACAAAACCTCGGCCCGGCGGCCAGCGAAGAAGGTAAGATTGTTTGGGTTTTATTCTTGTTTGGGCTTTCTTTCTTTCTTTCTTTCTTTCTTTCTTTTTTTTTCTTTTTGCAATGCTGCTGCTTATTTCAGTGATTACTGCAGGACGCGCGTGTCCGTGGAAGCCGGGCAGGCTCTCATCCAGGGAGGTGGTGTGACAGGTGTGACAAGTGTGCCACGCGTCTCCAGCCGCCTCCGGGTCACTCTTGTGCGTGTCGGAGACGGGCACAGGCTGTCGCGCTGCGGTGGAACCGCGGCGCACCGTCTTGGGCACAGTTTAGCACCTGGATGGTTGGAAATCGGACGGTGAGCGTGTGATGGATGGGGTTTGTCCGAGGAGCTCCGGGATGACTACAGCCCCGGTTTGCGAGTGTGTGTGTGCGCGCGCGCGTCCGGTCGGTGCTGCACGGATGAGCGGAGCGACTGGAGAGAGCTTCTGTCTTCTGTTGTGACTCTTGTACGGACCGGATCGAGGACGCACCTGATTTTATCCTGCCAGTTTAGCACATTCAAAGAAGTAACCTGACGGACGCTGCTCCGCTGTGCGCACCGCTGTGCGTTTGCTGCACGGAGCCAGACGAGTCTCTCCCCCCCCGCCCGCCTTCCCAAGTTGCCCCGCAAGTGTCGCTTCTTGCAGGGGGCATATCTCCCCCCCCCCCCTCCAAAATCACATTTTCTTTCCCTCCACCTCATCTGTTTGCATGGGCAGAGACTGACTGGTGGTGGCAGACTGGGGTGTTGAGCCGGATTTGAACTCTGGATGTCGCGAGTAATTATGGTCACAATTACACGGTGTGCGTCTTAAGCCCCGAGACTCCTTTGAGGGCCCCCAGGATGCACCTCGGTGTGGGATAATTTAGGGGAATATTTGGAGGCAGGAAAGTAATCCCGGGTGCTCTGCTCGGACGCGGCAGCAGTGGCGGCGCATATTTTGAATCCGAGTGTAAACATGAGATCATCCACCGAAGAAGAAAATACAAACTCGACTCGCTTTCTCTTTCGAGACTCGCCACCATTTTTGCAGTTGATAAAAAGATAGAAGAAAAGAGATTGAACTAAAGGCTCTTTAATGGCGACACAAAGAGTTGGGAAATGTCTGTGCTGTTCAGTTTGACTTAATTTGACAGGAAAAAACACCCTTAGACAAAGTCTCTGAACATTGGATGCATTTTTCTCCGTTTTCTTGTTTGATGATGAAGCGCACGAACTGTTATTCGTTCCTTGGTCTTGGACGAAATTGTCTCGAAGTTCACCTCAAAGTTTCATTTACTCTGACAGAGAAATTCCTCCGAAACACCTTCCACGTCACGTCGTCCTTCCAGCATGATCAATCTGCATTTTAAGTTGCTTGAATTCTTTTTTTTTTCTAGACTATAATCTTCCTGTGCTAACACTAAAAAAATCATCTATCTCAGAGCCTGAATGGGAGCACATCAGAGTTTTTCTCCCGGCAGTCCAATTTCATGTGATCGACTTGCAGATCTTTTGATCTGAAAGGCTGCAGCGTCTCATCAGGGGGAGAAAAAGAGAAATAATCCAGAGTTTTAGGAGCACTCGGAGGAATCAGATTACCACTGAGACGTTTTAATTTTGGTTCACCAGTTGACTGGACCACCACTAAATCTTGACCACTCGACCTCCCCAAACCATCCTGCAGATTTCATCAGTATCAAGAACGTTTTGATTCCGCCTATAGACGGATAGAATCTCAAAAACACAACCTCATTGGCGGGGCCACTAACGGTTAATGACGTGTGGCATATGTTGTGATGTCCACAGCCAATGACATAATATGCAATGCAGCTTGTAACCCGATTTAGCAGAACTGTTTCTGAAGGCTGCACACAGTCGTGAGCTGTAATTGTGAAAGACTCTAAAAGGATTACGAGCGTGCACCATTGTCACTGCCTCTCTCCGTCTACATGCCTCCTGGTCATGTTTTACGTTCCGCGCTGGCAACACTCTCCCCGCAGCTGTATTTTGCAGAATATAGATTAAATCAAGCAACATCGGCCC
Organism: Malacoctenus gilli; assembly: GCA_032164315.1. NCBI lineage: Eukaryota > Metazoa > Chordata > Actinopteri > Blenniiformes > Labrisomidae > Malacoctenus > Malacoctenus gilli. The sequence goes on along the minus strand of JASSRZ010000049.1, from coordinate 11,175,537 downwards.
ACTTTAACGTCGCCTATGCATTCTGAGGGGGGGACGGCGTCGCCTCGGCTCGTGGCACGTGACGCTTCCTGGCCGTGTTGTCGGACGTCCGTGGGACCGAGGCAGCCCTGCCGGACGGACCGGCTCCGCAGCGCTTCTCCACCGACATCCATGCAAATGTGTGAATTTCAATTCATGCCCAACAACTGGAGGTCTATATCTAGGTCAGTTTGTTTTGACAAGCACTGAAACGGAAGGACAATCTTTCGTGTGTACCTTATTCATGTGATTCCTTCCCAATGTTGCTGACCTCCAGCTGAACAGTCCAGATGTAGTTTAATTCGTCTGTTCTGACAAGTGGACTTGTGAATTCTCTTGATCACTTTGAAGAAAAAGTGCTTCTATAATAATCGTAGTTGCTGAATTCACCTGACTTGCTTGAAATGAACAACGGCGCTGCCGACAAAAGGTTGGAACAGGTTTAAATTGTAGCTGAAACAGGACGTAATAACCCAAGGGCGGGCGCAGCGCGGCGTGACCATCGTGGCTTTGTGCCATCTTTTTTCGAAGTGCCTCTCCGCCACTGAATCTGATATGTGCTCGTATTCTTCTCGCTAAATCTCTCACTTTTGGAATCTGATTTGTTGTCTGTTTATTTGAGTATCGACTGTCTTTTTTTTTTTTTCTTGCAGTTCACACATTTTCTGTCACATTTTTTCCACGGTGGGCTGCATTATGTGACAGTCTTCCATCTCTGACTGGGGATAAAACTTCTTCCTGGCTCTGACGGATTCACGCTAACCTTTGTTGGGATCCGCTTCGTTTGTTCTGTGTTTTTTTTTTTTTTTCTTTTTCGTTCTCGCGCTTCTTTTTCGGCAGTTTCGAGAGTGTAAAAGGTTAATCTTGAATTCGTAATACTTCAAGGGCGGAGAGCTGCTTTCTTTCATGGTTTGTTTTCATCTCCTCTGATGAATCCCAAACAAGTATTTTGAGATTTTATTATGGAGGGTGCAAACTGTGTCAAAGATTGTCTCGGGCAGGATTTTTCATTACCCCCTCCTTCTTTTAATTCAGGAGAGTGATCTGAAAATGTCATCCTCTGTTAAAGTCTCCCTGGGGTCCTCAGTAACTCTAGCAGAGCGTTAAGAATTAGCAACCTACCAACTGCTCAAGTGACATTACATATTCATACCCAGAAGATTTTTCCTTATTTACAATGAAAGGGTGATCACAGGTCAGGTGTTGTGATCACGAATAATCAAGCCGCTCCTGCAGTTTCTCCGCGGACTGAGGGAGCCGGCGGTGAATTTACAGGTGGCGACCCCGTCGTGGCTTCGCAGGGTTGAACTGTTCAGACTGCTGTTGTGATTTAATTACAAGCGACCCCATCTTTGACCTCACTGGTGTCACCTTGCTCTCCAGAGAGACAGGTGAGGACCTTTACTGATTTGTTTTGGTGGTTGTTGTTTTTTTTTTTTCTTCTCCTTCCACATGGCTTTGTGTTGCCCGGCCGGGTGTTTTTGAGGCGAGTCGATGTTTGTGACTGAACTTCTCTCTGAATTTAAAGGATATTTTCCATCAGTGACATTTCTCCAGGCGACCCTGCTTCTTTACATAAGTGTAATTAGCAGTCATGTGCTGTATTCCCGCTGGAGTCTGCACACTGCTGGAATAACTGGATGAATTTGAGCTAATTTGAGCCATTTGTTGGTCACGCAAAGAAAAACACACTAGATACGATACACATGTTTTGTATTCTGTGGATGTGTAAGAGGTTGTGGCCAAAGTTTCTTTTCAACGACATCTCCTGAGTTGTCCTCTCCTGTGTTTGAGAACGACATGTGTCGGTGTGGCTTGTATGCAGTTGGTCACGAACAGGCTTTCTGCAGCGCTTTTTGTTGACACCTTCTTTAGATTCAGGCCTTTAGGAGCATAAAGACACTGAGAACCTGCTGACTGTAAAAGGAGACACTTGCTGCCCAAGAAACAAGGAATTTGTTTGCTTTCTTCAGTCCACAAAGAACAATAGTTGTTCTGCTCCTGGACCTTAAACTGGTTCATAATCCGTCCTCATGATCACGATGGTACTTGGGGAGAACTTTGAGTTATTTTCTGAAGTGGTTCTTGGTGCAAAAAGTTTGAGAACTGCAGCTATGCAAGAAACTCGGGTGCAGAACTCCCAGAAAGAACTCCTTCCTCAACACTTTGGCCAGCTGCTCTTCAATGCAGTCCATGGCTGCATGACCTTTCCGACCAGTGAAAAAGCGACATTAAGCAACTTCAAATTCATGACCAATCACCCGGTAGCTGTTGGACACCACATGGGGAAAAAGGTTCTGCGCAGTTGATGCAGCGAGAATGAGTTCCAAGAACTCCTAAAGTGAGCTTTCAAGATAAATGTGTCACGTTTTTATTCCTTCATCTCTCTTCCAGAGATGAAGGAAACGCATCTTCCTTTTACTGCTAGAATACGTGCAAAGAACTTGACACTCTTTGGCCGGGAGAGTCTTCGTCTCTCTGTTGGACTGACCTGACTGCAGGATGGAGTCTGACAATATGACAGGTAGAGACTCCTAACTGAATAATGGCATCATTTGTAGTGCTGTACTCTGATGCTTGGCTTTATTGTAATCAACTGATGAGAAGGAGGTGTTTCTGAAAGCAATCCGCTGCTACTAGTACAGAGATGATTGCCACATCTATGTTTTTTCATGGCTAAACTTATTAATTGACTCCACTGAAAGAAAAAAGAAAGGTAATGATATCTTCTATCCTTCCTGTCATCCACTAATTACATGTACAGAGCATTGCTGAATACAACATGCCGCCAAAGCTTGATACAGAGTCACTTCCTGACAAATTTGCTTTGTGTTTGTGTTCTTATTCAGGTTTAATTAGTATATTTGCTGTTTTTAAGCAATCGTTCACACTTCTGTTGTGGAGCGGCTGTGATTTTATCTGTTTACCTCTTCTGCTCACATGTTTCATACCAAATGTTGCAGGGCAGCTGTTGGATGTATGTTTAACGACTCTGCTTCCACTTTGATGGATGGTGGTGAGTTTATTGCAAACAATGCATTGTGGTGAATTTTTTACATGCTAAGAACTCACCAACAGCTTGCACTGAGCAATCGCGTATGAACAGCTGCTGGAATGCTTCCGGTGTGCACGAATGGGGGGGGGGGTAGCTGTTAATCTGCGGTTGTTGCGCATCCATGCAGATTTTCTTGTGAACGCTTCACAGACTGCAGTTCTGAACTGATCCTTTCTGTATTTCACACGCACTTTGAGAGTGGCAAGACAACGACTGGGTCTGTTAGAGTTGGGTTGAGTTGGGTTGCATCATCTGTCGGGGGAAACACCTGTGCTGGACTGCTGCGAGCAGACAGGCGCTCCTTTTAGGTTTTGATCCGCTTTCAGGAACTGACACATCTGAAGCCGTTGTACCATGAATTTTATCCCTTGGTCCCTGCTTGCTTCTTTGTACCGGAGCTCCGACGGTCGCGCTTGCACCTTCACAAATGATCGCATAAAGATTTGTATTAATTAGAACTAACTCAACAACTATGGTCACATGTTGATGAGAAGCTCAACACCAGAAGTAGGGACTGATTCCCTGGAAGTTTGCTCTTCTGACAAAAGTAAACATGCTAAAACACATTAAAACATTTGCTGCAAAGCAGCACAAGATTTCTGATCAGGTTTTAGGTTCTTTACGATTCGATTGTCTTTGGTTACTTTAACACCAGGTCAGCTCAATGTTCGATTGGATGACACATGCTGGAAATTTTCACAGCCTTGTAAGTTCTGGTTGAATTTCTTCCTGCACTGTTGTAAGCTGGCAGAACGCTAAGCGATTCCAACCGCTTCTCATTTGGGACTCTGTGGCCTGATTCAGGGACTGAGCAAGTGGTTCATCGATTGACCGGGAGCAAACGGGAAAACGTGAAGGGATACAATGTGTTGTCATGGCTACACTGATGCCGAGTGATGTATCGCGTGTTGCTTACTCACTGCAGCCCACCTCCTCTCTGCTTTAATCGGCTATTTGGGCTCCACGAGGCAAACGAATGGCACTCCGGTTCACCTGCAAGCAAACTCGTGTTTTCCGGCGGAGCAGAGCTGGTTTGTGAAACTCTGTGAAATTGCAAATTGGCAACCCAAAAGAAACCAATGGTTCTCTTTTAATATTTTATGAGGCGAGATTGAATTCCATCAGAAAACAGTTTGCTGTGGCATCCTATACCACATCCTTTAGCAGGAGTGACCACGGGCCAGCTGTGTCGCTTGAATTCACAATCCTTGTCTGACAAAAAAAACCCAAAAACGATGCCACCAGTCACGCCCGAACACCGCAGGGCCTGCTGGGATGAAAATATCTCAGTGGCCTGTCAAGTGTCCATCCCTCCCGAGACCCAGACGGACGGATAGTCGCTGTACACCTTGGAGCATCATCATCCCAGGCTCTGTGGCCGTAGGACAGGTGTGCTCAGTCAAGCAGGCTGCAACAGCCCCATCATCTCCCCGCACCGCTCCATCATCCCCCCCGCCGCACGCCGCAAGATGGCGAACCAGACAAATGGGCGAAGAATGGGGATAGAAAAGCCATTTGCCAACTCCATAAATTCCTGCGCCCGTGGTAACTATCGCTGGCCACGGTGACTGTGAGCTATTATTTAGAATCTGGTAACCGATGCCTCCCTATTAACATTAAATGGGTCGGTGTCTGCAGGTTGTCTCTTGTGACACGTTTATGCTGGTTATTTACGGCCCGTGAACACAGGCCTTGCTCCCGGAGCGGCTCTGAGGGCCAAATCGTAGCTCCGCCCCATGTGGGAAGGCATTCCTAATATGGCGGGATAGAAGCGGGCGGGGTGAGGGGATGCTGCTGACCACCGGACAAATTTGGAATCGATGGGGAATGTGTGCTGAAAATCTGAGTTTGCATGTTTGATGATCAATCTTTCTCTCCTGTGGTCCGGGTGTCAGTTTATGGTTTATAGCAATAACTTAACGGCTTGGCTCACCTTGACCAGAACCCGCCCGTCTAGCGTCTGCTTTGTTGATGGAGGAGCTGTCTCAGCGGAGACGCACGGATGTCCCTGGACACTTCCACCAGCTCTCCCACGAGGACCCTCAAACATGCCTGATGAAGGACGTAGCCCCTCAAACATGTCGGGGTCTCCTCTGGCGAGCATTAAACCTTTTGCCCGTGTCTCCCCAGCCACCTCTTGATTATGACGAGGTGCTTTAATAATTTCTGCTAGGTTTCCATGTTGTTCAGTGCAAACATTAATTTCTCTGGAAAAATAAAGCCACCTGTCATTGATGCATTTTCGGAGCATGTATGAATTAAAACCTTTTTTAACTTTTCCGAGTAGATCTTCACAAATTTTTCCTTTCTCTCTTTTTGTTTCTTAAGCAAACTTCAGACACATCTTCCTGCCTTATACAGACGTGTAAGGCAGAAGTTTTAGGTTGTTTCGTACCTCCCAGTCGTGTTTTTCTTGCCTTTCAGTGTTTCTAATTTTCCTGGGGAAGGGGAATCGAATAAATACCCTCCAAACTGTGAGAGAGCTCGATGTTCTCCCTTGTCTGACTTTCAGGCTGCAGGATGGCGGGCCGAAGATGTGAAGGTGATATCTTAATCCCCCCGCCGTCTCGGCTGGAGCTGCTGGCTTTAGTTGTTTTCGCTTTTGTTATCTGCATTTGTCAGCATGGGGGACAGATGTTTGACTAAGTGTTCGCTGCCTGAGCATTTCTGCTTTCACGCTAAATAACACTAAATTTCCTCAACCGACAGCTGCATCTTGCAACAGATGAATGATTAAACATGCGACAAATATCAGTGTCGGTGGCAGCCGATTTTTGCCTTATTGAAGTTCGAGGCTGCCGAGTGCTGAAAGCCGTTTCAGTCTCTCTCCCAAATTTTTCAGTCAATGCTCAGTGATCACTACAATGACTTAATGATCCATCCCTGCACAAAATGAATGGGGATCATTTAAATGCAAAGCTGCATCTAATCTATTCAAACATTCAGCTCTTCAGGGTGGATCTCCAGCTTGTCGTCGACATTCAGGTCAATAGCATTACTTCAGCAGTCCCTTGCAGCTGCTCCCCTCTAATTGGACTTAATGGCTCCTGCGCGCAGCGTAGCGTCGTTCTTCTGCTGAGTTGGTTCCCTTGGTTTCAGCTCTTCCTCCAAAGAACGCCAGCGCTTCCGCACTGCGCTCTGTCAGATCCTCTCCAGGAGCCGAACGATGGCTCCCGCGTCGGGTCTCGTTAGGCTCGCGGGACGTCGCCCGCCCAATCGTCACACTTCACCGTTCGTGTGCCAGCGGCTTCTAATTGAACCCGACGTGATCTGATGTACCGATCAATGCGGCGTCATGGCCGACGGTGGGGGCTCAGCCCGGGCCGAGCCGTTGGCTATTTCCTGGTTACTCAATGCCATCTCGGTTAATTTGAGATGACTTCTTAAGATACATAGTAGAAAGTGTTGATGTGGACAAAGCTGGGAGGCAACAGCTGAAACATTGGACTTGTACACAACAGGGGAGTTTAAATTGTTTCTTTTACTTGCTAAAAATCATCTTACAGCATTACTTTAATGCGTGTTTTAAATGTTTATCTTGTGAGTTTGTAACGCTGCTATTTTGGCCAGATGTCTCTGCTGCATTAGCTTTTTATCCTCACGTGAAGTCGTGCGACTTGGGGTGGTTTTGAGTTGTTTTAATATTAACTCTTTTTGTCCTTGAAAGTCGTCCTGACGCAGACAACTTGTTACTCAACATTTGAACGAACGTCAGAATGAGGAAGTGGTTACTGTTGGATATCTGCTGTGTTTCTGTCCTCGGCACGTCTCGCATCACAATCAGACAACAGAGGGGTTTTTTTTCGTTCCGCGTTTTCAGATTGGGGAAATGGGCTCGTCTGCGTCCGGTGACCGTCACTTCATATCATTGTGCAGACATATTGGTGTATTCATGCCAATTTGCAATCCCTCGTTGCCAAACACAGAGCGACCAACTCATTCAAAGTGACTTCTGGCAGCCCCTCACCCGGTTTAACCTTCAGGCTGTCGCAGCACGAAAAACACTGCTCATTTTGTTCTCCAGCAGTTCGTTTGTCTACAGCATCGTTTTCCCTGTTTTTTCCATCCATCCACTAACATCTGTATTCAACACTTTGTTGGCCAGTCAGGTTTACTTTGTGCTTAATGGAGAAAGACAAAGACAGTTTGAGCTCGTGGATATAACCACAGGGTCACTCAGGCTGTGGAGATACAAATGGGGCTGCGATGCAACGCTGCCTTCCTTTTCCAGATGCTACTTGAAACTGGCTCTCATCAGTGTAATGAGGCTGAAAGATGAAGCACGTTAGCGCTGGAGAAGTTTCTGCAAATTTTCACTTTATTTTTTAAAGTGCGCTAATTTACAAAATAGTTCGTATGGTGTTGTTTTCAATAATGTAGAAGGCAAAGTGTTTACAGTTTTGTTCAACAATAACAACAACACTCACTGACCCAGTAATCTGGCACCATTTCACACCCTGCAAGGCATCGACGGCGCATTCTTCGGTTGTTCACAGAAACTGGTGCATAGGAAGCTCTGACGAGATCTTTTTCTCTGGATATTGACGGTGAAACGGTCTTGGACGTTGCCCGTCAGACGTTACTCAGCGGTCCGTCCATTCAGCTGTCCTCCCATGTTCTTTGCCGCCTTTTGAACTTCATGTCTGGGGGCGCTGAAGCGGATCACAGCCTCCATAAATGAGGTCGATATCGGCACAGATACAGATCAAGTGGATCTGACCAGGTCTCACCTGTTAGCGGTTAAAGAGAGTGCGCTGCATTTCTCACCGCGGAAAGCTGCTGAATCTAATCGCATATGCGATTCATGTCGAGTCGACATTAATGGTTCCTGATCTCGGGGTCTCTGAGATGGCGGGAGGGCACCACAGACCTCAGGGAGGGTCCGAGGCGTTGCCTGCTCAGAGAGACTCCAAAGTGGGAGGAGAGATGGTTGGGGTGGGGTCTGCATGGATTGGGAACGTAAACCACATAAACCAACTTTCACACAGAGCGCAGGTTGGATGTATTTATATTTTATGGCCCATCAAATTGGTGTCGGGAATATGACCCAAGAAAAAAACCTAAATTGGAAAGAAAATCTATTTCACTTGTTGGTGAACGAATGAAACCCATTTTCACTCTGTGGTACAATACACTAGAACGCGTGTGTGAATGAAAAGGTTGGACTTGAAGTCACCTGAGGACAAGCGTTGCCTTTTAGAGGTAAAAAAGAATTACATAACATGGAAAATCCATATTTTTCTCTTTTGTAGTCCTTCCAGTTTCATCTTCAGCAGACAGCTTTCTGTTTTTGTTGTGCGTCCGCTCTGTCTCTGTTTGTTTGTTTGGTTTTCGTTGTCATTTCAGCGATGCAACTTACGTTGACACATGGCTAAAAATATGTAATGATATTTCGGAGACACTGAAGCGCCGAATGAATCGAGTGAGCTGCAATTTAATGCTTGTTCATTGTGGATTAATGTCTCTCTGCTTGTATTCATCAGGCAAGACATTATCTGAATGTAATGTAAATGCGATTAATTTGTGTTGAGCCGAGTCAGTTCAGCCTTCAGCTGCTCTGACGCTGCTCGCTCATGCAGCAGCGCTGAGTTCGTGACCCCTTGCCGCACAGACTTGAACAGATAATGAAGCCAAACTACGGTATCATGACGAAATTACTCCGAAATCACTAACTCTGCAGCCACGTTTCACCTTGAAAATAATTACCGTTCTTCAAATCTGTGATTACCTGATTTGTTCCGCGTGTGTTTTTTTTTGGGGCCGCTGATTACTCCCCCGATTGAAATGACTCCAAAAAGTAACAGATAAAAAGAATTAAGTCTCAAAGTTCAAAAGCCTGCAGCCCAGACGTTATCTCACAAAGCCGATGAAATGCGTTTTACTCTCAAAAAGAATCAGAAAGTAATGACTGTCTACATTATTTTCAGTCCAGAGACTAATGTGGCTCCTCCTGCTGAAGCCTAATTGAGCACCGCGGGAATGCTTGTCTTTACCGAGTGATGAAACAGGAATTTGACTTTCCCTTTGACAATAAGGCGCCAGCGTCTCTCTGCCCGTTTCGAGCGGAACAGGAGCAGAAAGGTACAAATGTCGAACACGGGGGCGCGGCCGCATGCTGGCCGCGTGCCGTTATGTGTGCTGAACGCACAGGCCCGGCCGGGTCGATAAAGCTCCGGATCCACGGATCCCGGATCATTTCTCAGAGCTGCGTGTTTTCCATCTCCGAGGCTAATGGTGGACTCAGAGGCTTTATGATTTATCAAACAGAAAAAGGTCACAACAGCGCGCCGCAATTAATTCTGTCCGCTTTTATTTGGTGCTGCTCCGGAGAGCTCGCTCCGTTAGAAACATATGTCATTACACGGGTTGTCTTCGGGATCAAGCCGCAGACGGCGGTGGTATTTAGGAAGCGATGGCTCCACTGGGCCTCGCTGTTCATGGATGTTCAGTTATCTCACCTGTATATGAAGCAGTCTCTTAACCTTTAATTCACTTCCTGAATAAGTCGGGTAAATGTGGTGGTGTGAAACAGCTCGTTATTTTACAGAATCCCGGTGAAATTCCCTCCTTTGAATCTGTGTGTGGTTACAGAACTTTAAATGGACAGTTTTAATATACCTTATGTTACTGCAGTCTTCACAGACTTTGCATGATCGGTCACATTCACCCATTTGTGCTTCAGTCATTTCACACCAGTGACCGCAGCACCCATGCCACTGGGAGCTGCTGGGGTGCAGCCGTCATTTCACTGTTGTTTCGGTCTAAAATATGTTTGCATATGGAATTAATTATTACTCCAACATTGATTTCAGGAGTGCTGGACCAGTCTAATTGTCCATTATTGAGCTGGACATTTTGTGCTGCGAGGCGAGAGCGCCAACCGCAACGCCACCGTGACCATTAATCACAACACGGTCGCAATCCGGGCAGTTTTTGAAAAAGACTGCTGCAAAATAAGACTGTTTTTCAACATTCTTCACCAGTTAAAGAGCGAAGGAACTGATAAGTAACAAAAAAAAGGACAGAAAAACCCGCGAAACTTGGCTTCCGCGTAAGAAGACAAACGTTTCTTAACTTGTTCCTAAAGTCACTCTCACTTTTTAAGTGCTTTTGTTGGTGGAAATACGCTTCTGCAACCTGTGATTAAGTCGAGGGGATAATTTTATAATCAAATGTGGATAAATAGGTAGGAATTCTTCTATTTCATGTTTTCTCCTTCAACTTGCCTTTCCCCCCCCCCGCATTATTCATGGGTCAAATGTTTATACACCCAAACAATGAGAGAACTTAAATAGTCTCAAGATTTTGCCACGTAAAGAACGATGCCTTTTTCTCTGGTCGGATTTTCTGGTTAAGGAGTCATTTGACTGGAAAAAAAAAATGTTCCCACACAAAAGTCAAGTAAATGAGCTGCCTGTTGGGGATTTCCTCCCTTGAGCAAACACCACAGCACAATCTCCGCCTGCCGTTCTGTTTCGTGACGCTGACGACTTTCCCTCTCAGATTAGGCGCCTCGCCTCGGGCGCTGTTTATTTTTGTGATTTTTGTGGTTTTAAAAGGAGAGAGGGAGAGAGAAAAAAACTTGCATGATGAAAAATCTGAAGTCATTTCAATACATTTCACGAAGCAGCGGTATAATCCCTGGTAATTAATACCCGAATCATTTTCTGTGCCTTTTGGCGGTGTTTTGAACATTAATAGTCGTGCTCCTGCACTTAAAGCTTCTCATCAATCTGTCTTTTGAGCTGATCGCAGCTTCACTTAGTTCCTATGGAAACTGCAGTGTTAAGAGTTCAAACTTATTGCTATGCAGACCGAACCAGTAGTCGGTGAAATGTTGCAAGACTGCAGAACTCTTTGCCCTGTACGACGGCGTGCTGGTTTTTTTTTCTTTGTTTGCCTTCCTGCTTTCAGGCAGGGGGCAGCAGGTCACTGAACTGTAGGCTGCAGCGTCTTAGACAGCAGTTTATCTCTGAACTCTCCTCCCAAAGAAAAAAAAACAAAAAAAAGAGAAGGAGAGCAAAAAACACCCTGAAATAAACTACAGTGATTCAAATGTCTGATTATTTTTTCTCGCATGACCTTTCGGATTCCTTCCAATCACGTTGACCTTTACATATGCCAGTAGATGCTGCTGTGAGCCTTTGTTCTCCACGTATTAAATGCTGGCACACACTCCACAAGCTCCTTGTTCGCATTACTGAAAATTGCACCGAAATGGTGTTGAGCATGTGTCACTGAGATCAGCCTGTGCTCCTCGGCGCTAATCGCACAAAGCGCCGCGTTTGTTTTTGGGTTGGGTTTTTTTTTTTTGCCGCCGTCCCGATTTAGGGAGCATTCAGACTGGTTTGATTGTGCGCCCGGGCGGCTGCATCAGCACCAGGGCAACATGTATAGTACGAGAGGAAACGCTGATCGTGCCCGCTCTTTATTTTTAGAGTCAATCTCCTGTTGGTGCTCAGTCGTAGCGAGGAGGCAGTGAGTCATGTTAAAACCAATGAATGTGAACTGCCAAACCCCCACGGTGTCATAGGAGCCTTCCATCTCCCGACTCCATTGTTCGGCGGTACGAGCGCATCTCGTTTTCGCCGCCACGTGTCGTGCCGCTGTTGATCGGTAAACATCTGGCCGGCCTGTGACGCCGGTGCGGCTCCGGTGGAGGACGCGGGGGGGGGGGGGGGGGATTTTGATGCATTTGGCTTCCTGCATCACAAATTAGTGGGAGCAGGATGCTCTCTGAACACTTCACACGCCCACTCAGTCATCAAGCAGCACCTTCTTATTTCTCTTGCTGAAGCATATTTGCTGCCTCTCATCATAAGCGGCCGACGGCGAACACTCTCTGCTGACGTATTTAAAGGCATTTAATCCTGATGGATTCCACACACCTGAGATGGAGCTTTAATTTTGTGGGGTTACAGGAGGGAGGGGGGGGCGGTCACTCTGAGCCTAAGTAATGATGTACAAATGATGACATTTGAGGATTGTTAATGGCCTTTTTTCACTCCTGCTATTACGTGTGAAGTGGTAAAAACCCTCAAATCTTCAGAGTGATTCATGAAGCTTTTCTTCATTTCGCCGTGTGATGTCTTTTCCTTTTATTTTGGAACATTTTAAGAAAAACTCACATTTTTGTTAAGTATGTTGAACCGATTATTATTGGACTTTCTCTGGCCAATTATAGATGATGGCAACTGAATGACTTTGACCCAGTTTGGTTGTGAAATGTCATGACTACCGCTTTGCAGCGATTTCTGCTCGATGCTCTTACGATTGACTGCTGGAAAAAGTGTAGCTACACTGAATAATGATTAAAAAAAGTTCAAATGGTTTGACAGCGTTCTGACTCAGAAAAGCAGCGCGCTGTTTGACGCAGTCTGCCAGCCCGCTTGCCCCGATTCGGCACGTGAAGCCCCATTAATTCCCCCCACAGACAATGTTGCATGACTCACAGCTGGAGCACTGGCACAGCCTGGGTCACACGAGGCTTCTCCGGCTCAGTCCTCGCCGCAAAGGTGTCGGAGCCGTGGTCAAAAGGTGTGACCCCTGAGACGCTTTTTTGTCTGCGTGAAGGGTTTAGTCACTGAGATCACACCAATGTGCCGGTGGAGCCTCCATGTGACGATGGAGCATCTCTGGTTAGAAGTGAAAAAATAGTCCCATTAAATGATTATCCATCCCGTGTTTTTCATTGCATCTCGACTCGTCCTCTTAACGCACATATCTGACATGCGTAAAGAGGTTTTTAAAAAAAGAGGCTTCAACTGCAAGCAATTAATGGACTTCTTTTCTTTTACTACTGTCTATCAAGGCTGCTTATTCGATCCTGTCATAGTTTTCTTTTTGAATGCAGAACGAAATTTGATTGTCAAAAAGGTGCACATTTTAATGCAAAAGCACTCATTACAAAATAAAAGCCTACCATTTGGACACATGCCCCAGCTTCAGCGTGCAGTGAATTAGTTTCGACTCAGTTTGGCTTGAGCACCTTTTGTTTCTGATATATCGGGCATCTTCATATTCCACATTTTTGTTTTTTGCTCCCGTTTTAAAGTGAATTTCTGGGACTGCTTGAAAAGAGCAACATGAAAGTTAAAGGAAAGTATTTTGTAATAATGTTGTGATAATGGGTAAAAAGTAAAGATAATTCTTGAAGGTTTTATTCATTATTTTATCATAGATTCCAATAATAATTGTATTTGTCCCCCATTGTAAGAAAAAAATCCCTCTTTTTCCCCCTCATTTCTTTTTGCCCCCCCCCCTTTTTTTCCATCCCTGTTTTTCACATCAGAAGCACCGTATAAAACATTGACACTCTCCAGTCTCCGGCTAACAAGGTTACAGTCACGAGTCTGGATGTGTAAACAAAGCTGGCAGGTGAGGACACAGGAGGGGTAAACAGGAGCAGATCGAAAATGGGAGCAGGTCACAGCCCGAATGGCTGAAGTGCAGCAGCAACCTGGCAACACAGCCAACGCTGACAACACGGCAGCGTGGCCGGGGAGCAGGTGGACACGGCCGGTGCAAATGTGGAAGGGGGGTGGTGGGGGGGGGGGGCGGTCGGGTAATGAGGAACAGATGAGCAAGTAGGTGGAAGTCAGGTGAGCGGGACTTTTGGGGGAAGCCTGACAGCATCAAGTGGCGGAGCCAGAGGCAGCTGGCGGTACGGAAACAAAGCTTCAGGTCCGGTAAATTATCCAACGCGTTCATTCAAATGAAGTTATTTAATTAAAACTAACTGCAGGGGAGCTGCGAGGCCTGGTCGAGACGCATTTTACAGCTCCATCCTCACGGTTCCCAAAAAGGCTGTTGCAGCGAGGCGAGAACTGACAAACTGTTTGTTGAGAAACAAATCGCAGTACGTGATGACAAACGGACCAGTTTCCTCCCACCTTATTTGTCTCATTATGATACAATATGTTACCTGCTTTAGCTTCTTGCTTTGTGCCGCTGTGAAAAAAAAAAGACTTGAGTGGAAGGAGCAGCACAGTCTTTGTGATAATCTAGGGTTATATTGGTGAGTTTATTTAGATCCTCATGTACACAATCCAAAATTCCCCTGAGATTAAAAATATAACTACAGCATGTGAAATACCGCCATTCCTGATAAAGGGCTGCTTTGTTACCCTTCCCGAAACATCAAAATTTGCTAAGATGAAACAAAATATCGAGCAATAAATCCTCAAAGTGGAGTTGTTCTTCCACCAGGCAGGTGTGGCGCCCAGTCACTAAACTGATGGTGTTGATGACACTGATGACATATGTTGTGTTACATTGTATGATGGATACAAGC
>JASSRZ010000049.1:11123090-11155408 GCA_032164315.1 Malacoctenus gilli | reverse complement strand
GCCTAAAAAAACATTTCTTTTCATCCCTCAGATTGTATCAGCTTAATTTCAGCCCACTCTTTATTTCCCTGCAAGAGCTTGAAAGCGGCAGCGGCGGCGGCGGCAGCAGCAGCAGCAGCAGCTGCGTGCTGCAAGGGAGGCGCAGGGCACGGCGAGGCATGAAGGAGCAGGAGGAGGGTGACGCGAGGTCTTGTGTCGGGTACGTGTGCCCTTATCAAAGTCTTGTAGCGTTGGCTTGCGAGAGAGCGGTTGGAGATGAAGCTCGGATGGTGGTGAGTGCTCCCCATGTGGCCTTTTCATTTTCTGCCCTCCTCTCCTTCCTATTTCCTCCTCCCAGTGGTCTGTGAGTAATGAGCCTGAGGCAAGGCTGGCTAATTAGACCTGACATCACACCATAACTCGCTCCCCACAGCTCCTCTGGACACTTTTTGACCCTTGTAGATATATATTCATAGAGACACGGACACACAAAACAGAGTCCGATTAGCGCACGCATGTGCATGTGAGCGTGCACCCGCACAACCCCCCCCCCCCCCATAATGTTACCGTGAGCCTGTCAAAGCTCATGATTCACTCATGTCAGCATCAAACCTGGGAACATGCGCCCTTTCATATCTGTCTCAACCGATCGCGGACGAAAACAGATGCAGCCCGTTTCACCCCCCAGCCCCCCCCACCTTTACCCCTTCTAAAAGAGGGCTGGCGAGGGAGGGGAGGGAGCCCAAAGTGATGTCAACACTTTACAGCAAGGAAAAGGTTACAAAGAGGGGGTCAGGACTGAGTGCGCAGGACCCGCAGCGTCCACACGCTCACATCGGTGTCAGGTCTGCGGGCTCCTAGCGCAGCGCCACTGGCCGAGCGTCGCTTCATTAGAGTTGGCGTTGGGAAACGGGGTCATCTCCGGTCAGCGGCTCCAGACAAGGGGACGGTCTCTTTCTTTCTTTTTTTTCGTTTCAGGCAGGAACCTGCTTTAAATAACCTGCATTTTCAAACTATTTATATTCTGATGCTGTTTAATTGGCCCAAAATGCTGCTTGAGATGCCTTCAACGTTTGAATGCCGCTTGTTATTTTACTCTAAAACGCTGAACGGTGACTCTTCATCCCGTTCAAGCCCCACTAAAGGTATCACTTTTTGTTCCACTGCTCTGCAAGATAATGAGCATTTCTGTTTTGCATTGGCAACAAAGTTCACCGTTTCTATATTACCAATTAGGAAGGAGTGAACCCAGAACCAAACTTCCAACGGGTAAAAGGTGCAAACTGTCATTCGGTGGCAGTTTAGTTGTGTCTTGATGAACCACAAAGTGAAGGATTCAGACAGTAATGTGACAGCAGAATGGCTCTTTAATGCTTTTATTATCAGCCTTTTAATGACTTGTGATACCAGTGATCAAAACTCAGTTTTCATCTGGTCTTTGTGTGAATTTGGCATGTTTTATGGACTTTACTGCTATATTAGGCAAATAGTGGGTTATTTATATCATTATTCAGTATTTATGTCTTTTGTGGAGCTCACCTTTTGATCTTCAAGTTTGTGAGGAGCCAAATGGAAACAATTTGGAGAACATTGAAGGCCTCACTGTTCACCAGAAGGGAGAAGCAGTAGAGAGAGAGAGAGAGACTGCCGGTCAGATGTCGTTCAACCATCGGCGACGCACCTCTTTCAAAGGGGCTGAATTGCAGCATATTTGTGTGGCTACAATAGACCCCGAGGTCACTTTGGTGCAGACTGTATCTCGATGACCATTCGATGAATTACCATAATAATATGGGGCAATTACTCACAAGGCCCCGAGGAGGCCTGATGACTTTGGTCCTCCTCTGAATTTGAATCGGGTGACGAAAGAAGGTCAAACATTTCATTAGAACATATCTAAACGTTTGAATAGGTGGAAATCAGTTCATCTGACTTTCAGTGTTTCCAAAAAAAATTGATGAATTTCTGTGAAAGTCACAATTTTTAGGCAGGAACTTGATGGTCTGCATGCAAATCCCCCCCAAAACTGAACAGTTCCCCTCCAGCCTTTGTTGCTTTTTGAATCGCATGGATTTTTTTTGCACACTTACTGTTGCTTCCAGGATCGACGAAGTAGTGCGAGCTGTGTCGCTCTCATGGGAGAGAGCATCCAAGCTCCAGTTCAACTGGTGAGTGAAGTGTGAAAGTCTGATGTTTGAAGACTCTGAGGTGAAAGTTTGAAGTCACACGAAGGAAAATCCTGTTCAGTGTGATTATTTTTTACTGTTGGTTGGAGTCCAAACTGGCTTGTAGAGTCAGAACGAGGCCTCGGTAGCTACAATCGTACCTTGGATCACTCTTAATGATCGGGGAAAGAATAAATAACCATCTCAGTACAAATCACAGAGCCACACATAGCTCAACACTAACTTTACAGTCGATTAGAGCATTGTTGTATAATGAAAGGGTCCCTGATACTGAGCCTGGTTAAAAGGTGAAAGTTGTCTCACACTCAAACAACACATGATACTTTAAGATCACAAGAGAGAGAATATTCAGCTATTGATTCGTCTTCCTCAGTAAGTCTTATCCTACCCAAAAAAAATGAATTTGTGTTCCAAACATTTGGTTTAATTTGATTCCTGTGGATCTGTTCAGTCTTGTGTGATGATGATGATGATGTGGTTTGTTGTCTTGCAAGAAACAATCAACTCTCCAAATTGGAAAACTTCTTCAGCTCTCCGCGACATGAAAATGTGTGATAAGATGCTGGGGGGAAAAAAACAACGTGCTGATGTCAGCGTTCAGCTCAGACCGCTGACGCGGGACCGTCTCGTTTTGAAGGGTTGCCTCGCGGAGGCCATCCGAGGACGCGGTAGCGTTAAGGAGCGAGTGGCGACGCTTTATGAATATGAGCTGGTGAATGCTGCTCGAGTGGTTCGTGTGGAGTGAGAGCCCAGCTGGGTGAAGAGGAAGTGGAGAGGAATCACTCTTACGCTAGTTCAGCTGTGGGGGCGTGAGGGAACACAAATGTTCAGCCGGCAGAAAGGAGGCCAGAGCCGTTACGACAGGCGGTGTGGAGGGCTGGAGTGTCTTTGAATCAGCCACCGCGGTGCTGCTGTGGATTCCCCTGAAACATCATCATCGTCGTCGTCATCATCATCATCACCACTGCAGAGAGTCACTCAAACCTGCTGACGCTTCTCTAAACTCAGAGATCTGAGTGGGAGGATGCTTCACTCTGTCGACCGTGCAGGTACAATGTTTGGTTGAATGAAGGATTTTCCTAATTTTGTCACAAGATACAAAAACAGCGATCTGGAGCCAATTGTAGGCCTTGTCTGTTAGTGAGGTGCTTTTAATTTGAAATACCTTCGAAGTCATATGACGAAATCCACAACGAGCATCACTGTCCAGCTTGTCGTTTTGGACTGAAGCTCAGCTTATCATTTCAACTCGTCCTTGATGCGCTGACAGTAAACTCTGTCTGAACACAGTAGTGTAGCGGTCAGTGGTCTCGCCTCACACTGTAGGGGTCCAGAGTTTGCACCCCGTGAGGCTCTTATTATGTAGAGTTTACATGCTCTGCCTGGTCATGCTTGTGTTTTCTTCAGGTAGTCTGGTTTCCTCCCGCAGCCCACTTTCTATATTTGTGTGTCTCTACGTTTGGCATTCGATCTGTTTTTGTCGATATAACTTTGTTCTTTCATTTATCTTCTGATTATCGCGTCCCTCCGCGTCCCTCCCTGTTTATGCCTTCCTGGCGTCCCTGAGGCGAGGACCCGCCCCGCGATTTGGAAACCACAGTTTCGACGCAGGAGTGCGTTCTCTTATCTCGTCTGCCGTGTAATGGCTCCTGATTCGCTCGGTAATAAGATGAATGATTCATGGCGAAGCTTTGATGCCTCTGTTGGCGCCCTGCTGTGCGAGCATCATCGTATTTATATTTCAGATTGGTAATCAGGGAAAAAAAGGGGGATTATTAGGGGTTATTATAAAAACAGTTTGTCACCTTCATTATGAAGGCATTTAGTCATATAATGAAAAGTTCAATTCAGGTTATTACTGAAAATTATGGAAAATAAAAGTGAGCGGCAAAGTGACTTTTAAGAAAAACTATATTTGCTTCAAAGGCGTCTAAGAGCTGATATTTGCACTGCGAGCGAAACGTTGCTCAGTGCAGCTGCATCAAGGAGAGGAGTTAAAAAACCCCCCAACCCAAATCCTAGCTTGTTTCCAGGCTGTTCTCTTCATGGTAATCTGACAAAACTACTCGGAGCGGGGTCGTGCCCACCCATGTTGAAAATCAGAAGTGTTGATAGTTGCTCCAAATAGGCGTACTTGATGGCAAAGTGAAAAACTGACCTTCCCGGTTAAAAAAAAAAAGAAGGGGGGGGGGCAAGTAAATCTATTGTTAAAACACGGGGAAAAAAGCAGAATTGTCGTGTTGGTTCTGCTCGGAAGAGCACGAGGTGGAAACCGTCTCTCACCGTGAGCGCCGAGAGTCATGCTGAACCAATCTGAGCTGAAAAAGCTTTGTGACGCAAAGGTTTGAGGTAATTCAGCGTCAGCGGTGAACTTACAACTATCATGACTTGTTTTCTTTGCCGTTCAAACCAAAGAAACAATCTTATGAGGCCATCGGAATAAACAACATATAAACAGAGGAGTCGGCCTCCCACTAACACAGCAAACAGACCGACGAAACGTTAACACGTTTTTACATTGTAAATTATCGCACGACGACACGATCTTACTCCTGTGTAATGTTTATGAGCCCAGCAGACATCACGCCACACATCATATTTTAAGGCTGCTTCCCCCACCAATGAAATGTTACGGTGAAATACCGCCGTCACCACGCCACAATTTCTGTTCAGGATCATCTCAGGCAAACAAAATAAAACTTGAATAATTACGCGATCCGACAAAACTCATCTTCAGTTTTATTTCTCTCTCTCTCCTTTTTTTTTTTTTTGCTGGCAGAAGAATGGAAATCATGTGCAAGGAGGCGATAGAGGGAGTTTGACACTGATTTCTTCACACATTTTGACACATTTCAGCTTAGAAATAGAGTTTCTAAAGATCTTTCGAGCCTGCTTGTTTTCACTGCTTTTGCAGCTTCGGAGGCCGCGGTGAAAATAAGGCTGTGGGTTGTTGTTTTTTTTGTGGTCACGTGATGCAGGGAAGCGCGCGTCGAAGCTGGCCGACGCTTCCACGTCATCATCTCGATTCTTTTCTCGGGCGTCTCGTCAGTTGTTCAATGCAAATAAACAAACCATGACAACGGCCCCAAGCTGCCTTGTTTGCATGTGTGCTAAACCCTCATTTGAATACTCTTGATTGTTGTTGTTGGCTCCATTTTCCGTGGTTGATCAAACGCATCACGCCCACAGCGCGAATGCGCAACGCATTCACGTGCCCTCGCAGATGAACGCTGGCAAATCGGTATCTTTTCAAATGGGGTTCTTTCCCGAAAATTGTTCGCCGCTCGCGCCCAAACGGAGCATCATAAGATACTCGAGAATCACGCTGGGACTTTGCATGACACGAACGCTTCGCATACCATGTGTGACCCCTCCTGAGCCTGCTGCAGTGCCTGAGCAGTCTAACTATTGATCGGTGAAGTGGAGAGTGAATCACCGGTGTGACTGCTACATGTAAATCTCTCAGTGGGAAAAAATGCTTTTCAGCACCTGCTCCTAAGTGCAGCCTGAACGGTCCGCAAGGAGCGAGTGACTTACTGCAGTTAGTGCGAGAGGTTACAGCTAATTGAGAGAGGAGGGCGAGCGGGTCAAAGAGGAAGTCTATTTGTGCATGTGTGAGGTGGAATGTTGACTTTGCTCCACCAGCGTGTCGGTGGAATTGATCCCCTGCTAAGGACTGGCAATGTAGCTCATTCTTCCATCAGAAAAGGAAATCTAATGAGTGTGACAGTGGCCGTCACGTTGCCATTGATTTGCGCTGCCCTGGCCTCTAAGCCCCAATCAGGAGAGAGCGAAGGAAGGAGAGCCGCGGAGAGAAGCGAGACACTTAAAGGCAGCATCTGCTTCTCTGGGATCCTGAGAGGCAAAAACTTGAAAAAAAAATTAAATAAAGGAAGCGTGAGATGGCAGGAAAGAAAGAGAGGAGTTTGGCCTCTACTGCCAGCGATAAAGGTGCAGCTCCGGTGGTCTGCAGAGGCTGACACCTGATTGAATAATGGGCTTGTTTGTTGCTGTTTGGCGGCAATGCTGGCTGCCTGAGCTGGTGGCAGCTTCTACACGTGTTTGCATATTTGCATGCAGCTACAGCGCAGGAATGATAGAGAGGTGGTTCCTACCTTCTGCTTGTTTGCTTATGGTGGTTTTGTGTGTGTGTGCGTGTGTGTGTGTGAGAGAGAGAAAGAGAGAGAGAGAGAGAGAGAGAGGGAGGGAGCGCGCTCGCTTGCTTTGCTGTGTAAAGGCTCACTACTCTGAAGGATTTCCAAGCACGGCTCAGCCACGGTCATCTCTATAGCAACTCCGCTCCTGTCAGGACTCTGCGATATGCTGAATATAATTAAAACGTGGCATGTAGGAGGGGGGAAGAAATTCAAGTGTTTTTGAATGAAACTAAATGTTCTAATTACATCTTATGCTTTTAAATACAACAGGGGGGGGGGGGGATTTAATTAGAGGAGGAGGCGTCCCAGTCTGTGTCATCCAGAGGGAATGCTTTGTAGAACTTGAAAGCAATTTGTTCCTGCTCTGCCTTCATTCCTCAACCCTGAAACGACTCTGATAGCGCAATGAAATTAATGTTTGGAATAAATGTTAGTGGAATTTAATAAAGGCAACCCCTTTTCACCCCGCCCCCTTCTGTCTCGTCACCCATTTCTCCCTCAAACACACTTTCTATTTATACAGACGGTGACACACCCACACCCACACACGCACGCACGCACGCACGCACGCACGCACACTCTCGCTCGTCTCCCCCCAGTCAATATGTCACAGTGTGACATTAGGATTGTGTACGCCTGCTCCACTCCACAGATTAGTCTCTCCGTTGTATGGAAATGACAAGGCATTGTTCAGCAGTTTTTTGGCCCGGGGTGGAGATGAGTTTGGAGTTCAATTTTCATAAGCGCCAAACCCTGACATCTCACAGAGCTGTGAATGAGCAATAGCAGCCGACGGGGAGTTAGGAGGCATTGCGCGGCTGCAGCCGCCCTCCTTTCCTCCGCGCAGCGCGGATATTTACCAAAAGAAGCAAACATGCGAGCTGGTCTTTGGAGACCTTTTGAAGTGAGACACAGTGGCTCATCAAATGTGAGTGTCAGAGCGCCGCTGCTGCATTTGTCATTAGGAAAATAAACCTAATTTACAGCACGCTCATCCGCTCTGCTGGATTGTGACGCCAGGATTGACTCCAGGAGAAGAGGATCAATTGGCAAACGTCTTAAACGGGAGAAGAGAAAAAGAAATGACAAAGAAAAAAAGCCAACAGTCATCACATGGCTGCCGGGAGCCCCAGCCAAACAAATGCTCCTGTTGTCTTAATGCAATTACTTGACTGAGTTCTTTTTGCCTCCAGCTAATGTGATCAGGCCTGAATTGATTTTAGCTACTCAGCGTTGGAAGATACAGAAGCCATATGAAATTACCTGACGGGTTGCTGAAGGAAGCTAATAGGTCAGGTTGAAGCTATGAACCACATGCGCCAAATGAAAGCAAAAAGATGAGCGTTTGTTTGAATATTTAAACCTGTGAACCCAGTTCTTGAAATTGAGTCCATGTTCAGTGCTTGAGAGCTGTTTTTCTCCCCACAAACTTAAAACCCATTTTGCAAAGTGTTACTCCATGAATATTACAACTCGCATGCTTTTTGTTTTTTGCTCCTTGCTAAACTTGTTAGGTGATTATATAACTCTGCCTCATCTCGATTTTTTGACATCAATTCATTGCTGTGAACAAAATGTAAAAATAAGTTAGGAGATGGAGAGTAAACAAGAAGACGTGACAGCGAATGATCAACAAAATAAACTAATTGGGACTTCAGCTGTGACGGATCACAGCCAAGCGTGTTGTTTTTCCTTATAAATTCCCTCCAGCGAAACAAAAAAAACAACAACAACCCACTCTGAGTGTTGCAGGAAAAGTATTATGACCAGATAGGTTGTCTGTTATCTCAGACTGCTTTCTGTCTTGACAGGAGTGTTTGTGAAAAGGTGATCTTGTCTTATTTTGATGTGTTGGTGCACCAGACTTCTGATGCTATATTTCTTTTTTTTTGCCCTCTGCAGACAACTTTGACAAGTTTCTCTCTCAAGTGTTTTTTTTTCTTTTCCCCCCTGTCCAAGTGAGTCTCCTCCCCATCAAGAAATTCATGAACCTTGACTGCTCTATCAAAGGAAACCCGGAAAAAAACTTGGCCGGTGGTCTGTCTCTGGTTGTCGTTCCTGCTAAAAATGGCTCTTTGCAATTAAAATGACATATCCTTGGCCTTTATCCCGTCTTCCTTCTAAAGAATCAAGATGTTCTCCACAGGGTTGCGAGGAGAGCCTGCGGTGCCGGCTAATTCATCAGATGCTGCACTGCCGTGATGACTAAAAACGTCGCCTTGAATGTTCTGGCTTTCTCCCTCCGCTTTCCCCCCTTTTCAACACATGTTTTGGCACTAGAAGCCTCAGCTAATGAGCAATTCACTGCCCTGTGTGCAGTGTGCTGCGCAAAACAACAATAATGGAGTCATAAATGCAGGAAGGGAAAAACAGAAAAGGGGGGAAAAAAAAAACAATCGCGCCCGCAGCTGTGAAAATGTAAGTTAAGTGTTGACCCTGGTGGCCTAATGGCTCTAAATAGCATCTGAATGTCAGTGTGGTCCAGAGAAGGGCAGCTCCTGCCCAAGGGGTAATGGGTAAAGCACTGCTTTGAAGTTGTGAAAAGGCACCGGGAGGGCGAGGCGAGATGGATTCGGGAGGATGTGGCGGGCCGCGGTGTGCTAGTCGCCGGTCGGGGGGGAGGGGGTCTGCCTTCGCGCTTGTTCTCCAGGAGAGGCGCTGCATCGCCGCGGAGCGGCGGAGACGGAGAAATTCCCAGAGTGCATGTAAAAATGGGACCCGCGGCGGTGCAATCCCATAAACGTCTTTGCCGATCGCGGAGGGCTCCCACTGCAGCTTGACCTCGGCCCCGCAGGATGTAAATAACAAGGAGGCAATTTCTCAACAGGGACGTCGGTAGAGAACACAACCTGTTACATCAGCGACTGTCCTTCATGTTCCTGAGGAGGCTCTGAGGATGCACATGACCCACTGTCTATTCGCGCTGAAATTTATGGTTCGATCAGACCAAATCAATCTTTTAGAGGAGATTAGACTCGGTTGTAATTTATTTATCCCAACCTGGGGAGTTCTTGAACGACCAGTGAAATTATTTGGATCAGTTTCACCTGATTTTAAACGTTTCAACTGGATGACCAATGACATAAAAAAACATAAAAATGGTTTGTTTCTTTTCCAATTTTCAACTAATTAGTTATTTCTTGCTGATACCTGAAGACATGATGAACTGTACAAGTATGTGGAAAAACAGTAGTGAAAATCAGTTTTTCTCCTTTCATGTTTAGAGGTATTGAACATTAAATGACGGGTCATGAAATTACTCCTAGCAATTACAGCAACATTCCTTTTCGCCCCCCACGATTTGTATCATTTTCAGTCTTACTGTCTGACCGCTCAAACTTCCCACCCAGAATCAAAGTTGAAACAGGAACACAGCTGTTCCACGAGCACCGTTTAGGGGGCCTTGGTGAACAGCGTGGGGTCCCTCAGATTTCAGCCTTCCCCTGGATTTTCACGGTTGTTTCCGCGGAGCCTGTTTTTAATGAGCTCTTGGGTGTCGAGGCAGCGACTGAAGGTGGCAGTCAGGACACTGGGACGACTTCCCAAAGTGCCTTTTTAAATTGAGCAACCTTTTCTGTCGCTCCCTCGACGGGCAGCGAGGAGGAAAGGTCCAGCGGCCGTCGCCCGTGAGGTGCGACTGCGCTCCTCCAACTTCCAGATGTGAACTGGTAATTAGAAAAAAAAAAAAGGAAGAAGCCTCACAAGATGAGTAAAACCTCAGCAAGGTTCAGGCCTGACGCTATTCACACTCGATAATCCTTCTCATTTTCCCTCGCATGAAGCAATAAAAGCAAGCGTTTATTCACCAGTGATGTCTTTTTATTCATCACTAAAGAGCCTGAGTGGGGCATGGAAATGAAGTGAGCGCCATTCATTGACAGAAATTGAGTGGGGCGTGTTGGAGAGGGCGACAGGTGCAGGGTTCTAGTGCTGCTCCGCCAGATCCTCTTTACGTTCCTAATCGGGCTAATCATAAAAATCATCCGGCACCGCGACGCCGCAAAGTTTCGGCTCTCCTTAATAAGCAAAACACGGCGGGATTCAGGCGGCTTCAGCCACACGCGCCAGGCGATCCGTTTGAAGTGTGTGCGTGGGTGTTTGATGCCGGAGTCAGTTTTCTTTCTTTTTTTTGTTGGGTATTTCTGTTCCTCCGCTCAGTTAGGCTTGGTTGTATTTAGGACATTGATGAAAAGGGATGGGGGACAAAACGTGGCTTTTTCCTATCTGAAGGCATTGTCTGTGTCATTGGGCTTTCAAAGTGTTTTATCAGCGCAGCACAAAATGCTTGTGTGAAATTTGCTGCGCGGGCTTTGCTGAATTGGCAGCGGAAGGAGTCTATTCTTCTCGAGATGTCTTGCTCAGGGGCGTGGAATTTCCTCCATTCGTACTTTCGCTTGATATGTATTTCCTATTTAAATTAAAGCGGCCTCTTGATGTGGATCTCATTGGGCCTTCGGTCACAGAAGGGTTATTTCATGCTTTATGTCGATCTTTCTTCCCGCTGATATCGGAGGACTTTGAAGTGTGACATTAATATTTAAATCTGCCACCAGCATCTCACTGCGGGTCACACACTTTATCAACTTAAATAGGATAGTTATATTATCACTTAGATGATCAGCTGCTCTCCTCTTTGCAAGAGCTAAGATAGCGTGGTCATTGTTCGAGGACTGAGGAATACGTGAGACGGGAAACATGCTGGCACACTTGCTCGCCGCAGGTTAGAGAGGGACAATTGACACGACTGGTGGCTGTTCGGTGGATGAATTGGCCTCGGACGCGGACCGAAAGGAAGAGAAATGATCTCAGGAATTCGAGTAAAGTCCAGCGCTGCACCTTGCTCAGGTTCAATGACACTTTGTTTTGTTGGATCCTTTTAAAAACAGAGGGAATATGTTAATTCTTTGAAGCTTCAGAGGGGGTGAAGGTTTGTTTTCACTCTGTTTTTCCCAGTGCGTCACAACTGGTTTCCTCCTTCACTGAATACTAGAAAACGCATTATTTCCGACATCTGACCCAGTCAATGTGTGTGTCGAGCAATTTCTAGATTGTTCCAGGGCCCCGATAAGCGATCATTCACACTTGCATAATGATTCACCGTGAATGAGGACATGAAAAAAATAAATCTGAATATAAGCTCTTTATGTAACACTCTTTCACTGTCAAAGTGTACAAATAGATCACACGGCGTTTGATCGTGAGTCACCGAGTCTTTGTGACGTTTATTACGAGAGCCAAAAATATTCGAATGTCTAAAACCTTTTACTGCGTATTGTCAATGAACGTTGGGGGTGTCGGTGCCTGATCCAGCATTTTGGGGGCAGTATACAACATAAAAGTGATGAATTGATTGGATTAGCTGCAAATTGACGACGTTCCCTTCCTCACTCTGAAGATTAACATAGTGCTGAAAGGTTGTAACGTCTTTCTGACATTGGTAATAAAAAAGGATGCGACACACTCTGTCACGAGAGGGAATTCAGTCATTTTTCAAACAAAAAAAAGTTAGTTCAGGTCATACTTCTTGATAAACTCAAGGGCACAACTCCTCAGACGAACTCCACTCTCACCGCCTCCGAACTTCTGCCCAAATGATGTGTCAAGACAAGTCCGTGAGGACACACGATGGTGCCTTTCTGGGCTGGAAGAGCAAAGCCACTCTTGCTGATTCCAGTGATCAGAGACGAGCAAAATCATCGGAAAAAACCTCGGCACATATTTGGTGATGATACGGAGGGGAAACTTGCAGACTGCAGGAGTTTGGTGTTGTACTGTTTTTTGCATGTCTTGTTAATAAATCAGGTGAAAGGGGCGACTTCTGTGTTGAGTCCGTGATACTTTTTGCATTCTGTTCATTAGTCAACTGGTTGGTCCAATGGAGCAAAAACAAACAGATGTTTGTTTCCTGTTTGCAATGTGTTTTTTTTTTATGTGGGTCTGATGTTTCACCTAATAATTTTTTTATTTGCTCTCATATATTTGGGTGTTAAAAACCTGTACAACAAGGTGCCGCAAGTTTTAGCTGCATTTTTAGCAGCAGCGTCGTGCTGTCCATTTTAATATAAAGTGTTTGGTTGTAACGAGTGAAACAGCCAGAATGCCTTCAGCCTGGACTGACAAATATGTATTTATTTCCATATTTACCAACGCTGCGTCTTGCCTCCCTCCCTCACCACCAGCCTTCACTCTCACTTTTAACAGCTTTAACCCCTTCAGACTTGAAACAGCTTATGTTCCATTCTCCCTTCAAGAAATACGCATTATTTTCTTGTCTCATTGTGAATCATGAGGCGCACATGGGGAGATAAAATCATGCCGCATTCAGCTCTAATGGTTTGGACATGATTTGTTAAATGCACACATTACCTCAGACGTTGATGGCTTGAGCACCTGGATGTGGTAAACATTGGGGACGTGAGCGACTCTTCCTTGCGTAACCCGACCCTGAGGCGGAGCCAGAGTTGCTCCTGCTTCTTTCCACACTTTATGCAAGCGCAAGCTCACCGTCCTCTGATTTTCACTCCCGTGTTTTTTCGACTGTCGTATGTCACAATCGGGCAGCTGCTCTCGCTCTCCTCGCCGCTCACGTGATGAGAGTAAAAGTAGGGTACAGAGGACGCGAAGACTGACAAGGACAGGTAGTAATTTTCCAGTGGTTGAGCTTGTTCCTCACCAGATGACAGCTGAATTGTTTCCTTGCACAGCGAATGATGACTTAAGCATTCGAGTAAAATGCTGAACTGTCAGACCCGCTGTAAGATGTGAACTTGGATAGAGACAAAAAAAACAAAAAACTGAGCGAGAGAAAAGCCTTTTATATTTCCAGACATAGAAGGCCCAGAACGCTTGTGGTCGAACAGCCTCTGAATACTGCATGAAAATAAAAGGACAGTCATGCAATGTTGTTGTAGAGCACTCGGGCTGATCACGCCGCCCTGCGCTCTGAGCTCCTTTATTTATCGTCTTTCTTTATTACTCCCGATCGATCCCTGCATAGCCGTTTTCTGTCTGAAAATCGATGGCCTGATTGCATTTGCCTTTCTTTCTTTAACCTTGGCTAATTTCATTGCTCAAAATAAAACCCCCTAAATATCATCCGTCTCCAAATGTCACTTTGTTTTGTGGGTAGGTGGCGGGACACGCTGGAGGCTCCAGAGGTAACAGAGGGAGCCATGTTTCTGTCAACATAACTCAGGCGCATTTAGTTCCAGTGCCGCCATTGGCTTGCCACTGAACTCTGGCATTTCAAGGATAGAAGCCGAGAACGGGGAGCGTTAGGAAACATATGGTGGCCGATGGGGGGGGGGCGACCTGGTGATTTGTGTCATGAACAGCACCCTGGAAGTCTCGGAACAACGGGGATGTAGAGGCAGCTGGTAGAATACGCACAAGGACAAGGTTAGCTGGCATCCGTTTGTCGTCGGCCCGGCGCCCGACAGGTTCATGTCGGAGGTTCTGGAGCGGAATGCAGCGCTCTGATAAGAAGCCGCCCGTTGGAGATTTAACATGACAGCCATGATTGGATTTAAACATTAGAAAGTAAACACAAGAAAGGAACTGTAAATCTCACATAGCGAGAATTCTGAGCAGAGCTTGAAGTCTTTCCGAAAGCCGCACTGTGAAAGAGACCAGCTGATGCTGATGGAAGTGGGATTATTTCATTTGTAGTTTATCTTCTTGAACACAGTCTGAAGCTTTGACCGAAATCAATTCCTGTTTACTATACAGAGGGTCATTTTTTCCCTCTCTGCTTTTCTTTCGGTCTGAGTCCACAGTAGATGAGAGGAAGCTGCGTCCACGTTGTGCATGAACGTTTACTGCTGCAAAATGCAATTTGTCAACCCAAATCCTGGCTGTGATTAAGGAGGAGACATGAAGGGGGACAGAACAAAGCACGATGAGGTTTGTTGTTGTTTCCTGCGTCCACAGTGACCTGTTACTGTGGTGTTACTGGTTCTGCCTTTAACAATGACGGTCTACCACGCTGAAATCCGTGAGGCAGCACTGAGAATCGTCTCTGTGGCTGAGTTACATTTTTCATACGTGAAAACACTTGTAGACCCGCAGAGCGGCCATCTCTTTTTTCCCTGATCACTGAACTCACTGTCAGCTTCAGAAATGACCAAAACGACTGAAGTCACTGAACAGCAGAAGACTTTTTGGCAGGAGGAGGAGGAGTTCTCAGTCCTGAACCAACTCTGACCCAGCCTGACAGTCTGAAAGACCTGTCAGTGACGGCATGTGTGCACCACCTGCGTTAGTTCACCATGTTTATAATGTATCTGCTGGTATTTGCACGTTTCTCGTCTATTGCTTTGGAACTGCGTCTTGTCGGATCAGTTCATACATGTCTCTCCAACAACGACAAACGTCCACCTTGTAGCGCGTCTTCTGGAAAAATAACAACGCAGAGAGTAAATCAGTCGTCAGCTTGACCCATATTGTGCCGACAGCTCAGCAAATGCTCCATAACTAAATCTGATTCTACCTTTTCAGCATTTTCCCCGGCATATTCAGATCTTTCAGATAGTGCCCTTATCTGTACTTCTTGTCCAATTTCAGCTTTAGGTGCTCTAGCTGCAGGATAGTGGCTGCTCGCACCTGAGTTGCCTTCAAGAAAGCGTCATCTTTGGCATCCTCGCATCAAAAATTAAGGTCGGGCTGCCTGTCCGTGACCTGAGTGGAGGGGTGGAAAAAAACCTGGAAAAAAACTTTGTGGAACACTTGGTGCTGTTGAACTCATTACACTGAGCACACAGCAATAAGTGAAGGAGAGTCAAATGAGCATATTAACATATTTATTACCTGCCCTCATCTTCCATCAGAGCCGCGACGAGGCTGGACAGTAAACAACGTCCAGAGAGGCTTTGGCGGGAGTCATTAGGAGCAAATGCTGGCGAAAAAAGGAAGCGACACATCACTGGATCTCTCGGGGAAATTATGCCCTTGACTAACAGTGCGAATGATCTTTGAGTGTTGGCAGCAAATGAGTGAACAAGAGAGCCGTTATTAACACGTCTTTGTGTGAGTGTATGTTTGTGTAATTTAATTACCCTGACGCCTGTCCAAGTCTCAAATCTCTCCTGGTGAACACTGAAAGGGAAGAGTGAGAATAGTTGCGTGTGTGTGTGTGTGTGTGTGTGTGTGTGTGTGTGTGTGTGTGTGTGTGTGTGTTGCAGAAGTCCGACGGAGTCGGGTGGTGGAGGGACCTCCTACTTGTCTGGGTCGCTTCTTCTGAATCATGGTCGGCAGATCAAACAATGGTTCTAAAGTAATTCCTCTGTGCTCGTTATATGAAGCCGCTCCTCGTTCCACAGTTGGTCGGTAATTAGATCACCCTGTTTTACATCCCTCTCACTGCCCTTGTCTGGTGAGGAGGAGGCTCTCTGTGTCCTGCTTTAATCCAACACATACTGTAGCAACACTCCTCCTAGATCTTGTGCTGTCATTTTCTTACATGCTGTGGAGGAGGAGGAGGATGACTGATATTCGGGAGCTAATTCCTGGAAGCCGGACAAGTACTTCACACTTGCTTGTTTTTGCTCTCTTGGGCTGAGGAGGCTGCTGTCTGTGTCCTGCATAAATCAAGCTCTGCCTCTTATTAAACCGTGGCCATGAGAATAAATTAGGACGGCATGCCACTGCACTGTAAACATGAACAATGGACAAGAGAAGACGGGGCTCCTTTCGCAAAGAGAATTAATGTTAACAATAATTGGTTTACTGACATATTTCTGGTACATATGTGGGTGATATGTGGCTATTGGCTAAAGAAAAGAGGTGCCAAAGCCAAGTGCGACAACTAAGAACAGTGCAGATGGTTTCACAGCTCAGCCTCCTATTTAACACTTACTGACTGGTTTATATTTGCAGCTCGTCGCGAATGATTGAGGTCGTAACGCTCCGCTGTTTGATTCGAATCTCGGGTTTGTTCAATCGTGTGTCTTTCAAATACACCCGTTGTTGTTTCTGCTGCTGGAGATTGTGGTCATGACTGATGTGTTGGGAATTACCCGTCAGAAAAGTTTCTTTGTATCTCCGATCAAGCTGTGAAGCACACACTCGTTCGCAAACACATGAGTTCCTGGAAACATGGTCGACTGGGCATTGTGAAGATGTGATCAAATCATTTGAGCAGCCTTTGATTTTGCAGCTCACAAACTGCTGCTAAATGAGATGATTGAAAGTCTGTTTTTCAGGATTGTTTATGGAAAATAATTGAGGGAGGCTTTTTTGAATGCAGGTCCTGCATCAGCCCGCTCGATGCTGTTTATGTCTCACACCAACAATTTTATACATTTTTACATTGTCTGCTGAATAGCAAACACGTTTGCATTCATGGTAAATACGATGTGGTCACAGCAGCAGCAGGCAGCACGAGCTTGACACACTGGAGCTTTGGGAACAAACAGGTGTATTTTTGCACGTTTGCAATGAAGGTCCCACATGTGTTCCCTGCATGCGAGTTGTGTGCTTGATATGCTTGCTATCCATTCGCCACCTTGACATCAGCGCCCTGACTCGTCGCCTCGTTAAATTAAGGTCACATCGCTTCTTGTGTTGCCACTGAACCTTGACAATGACACATAAATTGCCTGAGCCAGAATTGTCTGATACGGATTCTTGCAGATACTGGGGTGAAGTGACACAAATTGCAGGGTGGGGGTGACAAGTCCCCACGGGCTTATCGCAATGAGCAACACCTTTGACACCGCACGTTGTCACGTGAGCCCCTCTGAATATGAACAATACTGATTAGTGGCATTTCGTGGCTCCTTCGGTTGAACTGTCAAAGGTACTATAGCGGCGGCTCACTTTCTCTTTGGGGACGACTGTCACCATGAAAAGCCCTGTTTACAAAAAGCTGCTAAATGGATTCCTGCAGTACTTTTTGTTTTGCTTTTGGATTTTTACTGGGTACTACTTAATCCTGTCCCCTGTGTTATTTTCTCTGCTGCCTGCGCCCTTGGACATATGTTGTAAATTGCAATGTTCTCATCATGGTGTTCACCTCTTGCTGCAGTGCTTTGCTCGGTCTTCCCAGAGCATCAGAGTGAGGTCGTCGTGCATGTGTATGAACCTACAGCAAGAGCGAGCTGATCTTTGCAGCGTACCGCGCCAATTGCATTGGTAATCTCATCTAAACCCATAAAGTATTGATTTATGAGATTATAGCTGAGTTATTATGCCATTTTACCTCAATTTGAGACTCAATCAAATAAATCCAGTATTAACCCCACCCAGCCAGATCAATATGTCCTCCAGATAGCGTGTTGTAACCAATCTACCAGTGCGAGATAACAATCTACCTCAGTCAACAGAAAGCCCATTACAGCAGCATGGCGGGGGATTACAGAAGCAGATAGAAAGTCCTGGAGAACGGCGTCCTCCTCCTCCTCCTTCTCCTCCTCCTCCTCCAGTTCCTCAGAGTGAATGTCAGGATGTTGTGATGATGCTGACCTGCGAGGTAATAGACCTGGATGACCCCTCGAGGAGGACAAGCACACATGAGGCCCTGCAACGTCGTCTAAAAATGAAAACCTCCCATCGATTAAACACTACAAGCTCAATGGGAGCTTCATAAAAAAATGCAATTACACTTAATGGCTTTCGCCGTGTTGGAATGAATATCGCTGATGTAAGGGGCCTTTCCCTGTGTCAGGGCCTGCCTTTTACCGTATTATAACTCACCTCAAAAATGTTAAGGTGGATGTGACACAGGAAAAAAAGGCTGCTTGATGGAGGGATGTGTGTGAGCTGATGCAGAAAGAAATTTTTCCAGAAGCTTATAGTGAGAGAAAAATTACACCCAGAACAAACTCCTGAATTAAGTTGAATAAATGCATTTTCTAAATCAGCATTTACCAAGTGAGAGCGAAAAGCGGAGGTGACAGCTGAGCGTCACACTCCTCAAGCTCAGCTGTTGCTGTTTCCAATTGCAACTCAACTGCTGTTTATCAGGGGAACTGTTAACGTGGACGAAAAACAGATTTAATGGTCATGTTTATTAGCCATGGAATCAAAGACAAACTATCAGCGGGTGCAATAACACACGGTGTTATCGTAATTATTCATAAGGAGCCGTAAAGTTTTGTGGTTGTGACTCTCGTGTGGAAAAAAAAAGAAGAAGAAGAAGAAGCTGTTAAAGATGGGCAATCAGCATGGAGCAGCTCGCTCTGGCTCCCGTGTCCTTTCAGCTACATCCTGGTACCCAGACAGGGTTCATTACCAGGGAAGATGGCCTGCAAGTAATCTTAACACTTAACCCTCCGGAGAGCTCCATTCGGCAGACACTGCGGGGCAGAAAACTTCACGTCTGACTGGATGCATGGTCACTGTATAATGTCCCCCCATTTGGAAAGAGAAATCATTCAAAGTATAGCGTTGCGCTGAATTTCGGGGGCCCAGCTCACATATTCTCGAAGGCACGGTAAACCGAGCCCACAGCTGAAACACCGACTGCACATGTAAGATACTATTACAGGCTGCGCTGCACAACTCCAGTCTTGGATGCGACGCAATCAATCACGTAACCGATGTATTTTCCCCCCCGTCTGTATTCAGCATCAATGCAGCATTCAGAACCTTCTGGTATTTACAAATAGATACTGCAAAACTGTGAACGAAATAACTATTGTTCAATTTTTGAAAAATTAAGATTGAGTCCTAAACGCTAATGAGGTGTTTCAGGCATAAATGATGTGATGATTGCATGGCGCCGACACGCTCTTATTATGGGAGAATAGTGCCAATCAGAAGCAGGTTAGTTAATTGTTACCTGAAGAAGCCATGTGGATGTTGAGATTGGTGTAATTGGGGTTAAATGGAAGAACAAGATCAAAAGAAACTGAAACCTGTTCACAAAAGGACTTCAGATCACCAGTTCAGAGGTGGGAACTCGTCGCACCCCTCACAATTGATAAGAAACCTTTCCAGAGTCTTCTCTTCTGCTGCCTCCAATGGCCCAGACTTGGATGTGATGTTCAAGCGAACGATTAATGAATTTACTTTCATTGTAGCACTCCAACTAATTCCCCATAGCCCCTCAACTTGCATCTGAGGAAAGGCTGTTGATCTCCCATCCTTGATAGCAAAAAAAATCCCACCACAATGAAGCCAAACATTGGCAGAATTGCACAGTCCAGCAAACAAAAGTAGGAGCCTACAAAGATTAAAGCAAAGGGCAGTTTCCAAAGTCTGTGTTGTAGAACAAAAAGAGTTCCTTTCTGGTTTTCCAAAATTCGAGCAAACGAGCAAATTTCATTTAAAAGCTAAGACTTGGGCTGCCCTGATGGTTTTTGACAACACATCCAAAGCCATCAGTGCAAAGCAGAGTTTTGCATGTTAATATCACAGTCACTGTATGCTCTAGTTGCTGAATCACAGGTACAATGGGCTGTGTGCTGCTGGAGCAGAAACTCTGGCACTGCGAGGGTCAGGACTCCAACTCCAACTACAGTCAAGCATGCTTAAGTGTGCGCGCACCGTCCTGCCATTACTCGTCCGTCTCCGCAGCTCGAGGACAAACTCCTGCCCCGCGTATACGGCTTGGGCTGCGCTAGAGGACGCTCAGACTGTCTCGCCTTTACCTTTGGTCCAGACTTGGCCATGCTCGAGTATGAATAATGGAGTACGGACGATGTGAAAGCACCGGGGCCTGCAAGGACGCGGGGAGGAAGAGGACAGGCTCTGAGATGGTCACTCTTTGTGCCGGTCCTCCTCCGCCGTACACCAAGCTGTTACACTGGGGTGGGCAGGTATTTATTCAGCTCGTGGCCAGTCCACTGACACCGACAGCAAAGGTGAGAACGGAAACAGATGAGCCCTTTAAAGAAGTCCTGCAGATGTAGATAAGGTATTACACTGTGTCTTGGAGCGCAGTGCGGCGGTGGCGCAGGGAGAAGTGTGTAGGTGGATCCTGTTATATGCTACCAAAGGGCTTTTTTTCTTCTCTGTGATTACTCCACGTTTCTGCTTTCTGGCAAGAGTGAAAACTCGGGGAAACTGTCAGAAATTAATCAAGTCTAATGCTGGAAATGGGATTTCCACTCTTTAGTGTCACATGTGAACAGAATTGATACGTATTATATGTAAAACATGTTAAATAAAGAAGGAGTTGATGTATCAACAGTAGTTTAAGGTGTAACAAGTCGTGAGTTGTTTCTAATTAGTTTGTGGGAAAACAAATGGATAGTGGCCCAGATGGTGGGTTTCCTCATCCTGTTTAGTCATTCCGCTCTTGATTTGCCTCGGAGTGACTTCACATCGTCAGAACAAAGGAGCGGCAGTGTTCCAGTTGATCACGTCAATGCCAAAGTGCGCCTATCAAAGCCGTCTCTCAGCGTATGAACTTCAACCTCACGTCACCGTGCGTTACGTGAAGCTTGTGTGACCGGAGTGCATTTCTCATCTGCAGTAACGGAGCCCACTCCTCAAAGATGCTTTTGTTCTGAAGCTGAGGCCGCGTGTCAGTCTTGAACCTGCGCCGTCGGCCATGAAAGTAGCCGCCAGCCTGACGTGCAGTCGCAGACGGGCATCGCCAGACCGCGAGAGATGTGCCGCTGCCGTGGCGTCGCTCCGTCTCGCTCCGTGGTCGTGTTCCGCCGACACCCTCATTTTTTCCCCCTGTGTAGCAGTTAATGTAACTGTTGTTCAACATTTATTAGCTCGAACTCCGACACGGTCCGCTCGGTTTCAATCGCGTTTGTTTAAGAGGCACCAGAGTAGCGGTTAGTGGCGAACCCGGCAGAGAGAGAGAAGCCGGTGGTGTTGCATTGAGGCCTCGCTACCAACTCGCTACCTGGCTGTGTAAACGCTGATCAACACGGAGATGCTGGTGCAGGTACAAATGCAGAGGTATGCATTCAACACTTGGGACTGAGAGCAAAACTGAAGATTCTGTTTTTGGGGAGGCTCTGAGGTCGGAGAGAGAGTGAATCTCCTTTACAGAAAAGTTCTGTTCAAGTTTTATGGAGTTTATGCTTTCTAATCTACTTTCTATAAAGTTGGTTTTACTGGAAAAACGTTCTTAAATGCTAAGAAAAAAGCCAAAACAGAGGCCACTTTTAAGCGTGAGATGTCTTCCGAAAAGCACAATAAGTTGTGCTTGTTTTGATATTTCTGTCTTGGTGCCTCGACAGCCACTCGTTCCTAATCGTCTAAACTCCGTAAACGAGTCCGCTGCGATGTCGAAATCAAGTCTCCCCAAACTGATGAAGTCGGAACATTGTTGCCAAAAGGTCGTAACGCGGAGCAACAACGGGATTCGGCAACAGAAACCTCACAGTGAAACCAGGCAGCCAACCCTTTAAAAGTGCATTAAGTGAACTTTTAGCTGTTTCAGTGTACTTTAATGATCTTTATCTGCTCTTTGCAAACCTCGGTTCAATTAGTTTTATTGGGATCATTGTCTCTCTGCTCTGCTGTGTGTGTATGTTTTTTAATTGCACCACTGGGGATGAATACAGTTATCGAGCTCTATTGACTCAAAGGGAAAATGGCTTTAGAAAGAACACTAATGTTTGGGAACCACACGCTATAGAAAAAAAAAAGCAAACAGCACTCCTGGTTCCATTAATGCACACTCAGCAGAAAAAGACTCACAACGCTAAGTGACAATAATGTGCCAACAACCAAATTACAGAGAAAATCCCACAATAGTCTTAAAGGTCAACCCTCCTGCTTGTGTTTTATTGTTTGTGGTGGGTGAATCATATTGCTCCACCGTTGTCTCGTTTAAGTGAGACGCACCACAGTTCTGTACTGCTAAGTGTGTGAGGAAGACCCCGATTGGAGCGCGCCCTCAGACCCTGCTGCTATGTTCTTGTCGAGATGGTTTCCCATTGGAGCCGCGCTGTAAGGACCTGCTGAGGGATCGCTGACATACTTTTGAGATGAGTGAGGATGACAGCGAGTCCTCACTGCATTTCACTTCTCGTTCCACACACCTTGGCTTAATGGGAGGTGTTGGACCACGACTGCTGCCATGTTTCTTGGATCCCTTGTTCGGTGCGCTCGCTGCTCCGCTCTCTCACTCCCACTCTGGCAGAATAAAGGATACCCAGCTCATTCATCTGTCATTCCCTTTATCTCTCACTCCTCATTGCTTCCCTTGCCCTTATTTCTCTCCTCCATCCACATCATGAACCTCCTTTTTTTTTTCCCCCCACGACTTGCTTTCTACACTGTCAGTTAATCTGTCGACACTTTTTTTCCTCCTGCCTTATCGATAGGTTGGCCGGCGTCCAGATATTATACACGGTCCTTTCCAATAGCTTCGCTGTGATTGAATTCGCTCTGTCCATATCTCACCGCTCCCATCAGCAGCTGTTTCATGCCTCTGGAAGAGGACGGAGCCTGTAGTAAATGAGCGCCGCGCTCGTTCTCCATGACAAACGCCTCATTATCCGGCTGGCATGAAGGTAACATGGGATCCGTGGATCTGGGGGCCGCACGTTACGTCATTCAGTGGAAAGGCACTCCACTGGGCTGTCCTATTTAAGTAGACAAGCGGCCTCTGCAGCTACATGACTAAACTCTCGTGCCCCTTGTGTCGGGAGGGAAAAGCTGGCAGGAGGATGCGTGAAAATGGCTCGCGGCAACGAGTGCCCCTTTTCCACCTCAGAGAGAGACAGACAGACACTTTTGACAACTCCGTGTCCTCCATGAGAGACCAGACAGATCGGATCTTTTTTGAAATGTTGTTGTTTGAGGCGTTTACACACTCAGGGTTAGTGGGCGGCCACGGGGGGAGTAAGGAAGAAACAGAAAGGGGGATATTCAGTCACACATGTGAGCGTCAGTGTTGTGCTTCGGCGAGCGAGTGACGGGAGCTGCACTTAAGCTCGGACCATCTTTCAGCCTGGCTGTACATCAGTGTATATCAGTCAAGGACGTCATATCTGGCTTGACCGCTGTCCCCAAGCAATTCTTTTGGTTCTTGAAAAATGTAAAACAGCTTTCAGAGGCCTGATGGAAAGGAGAGCGGTGACACCCACTTTCCACTCCAATGATTACAGCACATTACTGCGTACCGTGAGTGTGGAGTTTAATTTTTCACGACACTTTCCCCCCCCCATCACTGAAAATGAATATTTAGGACATTGTCTTCCAAAAAATGCAAATGCATGCATGCTCGCTTCCTTTGCTGTTATGCAAATATTAGGAATCGGGCTACAAAAGTGGCGTTTATGTTGGATGGTAGGCGGGGGGGGGGGGGGGGTGGTGTTGCTTCCTCGAAGCTCCACGCAGTTGTGATGTTTTTGTCCCTGCAGTGGAGTTTGAGTGACAGCTAAATCACATGCTTTATGTGTGTCATGATTAACTCACTGTGTCAGTTTTCTTTGGACTCTGTTCCATTTTTTCCCCCTTTTTCACTCTTCCAACATCTTCAGCCCCCTCAGCTCAACATAAAAGCTGCCGTTTTATGGATATTGAACGAATGGTTGACGATTAAACTCGCAGTTGTTCAAAGAGTCGGACTAAGTTCTGCCACCGCGTTTTTTTTGTCGACCACTTCTGGAGTTCGATCTTTAGCAGGACTACATTTAAGCTGCCAAACTTTCCTCGATAACTGACTTCATCCAGGCTGGAGCCATGAAGTAAACCTGCAGATAAATTGCACAATTGGCTTACCAGTCCATTGCTCGGTTGATACAAACACACAGGCTCAATACACAAACACAAATGGTCGAGTTAGAGTCCCCAACTCACCGCGTTGCTGTCATGGCTCCACACACACAAGAGGCAGAAGACAGAACTGGGCCGAGTTGCGCGGTGCCAAGTGAAGTCACGCCAAGTAAAGCTGATGGTCGAGCTGAGTGCGAATCCCGTTTATTCTCAAAACCTTTCCTCAAACCTTGAAGGACCCGTAAACACAAAGTTTGTATACGATACTGTCAGATTCTGATGTACAGCGATTAAGAAAAAGCGTTTTTGTGTCAGTTAACAGTGGAAGCGACAAAAACATTCAAATTCTACTTTTGGCTGAGTGCACCGCTGCAAGAAACTGCAGAGACACTCACAGATTATCGTGTCATAGCATTAAAAAACAAAACCAGGACTGGCAAACTCTGGGAAAAAAAAATCTGCAGCGATGAATAAATAAACACCTCTGTCCTCCGTACAGTATTCTTTTCCAACAGAGTCCCTAATGAAGTTCGTAGAGCACACGTTTTGTGAATGACACGAGGAGTCAGCCGCTGGGGCTTGATATCCACGACTGTAAATAGCTGTTGAAGGATCTGGCACAGCCGGAGCCGAAGGGTGAAAATCCCGATGCATTAAACTCACATTTACACCTATGAAGATCTGAAGCTGCGTTCTACATCCTCATCGTCCTCAGTTGCTCAAGCTTTCAGTCTCGCGTTCTCTCCTTGTGTTTATTTTCTTTTTCTCACGCTGCATTGGTGGTGTTAAGTGTTGGAGAATCAAAACGCATCTCCTGACTGTTTTGATAGTAACAAGACGAAAGCGATTGCTCTCTTTTGTTCCTAACAAGTTTGACTGGAGGTTTGTTTCCAGTGTTTCTCATCATTCTTACTGTTCGCATGTTGAGGAAAAAAACCCCCATAGCAATAACTGCAAGAAGAAAACGGAGTTATTGAAAGTACTATCACAGAACTATTCATTCATCCATCCATCTTCTATTGGCCGCTTTATCTAAAGAGAGCAGAGGCCCATTTGGGACGACACTGAACGATTGGGAGGGCACGCCCTGAACAGGACACCAGTCCATCACAGAGACACAATCATACGCACGCACACTTGCACCCACACACGCACGGGTCTTCACATTGAACCCAAAGTACCCACAAAAACAAGAAATGTAAACACAGAAAGCCTGAAAACTCTGTTCAGAAGAACCTAAAGTTTAATCCTCGCTGGATGCTCTTGATGTGAGATGACAGTGCAGACCACTTTTCCACAGCCTCCGTCCTAGTCTGCTTGACCTTAACTTCTTATGTTTGTGGAAGTTTTTGCCGCATGTGCAGCAGCAGGATTCATGCTTTTAGTGTGTCTAACTTCTCATAAAGACCTGGGTGAAGCAATTTATTTATTGGTGAGATGCATTTTAAAGCTGAAACGATGTTTGTGAACTTTACACAGAAACACCGTTTGGCAGCGGGTTCAAACCAGGACCGTCTCCATCATCCCATCTCCTTTTTTTTCCCCAACAAAAATGAAAAGAGATTTCTCTAAAATTTCCCAATGTGCTTTCAAACAGAGTCCAATTGCTGGGAAGTGCTTACGGGGGACAAAGTTGGCGTTTGCTCTGCATGTTCTGTGTTATTCAGCACAGTTTCGGGCCCTGAACTCTGCGTGGCATCACAATGAAAGGCACAGTCACAGCTTGAGCGTTTTAAACTTACATGTTGTTGGAACAAGTGTGTTTGCTGTATCTTCTTGCTGGCATTCAGGCCACAAGCTGCAAGCTTTCATGTCATGATTTCATGTGCAGATGCCTTGTTTCTGTGCAACCTCGAGCTGAGGTCACACATAAAGGTGAAGCCTGAACACTTCTCAAAAGAAATTTTGCGGTGTTTCTGTATTCACTTGTGTTTATTTTCTTTTCTTTTCTGATTTTTTGTCCACTTTGGTTCCTCAGTCAGAATTTGGCCTCGGACTTGCGTACACTCATTCGCCTCATGCAGCGTTGGTATTGTTTTCGTTCTCCCAGTGTTTTCCATGCAGCCTTTATGTCCAATTCAATTTAATTGGATATTTGTTGTTGGGGGTCTGTTATTGCCAATGTTGTGCTTATGCCTTAACACTCATTTGTGTGGCCGTGCAAAAAGCCGCCTGATGTAAATCGAACCCACGTTGTGTTATGCAGCCTTTTCCGCGGCGCGCTGGGAGTGAGCGCTGTGGATGTGAACCTGAGGAGCTGCGTTCACCCCGTGAGGTCTTTAGAGTTCAAGCCAAGCGCCGAACTTTTCTGACATATCCCAGATTTGATTAACCTTTCTGTCGTTATTGTTTCCGCATTTCGGCAAGATTTACCATTTGAACATATGAGAGTGAAGTCTGATGCTCGGCGCAGCTTCCTGCTTCGCTCCTTGTCCGTCTTCATTTGTGCTCTGGTATATTTGCATATTTAACATTATCTTCTTTTCTCACCCTCACCCTCCATCCTCCCCCCCGCTGTTTCTCCCACCGGGTGGTCCTGCTGTAACTAAACGAATATCTGTGGCAACCTTTAATCAGACTAATGTCTCCACATTGAACGGATGATTATGTGAACAGGAAGATTGAATTCGCATAGACAGAGGCGTCTGAAAAAGCTGTTGTGCTGGATTCGGGCTGTCTGATTTGAAAATGAAAACTGTCTCTCACTTTGTTTCCCGCACTTGTTGGAGATGCTCCGTCGGGCTGCTTCATTTAGCTTTCAGTCTGACACCCTTGCGGGGTCGTTGCGGAGGAATTTACCATATTGAATCCATTAAACCAATGAAATATCCTGTCAGTCAAGCAAATGTAAACGAACATACCTTCCTACATAGATGCACAATAGCTACAGTTCAGCCATCAAAGTGGCAGAAGTATTACAGGCGCGATGAGGAAAGACAATAAGTATAAAAGAATATTCTATTTCCTCATATAAAACTATAATGTGAATTATGAATGCCACTTACTACTCTGAAAATAGTTCAGCTCCTTCCCTCTCTGCTGGCTGCTTGCTGCCAGCTCGGCATTAAACTTTTATGTCTGTTTTGAACTGTTAGG
This sequence comes from Malacoctenus gilli, assembly GCA_032164315.1. Taxonomy (NCBI): domain Eukaryota; kingdom Metazoa; phylum Chordata; class Actinopteri; order Blenniiformes; family Labrisomidae; genus Malacoctenus; species Malacoctenus gilli. The sequence goes on along the minus strand of JASSRZ010000049.1, from coordinate 11,128,362 downwards.
GAGTGCTTTCTCTTTTCTGCCAACCTCTGCGCTACACACACACACACACACGCGCGCGTGCACATGCACGCTCGCACGCACGCGCACTAGATTATTGGAAATATGACACACCTCCAAGCCAACCTGTTTGCTGACAAACTTCCTCAAAATCTCTTCCTCTTATTCTCCCTTCTCCTCAGACACTCCTGCGTTCCCGGCCTGTCTGCTCTGTGAACTGCCCCAGATAGGCTGCATCAGAGTGGATTAATACGGTTATTATGGCTGGCTAATGGTCGGGGTGTGAGGCTTGGAAGCAGAGAAAAGACTCCAGTTAGCGTTGCCGCCGCCATCGAACCTGAGGCCAGGATATAGGTGCTTTGCAGGGCAGTTTTGTGCCAGAGCAGAAAATGAAATCTCGGCGAAAGGGAGAGTGGGGGGTGGGCGGTTGGGGGGGGTATTGGCATCCAGCCCAGTGCCAATAAAGGATAAAACTCCAAGAGACAGCTGTTAAATGATGCACCTTTTTTCAGCCTCTTATCAAATCTGCCGCTGTACACTGGGGAGGACTCGCTGACCCTGTTTCCTGTATTGTAGGTCGCTGCCCCCCCCCCTCCTGCCCCGTGAGGAGAGGAGACTGTCACCGCCTCTGCTGCTGCCACCGTCGCCGTCCCTCCGCAGCCAGGCCTCGCCCCCCTCCCCCCAACCACCCTCAACCACCCCCCACCCTTCCTCTTCCGCCGGAGCAGGGCAGCCAGGGGAGACTTGGCTCAATTCCAGGGCGGCTCTGATCCTGCAGCCACGTCAATCACGTCTTCACCGCTGGGTAACTATCGAGCATTCATGCAGACTGCTCCTGCCTTTGAATTTCTCTCTCTCTTTTTTTTTTTCCCGGGATGAGAAGCACAAAGATCTGAGATTATGGAGTCTTGTTTTTGGAATTGTTTTTCATGCTTGTTTGTTGCTTCTGGACCCGCTCATGTGTGCGTTTTTCATGTAGAAGAGGAATTTCGTCCAGCCAAGCATGCGATACACACTCCAGCTCGCACACACAGACAGGGCTGCCAGGCGCTGCAGAAGAAGTCTTTTGAGGTTTGATTAGAGGAGGCTTTTTTTGTATATATTCTATCTGGAAGACACGTGACTCGTTGTCATCTGCTTAACTGTGCCCAACGTAATTCAAATGAGCCACTTTGGTTGAGTGATTTCTTGATGGGAATGCAGATTTTAAAAGCTGCGCAAATCATTTTAATTGTGGGTTCATCACTGTGCAACACCTCTCCAAGCCACACACTCCGCGTTAGATTATGGATTCTGCAGCACGTTCAGCCAATACTTCTGGTTTCCCGGTCCGCGGCTTGAGCGTTCTGCTACATTCCCCGCCGCCTTCGACCGATACGTTTCCAGCTGCAGCGGGCAGCTGTTCTCCGCCAAAAAGCGCTGATAAGCTCCCTATCTATTACTCGCTCGGCAACAAATGGCAGATAAACAGAGATTTCGACAGGAAGTGCGGCATTCAGCACTTAAAAGTCAGATATCTCCAGAGACAGAAGGGTGCTGTATTTGATATGTTACAGATGCAGTTTTTCCCCCCCTACATCCATATCATCTTAATGCCAGAAAGTGACATTATAACGCTGCTATTCTGGCTGGTTGAGCCATAAAAGTTGCTTTATTGGATGGTTTGGATGAAGACTTTAATTTCCACCTGTTCTCTCCGATTACTCCCACAGACAATTTTCGTTCAAAATGCTTTCAAATTATCAGGTAATGAGCAAAAGAACTGACAAGTTTCCGCTAATTCGGAATTCATGATTGTTATGTGAATGTTGGGAGTCTGCTGCATTCGAATAAGCAGCTGGTGGAGCTAAACCTCCAGGTGTGTGCCATTAAACCAGCACACATCTACAGAAGGAGATGGAATACTAAGAGGTATTAGCTAATTGGATGGAGATGTGACATGTTTGTTTCACTGAATAATTAAATGCTTGGGTTTGGTTTTTTTTGCTTCTGCCCCCACTGCCTGATTTATCCGATGAACTTGCTTGCCACCGTTTTCATCCGCAGTGAAGTGAAGGCTTCAGTTGATTATTTATAGTCGCTCCTTTTGAAGCAAAGTTAAGACATTAGTTTATTGCTGCTGTTTACTTCCTTCCTGTTTTCGTTGCCTCCCTCCATCTATTTTTCTTCCTTTTACTTCATGTAGTTTCCTTCTCCCCATCTCCAGAGATCCCTAAAAATGACCTGACTCGGATAATGTCCCTGTAGGTTTATTTACTCTCCTTCCCACACATAAATTAGGTCCGCATGATCACCGAGAGAGATGTACGCTATCCGCATCCTTTTGTTTTCCTTCCTGCTCTCCCCTGCAGCTCTGCTACGGTGCGTTTGATAATCGCGTCCGCCTCCACTCAGACTGTGTAGGCTTCGTTCTGCGAGTCTTCTTGAAGTTAAATAAATGGGGCCCCGGGTTTCCGCCGTGTTGTCATTTAGGTGTGTTTGACCCCCCGGAGCCAATTCAATCACTGTCTACCCACAAGTAATATCCTCCGCCTGCTCTTATCTCTGACTCCAAATTACAGAGCTTCAGCCCAGTCTTCACATCAGAGCCCACAGAGGAAAGCCAGCCAACGAGATGGGAGCTTAGAGAAGGTCATAAAAGGTAGCTGTTGGACAGGAAAAGAAGGCAGCAGCTTCTCTGCGGATGGACAGTGGGGTTGCAGCCACTCTGAGAGCGTAAGCCCACATCAATGATCAGCTTGCGCGGAGAAATTAACATTGTTCTCTCAGTCATCCACCTGGGTGTGCCGAGAGGTGACACTGCTTCGCCTTTGATTCCGGCACGTTAGAGAAGCAGCCTCGGGACTTTCAACCTGCTAAATTGCTGTCTTACGCCGAGACATCTGAGAGAAGTTCTCAAGGCTTTGTGGGAGCTCGTCTTGGCGTTTGGCACGCAGACGAATCTCTGTGCTGCGGCTTTATACTTCTCGTGGAAGACTGCAGCCTTTTATGTTATTTATCATTATTTCTCCTCTTCGAAATAATGCCATAAATACCCTGTAACCCTCTGCGCCAGCTGCGGAAATTAGCCGCACAGTCCTACGCTGCTGTGTCACAGTGCGTTCGCAGCCGCGTGTGCACGACAGTGACTTCAAGTGGCACGCACCCACACCACTGTCTCCCTATGCTAATCAAGCACAAAGTAGCATGAACAGCAATCACCAACATGTTTCCCTGAGGTTTATCCCCTTCCGAGGCGCTCGGTCCGTAATTCCTCTGTCTCGGCTGATTCACACGTATTACCATATAACCTTTGCTGAAGAATTTTATGCTCGGTGTCGTAATCTCTTTGTTAATAAACCATAAAGCGTGCGATTACTTGGTACGTCTTAAAAAGGGCTAAATATGTCAACATCACATGAGTGCTTTTAGGTTTTTAAATCCTCGTGTGAGCAGGGGACGAACCGCGAAAGCAGCGCCGCGTTAGCGCGGTGTTAACATCACTCACTGGTCCTGTGGCTCTCTGCTAATCTATGTTCAAGGCAGCTTAGTCAGTGTGCCCACCCTGAACGCTCCTGAGTGTGTCCCAGTGTCAAAGACCCACCGCGCTGGCTGCTGGGAGCATCATGCTCCCGTTTTCTCTCCCTCGCCCTGTTCCGTCGTCTTCTTCACACGGTAATTCCACTCTCCTACTCCCTTGTCACAGTTTGATCTCCTTATCTCTTCTTTGATTCAAATCTTCTGCCTCCCTCTTTTATTTTCCTCGCACTCATTCGTCCCTCGGGGTCCTGCGCGTCGGGATGAGCCCGAGGCGGCCGTGCATGTGTGCCGCCCTCCGGAGGCCTGGCTCCTGGTGCGGGGGAGCGGGCCTGAGGATGAACGAATGTGGCACTCCCCCTATCGTCCTCTCCCGCCTTTCTCACCAGTCCCCCCCGCTCGCCGTCACATTCCCCACTCCTCCGCTCCGGTTCTCGGTTTCCCATTCCACTTAGCATGTATCTCGAACTCACTCCTCTTTGCCTGTCGCCTCGGAGAATGATGGGCAATGTTCACGAAATGGGGGCGGCGGAGGAAGCGACGTGCAGCTTCTCGACAGAATTAGCTTTATTATTCGCCCTTCTCATGTGTGCGCATGCGCCTGCGCGTGTTTTATTGAATTGTAGATGGGTAATGGGTCGTTGTTTGTCTTTGCGTCAGTGTGGGAATATGTGGGAGGCAAGGGCGTGTTGTTTATGTTCGCCGCATCTCGGTGTTTCCATTTCAGGAAACAAGAATTTATGTGTGAGCGATGAGGTGTGGGTCAGCCGCGTGTGAAGGAGGTGATTTCCACATGTGCTCCCCACGGTGGCTCCGAGGGAACAACACAGCAGAGTTGGATAAAATGCCATAACAAGTTAGAGAAGTCTGTCATCATTTTGGAAAACACCTGAAATTCTCAAGATAGCAAAAAAAAAAGACAAAACACAAAAACTCTCCAAAAACACTCAAAAAACAGAGCAGATAAAACAAGTCGTTCCCGCAAAGCTCAGTCACCTCTAAATAAACATCAACCAGTTGCCTTGTTTCCTTATTTGTTAGAGATGTTTTCCAACTTTCAGAAAGACATAATGGTCTGACTTATGGCCTCACCGCAGTGAGCCTTGTTAGGGTATTCGGTGGCTTAAATTGTCTATTGATGCGACTGAGTACACGAATATCTTTATTTTTTGGCATCTCCCCGGAGTGGATTAGTTTCAGCTCTCTCTGGTTGTAGCGATTGTCGATGGATGAATGCCTGTTTTTCAGAATCTCATTCTGTGTCCATGCACATTATTCTTGCTGTGCACTTTTGTCCATCGCTCACCTGTCCAAGACCACCGTGAGCATTTAGCAACGTCGGAACAGTGAAGACAACCAGCTGAAGCTCAAACTCTTGAATCAAAAGTGACTTTGGTCACTTGTGCCAAGCGGACCGGTCTGGTCGATTGGAAATCGCCGGTGTTGTCACGTCAACATGACGCAAAACTTCAGAGGAATCTGTCGGGCACTTCGTTGACCTGAAGCGATGAAGAATAAAGTCAGCTCCGAAAGTAAAAAAAACGGAGGAAGTCCAACCCATGTCTAGCAAGTTGGATCTCATGTTGTGGCTGATATGTGTGTATGACTGTGTACAGTCTTTCACGCAAGTTAGCAGGCGCGCACTTTGTGTAAAATTAAATTCACGTCAGCAGGCAGCCGTTCAGATAAGATTAACAGGACCTGACATTTCTTTGGTTGGAGACAGATGCTTGCTCCACTTCCCGCCGCCGACCCCCCC
>JASSRZ010000049.1:11100626-11116434 GCA_032164315.1 Malacoctenus gilli | reverse complement strand
ACACACACACACACACACACACACACACACACACACACACACACACACACACACACACACACACACACACACGATCACATTTATATTTATATCTACCTATCGGGAGGGATGTATTTAGCCTGGAGTCTATTACTGGATGGTCTCTTGAGTGCTGCTGTTAGAATGAAACTGCTCGACTCGGCTTTAGCTTCAGACATTTTTATGCAGGTGCAGAAACCTTGTTGCTAATGTAAATTCAGTCTTGTACATTTGTTACACACGAGATGAGATAAGATACAAAAACAGTGCATATCAATAAGATTTTAACAATTTAAAGAGAAAAGAAAGGGAATATATGCACGCCGGAGAGTTTTAATTACTCTGCATGAATTTACATACATTTAGATCAAAACAATTTCGTTGTTACCCTTCCTGCCTGACTCAGCACTGCTTGGCGCAGTTGTGAAAAGGTACTTTGGAGGTGGATCGTAAAGAATATTTCCGTTTCCTCTGTGACACTCGGTCTATGTGACCACATGGTTTAGAGATGATTGTGTTTAGTTTTCAAGCCGCCTCACTGACAACTTACCGCAGTATCTCACGAAAGCTCTGTGTTGGGTTTTGTACCTGGTGACTATGGAGACCAGCGCAACACATCATCACCATGTTTGTCCCAGAAATCATGGGCATTAACGTGAAACTCCAAAATCTCAGGCCTGAAAGAAACATTTGGTCACATGTATTAGTCACGATGTCACAGGGTGGATTTTTAGTAGAGAAAACTGTGCTTAACTGGGCCAAAAAGGAACTCACAAAACATCAGAATTGAATAGACGTCTGAATGCGGCGCGGATCAAAAGGCCCTAAACAGATGAAGCGCAGGGCATGAGAGGCATTGAAAATGCCACCTCTAATATAATAAAAAGGAACACTGTTGTACAGGTTTCGCAAAACAAAACAAGCAGCAGTGTCACTGGAACTAAAGACAGCCGTGTGCTGGAGCTGCTCTGAATGGCCACACAGGAGGTGAGGTTAAAAGCCTGCGCTCGCTCAAAAGGGGGGAACGGCGATGAATTGTAGGAATGGAGATAAGGGTCAGACAGTTTCCCCTCGGAGTCATTCAGGTTGTTTCACTCACCTGAAAGAAAAAGGGACTGGAAAGAATGCAGCAAGACAGCGTGGGTGTGAGTGGGTTCACACTCTGAATGCTTTCTTGCCTCTCGCCGAAAGTTTCAGACTGCGTTTGTGAAATCGCGCCAATTTCAGATGGCGTTCTCCCGGCCAAGAAGCCCTTCAGATGGGGGGGGGGGGGGGGGTCCTGACCCCTGAAAGGCATTTTCACACTTAGACTCAAACACTCTCCTCAGTCTCCCAAAGAATGTTGTCGCGATGCATCTTCTGTTTAACACAAAGACTCTGCCACCACCTTGTTTTTCCACATCGCGCGTTTTGGCTCGCCATTGTCGGAGAAGCCAACGTGTGTTTAATAACATTAGCAATGCCTCTGTTGTACCCGCGTGTCTCACGTTTGTGTGAAAAGGCGCCAGCATTAGAAACACCAGGACCCCGAAACAGAAAGAGCCAAAAGGAATTCTGCCATCGTTTTCCCGTTGACTTTTTTATTCTTCTTTGAAATAACTGAATTGCACTTGTTGGTTTCCTCCTTTTGACATGTCAAAATGAATCAGTGGCTGCAATATTTACTCTTTCATTTGTAGTAGTTGCAATTAGTCTCAGGAAGGGAGCCAACAGTTGTGCTGGCTCACTGAGGAGCTTATTTCATCCATGCGATGAGAATTTCAAGGTCCTGGCAGGGGAAAGGAGCCTGTTGTAAAAAAGACAACAGAGCAACTGAAAAACACAACAACCCAAAATAGGTTTAAAGGGCAGTTTACAAACTGGCCAGAGTGCCACAGTTAACTCGAGATGCTTACTCGCCATCAGGGCCAAACAACAAGATTCCGTCTTGTTTGTAAGGTCAGACAAAGGTATAAAGATCTTGTTATGGGTGTTTTTTTACTTGTTTTTGGCTGATGCAATAAAAAGCAATTGTTTAGACTGTAATGATTTGCTCACAGTCAACAAGTTTGATCCGATGATGAAAAAAGAAATGAACTTCGGTGCGACTGCCAGCTGATTTGAGGGAGTGTGAAGCCTAACATAGAAACCCTGGTGTGCACCGGATCACCAGAGACCCTTTGAAATGTGCGTCTCGGTTGACTTCAAACACCCTTAGACTGCTATTTGATTGAGGTCTGAATGCAGCGCAGGGTAAAGATGTCTGAAGAGACCAAACACGGGGCGTGAGAGGGATTGACTTGTAGCAGATTGTCTTTGCTTGTTTCAATACATGTCTCCATCCAGTTGTGGGCTGCTTTTATCAATGCCAGCTTTATAATTCACCCGAGAAAACGCTTGGAAAATAGTTTGCCACATCATATACAAAACCAATTAAAAAAGGTTGAGACAATGTGTGAATGTAATGAGAGAAAACGATGCAATGACTTGCAGAACTCTTTAACTCGTTGTGATATGAAAACATTCATAAACAATTATCAACTGTCGCAAAGACGGTTGCTGAACTGACTTTCCTGCAGATGTTTCACCAATACCAAAGGACTCTTGAGCCTTTTTAGACCAGACTCTCTCCAGAGGTTCCACAGACTGACGCTGTTTGAGTCGACTGACAGTGTGATGGAATTTGAGGATCACTGAACCTGGTGGAAATGTGGCATTTGCCATTTTTCTGGTTTATTGTGAGTTGAATAGATGTTCATTACATGACGGAGTCGTTGAATACAATATTGTTATATTTCTTTGGGGATTTTATTCAGACAGCAAGTGCGCACACTGCCTTACTACAGCTGTGTTACGATTTTTTGCATTTGTATTTGCATTTGTGTAGTTTAGCTTCAGATAAATGTGAGGTTACGATGACTCTTCTCTCACGACTGAAGGAAGCAGCTGTGGAGGCTGGTCGCTCCCCCGTGGAGACGGCGGAGCGATCGACGGAAGGAATAAAACTCAGAGAGGCCGACAGAATAGGACGACTTTATTTGAAAATTCAATGGAACACGCAGCCAATAACGGTGCCAGTCTCATGAGGAGGAGCGGCGTGTGGGGTAACGGCAGTGTGCTTCATTACTGTGAATGACGGTTCCAGGAGCAACATGGCGAGGACGAACAGAGGCAAGCACTTGACTCGGTAACACGTCCTCCCGTGGTGTCCGAGGGTGGAGGTCTGGCGCACAGCTGCAGCTTCTGGCAGCTGGGCTGTCACCAGTGCAGCGTTTGCAGAGAGGTTCAGAAATAGCTGCGATGTCTCACAGCAGCGAGGTGGCGAAGTGATATGACATGCGTCTTAATTCTGTCCCCTTCCTTCCCTCGTCACCCCTCCCGCTTCTGCTCTGCTGTCCAAACACAAACATCCCAGGCTGAGTGAGTCGCTTTCCTGGAAATCTTCATCTGTTCCTTCACAGAATGTGCATCCTCCATGGGGGCCTGCCCCCGTTGATTACTGCTAAGCTCTTCCTCGCTCAGATCCCCTCTCAGATTGACTCCTTTCTTGTTTTTTTTCCCCCCCCTCGCTCTGTTGTTTCTCAGCGACTCCCCTCGCGTCCCTCGTCGCCGCGCTCCTCGCCGTCACTCACCGTCTCACAACTCTCCGTCTTTGTTTCTTTTGTGCAGCGCACAGTTATGCTGGTGTCAGGTAGTTTATGACAACTGGAGGCTAATGGGAATAAAAAAAAAGAACATGAGAGACACACGATACAGCGCTCAGTATCCCCCCCCGAACATATCCCGAGTCTTTCTTGGGATGGAGCGTAAAAAAAAAAGAAGAAAAAAAAGAAACGGGGGGGGGGGGGGCGTTGTAAGAGTGGAACAGGAGAAGAGAGGGAGGAAAAAGTGGAGCAGATTACTGGGAAAAGCTAACGCTCTTTCTCATGTGTTGATGTGCTACCAAACACCAGAATTGATGGCAGCACTGTGATCTTCAAAGCCTCTCGCGCTCAGTCCCTTCTCACTCCCTTGCTCCCATGTTTTCTCACTTGAGACGGGGCATATATTGGCTGGCTGCAGGCGTGAAGCTGTAGCTGCTTTAAAGTTTCCATTGCTGTCATCTCAGGCTCATGTTAGCTATATTTCATATGCTGTATTTTTTTTTGCCTAACAATTGCCGCTGTTCTTGTCCTTAATTGCTTTTTTTCGACCCCCCCCTCCCCTATAAGGAACTGTAAGTTAATTCGTTTTTTCTGATGGAGAAGGTTCTTCTCAAGATTAGGCTTGAGTCATTAAAGTTCCCCCACCACGAGTCACTATATCTCCCTCACTTCTTCATGGCTTGTATCTATCTCCAACCAGCCCATCCTCCCCTGAAAAAACAAGAAAAAAAATCATGTATTCTTCTTCTTCTTCCAGGTCTCTCTTTCCTCCCACTTTATTGATGGCTGAACCATAAAAGCCTGATGTGCAACTGTGGACAATCCACACATCCCAGGCAGAGCCGCTGCCTCGATTTTTCATAGGGGGGGGGGGGCTTTGCTATTTTTGTGCTCCACAAATACCTCCCATGTCCTGTTTTCCTGCATTTGAAAATCCCCCCCCCATTTAATCCAGTTACTGCTTCCTGCAAGGAAAGAAATGACACAGCATTTCCCACGAAGGTGTCGCTCAATATTTATCTAATCAACGTGAAATATTGCAGTGGGCCTGAATACAAATGGTAATTACATGCGTGTGGTAATATGTTGATTCAGGGTCGTGACAGAGTGATGGTATTGTTTACCTAGCTAGGTGCCTAAGGGAAGCCTTTCAGGATGGTTTATGGGTCTGGTTAAACACTTGATTAAAGACTTGCTTTCCACTGGGGCTCCATCCTCCGAGGAGCACGGGAAAGACACAGCGAGCGTTAAGCCTCGCCTCCATCATCGGCGGCACCGTGCAGCTCCTTCAAATATTTATAAGGCTCAAATTGGGCCGCAACAGTATAAAAAATGCAGGTTTTTCACGACACGATCTGTCACGTATTTGTTCATCGATTGCGGGTCATCTCCTTTAGGTGTTCGCGGACAGAAACACGGTGATACAGCCAGAGGTGGCTGAGTGTTAAATGAAGGATCTTTACAGAGGGCAGCACCTGTGTTGTTGCTTTTTTTCCCCCCCCTCGTAAGAACCACTAATCAAAGTCATCAACCGTTCAGCGTTCCTCCCAGAGCAACACCTTATCTGCTCCGATAGCAGCAGCAGCAGCGGCGGTGGCAGCAGCAGCACGAGGAGCTCTGCAGCGAGCGTTAGTGGCTTCAAACCCTGACACCACAAATCAAACACGACTTTCATGTTCATGTGGAAGACCTTGATCAAACTTGGGCTGAGTTCCCAACAGATTCTGTTTGCACAGTTGTATATTACATAAAATAGCGGGGTGGATAAATAAGAAAGTACCTGGGTGCTTTCCCTGTCCCGCACGAGTTTTCTGTCTGGGCTTGGCTGGGGATTGGACCATCATTATTTCATGAGATCTTGTCAGTGTCAACCTCGATGCTGTGTTCTGACTTCAGGATGAGTTGGCACTAAGAGGGCAAAGTGTGCTGCTCAGGGAGGAGCAGCAAATGTATACAGACATTTTGACAAGTGATTGGCTCCTCACTGTCAGGGTTTTAGTTCAAATGTGTCCCGGTTACCTGTGTGCTGTGCTCAGGTGGAAGGTATGGATGAAAGGCAGCAACCAACCCAGCTGCTGCGCGGGACAGGCGGGCAACATAGGATGAACCCACCAGCCGCTCTATATCCACAGCGCAAATGACTTACGATATTTCATCTTGACAAAACCATTAGAAAACAACCAGCACCTGTCTGACCTTTGTGGTGAATTTATGTACAATCAATGGGCTGACAAATTTACCAATATGTTTCTGCCGTAATCCTTCCTCAGAGCATGCGAAGCCCCGTGAGACCAGCAATCAGCAGGAAATATTTACACATCATGGAGGTGGTCTTTCAATTTCCCAGTTAAGCCCCGGCTCTGCGCCATTAAAAGCAACGTACAGGATACATCCTTTTTAAAGGCTTCTTTTGGATTCATTCTCTCATTAAGTCGTTCTTTGGTTCACTGTTTGAATTACTTATTCATTCTGGCCAGGAGCATGTGGTTGTATTTGAATATATAAGAGCTCTGAACCTGCTCCCTCTCCTCCTCTTAAAGTCATAAAGTCAGTAAATTGCAGACAACACAATGCACACCTGTTATTCACTGAAGTCGATGGTGGTATTGTCGGTCAAAGAAAAACAGGGTTAAAATCTGAGGGAGGAGTTTCACTTTTAGAGTCAAATTAAAAGTAAAAACTGAAAAGTTGGAACTTTTGACAACACATTTGTGCTCTTTGAGATGTCAGCTGGGGATTGTGTTGAGATGCTTGTGTGCGTTTTGCTGCCTGTCATCAGAGATCCTTGTAGGTCGGGTCATGAATGACAATTTATGAGGCTGAAAACGCTCTGAAATAATGTGTTACATCTTGGACACAGTGTACGTCCTCATATAACTCAAAATGTCGTTTTACTCATAGGCAAAACTCGGGCATTATTCACTTTTACTCATCCAGTCAAAAGGATTGAGACATCCTCTAATCGGGAGCTCAAACATCCATCAGCGTAGGGGAAAAAAGTTGCAAAAAACCTGCATTTGCTTCAATTTATTGACAATTTCAGTCGTTTACCATTTACCAGAGTAAAAATGCTTCATAAATTTACTATTTTTTTCCTCTCCAGCAGCCTGACATCTGACACCTGTTTGAAAATTTACTCTCCTGTTTACAGCAGCAATGGTTATTGTCTGCTGGTGCTTATCATTTAACAGCCCTGCCACTTTTTTCTCCGCCTCGGCCGTTATCACGAGGCTCACCGGGAAAACTCACGGTGCAAAAAAATTCCTTCCAGATTCTGGAAGAAATGATTCATCCGGATTCTTTTTTTTTGGTAGATTCGCCTGCCTTGAATGTCAGGTCGCTTCTTTCCGTCCAGCTCTCTGCCTACTGCCCTTCACTGAAAGGACAAGTCTGTCTGGGAATGGATCTGCGAGGCCTACTCAGCTGCTTCCGTTCCAGCCCGATTTGCAATCCTGTCCCACGTGTAACAATATGCAGCAAATATTGTGAGTGTAAGACGGGGATTGACGCTCCTCTGGGTGGAAATGATTAAAAAGGAGTTTATATGAGGGAGACCTTGAATTGAGGGCTTCATGAGGAGTATAAAGAAGAGGGAGTATGTTAATGCAGGTCTCAGAGTTTCACAGCAGATGAGTGCTACCTGAATATTTTAAACTCTCCTCTATCATTAGCTCTTCATTAGCACAATGAAATCCACCCTAGATTCACCCAATGGAAGCTAATCATTCCCTTCTCTTTTTGTTTCCCCTTCACCTGCCACTAATCAGCACCAGACAGTGCTCGGGCATTGATTTGGCTCTCGTCTGATCTGCTATTTCGGTTAGTTTTTGAAGAACTGAAGCGTCCATTTGCCCGTTTAAGTTGAGCTCTCGCCGCCTCCGCCGGCGCTCGTCCTACTTCCCAGTTTCTTCCCACAGTCTCTCATTTAGTCAGTGCTGTTTTGAAGCATGTAAATGATTCTTGAAACACTTTTTAAAGATAAAATTTATTTGTGTTGACAGAGAGGAAAACAGATATGACCTTGTTTACGCAAAGAGCTGCTTTCACACTGGATTTGTCCCATTTACATCGTCAGCCCGCCACAGAATCCATGTCCCAGTATTTTGTGACACAGGCAAAACATCAGTGTTGCGTTTTCTATTTTCTGCTGTAGCACTCGCTAAATCTAAACGCCCCTCGTGTGCAGCGCGCTTCCTCCGCCGTACTGCTGCGCTCCCCAAGTCGCACCGAGAAAGCAGCTCGCAGGAAGACTGCAGATTTTCTGTGGATCTCATTGTCACCTTTTTTAATGGACAGAAAGCTGCGGACCAGATCCCCCGTCCACCGGAATCTGTGTCACTCCGTCATGAAATAGAAAGTGACAAGGTTGACAGACCCGTGAGTGGGGACAGTTGAGCGTAGAGCCAAATGTCACACCACAGCCTGTCAGGCGCCTGTTTTTTTTCCTCTCTTTTTGCTGTTTTAATGAGATTCATGCTTTCAAATGAGCCTCAGTGGAGTGTTGAATCCATTAAAGCTCTTTCCCTGTTGATTTGTGCTCTCTGCCGCCTTTATTACCATGGATGTTCATCATTAGCACCTACTGGCACTCCATGAACGGTTGCCGTGTGAATATTCAGTAATTGTACCTTAAATCCCCTTCACATGTGAGAAAGTCTTTTCCAGGTCAGTCTTTTTAGCAGCGTTTTCACTTTCATTCTCACTTCCTTCTCGAAGATGAAATGTTTTGTAGGAACGTGTTACGTTTCTATCTGTCTCCGGGATCCCCCCCCCCTTCCGCCTTCACTTTATGTGAGCTTTAAATGGCCAACCTGGGAGCAGTGGAAGCGGTTATGAAATCGTGATGACAATACTAACTCGGCCCATTCATCATCTATACCTGATTTATCTAAGGCAGTGTCAAAGGGAGCTGAGGTAGATTAAAGCAGACTCTGTGAATGGCAGATCACACCCTTGAAAGATAGCCAGTCCACCACAAGGCCAGCACGGGAAGACTGACAAACGGGCTCACACACACACACACACACACACACACACACGCACACACACACCCACACACACACATTCACGCCAACGGCTAAGTTGGAGTCACTTAAGCAAACAATTAGGCAAAGACATGTGTCTTTAGGGGACGCCAGAGCGCCATGAGATGACGCGCAAAAGCCAAGCAAAAGAGGCTCCAAGCCTGGAAGTGAGTCAGGGTCTCCTCGCTGTGAGGAGATGAGACCCAGCACACAGCTGTGAAAATTGATTGGATTTGTTTTTCATGCAATTAGAGAACAGAAAAAAAGCCATTTGATTCAGTATCATAATTGAAAAATTCACAACGACACCCAAATGCAAACTTGATGCCATGAAAAAATTGAAAATCGCCGCTTTCGAAAGAAATAGTTCCACCAACACGATTCGTTCCGAAAGTGTTGTTCACAAGATCACTTCACAGTGAATCAAACTGATACTGTTGCGATACAACAGCCACAAACAGCTCGTGCAATGTCGAGTGTCTAAATATTGTGCTGTTGAGGTGATAACAGATTCTTGTCAGTAAGTGTGACTGTAAGAATCTGAGAGTCAAGCTCATTTCTTTTGGTGTGCTACGAAATGTGTGTGCAAAAACATGCTGAGATCTTCAGTTCCACTGATTAGTAAATGATTTAAAGTAGATAATATATCATGCATTACTGTGCAGTTTGATTGATTGTGCACAACTAAAACTCAGACAATGTGTTATTCATGTTAGTTTGAAGCTTCTGCTGTCTCGGAGTGAATTCTTTGTGGCCCGGCTTGTTTCACAGCATACAAATGTCCAATAACCTTTTCACAGCAAACTTGAATGCATCAGCTTTTTTCTTCGTGACTCTTCATCTCTTCAGCGGCTCCTAACCGCTGCACTGTCTTTCGCAAATGACTTAGTTTTGTTGAGGAGCTCGCTGGATCGGACCGCCGACTGTGGCCGCCTCGGCCGCTTGCTCCCAGCATCAGCTCGTTGCTCCGGGGATTCGATTGTGAGGTTCTGGATGACGGCTCTTTAAATGAGCAATTAGACTTATCGTGTTGGAGGACTTCATGTTTTTCCATCTTGGCAGTACATTTCATTGCATGTAGCGATTTCAGTGTCCTCCATACAGCGGACAGTGCTTCTGGTTCAGCATCTAGCGAACACATGATCCTCATTGGAGCGATACCGATACTTTGAGAAACGATGAATGTGAGCTGGTACTGATGTGGCGGTTGATGTATCACACATTCTCTTCTTTAGTCACACCTCAGTTTCTTTTTAGCTGTGAGAATCTCACGCCGGTGCTGCTGCCCTCCAGTTCTTCCTGGGTGAAGGTGCAACTTGTTCAGACGGATTCATAAAATCACATTTAGAACATTTTGTAATTTGGGACTCTTGTATTAAAATCCACTTTCCACTGGATAATGCATTTTTCTTCTTCTCGGAACGGTTTCAGCTCGACAGTGCAGAATAATGTTGGTGGAGTTTAAAACTATCAGACTGTTTTCACATTAATCTGCTGAAGGGAAAAGTTTCTCTGCACAATGAAAATCTCATTTTTTGCCGGGTTGGGTTACAGGCAGGATGATGGCAGGAATAAATGTAAAAGCAGCTGAAGTGGGCGACGCTCAGGGAGCAGAGGTTAAAGTTTACAACACCGACTCGTGCTGCAAATAACACAGTCTGAACCCTTCAAAGAGACGGAAGGAGTTAGTGTGGACATCACGTCTCCTAAAATAGTTCAAGATTTTCACTTTAATTAAAAACGTAACCTTTTTTTAACACTTCTCGTGATGTTGCTGTGACAGAGATCTTTTAATGGCAACTTTGAGTTTTCTCTGCTCACTCAGTATGCTGTGCAAAAATGTTACTGCAAAGAAAAACAACATTAGTTAATGGACTTCAGTGCGAATAAAAGTGGTATGATTAGGGTGCAAATATTTAAGTCAAAGCTAAAAGCACATATTCAGGTAGAAAAAGGTCATACTGTAGAAAAAGGTCATACTGAAGAGAACAGTAATTAAATTTGTATCTTTTTATAGTTTTTATAGTTTTTAATTTCCATCTTTTTATAGTTTTTAATTTCCATCTTCATGCTTTATTTATTCAATTTTTAAAAAAAATTTAAAGTTGCTGCCTCAGTTCTCAACAATATCGGCTGGTTCATGCATTCACTCTGTGTCTATACTGCTTAAGCCAATTAAGGGTCACAGGAGGTGTTGGAGGTGTTCCCAGCTGTCATTGGGTGGGTGGGTGGGTGGGGGGGGGCACCCTGGACAGGTCACCGGTCCATCACAGATCCAGCTGTTTCATACATGCAGTGTTAAGCCACAGCAGAATTCTGGCTTATATTTTGCCTTATTTCTTTTCGTTGGCTGTTTTGGCAATGATGAGCCAAATTGCATGGGGGGGCTGGTAAAGGGTGAGTAAATAGAAGGAGCATCTGGTGTGTCGTCACAGTAAACTGCTCGTTGTCGCGGAGCAGAGTGGGATGGCAGAGCGCTGGTGAGGCGAGCAACAAAGGACCCTTCCCCAAAAAAATCACGATGCCAAAACTGTTGTGACGATGTGCTAAACGAAAATTAGAGAAAGCTGGAAACACAAGTGGATGTTGTTAACCCGCATCAGTTTCGCAGTCGCACACTCTCATCATCAGATGTGAGTGTCTTTCTGTCTGTGTGTTCGCGGGATCACCCTCAGTGTTCAGGGCGGATTTCAGTGACATTTGCGGGGTGCTGGAGGGGTGGGACGAGAAACAGATGATTGAAATTTCTGGTCATCTGCTGGTCTGACATGGCATTTCTGTGCTGAGTTATAATTCTCCACAATTAAAGAGTGCGAACCCCTTTTGGAGAAGCCGGTGTGCAAAAGGTTGACGCAGATGAGTTGAACAGGTGTCGGCGGCCGAGTTTTTGCGAGTTCAAGATGTGTTAATGCGGCATGACTAGAAATGTTTGAATGACTCACAGGATCTTGTTTGTGTTAGATTTGGAATAAAGTATGTGTTCATGACATTTGCGAGAGCTTTTGATTCAGTTTTTATTGACATTTAACCGATTGTCGAAACCTCTTTGGCAAAGGCCGTTGCAAATCACCTAATTTAGTTTGCAACATTGCTTTGTTTGGATGTAAAAAGCAAAGCTTGTAATGGTGTGGTAATAGGTTAGGAGAGAGGACATGAACCTTGTGGGAGCACCGTGAAAGTGTGAAAAACAATGCGGGGAAAAAACTTCATGAGGAGGGTTTGGTTGTGTTTGGTGCAGGAAGAAAAGCATAACAAACATCCTTTTCTTGTCTTAAACTTCAGCTGACTCTCCAGCTGTCTGCCGTCGCTCCCGACAGAATATCTCATCTCACAGTGGAGAAAACTCATCTTAATTAGCAGGGATTTCAACTGGGATTTGCTAAATTACCTCTTTTTCTAAACCAGGCGTTCCCTCGGCACACATCACTGCGTGCTGGAACGCTACGACAGCGTTGACTTTTAATCAGTGTTGCTTACACAGTAATTGTAAGGCGGTACATGCATTTCTTTGTGTTAATTTTCTTTGATTAAGTCTAAACACAGAAGATGCACTTCTCAGAAAATGAGTGTTTCAAACACGGACGACAGTCTTAATGTATTAACTTTGATTTTTTTTTTTGTTTGCGCACTTCAAACAGAGAAGCACGGGGGCCTATATATGAACCTTTCAGAGATGAATGGGATTATGTCCCGGCTAATCCCCTAAAAACTCCCTTTGATACAATTATGAGGAGCTCACTAAATAATATGTTTAAGATATGAACTGATATGATTTAAATCCTCTTTCATCACTCTGCTTTCTCACTGCGTTCTTGCAGCAGTGTGCATGTCACAGGGACTGAAAGGAGCGCAGACAACCCAAACACAGCGCTTCATCACTAAACACGTTTGTCAGAACGTTTATAGGCCTTAATTTAGATTTATAATAGTTTTCTTATCAGCTAAAGCTCAATTATATCTAAGTCCATCATTTCTAGAGCTTACTGGTTGTTTTTTTCTTTTTTCTTCCTTCTCTTCTTACATCTGGTTGCAGAGTCTGGAAGCTGCTCCTCTGCTCTTTCATCACATGTATTTTTCAGGCTGCTCGTTTAAGTTCCCCAAAGGTGTGTTCAGTCATTCAACCGAGAAAAGTATCGCAATCTGTGAAGTTAATCACCTTTTTTTGCTTAAGTGACGAGCTTTAACATCCCCAAAATGACCCAGGCCCATTTTTCTAATTCCCTCACCGGTAATTTCAAGCCTCGTGCACCTCTGTTTTTAATTTGTAACTTTGATTTATTCCTGCTTGTCATTGCCAGAAACTATCATGCAGCGAAGGAGCTTCTTCTTCTTCTTTTTTTTTCCCCTTTTTTGTTTGATGAAAGATGAAGTATCTCAACTGTCGCCCCGCATCCCTGAAATAGATTCAAGACTGGAAGAAAAGTTCCTTAAATCTTAACTCTATTAAACTCTGGTTATCAGTCATAAACATAGCTGAACAGAGGAGTCTGAGGGCGGATATTTGCATGCAACTTGCGCACAGATTGAAAGATATAACAGTTCAGCAGGCCGATTGTAAATCTGAATGCGAGTTTTTCAGCTTTCATTAAAGGTTGCGGAGCTGTAAATTCAATTTTCCTGAAAATAAAAGGCCAGCAGGAGAGGCCAAGCCGACTCCATGAAATATAAATGGAAGTTTTTTACAATAGGCTCATTAGGATGCCGTCGGGACCAGTGGCATCAGCAAAACATCTGATTGAAATGGACATTTACCTCATGATCTCTCTCTCTCTTGCTGGCGGAAGCTGTTTAAAGCGGAGACAGCTCTGGGCGCTCGACAAACGTGGGGGGGAAAAAAAACCTTTTTCGAGTAATTTTATTTTTTCCCCAACACTGAGATGAGATATGTTGCCGTCTTCAAGAAGGTGAGGAAAAAAATCTGGCAGAGAATCGGATCATTTCAGCGTTTATCCTTAAAAATGTCAACCTTTTGGAAATTCATGGCATTAGATGACAGTAACATTTGGGGGCTTTTTGAGTGGTCCAGTCGCCTGTCTTCCCATCCCAAAGACGGTGGTTCAATCCACCATCTGGTGAGGCGTTTGTGTGTGTGAGAATGATTGTATGCATGAACGGATGAACGATGGAGGATAATGTACAGCATGTTGAGACCTCTCAAGCATTAAAACCCGCATCATGAGTAAAAATCCATTTAGCAGCTAACGAGTCAAATGTTTCCTTCTTCGCGAGTTGATGTGAATCAAAACTGAACCTCAAAGAGAGTTTAAGTTGGTCAAAACTTCACCTGTTTCACCTGAATCTCCTGACAGTTCTAAATGTTGTGATTAATCCACGACATGCATTAGTGGGCATTTGTTTGCTCCTGTTGCAAGGGGCAGCTTTGTGAAGTGGTGATATATAAATCATAGCTGAGCTCCTGAAAGTACTTGAGAGGACGTGTGAAACGCTGAAGCTTCGCTGGATTCTGCGTCTTGCAACCTGTTGCCCATTTATAACAATGTTCCTCCAGCTGCCTCTCCATGTGTTTGCAGCCTTTCTGTTAATACCATAAAAAGTAAAAATAAATTTACACGAGCTTTGACAAAGTAACTCCCATGTATTATTCTGTTATATCATGAATTATGTATGATACACAGTGAAATATATTCGACCTTATTACAATCATCGCATGTCCCGGAGGAAATGTCATAGATTATATTTATAACTGTAACCCGGGTGGAGGTTCTGGTGGATACGATGGATTCACTGTTGTCGCACATCCGTCACAGACTGTATTCATCATGTCTGTCCTGTCAGTTGCAGGCTCTTAAATCAGTTTTCTCAAATGGGAAATTTACACTGAAAGTCCATTTCTCAGACCAGGAATAACTTGTGTGAAGATCTACGTTTTGTACAATTAAAATCAATTGTGGTATCATGTATGTTACGTCTGCCCTCTAAAAATCACTGTTTATCGCAGGTATTTTTCAAGGCAAAATAGCTTTGTTTTAAAATAAAGAAAAATGTTTCAAGGAGAAATTTGA
This sequence comes from Malacoctenus gilli, assembly GCA_032164315.1. Taxonomy (NCBI): domain Eukaryota; kingdom Metazoa; phylum Chordata; class Actinopteri; order Blenniiformes; family Labrisomidae; genus Malacoctenus; species Malacoctenus gilli. The sequence goes on along the minus strand of JASSRZ010000049.1, from coordinate 11,101,746 downwards.
ACTTGAAAGTGCGTTTAAAAGATGGACATTTCTCTTGATATTTGTATGAAACTCATTAACAGAGAAACGGACCTGAATGAGATGAATTTTCAAAGAGAATTTTTGGGCGCAGATCAATGACGAGTGTGTGCTCTGACAACACACGGCCATCACAGTGATAGCGCCCCTTTTTGACAGTCTGTTGATACTTTACCGCCACTCCAGAACTGCTTCAGCTGAATGCGAACTCGGATTCTGCAAAGCTGAACTCGACTCCAACCTGCAGCCGAAATGATGGTTTAAAAAAAAAAAGAAATCAGCCTGGGTCCTATTTCACTTTCTCATCTCACATCAATGCCGCAGCTTTTCAGGACAAGAAAAACGAACGGCACCATGTAAATATAATTAAGTGTGTGGATGCTATGTTTGCTCCAGGGGGGAAATTACTCTGTTATTGAAGAGATAATAAAGTACGAAGGGTAATGAAATATCTGGTTAGAGGGCAAAACACTGCAAGCATGACAATGTGTGGTCGTAATGGGTGTACAGGAGGAAGATGGCAGGAGGAGGGCAAGTGAAAGACTTTTCTTGCTCCTGCTGTTCTTTTGGTTGCTTCCAATCACAAATCACTGTGCCACATGTCTGCTGACAAAAGGAGTCAAGCTTGGGGGGATTGTGACGAAGTTTCAGGGAGGAAGACTATGAATTTGACAGCTGCCTGGCTCAGCAGGGGTGCAGGGGGTTGCAGTGATCTAGCTGGTAGTCCTCTGTGTGTGTGTGTGTGTGTGTGTGCGTGCGTGCATTTTCGTGCATGTGTGTGTGTCTGTTTGCGTGTGTGTGCGCATGTGAGTGTGCGTGTATTTCACTGTGCACCTCTTTGCATACCTACTTTTTTAACGGACAAAATATTAGAGCGGCTTCCTCGAAGAGTGTGTGCGCGCGCGTGTGTGTGCGTGTGTGTCACTGGAGCTCCTCCAGTTCCTCCAGCAGTGTGTGACGGTTGCAGCTGTGAGCAAAAGCTCAGTGCGCTCATCCTGCATCAGCAGCAGAGAAGGACTGAGAGCTCGAGGGTGTGTGTGTGTGTGTGTGTGTGTGTGTGTGTGTGTGTGTGTGTGTGTGTGTGTGTGTGTGTGTGTGTGTG
>JASSRZ010000049.1:11075797-11093380 GCA_032164315.1 Malacoctenus gilli | reverse complement strand
GTGTGTGTGTGTGTGTGTGTGTGTGTGTGTGTGTGTGTGTGTGTGTGTGTGTGTGTGTGTGTGTGTGTGTGTTAGCTGGGGGGCGGCCCTCGTGGCCGGGATGCCACTGTGTGCCGTGCCAGTCCACAGTGGACGGTGAGGGGCAGGAGGACGGGACCGAGTGCCGGAGACTGAGGGGAGGCGGCCCGCACCAGACAGGAGACATGAACCTCTGCTGGAGCGAGATCAAGCGCAAGTCCCACAATATCCGGTGAGACCACGTCCACACTGATTTTGACTGAGACGCAGGCGGTTTGTAAGCTCTGAAATGATCCCGAGTGTGTCGGGGAAGAAGGAAACAGCCCTGACGCAGGACTATGGGACGGTTGAGCTGTTTGTCGCTTGCTGCGCGATGAAAAACAAAATTGCTGATTGCATTTCTAAACCTGCAATTTTTTCCTTTCTCAAAAGATATAAATATGCTAATTTCTTTCATGACTTTGTTAGGGAGCGGCTGATTTCCCAAAGATGCATCCAATCAGTTTTGCAGTTTGCCACCGACTTCTTAACACCCCCTGGTTGACTCCGATTCGTCCAGTTCACTGAACGTTTGTTAAGCTGTGTAGCTTTGGCTGAAGGAGCTAAAAAGATTCCTTAGATGGTGACAACAAAATGGGAAACAGACGGCTCCTCCGATAAAGCATTTTAACTCCTGTTTGTACACATTGATTCGATCTAAATTTGTGTAATTTCATCAGTTTTAAAAGGCTTTTGGCTTAACCATTGCTCATCCTGTATGTGTGTATTCATACTGACCTACAATATCAACAGAGCACTACATGAATGGAAACGTGCTTGACGCAATTATTTTCAAGTCTTATTGGTTGGGAAATGTGAAGAAACTATGTCCACTCAGTCACGCTGAGAAGTCAGAGCCACTGATGTGTCGCATTACTATAATTTATGATCTTCTTTGGTTTCTTCTGAATGATTCGTCTTCTTGCTTGTACAGTGTTCAGGCAAGAAAAGCACCATTGTCTATTAGAGTGCCGTCACACAATAATGCATATTTCAGTACTCCTTCCAGTCAGCTTATTAATTATTGATTTAATACGGGTTAATACTGCCATTGCACAAGTAACACTCGAGAGGTTTGCCAGGGCAAAACAATTAAAGTGCATTAATGTTATTCTTTGATGCTTAATTGGAAACCGTCTGAGCTTGCTGCGTTATTTCTGTTTAGTCAACTCGACTGGCTTCCTGTTTAGACAATTGGCCCTTTAATTGCTTACTTGACCCTGATATATCTAGGAAATGTGAGGGGGAGGTTAAGGAAGGATAGTTGTTAAATTGGGTAAGACAGTTTCCCCTGCAGTCCCGTGTAATGAGATCACTATGGATGGCCTGCAGTGGCTGCACTCTGACTTCATCAGGCTGAGAGAGGAAGGGAGGAATACAGGAGGACGCTGATAGAGAGAGAAAGAGAAGGAGTGAGAGGGGGGGGGGGGGACCGACAGCTGGTATTAAATCATCACACGGGAGAGAGATGGGTAGCAGGGAGATGGGAAGGGCAGGAAAGGGAAGAAGAGGGGCACGAGGATAAACCAGTGGAGGAGGAAGAGCCTCAGTGAAAAGCTGTCTAACCTTGAGGGGGGAGGGGGGACGGGGGGGATGTCCAGAGGAAACGTCTGGCCGCCTTTCATACCAGTGGCCGGACGAGTGCAGGCAACTGGGTTTTTTTAATGGCCTGTCTGGCATTGATTGACAGGCGGTCGAGGCTTTGTTCCGATGAAAAGCCTCGGCGGCTTTGCTCGATCCTTTAAACTGTCCCACATTATCTCTCTGCCGCCGACTGAAAGTAATTTCAACTTCTCCTGTTGTACTTTTGTGCTAATTTCCCGAAGAAGACGTCGCTGCTTGAGCCACGCACTGAGCCCCGAGCCCATAATGAAATAAGTGCTGACGGTGTGCAGCTGTGCTGTTAACCTCTGCCCACTGTGAGTGTTACTCAAGTGTAGTAATACATCATCCGTTAACCTTTGAAATAAAAAAGTGTTACTTCTCTTTCTAGTAACCCGTGCAAAGTAATTATTGTACTGCTTATGAAATATAAACAATATGCAACACAATGCATTGCCTGATAAGGGCCAGTTTACAACAGGAAGAACATCGCAGCAATTCTCTCTGTTTATCGACACGTTTATATCTTTTAACACTTTAATCGCGAAGAGCTGTTTAGATCTTCAACCTCAGCAGCTGGAGGACAATCTGTGGGTTTTTTAGCTTCTTGTCCGATTCAACCTTTTGTTACGAGTCTGTGGTTCATTCAGCGGAAGTGACGCACGAGTGAGAGTTTATACGGCAGAAACATTAAAGTTACTCATCAGATAACTTGATTCTGCTGCCGAAACAGAGTTTGGGAGCTTCTACCAACGTCATGGAAGTTAACTGGAGACTTATTTTAGACTCCTGTTTTAAGTAGTGTGGGGGAGAATGTTCACTCTCTGAAGGAATGGTTTCACATCTGAATAAGAGTCCTTGGATGAGTGGAAGCATGTTGTGTTGGCGAATACAAACCAATGAGTTTTCAATAAAGATGACATGATTGATGAGTGTCCGTTTTGAGTTGAGGCCGAATTGACAGCTGAAAAATCTCATAAAACTCTGTTAAACAAAATACCACAGGAAGTAGTAGGATGCAATAACGGCATCCTAATATTTTCTCATAACAAACAAAGGCAAATAGCTGCTAATGGGAAGCAAAATGTGACGGTTTGTGAGTGTAATAAATATTTGTTTCTTAAACTTTCCTATCTTTCCCTCTGACAGTTGTTTAAGTTTGGATCAAAGTGCTGAACTGCTCGACAGGAAACATCCTCGGCGTCCCTGAGTTTTCCTAATTTCTGCGATTGCTCCCTTTGCTCCTCGAAACACCTAAAAAAGTCAAGAAAGGAAGATAAGGAGTGAATGTGGAATCATAACACATCCTCTAAACATTTGCAGATGGCAGTGGTGCCGAGAATTTATCAGCTTGACACAGTGTCGCTCGGCTAATTGGACTCGACGCTGATAACAGAAGGTTAGGGGTTTGATCACTTTGTTGGCATCTTGCATTACAAGTTGGCAAAATCTTTTTTTCCGTAAGCCACTTTACTCACACCCACCAGCTGCTGCAGCATGTGTTATTGACTGCAAAACACTGCTTTGGTGCCATCGGCTAAAAATGTAGTCATGCTGTTCTTATTGCTGTGTGTTTTCTGGTGTTTCAAGATTTGGTTTGACGCAAAATAGACGGGCCGAGATAATAGCCCCCAACAAGTGGGCCGCTGCCGCACGTACCACTGTGTCTATCATCATCACAGCTGAATGATCGTGAATATATATGAAAGAGACAGTTATTACCACAAGCATATTGCTCAGGCTATTCAGCCATCTGTAACTATTGTGCAAGAAAATACAATATGAGAGTGTGGGTGGTTTCAGTGACTTTGTGCTCGTGGTGCTGCTGCTGCTTGTGTGGCCCCGTTTTTAAAAAGGAGGATTCATCTTCTTTTTGCGTTTGCCTAATTTATTCACAAGACAACTGAGAAATAATCCAAGATGTGGCCTTCATCAGGTTATTTGTGTCCATTTAGGCTAGCTCTAAAAAGCCTTTCAAGCAGGGAAAGTTGGAGCTTATGGGCGCTTTGTCGACACCGGGCTTCTTTTTAAATACAGAGGGAAGATAAACTTCAGGTATTCGTGCAGCCGCAACAGCCCACATGTTTTTATTCCTCGAACGAAACCCAATGCAACAAATCCAAGTAGGTTTTCTATGGCTTTTATATAGGACTGAGGTGCTCTTTCAATACCGCTGCATGACGGACTGATGATTTGCCAATCAGTGTAGCATCTCCAAAGGATGCAAAAAAAAAACAAAAAACAGACGCTACTTTGCCTCCAACTGTTTGAGAACTACCACCATGTTTATCTCTATAAGACAAAGGTGGAACGCAGCTATGACAGTTTGTTCACGCTGGGTTCGTGCATAGCAAACAATGGAAAAAATAGCACATCTTCATTTGATTTTCCTCTTCGATGTAAAATCACAGTCATCAAATCCCTCATACTGTTCCCCCTTTATTGTGCTGAAATGACAGCTTGTGCGGACGTAATTGTTGGAGCTGTAGGACCTGGAAGGTTAAGATGATGCTTATTTAAAGCTGCCCGTACATCACAGGTGTGGTGTTGCAATTCGTTCGATCAAGACAGATGGAGTGGGAGGAAGAAGTTCTGTGGGCTGAATGTTCTCAACATGAACTCATCTAAGAACAAATGACAAAGCTGCAACAAAACAGTTCACTTTAACAACCAACATGTGTGTGTCAGAGTGTCCCTGATGAGGCACCAGACTCCCTGTGGCTCCCCGGGGGTGCGAGCATTGCTGTCTGAGTGTAGGAATGAGTGTGTGGCCAAATGAGTGAACATGACACATCCTGTAAAGCACTTATACTGCTCAAGCGGTACAGGGCGCGATAAAAGTCCATCAAAGATTTAAACAGGAGTTTAGCGAAATAGTAAAAAAAAGGCTGCGCATCACCGGGAACAGTAGCTGTGGCTGATGGTAAATCGAATTGCTCGAATTGGTCCGTTTAGGACGACAGAGAGAAGCTGCAGAGCTGCAGCTTTTTACAGCCACAGAACCAACTAATGGGGAAACAAGCTCCTAAACCACACTGGAACTGTATCACTTACTTCATGAAAGTAGTCACAGACGCATTATCGCCAGAAGAGGTGCAGTCACAGGAACCTGTTTTATAACAGAGACACTGATTTACTTCCTCTAAAGTTTTAACATTGAGCCTTATGGAGCTCTGTTGAACTCACAGCAACTGTGATGTGTTTATGGCGTTCTTGGTCCACTAACATGAGGCTCGTTGGGACCTGAACGCTTCCACATACATTCACTTCCCTTTTTGTGGAGCTGGCACATTCTCCATTCTCCTCTCACACTGAACTTCGAGGACCTTGTGACTTTTCCTTTATCACCATCATCAGGTCAAAGTGTCAGTTTGTCCATTAGTTGAGTTTATGAGCTAAAACCTGCTAAACTAATGAGATTTTTGTCACGCCTAATGTTTCGTGCAAATGAGTCAACATTTGAGGAGTGAGACGGCAGCTTCGGTGGCCGCGTTAAGCGTTACACCTGGTAAATGTCAGCCAGCTAACATTATTTTTGCGAGTGTGTTATCACACTGATGTGAGCATTTAGTGCAAGTGCTGCAGAGGCTAATTGCAGTGTTAAAGAGCGGTTACGCCTGCATACTTCATCGGAAACGCACGCCAGATGGTCAAGTAGCTCGCTCGGCATTCAGCCGATTCCATAGCTTGACAGAAAACCTCATTCTTACTCGTCTCCCGCGACGTATGTTTGTGTTGGCGGGGTTGTATTCCCACGGAGAACAGCTGTGCTGCGTCCTGTCCTCCCAGTAGTGTACTCTCGCTGCTGGAAGACCAGGAAGCGTATTGCTGAATCATCACTACTTTCACCCAGTTTAGCAGTTTTACAGAATGCCTCCCAGTCAGGTATGAGCCATCTTGTGCTGAACACGTTTAAAGAAAAAAAAACAAAAAAACCCCGCCTTTCGTCTGAGCTCGGTGTCAGCCGTGCTGATGATAATACCGGGCATTGTTGATTTTTCAGGCTGTGCCTCGCAGTGACGTGCCCACTGTTTTGCACTGCAGGGAATGCCCACAGGGGCTGGTGTGGGTAGCTCAGTGGCATGCTATGAATTTATTTGCCGCATGGCTTAGATAACTGCAGAGAGCCAACCACCCACGCTCAGCGTCTGTCTGAGGGCAAAGGGAGACCTCCGAGTCTGATTTTGTGTCTGTGTGTGGTTTTTTTGTCATTACCACAGTGCTTTTGTCTTCACAGCTATATCGCTCCGCTGGTGTCGTTCTCATTCAAACTCTTTTTTTCTCCTTGTATCATTCACTTTTTCTTTTCAGTGTGTATGTTTTTTAATCCTCCTCTGCTAATCTTCTAAAGTGTTTCCTGTTTTTTTTTTCTTTTTTGCACTCTCACCCTTTCCTTGCACATTCTTGTGTGTCTCCTCACACCTTTTTCAGACACTCTGATCACAGTGTAAAACCTTTTAATGGCAGTCCTTCCCACTTTCCCCCACACACACTCACACACCGTCCTCAGGAGCGTCGGTGCGCTGCCAGCGGCACTCATAGAGTTCCGGTTACATGTTGATGATAATTGTGCTGTTGGAGGTCAGGGGTGAAAGGCTCAAGTCTTCTGAAGTGTGCTGGCGACGTGTTTGGAGGTGCGTTTTGGTGCTCTTTCGAAGGATTTAGCCATCAATCATTCAGTCGCTCGAGGGAATGAGTTTTTCCCTTTGTCTGCCGCCTCAGCGTGGTTTTGAGATCCAGTGGTTTATTCCGGGGAAGAAAAGAGCAGCATTCTTCCAAGATGCTTTTTATTTATTTGCTCAGTCACACAGTATTACTCTGTAATACTGACGGATGAGGTTTGAGGCAAGGCCAAATATTGCAAATGTAACCCAGATATCGGGGCTTTTTTCCTTTTACCTTTTGTTCCGTCTGTGAGCTTTGTGGACGTCTTAATCAATTACTTTGGTTCTATAATTAATCCGGGTCGCTCACAATTTCCTTTTCTTTGTTTCCCTGAAAGCACGGCGTTAACACTGTGTAAAAGATGTTAATCCGGGGAAATTAAAACACAAAAGAGACTTTTTGGGACACGGCATCTGGTGGCAAGAGTGAAAAAAAACGAAGCGTGTTGCACTTTGATGACCAAACAATCTACAGGAGAATCAGGAATCACATGAACAATCGGATGAGTTACACTTCATGTTTTAAACGGTGGGCGTGCGTGCGCGTACGTGTGTGTGTTTGTGTGTGCGTGTGTGTAGAGCTTGAAATTAAACGTGAGTGAGGAGAGCACTGAACTGTACCTTCTTCCCAGTCATCTGGTGCAGAACAAATTAGATGTGTTTTTTTGCACAGATTAAACACAATGTTGGACTTTTTGGACTGTTTCCATGTTTGACTAGCGGGGGAGAAAAAAAATAATCAGGTTTTGTGCGCACGCTGTCCCTAACCATGTTGAATGGTTTATATGGAGCATATCAAATTCCCAAAGGAGTGAAAACCAAAGCTGCGTGAATCATGAGAGCTTGAGGATTGAAGACCGATTCTGCAAATTAGTCCAGTTCACATGCGACGCTGCACTAAGATCTGCATCAGGGTCAAAGGAGGAAAGTTTGTTCCTCCACAGTCTGAGTTTCTTTGTCTGTTTTTATATATTTTCTTTTGGTTACATAAATGTGGAACGTAACATTGAATTCAGTCATTCCTCCAGCTTCTTTCTTCAAGAGTCAATTCTTCATCCACTTCGTGGTTGTTAAGCTTGAACCGATCAGAGCAGACACTGGACAGACGGCAGGTAGAACCTGAACAGGCTGCCAGTCCGTCTGAAACAGAGAGACAGACGATCCATTTTTTAGATTCAAAGTCACCAATTGAACTAACGAGGAGCCCTGAGGATTGGATGTCTGCCCACGAGAGAAACATGCAAACTATTCGTAACAACACCTTGAATTCAGATCTTTGCTGCAGGGCCGATGCGCTCACTTCTCCACTCACGTCTCATATAATGAACTTTTTGAGCTGTGGTGCTTCAACAGTTTTTTCTTTCCCTTCGATTGGTGACGACAGCAGTGCACTTTTTCCTCAGTTATCCACATGATGGAATTTGAACTTTCATTCAGCTGAAGCGTTCATACAGTCCGCTGTCTGGCTGTCCGAGACTACATACAAAACAAGACCACTTGACTTCATTCGGAGAAGCGTTTCGCTCAAGAACACGAACTGAAGGAACTCGGGGCCGCAGCAGCCTTCTAATGTGTGACTTTTAAACCCCCCCAGTGTGAAGGTCAGCACTCTCAAACACTTAATATAATAACCGCAGACCTTCGCTCTGAGTCACACTTGCACTTTAGATTTCTAATGGCCAATGTTCAGAGATCAAGAACAGAGATGAATCAGGACGAACTTAGACCAGCGCTACTACATACGTCACGTGATGATCAGTGTGACCTCTAGTTGGAGTTTCATTGTGACTCTGACGTGCTTCAGATTATGTTGCTGTGCAGAAGGATTTCAAAATAAGATGACTCCTTATTTCATTTGAAGTTTTCAAATGAAAGCAGGCGCCCTCATGACGCGCATTAATTCAAATGTTCATTTATCTTTCTTCCTCCATGGTCAATGAAAAGCCAAATGAGTTTCACTGTACAGTCTAATTTTTCTTCCTTTGTTCATGTCAGACTGTGTTGAACACTGAGATGAATGAGGACTCAGTTGAACTCTATTTAGGGGCACTTTTTTTCCATCACAGTCTGAACAGTTTTATATTTTTGACCTCATTCAGAAAACTTTCGAACAGAAACCAATAACTTGTTTGCCTGCTTATCGTGAGGATTTTCAATCATTTATACTTAAGCATTTTTTAAATGCGATACATATCTATGAATAAATATGTTGTCAACCATTTTTCCCAACGTAGACGATGCACAAAAGGACGTGCATCGCTGTCCAGGGTGCTGCTTCAGCAACTTCTTTGGGACTAATCCTGTTTGCACATTCTGTGGCATTATTTCATGCTAAGTTGGACATGCATTGTCGATTAAGCACTGAAAACACACACACACACACAGAGCAGAGTCCCAAGAGTAAAGGTTGTGACAAAAACACAAATATGTATCCTGCATTTGGATGTATGCTCATTAAATGATTAATTGAAGTTCACCATAAACATGCAGTATTCCCAAAGCACCAGACAACAAACAAACAGTAGTTGCAGATTAACAGAGAGGGGGGAAAAATTATAGTGTTTAATAGCAGACAGAAAATAAAAAATGAATCTCTGAAGTGGCAGAAAGAGTTTCTCCGCAGAAATTCTAAGTGAAGTTGACGTCTTGTCTCGTTAAACTGGAGCTCAACAGCCTCCTTCATTTGAAATAATTGAAAGACAAACATGATGAGCATCGAGAACAACAACAACAACACAAGCAGTAATGATCATCGTTAGGTTTGGATTGGTAAAGACGTGGTGATTTTGGCCCGAGCAGCTGAAAGTAAGTAATCATTGTCTGCTTTGTTTGACTGGACGCTCCAGTTTACAAAAGCTTTGGGGTTATTTGTTAGAGTCAGATTCAGCCGACTGACCAGAAGCTCATCGATCCCTCCGCTCCTCGGTGTGCGAGTGTGATCAATGGCCAGCCACTGATCAGCATCGTCCCACCTAATCACCCAACCTCACCAAACCCTTCAGCCTCAACTTTTTTCAATACACACAGTCCATTTTTTTTCAATGATGTTTCTTTAAGGCTGGAAAAATATTGAATGACACTGACTGAGACATGTGTGTACAAAATGTGTTGGTGACACATTTCTTCTTTCAGCTTTCTTGTTCTCTTTGTGCTCTCGTGCATAATGATGCGGGTGAACTGCAGTGATATTTATTCTGGCAATGCAGCCAAAGCCACAGAGGACGGGTTCACTCACTGGACACAGCTGCAGACAGGGACTCTTTGTTCTCCATGTATGCCTTTTTTTTCCAATCCGTTTTTTTTTTTTTATACGTCAAAACCTGATAGATGAACATTGGAGGGGAAATGATATAATCATTCCACACAGTCTCAGGCACATAAACGGTGATAAGCATGCAGATCCATAACTCCATGAACAAACACAAACGCACTCACACGCCCAATAAAACGGAATAATGACTCTGATGGAAAACATCTGCTACACACAAACACGCACGTGATAAATCTGAGCAATACATCACGGGGCTTCTCTATGGTCCCTGTGCATATATTGAATATGAAGCACTCCGTTTTTACCGGAGGTCTGGGATTGTCTGACCACTTCAGTGGTGGTCTCTCATGTTTCTTATTTGTCATCTTTCATTATTTTCAAGTGCTACTGCTTCCCACAGCAGCTTTTACACGTTTCCTGCTCTGTGCCAGGATCACAGCTCCTGCTCGGGTGGTTCGTCAGAATAAAACACAAAAAAGGTTGTTTTAGGATGGGGATTTTTTGTTTCCACAAGCATTCGTGTTGTGCATCTTTACTCGCTGACAGACGCTGAATGCGTGTGGTTTGCAAATCATGCAACATGAAGCCAGGCAAATTGCAGAAGCATGTCTGGGTTTGCTTGGCTTACTCTCCATATTACTGGTGCATTCAGAATTGGGCTCAATAAAATTGTTTTATATTTGTTAGTGTGATGAGAAGAGTTGTTTCTTTTTTCTAAAGAGTATTTAACTGTGGGTTAATCACAGCCGTGAGTCACTCACCTGCGGAGAATAATGCTCCTTTTGTTATGACAGAGATATTTCAATATGTGGGCTGAAAGCTACAAGGTAATTTCTTAAGAAGTACATCATTACTGTAATAGCTTTTCTGGATGACTTCAAAATGAATCGAAGCTTTAGTGTTTACACAGGTAAATGCAAGGTGATGCAAGGCAGATGTTACTTCTTTAGCTCATCAGATACACGGGGCGGGTCGATGGGATGAGTTAAAAAAATAAAAAATGACAGTAAATTCTTGATATTGTTTTATTTTCAAATGAATTCACGATTTCCTTCAAATGCTGTGCTTGGTGTGTTGATGGGCATTCTCACCTCACAGCAAGACATTGAGTTTGCTTCTGGGTTTGGGGCCTTTCAGTGTGCGTCTGAGTGTGTAAACTGAGACAGGCCTCATCTGCCTCCCAGTCGGATGAAGCACGAACAGAAAGCGCAAAGAGGGATTTTAGTTTGTTGCTAAGTTTGTGGTGTCACTCCGAGTTACAAGCACGCAAAGTTGACTTGTGCTGCAGCGAACGCCTTTGTTGCGGGAACTTATTCCCTGCGGCTGTCAGCTGATGTATATATTCAAACGTGTACACTGTTTCTGGTGGTGGAAACGACCCTGCGAGCTGGTCCACTGTTGTCACTCACCAAGTGGGTTCCTCACAGATCTCTGTGAGATGCTCGTTGCAAGAAAAGGCTCCAGGCAAAACATCAGTGAAACTCCTCCTCCATACGAGAAGTCCCCTGAATGCATCACACATGACACACGCTACGGGGGCAGCGTATAAAATCAAAACGGATGGCATGAAAGAGCGAGAGAAGAGAGGGGAAAAAAAGGAAGTCTGTGAAACATGAACACACTGTTCACATTTTGCTGCTATCACACAACATGATTTATTGATATTAAAGTTCAAAATGTTCCGTTATCTTTTGCTGCTGCTTGAAAAGACGAGCACACGCTGCAGCTCCACAATGAGGGACACATTAATTTTGCCAACACCAAAATGCTGCCGCTCCCGCGAGAGATAGCGGCTCCTCTGGGTGACAGTGATCAGGTGTGTCAGGTCTCGCAGTGTTTCTTTCATTGTACAAGGATATTTGTGAGGCGCGTCCATCACCGGGACATGCGGTGCGGGTGCACATGTGCCTCCGTGTGAAATAGGAGAAGGTCACGGTGTTGTATTTTAATACCAAATAGAAAGACATCGCGTCTAGCCGCCGCTTTCCTGCACCATCTTCTGTGAAAATGATTGGACGGTGCGATGCTCCGACATGTTTGTGCCAACTGGACGGGGGGGCTCGCATCAGGTGGTCATTCTGCTGCCGTCTGCTGACATGTGCTCCACAGAGAGCTGTAAGATGTGGCACGAGTGCAGGACATAATGTGCAAATTATAGAGTAAATGGGCAAGAGTTTCGATTGTTTTGGAAACGTAAAAACCTAAATTAATGTCCGAGTTTAGCAGTGGCTCAGAGAGAATGAACGCCATCAACGTTTTCTGGGTGAATTTACTTACTGTATCTTGTGTTTTGGCCGACTGGTGTCGTATTTACAACCAGACGGAGGTTCCTCTTTGTCCCGCTTGTGTTCCGGATGATTCTGAAGAGTGAAGGATTGCATAGACCGGAGGGGATGCTTCCTTTCATTTTCTGTTGTGCACAGTTTTCATAAAACTCCGTTGCCGTCTTGTATTTCTCCGTTATTATGTGGCGCAGTCTCATTTCCTGTCACCAGTTAGTATATACGTGATATTCCTTACTGATCAAAACTTCGAGTTGGTTTTCTGGGAGAGTTTTTGGTATCACGGGTCAGGAAGAGGAAGAAATCGGATGTAAGAGTACGATTGTCAGAGTGAAAAAGGTGGTGACTATGAAATTGTTTTCCAGCATGAAAGCAATAAGAGAAAGCGTTGGATTATCAGTAAATGGCTTTTCACGCAGGCACAAGCAGGGCTTTACTTTTGTTGGAATTACCTTTATACAACAAGGTGCATTATGGGAAAGTGAGCACATCTCACCTTCACTTAAAGAGAAATAACAACAAATAAAGTGAAACAAAATTGGAATCACAGCAATTCACAGGCACACGTAGTGTTCAGAGACTAAAAGAAAGACTCCCTCACACGGTTCGTCACTATTTTCTCTGTGTGATTAGATCGAAGGACTCTAGTTTGAGTTTAATGTCAGTGTGAGCTAATATTAGGAACCCACTTTTTTGTGATGATCCCATCATCTCGCCGGGCATTCGGGGAAATGTTTGGTTGCTCCCTGTGACAGCTAAAAGGGAAGGAAATGAATTACTTGAGCGTACGACACAAAGTGTGACTGAACGTGGTTCGGGGCAGCACAGTGGCGGAGTGGTGAGAACCGTCACCTCGCAGCCAGAATGTCTGTATTTGATTCGGGGCTCCTGCTAAGTTTTGTGTGTCCCGTTTGCAGCTTTTTGTGAATGCTGGTGTGACTGACTGCGTCTCTGTGTGAGGACTGAAGGACAGGCAACCTATTCATGGTGTATCCTGCCCTTCACCTATTGTTAGCTGTGATGGGCTGCAGCCCCTTATCTGGAATGAAAAGCGGACGCTGAGGATGAACAGATGAGCCTCATCCGCTCTCTAAATGAATGTGACTACAAATTAAGGATGGCCCCCTTGTCAGCCCGCTTTTTTAAAAATGTATTTGTATTCACCACATCTGTATCTCAGAATTAATATGCACCCTGTCATTGTGCTGACACAATGCAATAAAATGCAATTCAATGTAACCCACGATGCACCGAGAAACCTCGCCGCAGCGCGGCCGCCGTTCCGCCTCCGCCACGACTTCCTTTTCAAACCCAGTTGGTTTGCCCAAAACCTGAACCGAAACACGACAAAAGCATCTAAGAGCAACGACATGACACAATAAATGTTTTGCATCTCAATCTATTTTGATTCGAGGCTTTTTCCACCGTGGCGTCCCTCGAGATAAATGTGAGGAGGGGAGAAAAAAAAAATACTTATACACACCTTTGAATACATACTCTTTCAACTAAATGCAGCAGTGCTGTGTCACACTTCTCTGCCAGCTCTCGCAACATCCCTGCAATTGAGAAAGAAGGAGACAGCGAGAGGTGAGACAGTGGGAGCGGGGGGGCGGGTAGTAAAGAGGCTGGCTGTTCTCAAAGCTTCTCTGAGGCCCCCAGGCAACACAGTAGCAAGCTCCTCTCTTAAAACAGTGGAAAGACGGCGCGCATCTCTTATGAAATAATTAATCAGCCAGCCGAGCTCCGAGTCTTCCCCTGTAATCTCTCAGATTGGCGAGCTGAATATCTGTTGGAGTGCATTATTCATTTTTGGATGTGTGTGCAGCCATAATGAGCATGCATGAGTGTTTTCCACCTGTGAGATTACAGAGTCACACTGAAAGCAGAAGTCAAGGTTTGTCAACCCGCAGTCCAATTTCATATTTACAGCCCAAACTTCATGATTAGGATTCTTCGCCACCGCCGACGGAGTGATGAACCGACGCCAGCTCAGTAACATCCTCAAGGACATTTAAATGTTGATTGTTACCTCAGCTGCAGCAAGGAGAAGCTCTATTTTCACACTGATGGCAAAAATCACTCTGTCTAACGTTCGGTGGCACATTTCACCCTATGTGTGAAACAAACCCAGGAAATGAAAAGGTGCGAAACGTCTGGAGTGCTCAGTGTAACAATATTCAGTATTTTGACAACCAGTCCTGGTTAGGACTACAGTCTTTTGATCGCGTCCTCTCTGGTGAGACTGGCTGCTTTTTATTATCCTCAACTGTTCTGCCAACAGATGACTCTGTATGTTCAGTGCGTCCTCTGCCAAGGACGAACACAGGAAGCACTCTGCTGTGGACTCAAGCATCCCCATTAGTCCATTGGTATCGATTGCTGCTGGTGTTGTCATCAAGACACACACACACACACACACACACACACACACACACACGAGTCGGTTACTTTTTACCTTAAGGATTACAGAGGTACTCGAGTTCATTTCCTGCAGCGATACTGGAACACCAATCATAAGTCAAACTTGTTCCATAAAGATCCTTTCGCAACGAAGCTTAAAATAGCTGTTTTTTAAAATGGATGTTCTCATTTTTTTCCCTTATTGTCTCTCACCCTCACTGTAACTCACTATAGATTCAACTGGTTGGTGGAGTCGAGTTCCTTTTTATATTTTCGGTGATATTAATGCATTGGTTTGGTTTCATCCCCCTTAAGAAGGTAATTCTGCAGGTTGAAAGCAAGCTTTATCAGTGCGCTTTTTGCTTGGTTGGAGTTTCTGCTCCCTGGTTTTGTTAAAATGCCACTGCCGAAATGTTGCGGCGGGGATCTACCGGTACTTCTTTACAACGCCATGAATTTGAGCTCTGCGCTTTGTTTCTGAGTCATACATACGTCTCTCTCACACACACACATAAACAGTCCTCGAGCCATGAAACCTCGAGAGCAGTAAATCTTGCAGCCTAAAATAGTCCCAAACAAAACCTGCCCCCCCCCCCCCCCTCATCATCTCCAAATACAAAATACACTCTAAACTCCTGGTACACCCTGAATGTAATTCAGCAGAACTGAGTACGTACAGTAGGTAGTGCTTGAATTAATGCCTTGATGTGTTTCTGGAGAAGGTTCGAGAAAAAGAAAAGTTCCAGTCAGCGTCTCTCAGTGGCAGACCTTTAGCCTGGCCTCCCTGCAGCTTAGCAGGGCAGAAGTTGTTCTTGGCAGCATGCGCCATGTGACAACGATTCCATTACAGCACAGGCAGCGCTCTATTTGTCTCACCCTTCGCGCGTGTGTGTGTGTGTGTGTAATGGAGGCAGCCGTGATGGCTGAGTGTGCTGTGGGCTGTGTGTTCGTCAGAGTTTCTCTGTGCGTGAGTGTGTTTGTGTTTATGTGTGTGTTTGTGTGCGTGTGTGTGTGTGAGTGTGAGACTTTGCTGTCTGGTTTTAAGCTTTTTGACGCTTTTTCTGCGGCAGGGTCACCGGTTGATGGATGACCTTACTCAGACATATCTGAGGCCCGGGTTTCTTGCCGACTTGAGACAAAAATATCCCGCCATTCGCGCCGAGTGGGCTCGCGTGTCGTGTTGTGCGGTTGTGTATTCACGCCTGTTATGGAGTGAGAGCCTGTTTGGCGGAGAAACGGTTCCTCTCTGATTCAATTACAACGGCGAGCGGCGCTGGAGGTGCAGCAAGAGGCGAGGGGGACATCATGGTCGGCTTCACCCGGGTTTTTCTGACACCGGCTTGAACAACGAGGCCTATCAGTCTCGAAATGTGCACTTACAAGCTTGATTTCACCTTTCCGTCTCTTTCTCCTCCAAGTCTCACAGCGAGCCTTCCTGCAACCGGCATCCCTGCAGTGACACCTAATCCTTCATGTGTCACAACTCATCTGTGCCAAATTCAATTTGGAGGAAATTGCCTCACAGTGCTTTTTTTTCCAGCCACTGACGTGGCATCGCGCTGATGATGGCATTCTAATGCTGCCGCTCCGGCGATAACGGATGAGCCTGCTCCTGGACTCCTCATCGTTTTTCGCGCTGTGGAGGACGACCCCGTGTTTTGCAAAATGTCAACCGTGTGTTTTCATGCCGTCTGATGAGATTCGAACTGTGAGAGCTCAAAGTAGCGCTCTGACATTACTTAGGCTGTCATTTGAATGGCAGTCGGTTGCCACCCCTCATTTTCAGTTGTTAGCAATAACACTTAGTCTGTGCGCGTCTCTCCCTGACTCTTGCTTTCGCTCCCACTCATCATCTCTGATGTGACAGTGCTGGCAAACTCGGATGTGCAGCAATAATGATATTTGAGTGTCGGCTTTTGGTGTGTAATTGAAACACTGGGAAGCTTTTCATGCTGCCCCCCACCACCCCTCACCCCCCCCCCCCCAGTACCAGCTGTGGCACTGATACAGGAGTAGCGCTTCTCTGGGATATCTCTCATGCTGCTGGCAGGTGGTAAGCAGATAAATTCTCCGTGTTATTTGTTCCCGGGTTCCTCCAGCAGACCCGCAGCAGTCACCTGTGACTCCTTGCCTCTCACCTTGTCTTGTGTGGCCCACAACATATGTGTCGGTGACAGACAGTCCCGCCGTATCTCGCCGCTGCAGGTCCGACGGCCCCCTTTTTCGCGATCGCAGGAACGATGGTTTGGCTTGGATGCCACTCTGTTTTGCATATTTATTGCGAAGGAAATTGGCCGTTTACGCTTCGAACTTTTCAGCTGCTTTCGCCACGCTTGTCAAGCTTTCTGCTCCTTCATATACAGTTTACAATCATACTGCTGACAGACTTGCCATCAAATTCTTTGTAATTTTGGGTACAATTGGTTCAGAAGGAGACTAAAACCATCTGTCACAAGTGATTTTGCAGGATGACAAGACAAGTGCTGCTATCTGCTCTCGCCCGCTGAGCTGCAAGAGTTGTTGGGGAAAAATGTGCTTTAAATTGGTATTTGATGGCTACTACATATGTGATTTGCAGGGAGGAAAGGATGGGACCAAATGTCCCAGTGGCCAAAGATAAGTGGCTGTAAAGCCACAGGAGCAGCGTATATCGGCTCTGTGTTCCTAAATATGATAAAAAGCAATATGTGTTGACTGTTATACCACTAATACCAGTTATGCTGAAGCATTATCCTTCATTGTTTGAAGCTGTTTTCAGACTTACTGTACTTTGGTGTTAATAATGCAGAGGTAGATTTGTGTTTATAGTCAGTGTTACTCACACGAATGTGTCGTATGGCTCCTTAAAAGACTTTTTTCCCTCCTTCCTCGGCAAACATTTGCAAAGCAAATTTCCAAAGCATTTAATCCCTGTACTGTTTACATCATTACTTGCTGCCAGTCTTCTTGTACCTTGCCAGCGCTCACATATTGCTCCATGTCTCGGCGTCTCCCTGCAACCTGTGTAACCTTCGTGCACGGGACAAATAAATCAGGAAACAGCTCATTAAAAGAAATAACTCAACAGATCCACCAGAGGTCAAAAACTCCACACGATACTTTTATTATGTGCATTATGAGTTTGTTTAGAGCTATTAAAATGTAAACTTCTTTACTATCCATTATTAAGAGAACGTCTCACGTGACGGGTGCTTATGGGACCTGCTGCCACATGCTGCACCCGGCTGTCAGGAGTCAGGATTGTTTTTGTTTGGGTTTTTTTAAACGGTGCAAAAAATTGTCTCAGTCAGGTAATAAGTTGCAAACT
>JASSRZ010000049.1:11055319-11068153 GCA_032164315.1 Malacoctenus gilli | reverse complement strand
GTTCAAGGCACAAAAGAGCTTCCAGGTCTCTGTTCTCTATTTGTAAAAATTGGAAAAAACTGAAGCTTTGCTTCAACCCACGTACCAATAGAAGGAAAGTATACCAGTTGAAACGGGTCCATTGAGCTGTGCTTTTAAATCTCATGTATTTTAAATCTCTGGTTATTGAAGGAGCCAACTCCTAAATTACAATCAAATTGTGAATCTTCCTGGGGGACAAAATTGGGGCCATTTGATACTTCAGGTGTCAGTTCAGAAGGTCCATGTACTCAACATGAATGGCTGGTGCAGCTTTTTGCCTCCTGACTCTATTGCATTTCTATTGAATCATTTTCAAGCAGCAAGTCAACAGACACTATTGCACATGGAAATCTCACACCACCACCACACTTCCACTCGGCTTGGCCTCACACTCCAACGAGTTCAATAAAATTGCCACCGCAGTGCAGGATGATAACACGAGGCCAAGACCCTGTTGTTATTGTTGTTGTTGTTGTGGTCTTGTTAGGAGCCCGGGCATGTTGTAAAACACTGGACAGCACCAAAAGAAAATGAGCCGAGTCACGTCAGGTTTACTTCTCTGGCCCCGAAATAGAAGTTTGCCTGAGGGCTTAAACTCTGTGCAACATGTTTCAACACTATGAAAACTGCACACCTGTGTCAGTTCTGCAAGTTG
The DNA here is from genome assembly GCA_032164315.1 of Malacoctenus gilli. Classification (NCBI taxonomy): domain Eukaryota; kingdom Metazoa; phylum Chordata; class Actinopteri; order Blenniiformes; family Labrisomidae; genus Malacoctenus; species Malacoctenus gilli. Next base: position 11,067,477 of record JASSRZ010000049.1, on the reverse strand, counting down.
GGATGATCGCCTTATTTGTTGTGTCATTCCTGTGAGCTTTAGTTGTTTTGAAAAGTCTCATAGTTTCACTTCTCACCATGTGTTGTTTTTTTAAAGAATAAACTTTGAAATGATCTCTGTTGACAAATGTCGGCTCGCTCCACAGATGGCTACGTCTAATAATGTTCTCATCACAGACTAATGTGGAAATTGTTTCATCAATTCTCTGCAACACTGTTGGGTCTAAAGTGTGAAAAAGGATAATCAAAATTTCCCAGAGGGCTTGCTCCACAGCAAACACTTCAGAACCAAAATATATTCAATTTACAGCATCATAATGGATTAATAAAGCGGCAAAATTACCATTTGGGGTGCTGGAATCAACCCTTGATGGCAATTTTTGTTTGAGAAGTATTATTTTCTCTTTGAGCATTTAATTAAGCATGAAGATGCAGAGTTGCATCAGAGGAGGCTCTCTCGCCGCTGAGGAGCAGGAACAGCCTCGACTCGCCTCACGCGACTCGCTGCGCAACCTCCTTCACTTCCTTCCTCCAGACCCAGCACTTGAACTGGGGAGGCCGCTTATGTCTCATGCTTTCTTCTCCGTCTCCCTACAGGCATTCATGGAGGATGTCAAGTCTCGTGGGCCGTTCATCTACTCCGTCTTGGAGTCAGCCCAGGCCTTTCTGGCTCAGCACCCCTTCCAGGAGCCAGAGGAGACCCTGCCTGATGGAAAAGGTCTGCTCCCTCTATACTCGCTGCCAACTGCTGTGCCAGCCAAAATGTCATATTCGCAAACTCCCCTCAGCAGAACCCCAGAGTTCATCTGGTGGAACCCATGCAGGTGAAATCTTCCATTAGTAGGTATTAGCAGTGATTCGTCCTCTGGTGTCACACCGAGTTTAGGGAAAGTATCCGTATCGGGACCAATTAGGACTAGTTCACTGACTCTCCAGTGCCATCTGCTCGGATCAATAATAAAGCCTGATTGTCTGTTCCTCCACCTTCACGTTCTCTTTGTGATGTTTGGCTCTCACCTGCTGGCTGCTCACCGGGGGAATCCTGAGGCAATCTTCCTCACTGTGCCCTCAAACTTGTTGTGCCACCCCCCCGCCCCCCCAACCCCCACCCCTGTCTTCCCCTCTCTCTTTTCATTGTGTCGGTCCTTCTCAAACAATGGCTCTCCTCTCGTGTGCTGTCTAACCTCTGCGCTTGTCTTCGCTCTGTTATTTCTCTGCCTGCTGTGTGTGTTTTTTCCCCCCCACTTCCTCCTTTGCACTTATATGTTTTTACCCTGCTTGGCCCGATCTCACCTCCTCCACCCTTCACAGAGGTGTCTCCACGTCGGCGGATCTTGAACGTGAGCCGCTCGGTATGGAAGCAGGCGAACGTGGCCAGCGACCTCTGGGAGAAGCTGACAGCACGCTGCGTGGACCGCCACAGGTCAGAGCTTCCTGTTTCAAAGCCACATGTTCAGATTAGGGAAGGTCTCTAAAAAATAAATGTGCCCAGGTACTTATTCCTATTTCAGTGAAAAATTGATGCTCTCGCACTTTAGTCTTTCCCTGCGAGTCAACTATATCCTGTGGAAAAAAATAGACTCCCCCATATTTCTTCTGAGCGCTTGTCACATTTTCAGATATCTATGATTCGTTCAAGGCTTCAGCAAAGATTCATTTCCACTTTGAACTTGGTGTTGTTTGAATAATTAATTGCGGCCCTAAGAGATTAAAGAAAGATTAGAAGAGAACAAATTAGTGCTGAAAAACTTTCTTTTTTTGTGTTTGCTTCTTTCAGACTCCATTAATCATCTCACAAACCTTCAGAGTAATTGACACAAGATAACCAGTAAAAGGTTGCTCACAAATTAGGGCTCCTAAATTAAAACTTTATTGTATCAAATATGATAAGATGCCACTCACATGGGCAATTTCTCCACATAATGAGCACATTTTACTTATATTACTTAACACACGCTGGAGTATTTTAAAGAAACGAGTTCGTTCTGATGATTTCTATTAAGTTAAGGATTTCACTTCTTCTTGGGGTTTTTCATGTCCTGTCTTATCTCTGGCAGCAGCTCATGAATAAAGAATCACTTCAATATGCTCTCGCATAAATTTTGTAGTAAATATGTGAAACCTAAAAACACGCCGTTTAAGCGATATGTGTTTTTATTTAAATCTTTTCATTGCTAATGTGTTACCTTGATTGTAAGAAATCAAGGGCGAAGCTTCGGGTGGGGGGGTGGGGGGCGTGGGGTTGGAGGGGTGGTGCACTCATGGCTGGGGCTTGGAGGGGGCTTGCTTTCCTCCCGCGGGACCTGTCCGATGATCAGGCTACAAACAGAATCTACTTCTTCGCCACTTCTGGAAGTTGAGCCCGTAAATATTGGACACATTATGTGTTTAACTGCAAGCGCGACAGATTGTGATTGATTCTTTTGGCGTGTTCTTGCATTCGGGGTTTTGATTTAATGGACGAGGGAGGTAAAAGTAATGAACTGGCGTTTCCAACAAAACCTGCAGACACATGGAGAGGACACTGGAGCGTCTCCTTCAGATCCAAGCGGCGATGGAGGAGCTTGCGGGGGCCCTGGAGCAGGCGGAGGGCGTGCGGGATGCCTGGGAGCCTGTCGGAGACCTCTTCATCGACTCGCTGCAGGACCACATAGACGCCACCAAGGTAGAGACGCACACGCCGACTCCTGTCTGCTTGTTCTCTTTATCTCCACCTTGCAGCTCTCCACATGTACACCATCATGAGTCTTGATGTAAATCGATTTACCTTTGCAATGACCCAATTGTCTTCTCCGAGATAGCTTCCATCTCTCCCTGAATAAACACACATTTTGACATCTTGACATATTGTAAATAAACATCAAAACAGAGCCATACAGCCTTTTTTTCTGTCGCCAAAACACAGTCATATTATGCTCCTCATGAATAAATGAGATCCCCATCGGGTTGTGCTTCTTTAAAATGCTTGTTTTGGTTGCCCGTGCACACACCCCAGAGTAGCCGAGAGCTGACGGATGGTGACAAGGACGTATCACTTCAACACGACGCAGTGAGATGGCAGAGGCTACAATCCTCCGCTGAATAGATGTTGTTAAACAAATGACAGGTCATTGGTTTAGTCATTACGGAGTGCCGAGTGCTGCCGCGGCTGCTGCCGCCGCCTGTAATTGTGCGGCGGTTTTCATTAGAAGCGAGGGCACTTCACAATAATCATGTCACTGTTTGGACCCCTGTCATAGCCACCACATGTTCGGCTCAGTCTGTAGGGCCGGCTTGTCATTTGGCCCTGCGTGTACTCCCACGCTCACGCTCTTGTGCTGAGGCACTGATGCATGCGCGTGCCGAGCGAAAGAGCCACATCAGACACACTTATATGCACACGTGCAGCTGAAGCCAATTCTTATTTTCAGCTCCAGTTAATGCGGTGATTCCCAAACTGGAGGGGGGGGGGCTGCTCTGGTTATTTTTTGTCTTTTTTTACAGGGAGAAGGTAGGAAAAAGAATCACTTTTATGTGGTGACTCAAAAATAAAATAAACTGACGAGGACTTGGATCCTTTTGTCAAGTTCAGGAACACAGAAACAGCTTCTTCTTTCAATGGGGGGCTCAGAGAGAGTTTGAAAACCACAGAGTGACTGAATATTCAGTTGGTAGTGCTAATTTTTGTTCCTTTAACACAACAGAGTCAAAAACTCAACATACAATGCATCAAACATTTACGGGCTACAAGTTTCTGCTCCTCTACTGATGACAGATTTTCCCGATGGGAATGTTGAGTTGAGGGTGTGAAATCGAGAGGAGACACTTTGTGGAGGGGATTTCTGAAAGATATTTTGGATCCACAATTTACAGTTTTTCCCAAACACCCCTATAAATTCGCGCCGATGGTTTCTGCTGGTCATTTCGATGCCTGGCTGTGTCTGAGTTATCAGGGATTCATTTCCTGCCGTCAGCAGAAGCCACATGGTGAATTTCACATCAATACGGTGTCAAGAAACGCTTTGTCAGGCTTTTAAATAATCCGAGCTACAGTTGCTCATCAATCACCGCGAACCTGATGTGAAACTTTATTACATTGTCATTTCAGCAGCGTTCATTTCTCCTGAAAGTTGTGTTAATCTGTTAAAGCTGGCTGTATACTTACCAAGGACTTCACCTTCCCTTTGAAATGTTCCCCTGTAATCATCACTCACCTCCATCGCCAAGTCAGAAGAAAAATCAAGTGTAAAACAAATGTCAAACTCTTTCCTCACACATGATAGCACACCCTACACTAAACCTTTCATGGTAATTACATTAAATAATGCATATTAATACCATTTAATGCATCCAATTACTGTTGCATTCTCATTCGATATACAGTAAACGAGCAAAATGACTTGAGACAGTTGCAGCCTTTATTAAACGCCCACAGTTTCATGCTCCATTAAAGCGATGTATATGTGTTATTTTCTCTTGTTTGACTCATTATTTACCGAACTCATTTAGCTGCGTTCAGCCTGGTGCAACTTCAGGGTCTCATACATAACCTCTCTGTTTTTTTCTGAGACTGAAACACTGTAGCTGCCAAACGCTGTCCAGAACGGCGCAGAAAGCCATAATGGATTGAGTTTCGATTGATTTTTCTTTCTTTTTTTAAATGCACCTTATTTGGTGTGGACTGCATATTTCTGGACTGCCCCCCTCAATTCATCTTTGTCAGAAATTTTTCTGTATTTATTAATTTTTCATTTAATCTGTTTTCCCTTTTTTTTTTCTCCTTCCGCCTCGCTCTCCCTTCTCTCCTCCTCTCCCTGGCCGCCGGCCCATCCTGCACTCGCTCGGGCCCCTGCAGTTATTCAAGGAGGAGCTGACCCAGGTGAAGGAGGGCGTGAAGCACATCAACGATCTTGCCCACCAGCTGGCGATCTCCGATGTCCATTTGTCGATGGAGAACGCCCGCGCCCTGGAGCATCTCAACAGCAGATGGAAAGTGCTTCAGGTAGAGCTGGCCGCCGGGTCCGTGTTGCCTTTTTGACATTGTCAGCAGCTGCAGTCAAATTCAAGGAGGGCATCAGAGAGCGATTCCATGTGTAATGTTTTGGCTTTATGGTGCTCGTATTTTGGGCTTCTGACTGTTTCATGTCTTTCACATCTTTCCGAGCTCGTAAAGGACAACGGCGCGCTTTCACAGGTGAATAAAGGCTTGTGTGTCTGATGGGAGGATTTGATAGCAGTCAGGAGGGGACCCAGAGAACAGATCAATAGCTACACAGGCCCATTATGTCCTCTCAGTTAACTCACAGGGAGCACTAAAGCCAATAACATTCATAGTTTAAACCACGATGAGCAATAATTGTCCACCTGCTCATGGAAAGCGTTTCAGAGCAAAGATGTCACAGGCTCCTAATCTCACCCATCTTATCGAGTTGTTTACAAAGTTGGCAAAGCAATTACAGATAATCATTGTAACTTCTTGCTTTTGGGTGATTTGTAAGTCGACATCGCCAGGGTGCAATTTGTAAAGAAACTTAAAAGTGGGTGACATTACTGGGGTTCTTGGTTATTGTTTTTTTGTTGTTGTTTTTTTTAAAGAAATGATATCGCAATCATAAACGGATTGTGGAGTGGTGAACGCACTTCCCCTCTTACGGGGGGCACCGGAGTTTACAGACGGGGGCCCGAGGCTTTGCCTGCGCTTCAAAAATCACACTGGTGATTTATAAAGCAGCCTATAAATAATAGTCAGAATGTGTTGGGAGTCAGATGAAGGTTGTGATCTCTAAAGGCAACTTGGCAAAGCTTTTTAAGCTAAACTTGTGTTTTCTTTATTGTCAGTGTTGACGCTGAAGAAAAGAGCAATTGACAGCCGTCGCTTTTTATCCTCCTCACTGCTATAATCACAACATCTCTTAGAAGCTCTGGAGCCAAAGGGGAAATCCCAAAAAGTTCTTATTGTGTTTAAACCCTTTGCTTTAATTATTCACAGTGGGCTTTGTTGAAAGATGTTATACTAGAACATGCAAAAATTTGAGGCCAACAAAATGCTTGAAAAAGCTTTTAGATGACAAAGTGTTAACAGATCACTTTGCTTTCCTGAATGAAAAATGTAAAAACAGGAGAAGAATTTGAATTAAGTTGCCACCTGGTGCAAAACCTCCTCACTTTACAGGGTTATATTAGACCTCGTCTGGATGTAGGCACATGGAACTTTGGGTTCTGATGTCAACATTAGAAAAGGGGAAAGGGGACTGAAAATAATGTTGCGCAACTTCATCAGTGTGTCCTGAAATAAAGGAAAAATAACAAAGTTATGTAATGATCAAGTTGCTGGATTTTTATGTCAATAGTTCTTAATTATCCTAAAAAAATCAGTTCATTCAGCAAGGTACCAGGGTGGTCAGTTCTGTTGCCTGACAGAGAGAATGTGGAGAGTAGACACTGAGCTGCATGGTGTTGTTGTGGTTCACATTGTCACTAAACAGAAGATTGAAGTAAGTTAGAGTCCAGGGACTTTCTGTCCTGAGTTTGCATGTTCTCCCTCCACAGTAGGCTCCTTTGGGTCCCTGCTGACTTCCACCATCCAAAGATGAGCTTATTAGCTTCATGTTTGACTCCTGAATGGCCACAGGTGTCAGCTCGCTTAGTGATCCACAGCTGACCTGTCCTGCGTGTACCCCTGCCTCTCGCCCAAAGGTATTTGGGATTGGCTCGTGCTTTTCGCGACCTTTTACTTGGTTAAAGTGGGCAAAAAGATTAATGGTACATGTTTTGTTTTCTTGCAAACCTTTTCGCGGGTATGACCGGATGGATGGATGGATGTTGTTCCCCACATGCCTGCCATACTGGTCCTTTGCTTTAGGGTGTATGTCACTTTAAGACCAACAGTTGCCTGAAGCAGTAAAAAGATCATTAGATTTGTTTTTCTAATCTGCACATTAAGCTTTTTTCGTGCCGAACATTATGTCTCTTCACACACGGCATATACACTTTGTGTTTGAAATGCATGGCACGGTTTCCTTTCAGGCACCATCGTTCGTGCCACAGTCGGCTGACATTAACAAGCTGCTAATGGCATGGCTGTGCATTATGCGAAAGAATGCTTTTAGAGGTGTGTGCGGAACATAAGAGCGTTTTTACAAATGCTCCCTGAAAACCCCTTCCCAACTTTGAGGATTAATTGCACTTGCTAAGTGTTACCCTGACTACCTCTGATACTTTTACAAACTGTGAACTAGAGGGTTTAAGAGGGACAAAAATAAAAAGCCTGTTGCTTTCTTGTCACATTTTGAGGACCTAAGTATCGGTCATTCATCATTTGAAATGACCAAGTCTGAATGAGAGACAGACGGATTAGTGCAGCGACAGCATCGATGCAATCAATGTACCGCTGTGACACAGTGAAGATGGAGCTGAGCCGAAAAGAGAGGCTCTCAATTTGTTGGTCGGTTCACATTCCTACTCTCACCTACGATGGCGAACTTTTGTTCATGACTGGATGAACAAAATCTGGGATACAAGCAGCTGAAATGAGTTTCTTCAGGAGGGAGGCAGGACGCACCCCGATGGCGCTTCACTATTAGTCACTTCTCAGCCTTATTTGGCAGAGATTTGCACAACATCGCACGACTGGGCCCACTTATGTTACCATTACGTTTACGTCCCGCCTCAGCATGTGTGAAGCCACCTCGGCAACGCCCCAAGCTGTGCCTGAATGCCGCGAAAGTCCTCCCCTCTGCAGGAGCTCCTGCAGATGATTTCCTGACTGTATCGCTTCAATAGTGTCCAAATGAGTCAGTGTGGATGCAACATTCAGGAAATCAGCATGGAGGGAGGGGTTTAAAAGTGGTCCTGCACAGTTCAGTACAACAACTTGCTACACAACACACCCACACACACACACACGCACGCACGCACGGACGCACGCACGCACGCACGCACGCACACACACCTCAAGAATGGAGGAGACAGAAGGATAAATGGAGGTTTTGATGTTGCAATTTGGTCAACTTGTTCTCCTGCTGTGTTTCCCTTCATTTTGTCTCATTGGCAATATTTAAACAACTGACTCACTCACTGGCCAATCAGACAGGTTTATCGCTTGCTTGGAATCGTGGCCTAGCAAGTCCTAAAAAAGTACAGATACGAGATCTAATGGAAACTCTCTGCAACCAGTTCAGAGTGGGCTTGTGCAGGACCCAGCTGAGGTGACTCCTTGTCGGCCCCCTGGTGAAGTATTCTGGGCATGCCCCAAGACCTCAGGGAAGACCCAGGGACCCACTGTGTCGCTCGGCTGGTCCAGAAGAGCTTAAGGAAGTTTCCACAGAAAGGAAAGTCTCTGCGTCCCTGCTTACAATGCTGCTCCTGCTCTCCAGATTGGCAAAAGAGAATAGCTGGTTGGAATGAGTATAGCTACAGTTCACTATGACAGTTCACAGTGTTCCTAAAGGTTGATCCAGCATTGCCTTACTCTGAATATTCCAGAGCAGGAGTTAAAACTGATTTTCTGATCCTGATGATGAGATCACTGTCAGTCAGAGCAGTTTAATTAAAGGGACACCTACGATATAAAAATGATTTTCAATGACATGGACATGCAGCTCAGGTTCAGAAATGTAATAAAGACTATTCGATCTTTGTTTTGTCAGGGTGATTTCGTGGAGTTCATGATATGTAGGATGAAGGATCTGAAGAAAGGAAGCCCCTCCCACTATTTTTTACATTAGTATGAATAAAGTGTGTGGTGAGTGTCCACCACTCTATGTTTGAGTTATGTAAATGCAATGATTTGCCTGAATCCAGTGAATCAACGTTTACAGCCTCACACTTATCTGAAGGGTAGTTTTCCAATTAAATCAAGGGGAACTCGCCGTCGGAGCCTTTTGAAATTTTCAGGAAAAAAGTGGCCTCAGATCTGTTGAACTGAACTTGGCCTCTCCCCAAAGCTCAGCAGAATGTATGGACGCATTATCCACAGAGCATTACCGGAACAGCAGTGCTTTTCAGGCATAGGCTGCTGCGGCCATCAGTTACATGGCAGTGCTCCCGCAAGCACAACAGAAACCACTCAGCCTTCACTGCTCTCATGTGTGAATGTACCATTCCCATTAGATACCCTTCATGACACCTTCTCCACCGCCTGACATGATGCTCTAATTGCCACTCGAGCCACTCCTCAGTCTGGCCGGCCCCGCTCTGAACACCACGATTTCAGTCTCACCTAAAGATTTCTCAGAAATTAATTACCAGGATCCACTTTTCACACTGGCTGCACACTGACTCAGTGTATTGCTTTAAAATTGCCACTGGAGCTCTGAAAATGTCAAAACTGAAGCAGTTCAAGTAACCAAAACAAAACAACAACAGCGGATCAGAGCAGTTGTGGAACTGATTTGATGGCCGGTGTTTGTTTTTATGTTCTCTGCTCTGACTGACGCACATAAAGGAATATGTATGAGCCTTTTTTCCTGCAGGTGATATCTGCTGTTTTTGATGGTTTCTTGCGATGCTCCTCCTTTTTTTCCTCTAGTTGTTGTTTGGTCGTACGCATGGTGAGCACTGCTGGCTTATCCCACGATAAGGATTTATCATGTGTATTTTTCCATGTCTGCTGTCTTCCTCTTTGTTCTCCTGAGCAGTTTCCCTCCCACAACCAGCACACACCCATGTACAGAGAATTGATGACATTGGGTGGTTTGTGCAAACTCTATTTCTCAGTGTAACTCATTATCTCCCTCTCTGCAACCTGCTGTGGCTCAGTTGCTGGAACAGGTTTTCTTCCAACCTCACTGTTGCAGCTTCCTTGGCCCAAAACATGAAACACCAAGTTGCCCCCAATTGTGCAAAACCCCTTCGATGACAAACATCGCCATCAGTGTGTGCTTGTGTGCAAAAATGAGGGGATTTAAAGTGATCACCAAACCAGATTGAGACTGCTGAAGTGGTTTAATGCACATTTGTCCCCCATCTCCATCTATCTGCACCATGGGATTGCTTCACTTTAGCATCAAAGTGTGTAAACAGGTTTGTTTAATAAGATGATGAGTGAATAGAGAACGTTTTTTCACCGTGTTGATCTGAGACACAGCTTGTGTGTCTCGCTGCTGTTTGAGGTTTATTTGTGTTTCTGTTGCTTCATATTCGGCTCAGTGACGGTAATGGACCAAAGGTTGAGCGTTGCTTTGAAACGAATGAAGTTCCGCATCTCATGCAAATGGAGCGATTAGTACAGTGTTACTTTTTTTTTTCTCCAACGTGTTGGCTGGAATTTTTCTGAGATACGAATAGCAACATCTGTCAGTCCTAATTTATACACATCAGCTGCCCACCTTCGCTCTGTCATGACGAAAATATCCGAGCTTTTTTTTCTTACATAAGTCATTAAACTAGGTGAGAGTGAAATGACTGTGGCGTTCACTAATAACCCTAACCCTTCAGCCAGAGTTTCTTTTTTGAGTGTCTTCAATCTGTTCCATTTGTCCTCCCTCAAGCTGTCCTTTCTTTTCTGATCATGTTTTACCTGCATCTTGTTAACTTCAAACCCAGCATTTGCATGTTTGTCCTGTTTTGATGTTCGAGCGTCAGTGATTTCATTCTGGACATGATAACAGCTCCCGTTTTTCTCGAATGTGAATCCATAAACTTCTTTACACAACAGTTCACTGAATGGAGAAAAACGTGTGAGCACGACTTGATCTTCAAGACACCAGATGCCAATGAGTTATCCAATTTTCCTTTATCGGGTTTCAAATCTCTACCCGCAGCAAGACCTTGCTATGATTGTGCACTTTTGTACGAGCTCAGACGTTACAAAGGCGCTTCAATCAGTGGTGTGCCCTCTGGTCTCTAGACGCCGCTAAATCCCTGAAGATCAATATGTTAAAAAAGGCTTTTAAAATCCCGATTTACCAGAAATTATTCATCGATCGCATCTTTGATTCCTCACTGACTTTCTGGAGACCAAAGGACACCCGGAGACGCAGGTGGGGAAAATCATATCAGCTGTCTTTGAGCCGCCTCGCTCGCACCTCTGTTAATCTCCTGCGTCTTCTTTCCAGCTTTATTAATTTCAATGCAATAAGATGCCCAGACGTGGCAGCTTGACAGAAAAAGAAAAAAGAAAAAAAGCAGACAGAATGGGAAACCTTTTCCCTTTGTCTCACTCTGGGTGTCCCATTTCTCTCTTAATTAAAATGATAAATGCTAAATCCCCGCAGCATCCTGTGCCCTGTTGGTTTTGGCTCTTCTGATGAGAGCGAAAATGTATTTCTAAATTTGATTTGCTAATATTTGTCGATCATGGATAATTTAGTCATTTGTCTTCCTTATGGCAGCCCAAATTGCCTGTACAACAAATAGATTGTACAACACAGCACAGTTGGCAGTAGCGTCTGCACGGCACATTGACAATGCTCCGCATTAGTCCGAACCAATTTAAATGACGCTTCAGCAGCAGATTGTTATTATTTTTTATGTTCCGGTAAGGGAGCAATGATGTGTGCATACTGACAAATGCGAAACCACAAATTCCAACTGTACTCAGGCATACACGGCAACTCTGCGGCGGCGTCGGAGGGGGCCCGTCGCTCGCTCCCGTTTAGCCGCGTGTCTGTCGGCCCCACAGAGGTGGGTTTACCTCTCGTTGTTCGAGGACACGTTTCGACATCCAGCTGACAAGGTTCCGTGTGCCAAATCGAATACATTTCAAATAAAACAGGATTAGGCACGCTAAATCCCATTTGCTGGGAAACTGACGTAGAATGTTTTCTACAAAGGCAGCGGCAAACTTAATTTCATCGCAACGCGCGACTCTTCGCCGCCTCCTTTTTTTTTTTTTTCTCACGCCGACATTGCAATCAGGAACTGCTGTCCTCATTTCTACCCAGTTTATTATTTTGTAATCTCTGTCTTCACTTCCTACCTGCTGGTCTTCAAAGGCTTTGAAAGTCCTTTAAGAGAGGCTGCATAGGGGAGAAAAAAACCGCATAATTTATATTCTGCAGTTCGCTAATGGAGGAGATGCAGGTGGTCTGTGTGTGCGCATTTCTCTCTTATGAGGGATTTATGGCGGGGAGCGACGAACAGCACGGCTCCCTTTGATTTAACACTCCGTGTGTGTGTGTGTGTGTGTGTGTGTGTGTGTGTGTGTGTGTGTGTGTGTGTGTGTGTGTGTGTGTGTGT
>JASSRZ010000049.1:11002690-11045298 GCA_032164315.1 Malacoctenus gilli | reverse complement strand
CATTTCTTTACTAATGTACCCGGTGTTTAAAGGGAATGATTGTGAAAACTGAATGACTAAGAACATAAAAAGTGAAAAAAATTACAATTTAGGTTACCCGTGTTAGTCACATGGCCGGAGTTCTGATGATTTATCTCGTTTGAACGATCGATTTATTTATTTATTTATTTTTACATTATTCATTCATTTATTCCGAGTGTTTTATTTACTCAAACCGTCACTTTTAAAACTATCCCAAAAAGTTCATCAATTCATCTCAATACGAGGCATCTGAATTTCCTGGTGTATTGAGTTTTCGTAATCAACAATGCAGCAGGAAGCATGGATACACAACGCAGGGGCTCCCCCCATCGTAGAACTTGAAAAAGTGCATGCAATTCAAAATGCTTTTTAGTTCTCAGTCCCAACGAGGTAATGCGGGCATTTTCCAGGTGTAATTGCGTCGACGTGAGTGCACATATTTCCCACAGTCTCGTTACGACTATTTTTTCCAGACAATTTATGAATTTTGGGAAAGGGTTTCCTCAGCAGTTTATCAAACCCTAACTCCTTTGATATCGACCCTGCTGCTGGCTCATCGTGTGAGGGAAAATATTACTCAAGACATCTTTATTTTTATAAACAGTTTAAAACAAAAGAACAAATACTCGCACCTTACACAGTACATAAAAGTCTTGCCTGCAGTATTACGCTTTAGCCTGAAGGTGGCGCTAGGAGAGCGCAGGACGGAGGAAGTTTCCCATTACTGATGGGATGCAAGATACACACGCATGAGACTTACCTAAAAAATATTTTCTTAGCATATCTACAGAACAGGTTGTTATGACTCATATCCACACAAACTGAAATAAATAAACTCAGGTTTAAATCCTACGTCAGTAGTTTTACATTGATGGTCTACAATTTCAACACAAGGTTCATTATGCACATTGTTATGACAAAATTTAATATGTTTTTATCCCTTTATTTTCAAACTTTATATCCAATAGACTAGACGGTTTTCACAGCTGGGATTTTCATTTGGCACAGTGGGAAAGACAGTGGCTTATAAAGTGTCTTTGTGAACTGTCACAATGAATCAGCATACACCATCCCTCACCATCTCTTCAAGGAGGATGTGAGCAGTGCCTGTAAATCACACATTATACATGTGGCATAAAGAACTACATGAATTATACTTATACAATGAACAGGCCTACACATTTTTTAAGACTTAATCATTTCTTCTTTTTTCTTAAGAATGCAAGTACTATTTAACCTTTAATAGAGCACTTTTAAGCGATGCATAACTATGAGGGATAGTGTTTGTTTTCAACAAAGGAGGCACAAATATTCCTCCAGTCGGACAACAATGTATCAATATTTCCACCACAAGCAGAATTTTATTAGTGATTTTTTTTCCCATTAACTTTAAAGGGTGGGACAAAATAACTACAGAATGAAGCTAGACAAGTAAAGCAAGTAAAAATTATTTGTTGTGACACATTTTCTCTACTGAACAGTAAAACTGTCATTGATGATGATTGTTTTTCCATCAAGAGGAATCTATACATTAATCAATGCTCATGAATGAATAGTTTGAGGGCATAGTTCCGGTGGTGGTCACATGCTCCCTCCGTTGATGTCTTCACATATTGTTTATGCTTTAATGCCATCTTTTTTTCCGTTTCAATTCACAAAAGGTGCCAAGCAGCAATCACGACATTGGATACTACTATTAGTAGTAATTGGAAGTCTGAGAACATTTGTGGCATTCAGTGAGTCTGGAGGTGTTATGTAATGGCAGGGATGCTGAATAGGGAGCTCATTACTGGTGGGAATGGGAATGTTTCTATTGATGTTGGATATATAATTATAGGGAATGAAAAGCACTGAGTTGTTATGCATTTGTCTGTGCTGAGTCTGTTGTGTGTTTCATTTAGCAGCTCCGCAGGAAAGAGAGTTTGTGTTGGGTTGTTTTAGTGCGGAGCTAAGTTGCAGAGGCTGTGTCACACAGAGAGTCACCACGAGAGGGAGGGACTTAGGCAGCAGGACAATGCTGGTGTTTGTGCAACGGCCCCTGAGTGGCGGCTGGCTCTCTCAGATCGCTCTCGCTTGACTACCAGTGCTGCATGCATTGTTGAAGTGAAAGGAAAGTGGACAGCTTGATCCTGCCTGTGGGATGCATCGACAGAGGTAAGACCCCTCCATGCCCCGCTGCTGTGTCTCTGTGATGTGTTAAAATTTAGGGGGGTTTATTAAAGCTGTCTTGTGGCGCTTGTGGTGAGTACACTGTGTGAGCGGGGTGCTCTGGTGCAGTTTTGGGGGAAGCTGGAGGTGGCTTGGGGTGAGGCACCCTTGTCTGTGTTTTGGCAGGGTCACTACTGTGCGTGAATGGAGCTGAAAGAAAGTTTCTCAGAAAAGGGGCTCAGTGAAAGGCATGTGTAGAATGTGACTAGGCTCCAGCACTGGAAAAGACAGAGTTTAAAAACTGAAGGGGAAAAAAAGCCTAAGAGGATGAAACTGCAGAGGGAATGAGAGTGATACCAGAGGAGTACGAAGTCTAAAGTACGCGGATGGAGAAGGGAAAACTGATTGTTTCAGTTACACTCAGTGGAGACGACAGGCAAGGATCGAGTGAAGCTTTACAGTGGTAAAAATAGAGATGAGAATGGAGGTGGAGAGATTAAGAGAGAGATTAATTAGGGAGCTGAGGGAAGAGGCGAGTCAGGAAGGGAAAAGGCAGGAAAAGAATGGACAGAACAGAACACCATCAAGGAAATCCACAGTCTCAACTTCAATCTAGTTTCAACTAATTTTTTTCTATTCCCATTTAATACTTTTGAATGCAGACCACAATCTGTTTTAGTTCAAGTCAAGAAGAAAAGTTGTCCGACAGACTTTCTCATCTTCCTTTGTGGTCTTCGGTAAATGCTGGGTAGCTAAATGCATAAAAAAGAACAGCGGTAAGCCGTTCATTTTCAGTTCAGCCCTCCTTGCTAGATCAAATACTCTTATCCCTTTTAGCTGACAGATTAGAGAGACTCAAGATGTCCTGTCTCGGTGTGGCAGTCCTCAGATATGCCGTTGTTCACATCTATGAATGGCGACATCTGGATTTTTATGAAACCTGGCCTTCAGTGTGAGGTGTGCCAATCCCTCATCACAAACAAATCCTTCGACTATCATATTACGCCATTGTAAACGACTGTGGTGCAAAAGGAAAATACCTCTGTAGGGTACAGAATAGGCAAACACTGATCTGTTTTGGGTCTTTAGAAGTGCATAATCCAAGCTGATGATTCTTGTTTTGTATTTCCAGGCATTCAGAGAGAAATCAGGTTTTGGTGTGAAGTACAACGGAGCAGGAAGGCTGGCCAGCAGACACAGATCCTACACTGGTGGTTCTGGCCACATCAGTAGGAAGGGCGTCCACCCCCTGTTGTACCAGGGAGAGGGAGGAAGGAGAGGCGGGCCGTTGGTACCACATCACAAGAAGCCGTGAGCAGCATTTGTGGCGTGGGTGGGCAGGTGAGGGCTGAGCTGTGACAGCTTGTGGCGATCGGCCAAAGCGTGATCGGGAGGGAGGAAGGGGACCGGGAAGAATTTGAAGGTGGGGAGGACTGGACGGAGCAGGAGGAGGAGAGGAGTTGTGGGCCTGAGCGTGGAGCCCAAACACCGGCAGGATGGGGGAGAAGAAAGTGAGGTAAGTGTCCTTATTCTGTTTGTTTAGCTTAATAACGCAGCAGCTGTGTTGATATTGCTCTTCTGCGTCCTCTTTGTGTCTGTGTGTTAGTTGAAGCGAACCTTAATTTGCAAAATGTATTGATATCTTTGTCCCTGAAATGATGCGTCATTTGCATTGCTCTTCCTGGCGACTTGGTGTAAAGTGGGTCTGTGCCTGCATGTGTGCGTGTGTCTGTGTTGATCCCTTTTGCAGTCTCCCTGCTAAGCTGATTAATGGGGGCGTGGCAGGCCTGGTTGGTGTGACATGTGTATTTCCTATTGACCTGGCCAAGACCCGCCTACAAAACCAGCAGGGCATCCAAGTCTACAATGGAATGTGAGTGAAGCTCCTCGAAACAGACTTAATGTGCGACTGTGATTGATCCGTCATATATGAAGATAAAGGCCTTCAAATTGTTTGGGCTTTGGCATCACTGAAAGGTTTAACCTTTAAGGGAAGAGGAATAGGCCTCTGAAAATACGGCTGGAGAACATGAAAACGAATGGAAACGTTCATATGGAATTCAAAATATGTGTGTCCTCCTCATCCTCACTCGTATCTGCTGTGTGGATTGGGGACTCTCTTACTTGCTCTGCACACAAGATGGTGTTATTTACATTACCATGTGTCACATATTCTTCCCCTGAATCACAGAGAGTGGAGCAGCACTTTAAAAAAAGTGATTTTCCCCTTTTTGGGCTCATTGACTTTGTGGTTTCCCAGCACTGCTTTTTGACTCTCCCACTCATACTCCAAAAGACCCCATTTTATATTCAATCCCAAAAGTTAGCAACAATCTTTTGATTTGGGACCAAAAACGTGGGTTCTGTGTCCTTAGATGACACCATAAGGCTCAAATTTGAACTCCCTGCATCTGGCTTCAATCTGTACCGCTGGTTTGTTTGGGTGTATCCATCCCGTGCTCAGTAGCTTGAGGTTTTCCACTGTGAGTCAGACATGGGGAGAGAAAACTTAGGTAACTCAGTCGTCATAAAGCAAAGATACAAAGTAAGCGACTGTTCTTGCCTTATGCACACTGGTTTCTCTTTGGTTTGTTGTCAGAGTAGGTTGAGGGAAATAGTCAAAATGCTTCGTTTCGGAAAAGACAAGAAATGTTTCATGCTGAAAGATAAAAAAGCAGTTGCCTTTTAAATAACTCACAAAACAAAACATTGATTGTTTTTTTACATGTCTCACCAGGCTCGACTGTTTGGCAAAAACAGTCCGCTCGGAGGGCTATTTTGGATGCTACAGAGGTAATCTTTGCATTTCTAATCTCTGTCACAAGCAACGCTACTCCCTGCAAATGTAATCTCACCACTTACGCTGTTGTTGTCGTTCCTGTGAGCCTTAAATCTTTTTATCATGATAACCAGTGTCTAGTGCCATTAGTCTGTGGTAATGGTGAGCCATAAGCTGCTGTTTAGGTTGGTTCTATTTGCGTACCTCGGTGGAAACTGTTGTGTGTCACTGTCATTAGCCTGTTTGTCGTCCGCAGGTGCAGCAGTCAACCTCACGCTCGTTACACCAGAAAAAGCCATTAAACTGGCAGCAAATGACGTGTTTCGGCAGAAGCTCTCGAAGGACGGGTAACTTCATTTTCGTCCCTCACAAATTCATCATAAGATGCATCTATTGTAGATTAACGGCGCCATCACGCAGCCAAATGCTGCCACATGTTAGCAAATACACCTTTATCTTTGTACAGCGGAAAACTATACACTCTGCGTGTTGAGATTACGTTTCTTCTTGAAAAACTGAATCTAAAGACTTAACACAATGACATTGTTTGCTGTGATAAATCTATGAAAGATGATGCAGCTTGTTAGAAAAAAGAGAACGACTATACTCGCTCTTTGACTGTGTCCAGGCATTTGCCCCTGTGGGGGGAAGTTCTGGCTGGTTGTGGGGCAGGAACCTGTCAGGTAGTCGTCACCACTCCCATGGAGATGCTCAAGATCCAGCTGCAAGATGCAGGAAGACTTGGTGAGTTGTTATTAAGAGTGAATAAACACCGAGCTGGAAAGGGAAACAGGCAAATCCTGGATTGAAACAAATAAGACTGTAAATTAAGATTCTCGATGCCTCATTTTGTATTGTATCTGGATTAATTAAGCACACACTTTTGTAATGGATATGATATCGGTTGACACACCCAACAAGCAGTTGTCCACCGTCCTTTGTTCAGGAGTGTCAACAGCCTTAACAGTGAGCCGTGCAGGATTACATTAACGCCCATGTGTTTCACAAAGTGGGCTGGTCTGTGTTCATCTGTTAGCGGCGCAAAGGCCCGTGCCGGCTCCGGCTCAGGCTGCAGCTCCTGGTCCAGCGCCATCATTGGTGGCCCCGCCCCCGCAAGCGCAGGCGACCCCTCGGCAGCGGCCCTCGGCCACAAGCATCACTGTGGAGCTGCTGAAAACACGCGGCCTGGCTGGACTCTACAGGGGAGCAGGAGCCACCCTAATGAGGTGAGCACACATAAAGCAATACACACTCTACGGCATCCTCTGTCTGACCTCCAGAGCTAGTTTCAAATCCTTGTCAGACTCATGTCTCTGAACATTACTGTTACATCTTACAGCAGTTTGTAATGACAAACGTACCTCCGATCTTGTTTTTCCATGGCCTGCATCTTTCAATCAAACCATGCCAAGTTCCATTTTCCACATTATTGCTAAGTTAAAAACCATCAGCTACCAAACGAAATATACTTGTTGGTGTGAAACTGGTGTCTCCATCCATGTGGCTTTTGAACATGCTTCACTGAGCTTGTTTTACATTGCATAACTCATACTGTGATTATTTCATTTCCTGACACCTCTGCTGATCGACATGATCAATACAATCCTGCAGCTATGTCTGGCTGCTATCCTGCAGTTTATCTGGTTTATAATCTCTATGTCCTTCTCTCTTTATGTCAACCTTTGCAGTCTGTTTCATTCAAATTCTCAGGACTATTTTACCTTTCTTCTGATATCTAATGTTTCCAGGGACGTTCCCTTCTCTATGATCTACTTCCCGCTATTTGCCAACCTTAACTCACTGGGCCGGGAAGGCGCTGGAGGCCAGGCTCATGTGCAGGCCAAGGCACCTTTCTGGCAGTCGTTTATTGCTGGCTGCTCTGCTGGCTCAGTGGCAGCTGTGGCAGTCACACCGCTGGATGGTGAGTGAGAAGACACTTGATTCTTCAGGTTCTCTGATTTGCTACAGAGTCCAAACAAACGTATGTAAGGTCAATTTGTGACCCAGAGTACTCCATAGGTTAGTCTGAGTTTGCGTGCCTGTTGTTGTCCTGGTGTGGACTGGCGACCTGCTCAGGGTGAACTCTGCTTTTGCCCGTTCTGACAACAGTTCCAGCACCCACGTGAACCCTGATTCATTCATCAAGGGATGAATGAATCAGTAAAGCAGAGCTAATGATAAACAAAACCAACGACTTCAAGTGATGTTATGGTGACAACAATTGGTTGTTTTTGGTTTGATGTAATGACGATGCGTTCCTGTTTTTAATACAGTGATAAAGACCCGTCTGCAAACTTTGCAAAAAGGTGAAGGTGAAGACACATACAGAGGAATTATTGACTGCACGAGGTAAAGAGAGAGAAGGTCCATTTTTGCAACCCTTTTAGCAATCACAAGGGTGAACAGCTGAGTAACACTTCCTTTTGTGTTTTTCTGCATTGTTGTGTCTGTGATTTGCAGGCGCATCATGAGACGGGAGGGCCCATCAGCATTCCTGAAGGGTGCAACCTGTCGTGCTTTAGTCATTGCTCCTCTTTTTGGCATTGCACAGGGTGTCTACTTCCTCGGCGTTGGGGAGATGGTGCTAAGTTTCCTGGAATAACGGTGCTTTGGCATTGTTGGCAGCGGTTGTATTATTTCTGTGCAAATATTTTGCTGCTTAATTCTGAAGGGAATGAATGACTGAGTGAGCAGTGAATACAGAGAGAAGGAGAACAATGGGGCCCACAAGCCATTAACCAAAGGAAGAACACTGGTCTGAGGGAATGAGGAGGCTCTATTTACTAATATGTGGACAACTGGGTTCACTCTAATCATGTTTCTCTAGGGTGTCAGCAGGGTTCTTTAGGTTAAACAAGGTCCTGTAAATGCGCACGACTAATCTGAGGGTATGTGTCCAAGGCTGTCCTGGTTATCCCAGGGTGCCGCCTGCGATACGCCCGTTTCATTCACCTACGAGAGGCTTTCCCCTCTGGATGTTTAAAGACACAGCTGCACAATATTATAATTAAGTGAATTGCCTACAAATACGACTGCATCTTTGGTCCGTGCGCGACCCCTGCAAGCACCACGTCCATGTTTCTGTCTTTGTCTAATGCTGGATGGTGTCAGAGACGATGCTGGATATTTTCTCTCGGTTGGGAAAAGCCAATCGGTGGGACTCGAGTGTGAGAGGTCATCTCTGGAAAAGGAGCGCGATGTCCTTCCTGCCTCCTCTGTTATGCGTTCCTCCCACTGCATCTCAGAGGTTGGAGTTGTAATCTTGGATTCTTTCACAGAACTGGGAGGCGCTGCCTGTCAGCGCCTCCGAGGTTAAAGTTAATCTGATGGTAATGCTTTAATCCCTGTATTAGCATACAATATACCCTAACACACGGCTCGCTTCCTGCTCAGAGGCCATGGGTGAGGCTGCTACTCTTTCTCCTAGATTTCCTCTCCTACACAGCTTGCCAAGGTTTAAAGAAAAACCTGTGAGATGCCTTGGGTTAATCTTACTGCTTAGTAACGGTTCTAGATTATGTTGCTTCAAACGATGTGCGCACAATAATGAAAGAAAAATGCAATTAAAGCCTTATCATTGCTGTTAGTCTCGAAAACCATCAACTGTAAGTCTTATTTGAATCCAGTGGAACTGTGGTGTTGAAAAACTTTTTTTGGTACTTGAGTCCAGTTTAGCGAGGACAATTATATTAGACCCATGGAAGGAGTATGGCACCTTGTACTGCCAACTGTTTGCCATGACTGAAACCCTGTGGGTGGCACTAAAAGTTTGTTTCATTTTCTCTCTTTTTTACATTTTTTGATGCAAGACACGTTTTGATGTGGCTAGCGTACCTAGGCTACTACTTTCTCTTTCTTGTAGAGTGAACATAGCCTGAGTAAACTGTTTGTTTATGAGCTGTAAATAAAGAGTCCAACACTGGTTTCTTCGTGTCACGCCAATTGTGTTTTATTTTATAATGGCTTTAAAACAAGCACCACATACGCAAACAAAAAAATTAGGTTTGTTTAGGTTCTCTGCTCGCTGACTTACAACCAGTTTAAAAGATGTAAGCTGTACATATCTTGTTTCCAAAATGCCTCTTGGTTACTTTGTGAAGTAACAAAGGAAATTGGCCTGACACAGCTGAAAATAAACACTTGCAATGCCCCTGAGATATAGAGAGAACTAAAGACAGCCCTAAAAATTGTTAAAAAAAATTATGGCAATAAACATAAGTGCATTGAATGAGTATACGGTCCATGTACAAAAAAAAAAAAAGCAACACCACATTTGCTTCCCATTAAGAGTTTTGAGCCTATTCTATGCACTCAAGCATACTGCAGTGATTGATGGCCAGTGTTCACCTCCATTATTCCACCTGTGTCCACGCTTGTCTCTTTGTGTCCAACTTTAATCTGTAAACTTGCGATTGGGATTGGCACCAAACAAGCTCACTCTGATTTCAGGCATCATCTGTCAGGAGTGAAACAAAGACACAAGTAAATGCAAAGAAAAGAAACACGAGATACTCAACGGAAATGTGAGAAGAATATTGGACAATAACTTTGAAAAGAGGAATCTTGTGACAAATAAAACTTATTTTGATTGCAATGAGGAACGATGGAAAAAGAGAAGTCCATTTGAACTGAGCATCAATGAGTCCCACTGAAAACAATGTAAAGAGTTGAAACATAGAAGGCTTCCAATGGACAACAATGGAAGAGTGGCTGGCTGCCAGCAGAAGAGCAAATCAAAAAGCTTCTTGATAGAAACAGGAAATGTTGACAGACTGTTGCTGATGCTACCCAATGCTACTGAAGGGTTGTTTGTTCAGTAACCTCAGACATTTTTACAATAACCATAGAAACCATAAACAAACCATAAACTTGCGAAGCATTTCCACAAATACAACGAGGGCATGCAAACTCCACACAGCAAGGCCCCACCTTGGTTCAAACCCAGGCCATACATCTCATATAAATATAGAAAATGAGTGAAGCATGGAAATGTAGCCAATTCACCTACACTCAGCTCTTCAAGCAGAGTGAATAACCAAGTGGGCTGTGCTGCCCTCCACAGACAAAGAGCAGAAAGTGCAGTGGGTTGGTTAGAAATGATGGACTACCTGCTGCGCTATAAGTTCCAGTCTGCTTTCCAAAGTGTTGGAGACCTTTATCTTCCCATTGTCATTGTATAATTCAATGCCACCACATCTGTCAGGAAAGGAGGAAACATTTCATCTAAAACAACAAGAGCAAACTCCAAACTATCGAATCTGTTTGATGCCATTTACAGTAACAGTCACACAGAAACAAAATAGCACAACAGAGCAACAACACATTGACCTTACATGTCGGATGGGAGAAAACGCTCCCGATCGATTCTGACAGTTATGTTGCTCTTCACTGCCTCTTTGTAGATTGGGATGTTTTTATCAACGGCAGCCTGTGGGAGGCATGCCACAAAACTGTGAGTTTTCTTACATAAGTGGTTAAAACAAAGAAAAGATTTATTTCAAACTACAGTCAGTATAACTGACCTGAACAATTTCTACATCTTGCTGTCGGCAGCGAATCGTGACTTTGGGCTCCAGGAGGCGGTAAAATCCCTTGGAAGAAAAATGGGTGGGAAAAAAAACATTTTAAAATCACAGACACTCAACAAAATATCAACTGTTGCTTCTAATCATGTCGAGAGTACTTTGGAAGTTGTTACCTGAAGGACTAGACCCTCCAGCAATGTGGAGTAGTTGTCAGGGTCCTTGGCAATTTCACCAAGTCCTCGCCGGGCATCGTTCAATAGATCCTTAAAACAGAAACATGTGAAGACGGTGTGAGGCTCTGACAGGCTGCTGCTTCTTTTTCATTTCAAGCCAGCACTTTACCCATTATTGTGCTGGCTCAGAAACTGCAAAGTGAGACTCATTCGAGAGTTTTAGCCTTGAGGAGGACCTAAGTGGATGTTTTTCTTCATGAGAATGCTTACAGAAATAAATCATGCAACAACTCCTTCTGTACAAAAACAACAGACAGTACTGATGACATTTGCTTGGTATGAAACATATGCAGACATGCACACTGACCAGTTGGCAGCAAAAGTACAAACAGCTGATCATAAATGCAATGTATCTGAGAAGTTCAAATGACATTTGGTGAAATGTAGGTGGGACTCTCTCACTGTAATCATGTCATCTCGGGCCTTCAGAACCTTCAGCCGGGCTTGATTCATCAGGTTTGACATCTGGCTGTGGGGAGTGAAATATTTTCATAAAGTGTTCTTCCTTCTTTCAGAAGAAACAACAGATGTTTCTTCTTTCAGAGGTACAATCTCATTTCAAGCGCTTCAAAAATACCGGTATATGGTACAATGCGCCTTCACGTCTAGTTTCACTTCCAGCTCTTGCGAATGCTGACCAGTAACTCACATTTTCTTATGTTGCTCTATCTGCTTCTCCTTCTTCTCATAGTACTCCATGATTTTGACCCTCTGAGTCTGCACCAGGCGGCCTTTCTCGATGTTAAACTCCTCCTCTGCCTGTGACCCAAACAGAAAGTCCATCACAAATCAATGTGGTCAAAACATCACCAGACTGACGGCCAGAGACGGGCATGCTTCAGCTACCTTGGAATCGATTTCCTCCACTTTCTCGCTGGCCTCTTGCTCAATGAAGGCCATCATGTGCTTAATCTGCAACACAAGACAAACAAGAGGTCTGCTCACATTCACGCATAAACCCATATGTTTGGCTACATGTCAATTCACAACCCTTCACATACATATTCTGTCAGGAAATGACACCTTGATTTTGCTAACTTGACTTTGCAAACATTAGAACAATGCTATATACTCGAAAAGTGTAAATTGGTGCCTGTCTTTTTTGTAAAGATTAAACTACAGATTGTCTGCTGTTCGCTGTTAACCACTGGATATAACTTTTTTAAAAAAAAATCTCGCAAACAATGAAGGTTCGGGCCACCAAGGATTTAACATGAACTTAGCGGAAAAGTCACAGAACAACTGCGGTAGTTGAGGTTTGGGTTCGTTCGATGTTTACATTAGGTTAAAAGTCAGTCAGAGACTTTCTTTTGACCTGACAGCGGTTTTTCTTACCTGTTTCTGCACGTCAGCATCGGTCAGCGCCATATTTGCTGTCTGATATCTGTTTGATTCGCCAAAGTGTGTCAAATAAAGTTCTCGCCGACCACTCGTACAAAACAAGAATCGAAGAGGATAGCAACCGTTGGAGGGGAACTCACTTCTACTCCCAAAGTTTCTAGTCAAGATTGATACATAAGTAGGAAGAGAACTTCCGGTTAGAACTATCAAAATAACGCACTTATTGAGAAACGTCAAGTACATGAAATAAAAACATTGGGTGCAATTAGACTTTATCGGCTTTTGTCATTTAGCAGTCTTAAAACATGGGAGCTTTGGGAGGGAAAGACGTTCCATGACATCTTATGAAGAATTTTATGATCTGTGTCAAATGGAAGCTTCTATCAGACAGAAAAAAACAAGTCAAGAAACGGAACAGATTTGTAAAGTTTGATGCTTTTCTATTGATTGGCGCATGGCCAAATCAGTCAACATTGACAACAGAAGGGTATAATGTAAGGAGAAATGCCAGTTTGCCGACTTTCACCCGGGGAAGTTGAGAGTTTGACGACAAGATGTAACTTTATCACTTGTTGAGAATTTATAAAGACTACTCAATTAACTTATAATAATGGACATTATTGCGCGAATAATTTATTTATCGCTATAAAATTCTTTAAAAGAGATTCCCATGATCAATCAAGATTTCTTCGTAAACCAAAATAAAATCCTTCATATTAGGGGATTGAACTTCAGTGATATTTGCCATATTTGTTCCAGACGGTCTAGTGAGGCAGGTGAGATGTCAGGAGAGACAAGTTGACAAGTTCACTCCAAAAAATTGACATCGGTGACGGCCAGCCGTTGCATTATGACCCACACTCTTTATGTTGGTTTTTGAACAAAGAAATATAAAAATTTCTTGTGTTATCGGCAGGAATTCCCAGATAACTCCGATAACCTGTGACTCCATACTTCCACACTCATCTCGGGTGCGCACGGTTGCTAGGAGACACTCACTGATCAAACGTTTCCCTTGACGTCTGCTACGCAAATAATGTTCACAGAAAGTGAATATTTTACAAACACATCCTAGTCGAATCCAACCAAATGAGAGCGTTATTTTGAAGGTTATAACAGGAAAGGTTTGTTGTAGTATTCTTGCCAGCTTGTGTAACGTCCAAAGCACATTGTGTACTAGTGAGCCGCTGCCGCTGCTGCTGCTGCTGCTGCCTCCTGCCAGTGGTGGTCTGCTCTCTCCAGCTCGTGCTGCAGGACACTAAGTCGCCTAATACCCGTCAGCTTGCCGCTTTCTGCACCCGGCTGCCCCTGGACAAGGACGGTAAGTGGAGAGGTGACCTGCTTTGTTTCAACTCCACTTCAAATAAAATTTACTATGAATAAATAGCGGCAGAAAATGACAAGCTAGCTAACAATAGCTGCCATGTGAGCTGAGGTGTTGCAGTGGAGGCGTGTTAGTAAAAACGGCGACTCTTTTTTTGGTCTCTATTTCTGCCGATACTTCAAAAAAAAATATGTCGTGGTTCTTCAATAAGCTAAGTTATATCAGCTTCATGCTATTCCCGTGCAGCGTTACATTGTAATAAAATCAACCATGGTGGAGTTTTGTGGGAAAAAAGGCAACAATTTGAATTTATTGTTCATTAGTGCATTTCTCACCCCAGACTTTTGTTCGAGTTTTTAGGTGTCATTTGATATTCGAGAATCTAGCAAAGAATCTTGATTTTTTTTGATGTTCAGCAGCAGGTTTTATTTTGGCATTCCAAGACTCGGAAGTATTTTGTGTAATTTAAATGACTTGACAGTATTGTAATTTCTGTTCCACATGGCACTGTGGAATCTACCGAGTGCGACACGATAAGACTAACGTAAACCTCACCCACTGCTGAGCACAAGTTTAAACTCCCCACGACAAAAATACTCCTCAAAGCTGTGTTTTTATTGAGAGTTTTAAACGACCTTTATGGTCACCTCGTGTGTTATGTAAGTTGTATTGTGTCATAATGTGGGGTCAAAACGCGCGTACAGATGACCTTCTTCTGCTCCTCACAGCCAGCACTCATGTTGACTTAAAGGAGCAAAATTAACTTTTACCTTATAAGGTTTGTCTGACCATCCTTTGAATGATGATCAATTCTAACTAAAGACACAGAGTTGTCATGAAACTGAAACATATTACATTGAACCTGACGGAGAAAGATGCAGTCATGTGTATAATGTTATTGAGAAAGCTTTGAAATTAATGTATTTGACTCTTTCAATCAAATTAGCTCCAACAATTATGTTTGCAAGAGAGAAAAGCCCAAGTTGCAAGGTCTTTAAGTAGGGTGGCATCCAAAAACATGCAAGGCGCTGGATCGTTCGTCATCAATGTAGGCCTGAAAAGATAGATAGATAGATAGATAGATAGATAGATAGATAGATACATAGATACATAGATAGGAAAGCATCTGATGGAAATTATTCTCAAAATTCATTGTCTGTTCTCCACTTTCAACAATGAAAATTCTCAAGCTCCCTAATCTTCCCAACAAAAATCATTAAACTTAATATTTTCTCTTCTGTCCACCTCCTCCTGTTAAAACTAAATGCTTTGAAAGACACGCCCACTTTCACTGGCATGAAGCTAATGCACAAACCTTCAAAATAAAAGCATTTGGAAGCGTTAGTTTTCTTACTGCCTTATTAAGGTTCCACTGCACTTGTGTGAATCAAGTTATGTTCATGCATTTCACTATCAAACAAGCATATGACAGAAATTACCTTGTGCCATTCAATACCTGTTTATATGAGAGTGTAAATGAGTGTACCAAGGCTTGTAAGGACTTTCTCTCTGACAGTTGTTTCACTCTGACTTTCTTTTCTTTCAGGTGAGACGTCCAGCTTTGACTGTAATAATTAATGTGCCTGAGAGTCTGACACACGTCTGTTCAATGGCTACCTCGGGCTCCACCTCTTCTGCCTCCATCACTGCCACTGTGCCTGAGGGTTTCCATTATGAGACCAAATACATTTTGCTTAACTATCTGGGAATGCCGCCTGTTGGGCGGTCACAGGTGACTACAGCATCTCAAGGTGAGAGGAAAGAAATGTCATATCTGTTATTTTGTGGAGTACTTTTTATCCACAGTTTTTATGCATTGCATAGCCTCAAACTAGTTTGTTCACGGGGATAAAAAAGAGTTGTACAGACCTGCTTGCGTGGCAGTAACACAAAACACTTGAGGGTGTGAAGGCACGTAGCCACCTGTTTACCAGCTCAATTTAGCTCCCACTGAGTTTGACAAGACAACACATTCTCAAGAGCTCGTAAACAAAGACATGTCATGTAAGGCTCCTCATAAGCCCAGCTGCAATCCTATTAATATTCCAGAGTGGCTGCAGACTGGTGTGTTTTTACAGAGGCTTATATATAAACTGCATGTCATGATATCAGGCTGGCAGCATGGTGTTCATCTTGTATTGTTTTGAGTTTCAAGATAACAAGATTGGTGTGGGTTTTTGTTGCAGCCTTTACCTGTAGGGCACATATTTGTAATTCTATTGTACTGTTCACATTTCATAAAATGAAATAAAATCCAAAAGAATTTTTACAACACTCTTAACACTTGGCTGTGATAGCCTTGTTTCACAATTGTTATTGATTATAAGCATAGAAAAGTCACACTCGTGATGCAAGTGCAAAAGCCTCTCTTTTTTTAGGTCATGCGTGGCAGCAAATGAACAGCACTATCTGATGAAATGTTGTGGTTATCGGGTAAAGCAAAATAAAAGAACAGATGGCTAATAATACAAGGGAAACTGATTTTTTTTTTTCATTTCCTGTCGACTTTATTGTGGTGTGCTTGCTTGGACTGGGCAGAGGAGTGGCTGATCCCTGCTTTCCGCTTGACCCGGTCCAATTTCTGACAGCCTGTCATGTGTAATCACTGTAGGATTGCTCGCACACCAATGGACCAAAGCGAAATAGTTGTCTGGCTAGCTTTCTGGCTGAATGCTGAAACAGCACCAAACCCTGTAAAAACCAACATGGGTCCTCAGGGCGTTCACATATGACGTGCAGACAGAGAGAAGAGGAACGAGCCTGATTTGGAGTCCCTTTACTTCCTCCTTTCCTGTTTTTGGATCCCTGCTTATAAGTGTTTGTTGGTTGTGGACTGTTGCTCAGCACAAAACAATTTATTTTAAGCTGCATTTCAGGTTTTATAGAACACTGGTTGAGATTGTTCAGTTTTATGACAAGAAGCCTAAATTACTTGGCAATGAGTCACATACCTCTTAGACAGTCGTGCTGTATGTATATGATACACTGATAAACACAGTTGGGGCAGTCAGACAATACACATTCTGTCGCATGAGTCATGATAGTGTTTCAATTGAAACACAAAAAGAATAGGTTGGGTTGATATAATGTTTTAACACAAATCATGAGTCAAATTAGACTCAAGACAAGATTTTTTACAAAAGTATTTTGTGTATACGGATTTTTAAACCAACTGTTTAAGTTTTATCACTTAAGTTTCACAGAAGTCACTCCTTTTCTTTGTTTCTGTTTCTGTCACATCGACATCTTGAGCAATATTTAACATTTATCAAATAATGTCCACAATAAAAAACAGTCCATACATGCACACCCCCCTTTGTGTCTTCCCTGCCCCTTGCGTGGTTTAGCACACCCCCAGTGGTGCAGACTCAGCCTTCTTAATAATTTACAAGCTGTGCGATGATGCTTCCATGCACGCGATGTTGATCCACTCTTGGATTTTTCCAGTTTCAGCTCTGCAACGTCACACTGATGTTGACTGTAAAGTCCTCGATGTTGGTATCAACTGCACTTGAATCCTGCCGAAAGCTCTGCCCTGCAGGAGAGTTTGTGTGGATTTGTGCACAACCACATTCTTGTGTAATAAAGATGTTAGTATATTCTTGTGTCACCAAATGACAGTGGTTTTACTAGTGAAATGTTTCAAAAAGACCTTTCTGTGATGCACAATGGTCTGTATATATAGATGAAATTATTGAACAAAGATGCTTTCAAAGGTGCTTTTTGTCACTTATATTGTGTCATATATTAGTTCTACAGTTGTGGATCATCCTGGCCAGAGAGAGTCGTGCAGTTTTTCTATCTCCTCATACATTGTGTTATTCTCTTCCAGCAGATGTTCACAATGAGAAAGAGCGGACATCCATGATTAAAGAGCAGATTGAGGAAGAACTCAGACAACTGGAAGATGAAATCGCTGCCTGTAAGTGATCATATGCATGCAGTTAACCTTTGTGGACTTTTTTCTTGTAAAAGTTGAGTGATTTATAATGTAGTCAGGTAAATAAAGTGATTTAGAAACTGTATAAACATGGTTTGGTTTGTATCAAAGTTTTTTGTAAATAGAACCAGAAATGAGTCTTAATTTGACTTTTGAAAACCAGAGACTGTGCGTGCGTGCGTGCGTGCGTGCGTGCGTGCGTGCGTGCGTGCGTGCGTGCGTGCGTGCGTGTGTGATGTAATTTGTCCATTCTTAGCTTTCCCAAATAGTTTCGATTGAACAGCTTTGCTGCCTTGTCTGACACGCCTTTTTGTCCTGCTTTTGGTCGCAGCCTTTTCCAGTACAGGCTTTGACCGCCACACATCACTGGTGTTCAGTCCAGCGGACCCCGAGAGCTCCATTGAGGACTGCCTCGCCGCGATGGGGGACAATGTGGTCATAGACCTGGATACACACCTGACTGTAGCTGTAGACAAACTGCTTTCTGGGTATGTTGGCTCTAGGACTGTAGTTCACATGGCTTAATCTTATTGGCAGATCTTTTTTTGAGAAAAAATGTGTCACTTTGATTGTTTGAGGTCATGGCTGATTTCCTGTTCTGCTAATGTTAGAAATATAACTGCTTAGGTAAACAGTGGCCAGCATTGCAAAATCAACAAGTGACAAAGCCAGTGTCAATACATGGCTGGTATTGCTCTCTTCCTTCTGGGTGAACTCTTGAACTTAGGCAGTCAAATATTAGAGAACTGTGTTGTTTTAAACTGATGGAAATTGAGAACAACATAAACATATACTGTAGTTATAAATCATTTACAAAAGGTGACTTTTAAGTCAGTTAAAAAAGATACATTATGTATTTATTACTGTTTCTATCTTGTGGTTTTTAGACCTCTTGACTACCAGAGTTTCAAAAGCACCACGCTGGACCTTTCGACGCACACGCACGGAGGCTGGAGCAAGGTGAGTTTGGAGCTCAGGTCTTGTCACACAAAAGTTTGCTTTTGAAGTAAATACCTCATGTATAAACTCCTACTTTGTGTCTTTTTGCCCTTTATAACACCAGGTGCTAGTGTCTTTGGTGCTCCTTCAGGCTTTGCAAAGCAAAGGTCAGTCAGTGAAAACTCTGCTGCCTCTTGGACTCCGTTTCCTAGAAGAGGACGAGGCCGACTTCATCATGCAGCAGGGAGGATGGGTGAGTGCAGAGCCGTGCAGACAAACAATGCTAAACAGAAAGCTGTGGACAAGAGAACGTGCAACTTGCACGGAATGGCTGGATGCTGAAAAGGCCAGTAGAGGGCCCCAGTGAGCTAAACCAGCGCTTTTGCGATTAATTCACAAGGGAGATCCTCATCTGGTATGGCTCCATATTCCTGATAGATTATTTGTATCAGAGATCTAACAGTTTTAATGATTACCTAGGTTTTGTCATTTGCACACATATTAGGGCTAAGATAACAGGCTAACATTGCAGACCCTGCTCACTGGAGGTTAATGGAGGTTGTCAGGCTGTTACAGACATGCTGTGGTTTGATAGATCCTCGGGTGAGAATACAGTGACATCTTGGTGAATCTTGGTGATGACAAACAAAAAAGAGAGTAACCAAAAGTGTCACCATCTCAGGCTTGTGATGTCCTGATGCTTCTTTAACATAGAGTTGCAACTTTCACGATTACGTGTTTTTTTTTAAGTCAGTGTTGCTCTAAAATAAAGAAAACAAGAGCTTTGTGCTCTCGCTTTCTGTGAATGAGGTCATGCTGTGGAAGAGTCACGTGACGTGACATGTTAAGCATGGCTCTCGTCGCCATTATTACCTCATTGCTATGATGCTCTGCCCGGTTTCATGTAATGTGATGTGAGCACAGTGCGCTGGCTCCAAACAAAGCTACATTCTTGCTGTGCGTTATGTCATAAGGGACGAACAGATGACGGCACGGGCACGATCGCCAATGGAGGGATGAAGAGAAAGGAGGAGGGACGGAGAGCGAGAGCAGAGAGACCGTGATAGGGAGGGAGCGAATATGAGGAGGAGGGGTGAGGGATGGGAGAGGGTAAAGGGATGGGCAGAGCAGGCCAGCGAGTGCAAAGTGGAATCTTCTTTAGTTTGATAAGCTTCCTGCATCCTCGCCTAACTTTCTACCTCTGCTGCATCTCCGTGACTTGCTTTTCTTTTTGACCGTCTTGAGCTTTGACTGGTCAGGTTTTAATGCAGCCTTCAAGGACTTCGCACTGAGGTAGGATGTTTTACCGCTCTCCATTTATAGTTTCTGAGAATGAGCGACTGTATGAGCAAAGTGAACTGATAAGGTCTTTCCTATCTAGCAAGATATCGTTAAGTCCAGTACGAGTAAACTTGTTGTCCATGCGGAATGAAATATGCTTGTTTTGATCTAGTTTTCCATTTCCCTTGTCTCTTTTTTTCTAAATACAGTTTTTTCAATTGCAATTCAAATATAATTGTGCAAAAGCTGTTTTTTTTGTCGATCACGTTGAAAATGAGATCTTCTATCTTTCCTTCTCTGTCACACATGGATGTGACTTATGTGTAAGTGGCATAATACAGTATGTCATGTTTGGGTGTTTCTGATGATGACGCCTTTGTTGGTCGCATCCGAACACAATAAGGCCGGTTTTGACCCTAATGTGATGTGCACTTCATTTGGCAAGAACAAAACCATCAGCCCCCAGACAGAGCTTAGCCAGGGGGTGGGTAGTTGGAAGAGGCGGGGGGGTAGGGGGCAGCCCAGGGAGGACAAACAAAAAGGACATGATCAACATGGTGGAAGAAGGCGGTGTAGTGTTGTCGATGTGCCTGCTTGCCATCGTTGTGTTTCTGTGGGATGTGACCGCTGCCCTTCTGACAGAGAAAAAATCTGCTGCATAAGAACTGAGTGTCCACATCAGCTATTTAAAAGCGCCGTCTCTGTGAAAGTGATGTAATATGACGCTTGGGATTTGGATGTGGCACACCGATGATTGCACCTGACCTCTCAACAAAGACAAAGAGATAAAGGTGGCACACAGTGGTTTATTGCAGTGTACCTGAGAGTGAACTGAAACAGCTTGACACATTGCTTTCAGTCATTTTGACCCATACTGTTAACTGCTGCTTGTCAGAAAAGGCGATGTTGCAGCCATGATTTCATGCCAGAGTGCTGCATGTGTTCCAGGCTGGGCCTTGTCAGGGCACGTCACGCTACACCCAGTACGGTGCAGCAGTGCTCCCCCGTGTTATGTAAGCGCACTCTCTCCATCTCCAGGGTTAGAGACGCGCAGCACTGTGCCACTGTATCTGAATGAAACTGGATCAGAGAGGAGTGCCTGTGCAGCCTGAGGTTGCCCCCAAAATAACTCGAATAATCCTCTAAAAACATCATCACCAGGGGCTTGACTGACCCACTTGTGGCTCGTTTTACCTCGTTACAGCAGCAGCAACACTTTAGCCGATGGCTCATGTTTGAACAACCCGGTCATACGTCTGTGCTTCTCTTTTCATCTCGTGTCCCTCTGCTGCCACAGCACTGTTAATGACGTCTGGCCTGAATCCATTATTTACCGATGCAAGTTGTCTTGCTGTACATCACAACATCTTGGCATCAGAGTGAAAACGGATCCGCCCAAGTCTCTCATAATGTTGAATTTTATTTAACATATCTCACGGTCAAACATTAATTGTTGAGTTACACTGGGTGTGTATGAATTTGGTTTTTTTTTCCCCCTGTGGGCTTTTAGATTATGTTGGAATATGCTCACATCTTGTTAAGACAAACTTCCTTCAGAAACATGAAGGATAAGAATTCAAAGTAAAGATATATGAAAGTGCTTTTAAAGAAAGTTTAAGAAACTTATCGCTCCGTTTTTGAAAATGTGAGATTTTTAGAGGAAAGTATGGGATGAAGTCTGCAAGACAAAAGGATTTACAGTGAGACTTGGTCCTCTTTTGTTCCAATGATGAAATGTCGCTTGTGGCTAACTGTATTGTTAGTTGCTGATTTGCAGTCTTGTTACTCTGTCAGCTCTTATTTCGTACTCGGTCAGCTGCTTTGTGACCTCTTAGGATGCCTGACCGTCAGGAACAGAGATGATGTAATCCTTGTAGATGTCAACAGTGCACCTCATCAAGTGAAAATGACATCGGCCAAAATGTAATCCCAGAACTGAATGGCACCACTTCTTTGGGCAGAGATGTATTTCAGTCACGATGTTTTCCTGAACAATCCAGAGCTGTTGCGGGGGTTTGCACAGCAGTGTAGCAGCCATGTGATATTTTCGCAGGTACTTGTTGAAGCCACGTTTCCTTCTCTCAGAAGACCCCGGTTCTAACGCATCCATAAGAAAGTGGCTAGATTGCCGTGCCCTCCAGTGTCAGAGGTGGCTCTCGGTTTAATTGTCTTCTGTTGGTGTGATGTTTGTTTGAAGCACTGAGCACTCTGGAAGGGAGGAAAGGCAAAGCAAGGACAGGCAGGCTGAGCGCCTGTGGCTCCACAACAGGAATGCACACTGGTTTTCTATAGTTTGTCTCGAGGCGAGGGAGGAGTGCTGCACCTGACAACAGAACAGAAACGGAACATTTCAGTGTTGTGTTTGTCACTTATACAAGCGCTGGCAGCCAACGGTAAAGAGAGAATGTGTTCGTGTGGGAAAATTGAGAACAAAGTTTGAATGAACCGCTTTTTCAGGTATGTTTTCTTCATTGTATCTTACATATTTTGACAAATTTAATCCAAGTCAAGTCACTCGGTTAATGTGATGTTGTTGCTGACGTCCACTATTATAAATGGAGCCAAAGTTTACGTTCACTCAGGGGGGAGAATGCATTTTAAAATGTGATGCCTACTGCTAATTTCTTTTGGACATCAGAAGCTGTTAAAGAAGAAATACTTGTGTATTTTATTCCAACGAGAGTCTTCTCTCACTGAGTGCTACCGACTGGGCGCCTGGATCCTGAAGTGAGAGGATTTTATGACACACTCCTGCTCAAATCAGCTTACAGGGAAAAAGCGAATGTTGGATAACGACAGCTCGCTGTTAGATTTTAATCTCCTTCCTGCCGTATGCAGCTGCCATGCGTGACACTGAGTGTCCCTGTAAGTGTAGTAACCTCCTCAGATTGAAGGTCATTTAAAAAGAAATGGTGTTTACACTGATCATTCCTGCTTTACATATTGCGTTGGTCCTCAGACGTCAGTTTGCCTGTAGATCAGATGGGGTCATTGTGTGAACAACATATCGACACATGATCGTGATTTCAGTTGCGTGCGTCGATTCGGGACCCGGTCTCGGTTGTCCGAGTGGGTTTGTCTCACTCAAGCTCTCACTCACCCTGCTTGACGAACACCTCTGTGCGTTGCTGTCAGTTCAAATCTTATCCGCTCAGGTCACACCTATGCGACGGCCACACAACCAAACTAGTTTAGGAAAAATCCAGCTTAAAATTTGGTTGCACACTTTAAAAAAAAAATGGATCAAATCAAATTAACATTTAACTGTTGACATTAACACCATGCCAAAATTAGGCGTTTTGTCATCTGTATAAGAATTTTATTGCTGGAAGTAAAGGTGAAAAACTGTTTAACTCTCCTTTGTCAACTCCTCATGCATTGGTGTGACTTTTGCAGGTTTTGTTTCTTTAGTAGTGGGAACTACAGCTATTGTAATGGTACAAAGTTTGGCCTCCAGAATCAAAGGGTTACAAATGTGCTGATCTTTGCTGCAGCTGGTTGTGGAATTTGTAGACATGGGAAACTGGCTCGACAAATGAGTATGACCTTTTAATATTTTAGGGGTCAAATGTGTCAGCTGTCCCTGTTGTATCATTAGATTTATGCGAATGTATTTCGCTCCAGCAGGCTTTTTTTTTTATTTATACCCTCATGATTACAATATGACGTCCTTGTTGCATAACATCTGAGAGATAATTCCAGATGTGCACAAGGTTGAACACTAGATGGCATAAGAAACTAACTGTAGGAGAAATGTTGCCCAACGTTAAGTTAAAATTGAACAGTGTTTTTATTCATTGTTTTATGTATTTTCACTCATAAGTTATTGAACTTTAGCCTGTATTTATCAGTCCAATTATTATTTATTACTCTTTTTCTCTGTTGTTGATAATAAATAGGCCTGCTCCGAAGCTTTCCTTTTTAGTTCTGTCTTTTTGAAATTCAAATTGATTGAGCATATATGTCTTTTTTGTTTGCCCACAGAGTGAAGTATTCAGTTGTGTGCTGGCGGAGGAGCGGGGTGTGACCATTGCTGAGGACAGCAACGACATCTACATCCTCTCAGGCGAGCAGCACCCTGACCAGCTGAGCCCTCCCTCCTCGCTGCTCTGCACGGGAGACAACAGCAGCGGGCACAGCTCCTGGCAGACGGAAAGCTTACCCGTGTCTCTGGCCGGCCACGAGTCTTGGGCGCAAGTCAGCGCGATGGACCGCGAAGACGTCAAGAGCCTGGACAGCAACGAGGGCGTGGCTCTGGCCGAGGAGCGCAGCGAAAATAACTCCTCCAATTCCGACATCGTCCACGTGGAGCGCGAGGAGGCGGAGCTGCTGGAGGAGGGCGGGGACGGCGGAGTGATAGAAGACAGCATGATGAGCGTTTTAGGGACAGAGAGTGAGCTGGCCGAGCTCAGGGAAGAATTCAGGGGCCAGACTCCACCGATTTCAGCGCCAGAGAAGGAAGACTCCTCCATGCTGGCTTCCCTCATTTCATTAGAGGAGCCGGTTGTCATTGAAACACCTGCGAGTTTGTCCGCAGCACCTTCCCTCATCTCCTCAGAGCCCGAGTTTCTTCCGCCTCTCTCGGACGCTGCTGTCCCCCCCCCGGATGAGCCGGAGCCCGCAGCACCTTTGCCTGTTCCTGCAGTAGAACCAGAGCCTGAGCCAGAATCAGCTGCTGACCCTGCCCCAGTGCCTCCTGAGGTGGAACCCTCATCTCCAGCCAAGGAGACCCCAGCACCACCAGCAGAGCCCGATGCCTCGTCAGAACCGGCTGCTGCACCGGAGCAGGAGCCCGACGTTGTGCCTCAACAGCCAGCGGAACCACAACCAGAACCAGAACCAGAGACTGTGGCCGAGCCGGACGCCACGCTGATCGTACCTCCAGTCCCAGAGGCCCCGGTAGAGGCCCCAGCCGAGGAGGCCCCTGTGCAGACGGGATCGGCATCTGAGCTGCCGGTGCTCCTGTGTGGAGGCGCTGCAGTGGTGGTCCTTGCTGCTATGGTATTCGGTGTCATGAGGTACAGGAGAAGATAGAAAAGGAAGAAATAGTAGATGAACGTGTAATCGCAACGAGTCTCCTTTAAAAATGTTTGGGGATTAAATGTCAAGGGAGATATTTTTTGTTGAATCTGGAAAATTTAACTTAAAGAAAGTTGCCCCATCGTAACTCAAAAAGTCGCCTCGTCCACGACCGACTGCTGCAAGCCCTGGCTGCTTCACATCGCCAGGTGCAAACACATACCAGTGCACTCCACTCTTCTTTTCATGTCCTTTTCCCGCCTCATTTGCATTTTTTGTAATGCCTGGCAAATTCCAATTTTTATTCCAACAATTAGTGTCAACCTTTTGTTTCTTTCCAATTTGCCTCCGGCTTGGTTTTTTTTTTGGATGATTTTGTACCATTTGAGTTAATGAACTCAGACAAAAACTCCTGTATTTGCAGTAAACCTCAAAGTCCACATGTATAATCACTGCATTTTTTAAAGTAGTTTTTGGGTTTTTTCAGCTCTTCCTTGTTCTATGCAGCAAAGTACCACTTTCCATTGTAACTGTGATGACTAATTCTCATACTTCCTCTGAAAAACAACACATTTTGTTTCACGATGGTGAGAAACAAGGTAGTTTCCAAATTTTTCCTACAGCATATTTGAGTTTTCATGCTTTGAAACAAAACTTCCCAAAAAACAAGTGAGCAAACGTGCCCTTGCTTGGACTCCCATAGCTGCAGTGTCTGGAAATCAAACATTAAGCATTGGTTCTTTAACTTGCTCCCATAAGTATGGAAATCTTAATCTACTGTGAAGGTGTGAAAAGACTAAACTGCAGCCTTTAGTATTGATTCTCAGTGCAATGCAGTTTTGTTTTGGTGTTTTAGCCTCTAAAGAAGCTGGGTTTTTGTAACTGCACAACAGTTTGTTTGCATTCGGCAGAAGAAGCGGCACAGTGCTCGTGCTGTGCAGTGATCAGGCTCCTGCACTGGAGTACTTTGTCAGTTCAGTCTTCCCTTTAAGTACTTTTATTTGATGAACGAAGGACTCCACCTCTGCGTTCAGTCCTTGTTGTACCCTGAACACATTTCTGCCACAGCGCTCCTCATAATGTGACTGGTTAGTTCCAGAGCTGATTAAAAAAAAAAGAACCTCTCCCAATGATGGGATAAATATTTCAAGCTCCTTTCATGTAGAAAAATGGGCCACCAACACTAAACTAGCTCCATTAGTGACAATCATGATTTTAATGAGCACTTCATTAAATTATATTTGGTTTCTAAAAAATGAGATTATTCGGAGAAAGGCTTTTTAGTCACAGTAATTATTCAGGAAATGCTTCAGTCTTTTTCTGAAGAAAACACGCAAACTTTGCATTTAGGCTAAACAGGATATTCAAACGTTAACTCAGGTTTTATTCGGTTAAATCTCAGTCAGTCAGTAAACAAAGATAGAAAAGGTTTTGAAAGCTGGGAATAAAAGCTGATATAGCAGAATGTTCTCGAATTTTCCCGCCAGATGGAAATGATTCCAATTTTGGGGAAATTTCTTCTCGGAGCCTAAAAGGAAGCTAAAGTTGTATTCTTGAAAATAGTAAGAAAATCGTGAATGGATGTTACAGCATTGTGTTGGACAGAGGATGTTTTCATGTGTCTCAGTATTACACCCTGTGATACGCATCATCTCAAACTATGCCAGCTTTCAAAGGGAAACTGTCCACAGTTCAGAGCAGGATGGATGGAAGTCAATAGATCTTAAACATGGCACTTTGTACCTTGAGTTTCCTAAAATATGCTGTTTGAAATGACAATAAAAAAGGGGAAAATACTCTGTTTCTGCCGGGTTTTTTTTTTATTTGTTCATGGAAAACAAAATCAGATCTGAAGGAACGGAAAACAACTTAAGTTACACAGTTTGACCATAAATGACTAGCAATTCAAAGTCATCTCAAATTTACAAATAGAAAACCATTTTCAGCAAAGCAGTTGCACATTAAGACGAGAGAAATATTCAAGTCACACCTTTCACTTCTTCCTTTTAGAACTGCATCACAAACTCAAATGAATCTTCAAATCCCTCTAGAGGATTTGTTCCCCGTTCGCTGCTCATGTCGCAGTCGGCTGGGTTTGCGAGTAGCCGACACTTCATCGTGTGCCTGTTTTAGCTGGTATTTCCCCTCTGCCCACTGATCTGAAATCACCTGGCGCGAGCCGGGCTGAGGTATTGCACCGTGGTGGCAAACAGGCTCCTCAGGAGCCGCGGCGCCTGCTCGCACACTCCTTTCACCAGGGTGAGAGTGAGTGCCAGGATGACTCGCTCCTTCGGTAGGTGTTCCAGACCCACGCCTCGTTTCATCGCTTCCTGTACCTCAGAGGCGAGGTGATGTTTCCATTGCTGGAGAGCACACACAACTGTGATCAGTCCACAAACACAATAGTCATTAAGGCACCGATTTTCCTCTTCCATCAATTTAACAAGCTCTGACTTAGCCACAGCGTCCACACATGCAGTGTCAGATGGCTTTAGACTAAAATTATAAACAAAACATGATCAATTTTAGTGGATAATTTGTCATTTTTCTCACACCACATGTTGGAAAAGACCAGGCTTGACAAACACCCGATTCACCTCTAGATTTCAGCTTTTTAATTCATCCTGCAGTTGTGACAGCAGCTATCGAACTGTACAACACTATGACTAATAAACATGCCGTCATTCCCTGGCGCCTTCTCTATGCTTACATCAGAGGGGGTGGCTGAAATGCGGCTGTTCAGGTTCTGGACGCTCCGAGCCACAACGTCGTGCTCCAGCTGGGCAGCGATCTCCCTCAGACCCTCTGCAACCTGCTGGACCGCTGCAGCCTCCACACGGGCCCCTGCAGGGAGAACAAGACCCCCCACGAGAGTTCAGGGGAAATAAACCACATGATTTCCTCATGAGTGAGCCAACCAATGATAAAAAAATGTCTCAACTCAAAATTTTGTTCCAGTTTAGAGGTACGCTGAGTTTCTTTGGAAAGGCATCGTAAAAAAGGGCATTTCCTAACAGCTGCCAAACCTCTGTGACCCACTGATTTAAATCCTCCTACTTATTGTTTGTCTTTTGCAATTCAGTAGTGAAGTCTGGGGGAGTGATTTGTTTCCATGCGAGACCACTCAAGTGTGGGTTTGGGCCTTGACTAAATGAGTCAGACAAGTGACACCAACCAGTTTGAGTTTTCACTGTACAATCCAGGTGGTTTTCTTCAAACAGAAATGTATCACTTAATCAGATGTTACTTTTAATGCATAACTGATTGAATTTGTGCAAATATGGGAGTAAAAAGAGGCAAAGCTGAAAAGATGTTGCCACAAAAATATGTTTAGAGATGTTCAAAGCACAAAAGTGGCCCAGGCGGGACTTAGTACGTCTGTTTCAGGAGCTGGTATGAAAATAGTAATGGTGCCACTGTCCGTCTAAACTCGTCCAGGTACTCACGAGGCGGCTCCAGCTCCACCGTGGGTCGAAGGTCACCCAGTAAGGAGGCGATGCTGCAGACGGGATGCCCGTCCGTTTCCAGGTCTCCGTCTTCCAGGCACCCGTTGCTCTTCGGGCACCGGGCGAGGTTTAGCTCTTTGCCCAGCGAGAGGAGCTCCTCGCTGATCTCCGACCCGCTCCATTCCGCTTGAAGGAAAGCGAAAACGAGGCCGTCCATCGTTGATCTCTCCTGGACAGAGTCTCAGAGTATCAAAAAAACAAGCATTAGCAACAGTTGAGTGAAAGTTGGCTAAGTTTAACGTCTAAGTCAATTCCACACTTACTAACATACTTTTTACGATACGAGTTTGTTTGAACGTTGGTTTCACTTCAATACAAGTCGCGATGAGAAGCTACTCTTCCCTCGAATTACACAAAAAAGGAGATTTATCAGATGTTGTTAAATAGATGAGCTAATTCAAAGCTAATGCTAACAACAGTTATCCACAAGCGAACTTTGTCTGAACAAAGTTTTCGCTCCGTAAAAAAGTAAATCTGCTCACTCAACTGCCATCTGACCGAGACCTTTCCTCGACACAGTCGTTTCAAGTAAACTTTTAAATACTTACAAATAGTTAAAGTTAGTGGTGTGCCATAGAGAGCGATCCAGACAACAGCGCTGCTTCAAGTCAAACAGCAGTTTTATTGAGAAGTGACCAGGGTTGCCAGGTCTGACTCAACGTTTCTTTAAACCGAAAGTAGGAAGCCCAAACATGCTATTCACACTCTACTGCAATGCAATGGTACAATAAACAGCATAGAGACGGAGAGTATTTCGCACACCGCCTTTAATAGTTTTTTCGGTTAAAAAGTAATCGACCAGTGCAGTTACGGCTGAAATTTCAAGAGTTGTGTGCAGCTTTCATAAAGTCACGACTCCGTTCTCCCTTTTTTGGCAATTTTGTTTTATTTTTAATCAAAAAGTTCCCCGCTATTATAAAAACAGCCCCAAATAGTTTTTTTAATCGCCGACCTCAAGCCTGATGATTTCCCCCCCAAATTTCTTCGAAGCCAATTGAACCGGGGGAAACTTGCCCAATCTGGCAACGCGATCGCGGGAAATCCTGTGTTTTGTTCCACAGGCAATGAAGCCCTTGTGACGCCTTCATGTCCCGTCGGGAATTTATGGACGCACATGAATTCATCGAAAATGCAATTGTGGTAAATCACGAATCTCTGGAACGAGATAGTCATTAATATTATGACATATTACAATATAATATACTAATATTTATCATTAATAATACGCATTAAAGATTCTAAAATAAAAGTAGAAAAGCTTCATGAATTTTCTTAGTTAAAAAAAAAATACACAATCTAATGTTTGGCTTGTCTGTATATTTTCATTTCCCCTCGTTTGTTGGTGGTTTGTATCAGAGGATACTGTTGAAGTATAAAAATGGTGCTCAAAAACAATGTCACCACGTGATTCACGGTTAACTGCAGAGACTGATAAGTACAACTCACCACTGGAAAGTCCCTGTACTGGTCTGCGCAGTTTTTTCTCCCCCTAACCACTGTCTGCCTCTTCAGCACTGATAAACGCAGGGCCAGACTATAAAAGAAAGACAAATGCTTCAGCTAAAAGCTTTAAAATCTTTATTTACAGTTAAAAACAAATGAAACTTGTGAACAAGTCTGGTCAAGACCTCACAGTTACAAGATGTTAAAAACAGCCACAGCAAGCAGGTGTTGGAGTCTGATCGGTCTAAAATCAGAGCTGTCCAAATCTCAAAGGTCCATTCTGAGGTCGAGCAATTA
Source organism: Malacoctenus gilli (assembly GCA_032164315.1). NCBI lineage: Eukaryota > Metazoa > Chordata > Actinopteri > Blenniiformes > Labrisomidae > Malacoctenus > Malacoctenus gilli. Next base: position 11,015,502 of record JASSRZ010000049.1, on the reverse strand, counting down.
CTTTCTCTTATCATTTTTGCTCCATTTCAGCAAAACACACGTGCCGGCTTGACGCTGTCCCATCAGGGGTCGTACCCTGGGCAGCCAAAACTCACAGACCGTCCCGCCTTCCTTCCAACAAGCCTCTTTCCTGTCCTGGGGAGAGAGCCCACCTGAGTGGGACGTTTTAACTCCAGAGGGAGATTCTGCTTGGGCGAAAACGCTGCTCGACGAGCCTCCTGAAGCTCTCTGTGGGGGAGAGGGAAATCCCAATATTAGTGAGAGTGTTGAGACTGGGATGTCATGACTTGTTTGATAAGTCTTGCGATGAGGTCAAGAACGATGGCATTGCTGAGCCTCCGTTTCCAATGAAATATGAAACTGCGCCACCTGCTGGTCCCCCTCTGAACTTCAACGGCATGCAGCCACAGAAAGAGAAGCCATACTTTCTTTTTTTGTTTCAAGAAAGGACAGCTCTCGGTTTCACTCTTTTCACACTGCCCGAAATATTTCAGTTCTGTAACATCTTGTGTAATCTGTGTAGGACTCCATGGAGAGTGAGGGTGATCAAAAAACAAACAACACAACAAAAGCCATCCGAGACAAGTGATCACAAACTAGTTAGAATATCCGTCCGTAAATCACTGTTTTCAAGCTTGAACATATGTCATACTTTTCAAGCATGGCTGTCCTGAACTTCTCCACATTGAGCTCTCGGCGTAGTTGAGCTGCCAGCCTCTCAGTCCTCTTCGCCCTCAAGACCGGGTGCCTGCAAAGCTCTCGAGCGGATGGGCGTTTCGTTGGGTCTGGATGCAGCAGTGACTGAAGAAAAAAGTTTGTAAAGGTGGGAGCTCAAAAGTGGACCTCTTTATTCATGCTGTAACTTTAGGAAAAAGTGAAATGACCCATGTGAGAAAATACCTGGAGTAGATTGCTGAAGGGAAGTGAGAGCTCCTGCGGTACAGCGGGAAGCTGCCCCTGTCTGAGTCGATGCCACTCGTCTCCGTTTTGAGGCAAAGGTGGACCGCCTGCCGCCAGCAGCACAGTGAGTCCCAGAGCGAAAAGGTCAGCTTTGGGGAGGTCTTTGTAATCCTGAGGACCACAGAGACAACAGGAATAGAAGGAATTAAAAATAACTTGGAAAATCAGGAGGAATTAATTGCACCGCCGCATATCGTTTACCTCGTGTAAAACCTCGTTCGCAAGGAATCGGCTGTCTCCCTCCTCAACTTGAGGGTTGATGGATGACGTTACATGGCCGAGATCTCCTGTGGGAGGACAAACAATAAAATTTACATTACAAATATTGTAAGTAGAGCATCCTTTATGCCCACTTCATTCGCACACGGGCATATGCATGCTGAAATGGGTAAAAAAGCAGCCTGAAACTGGGTGTCAGTTTGTCACATGATCAACACAGTGAGACACGAGGTTAACTTTGGCTGTAGGTGCCGGCTGAAGACACCGCAGGTGTCTCCCAGAGGCCCAGTGAGAGCACACAAATACCAATTCATCCCAGTTGAAATCTACAGTGAGACCTTCTTGCTGTAAGGCAGCTGTGCAAACCAGCAAACCACTGTGCCTCAATGCTGTATAGGTTTTTCCATCTGTAGTCAGTCATTCATCCAACATCTCACCAATTTTGTAAATGACTCCTGCTGTTGAACTTCCTTCTTCCTCCTCACTCTCCCCCTCGCCCACAGCACTCATGCTGCAGCGCTGGCAGATGAAAATATTGCCTGTGAAGACGTCACGTATTGCAGACATTTTTAGGTACCAACAAAACAGCGCAAATTTAATTCTAAAGCGAGTTTTTGGGGGGGGGCGTACTTGGTTTTATATCGAGGTGCACGAGCCCCGAGCTGTGGATGTATTTTAAACCCATCGACACCTGTAAAAGCAGGTCTTTTAACTCGGGCTCTGTGAACAGCTCACAGTGGACCTTCCTTTTGACGATCGCATCACTGAGACTTCCGCCTGAAACACACGAGGGCAGCATCGAACCACGCACTTAGCCAGGCCCACACAGGGCAGCTATATTTGGACATTTCATGATGTACATCATACCATCACAGAACTCATTCTGAATGATCATGTGGTCATCTTCTGCCCAGGCCGAATAATAGCGCACAACATGCGGGTGGTGCCCAAGAACAGCGTGTGCATACACTTCCTTGAGGGCCAGCTGCCTGAGACACAGACAAATATGAGCAAATATGACATGGAGATGAAAAGTTCGGCCGATCCATCCCCAGCAGAGAGTCACATAATGACGGACTCACTCGTCGGCAGAGCCCGCCAGAGGTCGGCGGGAGTGTTTGATGGCGTACAGGCATCCATCCAGCCTCTTCACACATTTGTAAACTGCCCCAAACTCGCCCACGCCGATGCACTCCAGCTCCAGGAACTCGCTCTCATATCGTGACAGCATGAAGGCCTGGACAGCCCGTCTCTGCCAGGGAAACAGACGCAGGGTTTTGTGATGCAACCAGAAAACATGTCTAAAGAAGGAGCGGAGCGCGCGTCACACAGGCGTGTCCGACGCCAGGGAGGACAAACCGGGGTTCTCTTTGATATGTCACCAATTATGGAAGTGCTTCCACGAGGAAGCCGTTCTGTGAAGAGTGTGACGACAGCTTTTGTTTTGTTTCTGGTGGAGATTCCTAGAGAGGAATCCCGGAAGGAGGAGGAGGAGGATTGGCAGCATGTAATTTTGGACAGAACAAGGAGTGAGGAGGCAGCAGAGGATGACAAAGCCTGATGATGAGAGCCTGTCGGAGGCATCCGAGAGGGCCGGCCGCGTCCACAACAAGCGGCGATAAAAATAGCTGTACCTTAGGTGGGAGAAAGGCTTCATCGTCCTCTTCAGATGACGTGAGGCTGTGCTTCAACCTGAAAGATCGAACAGGACTTTTATGTATCCTGAGGAGAAAATGAAAAAGTTAGATCCTAGTGTCTGGGTGAACAAAGACAAAATGGCACAACTATATATTATTCATAAAATTGTACAGCTGAAAATCACAACAAAAATGCATCTTCAATATGCGACTTCGATTAAAAGATGTTTGACTCTGTGATATCGGACATGATTACATCTTTTCACTTAACACTATAACTAGGACATAATACATTCTAAAAAGGTTGGCGTGAAATCCTGATTTTGTGTTGCAATATTGAATAAAGTTACCTGGGCCCATAATCCTCCTCATCATCACTCATGCAACTCTTCATCCACAGCTGCTCGCTGTTCCTGCGCACTGTGTCGGGGGTATAAGGATTCACATTGACAGAAGGCGCCTGCATGACGTTTGCAGCAGCAGAGGTGACACGCAGGCTCCTGTGATGGCGACGTATCTTCATGCTGGAGCCTGGCTGAGACGACTTTGTCAGCAAGCTCTACAAAGGGAGGGGGGAAAGAAAAAGCGACTTTTACTTCCCCCCCGCTCCTGCACATCACCCAAGAACAAGAATATGACTCAGTGATAGTTCTTTCCTTGGGTGTGTTTGGAGAGTTGCAGAGCCTCAGCTTCTTCCAGGAAGCATAAGGAATTGGACTGGTGCAGAACAACGGGGAAGATAAGGCATTGCTCCTGCTGCGGTGGCGCTGCACTCTGGGCGTCCGGCAAGCAGACCCCGGCGTGCGCATCCTGGGACTGCAAACCCTGGACGCACAGTGATCCGAGTTGTCGCTGCTGCTTCCCTCTTCTCCACAGCTGGAAAATTCCAGCTGCTGGCTGATCCCAGGAAACAACGCTGCCATGCCTGGGGCCTGAGTTTGGGGGGAGGGGGTCCAGTAAACTAGACAGTTACTGCTTTTGACGTTGAGTACTTGATAAACACCCAAGACAGCTTGTACGATGGCACATTAACACTGATCCAGCGGTTCATAATCCCTTCATGTTTACACAATTTGCATCTTGAAAAAAACGTTCCACACTGCTGTTCATGGAAACACTTGGATGAAAGGATTAATGATCTTTATTGTGACAGACAAGTACTTAAATTACGCTGAGTAGTGTCTGAAGCAGTCTAAATATATCATAATATAGACTTTCTCAAATGGTACTCGCCAATTTCCTTAACTTGTGTTTCACTTTCCTAGTCATAGTTTTAAAATTGTTTGTGTCTGAGACAGACTGCATATTGACTTGATCCTATTTTGTTGCCACGTGATAACTTGTGTACACAGCTACCTGGATGGAGATCAATCAATGCAGCCTTTGATCTGGATTATCTTGAATAACGCGATGTAACTCTGAGTAATGATGTATTTCCAGTTCATATATATACTCACGAACAAGTCGCCTTCTGCACCACCAACACAGCCACGCTTGAATCTCGCGCCGCCTATGCAAACTACTTCCTGTTTAAATAAACTATGCCACAGCCTCGCTCCCTGATTGGCTGAAGTCGCTGCTGATTACATAAACACTTAACATAATGTTCCTGTAGTTATGTGATAGTGGCACACGTAGGGAAAACATTTGCTTTTCATTGTGACACATAATTTGTGGAAAGTTATGAAGAATCTTGAAAAAAACCCAGCAAAATTAGATTTTAAATGCTCAAAAACGAAGCTCCAGAACAAATAATTTGATATTTTTTGATTGTGATTTTATTCAGTAAACTGCTACGACGATAAAGCGAGTATTCACTTCCTTTTGGTGAAATAATCAGCCCCAAGGAAAAAAATTAGGTCATTGTATGAAATAGTAATATAGACACGTGGGCGGAAGTCCTCGACGTCATCAAAACAGTGAGACAGGAGGAGGAAAAGCAGCCGAGAGCCGTCAGTGGATGTGACACGCTTACAAATACATAGAAAACAACTCAGCGGGCGGCAGGAAATCATGATCCGGCTCCAACGGCGTGTTTAGTCCGCCCGACTCGTCCGCACCTCGGAGCGCCGCGTTCTTTCGCCTGCCTTCCCCGCAGTCCCGGCAGTCAGAGCACCATGGTGGAGCAGTCGGACCGAGCCCCGCTGCTGGACTGGGAGGAGATCCCGCCGCCCGACCCCAACCAGGCGGCCCAGCCGCCGCCTCAGCCGCCGCCGAGAGAGGAGGACGCCGCGGCGCAGAAAAGTTCGCAGCCAGGCGGGGGACGCGCGCAGACGGGCACTGCGGCTGGTACTGGGTGGAGCACCAGCACCAGCACCCCCACCATCATCACCTGCAGCCCGACGCGGAGCCTCACGGCTGTCGTTCTCAGCGAGGACGGCGGCCGCCCGCGGACCGAGCTGCTGGGACACGGGTGGGATCGCCCCGAGTTCTTCGGTCCGGTGTCCTTCCCCAGTCTGTCGTTGAGGGACCAGTGGGAAGAAAAGGACCAGATCGTGGCTGTGTTCGTGGTTACCTTTGACACCAGATCAGGTAGGCGCGCGCTCCTTTGCAGGGAATTATCGTCTTGTTTTGAAAAACATCGACTATATAACCAGAAGGACAAGAAGCGCTCGGGGAGTGCAAACCTCCGCCAAGACGCTCGCCAGCCTTTCATGCTTCGTGCTTACACGCCAGACTCTGTTTGAGGGCCTCTGCAAATGCACCACAGAAATGTGTTTCATCCTTTTTGACTGGATCACCACCCAAAAATAACTCACCCTTTCCTCACACTCCCCTCCTCACTCACCCAGTCAATTTCATTCAAATCCATAACATACATTTTGAATGACTGCAAACAAACAAACCCTGGCAAACATATCACCTTCTTAAACAAAACAAAAGATCATTGTCTGTCTCACGTGCTGATGTGCTGTGAAGCCCAATCTTGTTTGTTTTTTTGTTTACCCTGGACCCTCCCAAAGGCTGTGCCCCTACTCCCAATATTTGTTTTGCCAAAAATATTCCAGTGAAGACAAACACTCACCCTCAACAACCTAAAAGAAAGTGGAGCATTAAAAAAAAGAGCGAGAGATCCATCAATAGATTCAGTTTCCCAACCCGCTATTGACTGTTGTTGGCGAGCAAATACAAAATCATACTGTTGCATCGAACTGTATCGGAATGAATTCTCCTTTATTGTAGTGAATTGAACCACGTGACATGACACGGGACGTCTTGTATTTACCTTGATATGCAAGACGTGACTGAGTGGACATTTGAACCGGCTGAGTCAGTGCTTCCTCACTGTCCCTGACCTTCTGCTCCCTCATGACACACATACAGAATTAGAGGAGGAAGTTGCGCTGGATGAAAGTGGAAGTGTGGGAAGTGACTTCAGTGGCGCTGTGTCTTTTGGATGTCAGGGAACATGGTGGAGTGGTGCCTGCCCCATGACGTCAACCTGGAGGGAGTCGAATTCAAGTCCATGGCCAGCGGTTCCCACCGGGTCACCAGTGATTTCATGTACGTGAACACCCGTCTCCACCGCAAGCCCCAGACGCATGAGGATTCGCCTGTTGTTTTCACTCCGGCTCTCTGTGTTTGGCCTCTGGACAGATATTTCCGTAAAGGCTGTTACTTCGGGCTGGCCTGCTTTGCGAACATGCCTGTGGAGAGCGAGCTGGAGCGGGGCGCCAGGATGAAGTCGGTGGGGATCCTGTCTCCCTCCTACACGCTGCTCTACCGTTACATGCACTTCTTGGAGAACCAAGTCAGGTAACGCTCGCTGCGCGCCGGACCGCTTTTTTTCTTCCAGACCCTGTTTTTTCTCTCTCTCTCTCTCTCTCTCTCTCTCTCTCTCTCTCTCTCTCTCTCTCTCTCTCTCTCTCTCTCTCTCTCTCTCTCGCTCTCGCTCTCGCTCTCGCTCTCTCTTTATCCATTTCAAGCTGAAAACAAAGATCATGTGCACAGCGGCGTCCATCTCATTAACCTCGCCACTGGCCAGCCATCAGTCTGTTTATGTAAATGAGGACAGCGCTTTTTCGTCCAACAAACAGCGCACATGTGTATGATTTATGTGTGTGTTTACACTGCATGCGTGCATGTATTAGTGAGGTACATTGTCGTTTATATAAGCTTGTTACTGCTCTTCTCGGCATAAAGTTGTGGACGGAGCACTTTATCAAGTCCCAGCAGTGCCTTTAGTTCCCCTGAATCTGCCCTAATACAATTTCACACTACTGTGCTGACCTGTACTGTACTGCTCTGACCCATGTAATTCCTCTACACTTTGTCCCTCCCAGCAGGGCTCGGGCAACGTATGAATATATTATCACGACCCAGTGCACCATGATTTGAGATTATTCACCGTTCAGAAATTGTAACCTTATAGCTTCTTTTTTTTCTCCCCCCTCCTCCCACCCCCCCAACTCTCTTTTTTCTCCCCCCCTTTTAGTCCGAGAAACGGGAAAATGCGAGTGCTCAGCTTCAAGATGGGCTTGGTGAGCCTGTGCAACGCGGACGTCCAGGAGAAGTACAAATGTGAGTGTGACGCTCCCTCGTGTGCCTAATGCATTTCCTCAACTGCAAACAATGAGCCAAAACAAAACGGCCCTGATTGCCAGTCTTACATAAAGACATTCACTTAGTCTAATGGAGGAAATGTCTCTGATGCCATAATGGAGAGAGCTTTCTTTACTTGTACAAAGTACACCAGGGGCCTTAAAAGGATTGCTTGCCAGAGACACCATTCATGCACACTCACTTTCTATGACTCTCACTCGTTTTACTTTTTTTTTCACGAGTCAACCGGCAAAGAGCTCAAGCGCTCTCTTCATGTTTTCTTGATTATAAATTACACTCTGATATTTTATTAGTGCACCACTCTGATCTGGGGGAAAAAAAGGCTTTTACTGCTCTTTTGTACTTCCAATTTACAAAGTAAGGACGAGGTAAAAATGACGAGCCGGCATTTCAACCGGCGATGGTCTGAGCTGCAACAGCTTGCAGTCGATACAGGATCTGAGACAATATTCCTAAACCCTGCCAGGATTAATCATGCCTGGCACGCCATCTGCGTCAGGTCCGAGACTGAAAGAAAACAGATTTGCTTTCAGCCGAAAGGTCCCCGAGGTGAGTCCGCCTTGGTTTCCTGGTTGCAGGTAGACATGTGGTGGCCCCAGCAGTCTGTCACTCCTGTGACTGATCCTCCGCCAGACGTTGTTGAAGTCAGGTTTGCAAATAAGTCCAAAGCGTTTGCATCCAATAGTCGCGGAAAGTTGGCCTGTACTTCTCAGTCCAAACTTGTCAATTAAAACCTGATGATTTTCTTACCACCCTTGAACATGATGCCCTTCATAGTTTGAATGTTTTCTGCATCATTTACTGCTCTGTTACTGGCAGTTTCTTTAACCAGCTGTGACAAAACAGGCTGTCTACTTGAATGCATGAGGAGAATCGTGTGTCTGAATACAGTTATGCAAGAACAAAAAGCCACCTTAGTCACAGAATCTGACTTATTTTATTTTCAGGCACTCGCGGTTCTTCCCGGCTGAAATATCGCAGCAATATTCAGATAATTTAGGACTTGTCCTCCCTCATCCAGCAATGCAGTTATCTTATTCCAGAGTTTTGCGGGTCTATATGTTTAAGATGTAATAGATTGTGGTAGTAACCTTCGTAAAACGTGAAAGATTTCTCAGTTTTTGCTCAGTGAAAATGTTTTAAAAAATGACACCTGAGCTGTGGTTCAGGTGACGACAGAGAGGCTGCTGCTATTGTGCAGCTGCTGCAGCCGAGCTTTGTCCTTGTAGGGATGGATAAGTATACAGAGAGAAGAGAATACAGAGTATGCTTATACTCTCATTGTGCAACACCCTCACACGCCTGTCAGCATTCATCTCCTCAATGACAGGCAGACTCCCAGCGAGCTCGGTAAAGGCCCCCATTCAAAACCCGACAAGCCTCTACTTATGTAACTCTTCATCTCCAAGCTGACCAGCCAGGCCCATAATACTGATGCTGTCTCTGTCCATATGTCTCTGGACTGAATTTTGCTTGATGAAACTAGTTTTCGGGGAGTTTTATGCCTGAAATTCTGGGCTTGTTGTTAAAATGATAGATGTGAATCTGAAACACTGAAGGTTTCACGGCTCACTGCAGCTTTTATTCTGACACCAGTCATCTTTCATCCGAACCTGCTTTACTGAGCTGACAGCGGCTCACAAAAAGATTCTTATTATAACTTATTATTAACCTAAACACCCTTTTTTGAAGTCTGTCAATCATTAAAGAATGAATTATTAATCAGAAAACCCACAAGAGTTGGCAGAAACCACAAATGGCCGTCACCAGCAGACGTCCGTGTACGAATTCCTTTGTGTTAATTTGATGATCATCCAAATGCAACTCTTTTTTTTCCATGCTTACACATCGCAAAACTGTTTCTGTGAAGTCAGATGAGTTACAGCACTGTGAACTCTTTGCGTGCCCTGCAGATTTATTCCGTCAGGTGTCCGGTCCCGGGGGTTTGACGGACCAGCGTCACCTCAGCCTGCTGCTCCACGAGGCCATCCAGATCCCGCGACAGTTGGGGGAAGTCGCTGCTTTCGGGGGCAGCAACGTGGAGCCGAGTGTCCGCAGCTGCTTCCGCATGGTGAGGAGACGCACCTGATTCTCGGGACTCAACTCGACCAGACATGAGCTGAGAGCTGCACAGTTTGCAGACTGTGCATCAGAGCAGACGAAATGGTCTGACACACGTTGAGAGTTTACTGAACACGTTTGCTGAAATTACGCTGTCAAACGATCCCGCTGCTACACTGATGCTCAAACAGCTACTCATCATGAAAGTCAAGTTAGTTCACCCTGATAACACCAATAATAATGAAGCGATCTCGTTGCACTTCATTCAGCTTAGTTATAGGGGACAAACTCAGATCGTTTGCTGATTCAAAGGCAGAAGCACTGGTCAAACCTGGATGTCACACAGCAAGCCACTCAGCATTCTGCAGACTTTATGGAGGCTTGAAGCGCAGATCATGAAGCTCCACTGCTGCTGATCCTGGTACAGAGAGGACAGAAAGACGACAGCAGCGTCTCTTTGATCAGTGCATTTATCCGACGTAAAGGAAGTGCGCGCTTCACTGTTTGGGACAATAGCTTGATTGCTTCAATGAGGGATCTGAAGGCCACCTTGAAAACCTTTTTATTCATGCTATTATTATGTAAAGTCTTCTTATCTCTTTGGTAATATGCGAAGAAATGATGACCGCCCTTTAATTAATGAGAGTAAAACTTGTCTGGGCCAAGACATGCAAAGCACGGCAATGTAATATTAATAGGGTGTCACAGCGGGACTCGCTTTGTAAAAATATGTTTCAGTGACTCCAGCACGCTCCAACTTTCAACAGACAGAGAAGTTGAGTGCACCATTACAGAAGCACAAATGCCATCTGAAGAACTGCTTCAAGTGTACGCAGAGATATCGCTCCTTATTATAATTACATCGCAGTGCATTTACAGCATTCGTGTTCAGTGTTAGATAATGTATGATATCACGAAGCTTACTGAAAACATGGATTCAAAGTGGTTTGAATGAAAAATAGCTTGTAGAGGAACATATTTGGGAATGATGGTACAGAGAAGTATAGAGACTAAAAGTACGAAGAGTTTGAGTTCATTAGGAGTGGTTCTCTCTGCTGTCTGTTCATGAACTTGAATACTTGACATGTGTTGCAGGACCTTTAACTCGTGGCATTAAGTGCAGAGCACCAGAATGTTAATGAGTTTTTACTTGTGTGTGAAAAATCTATTTATGGTGAATACGAGTCACAGAGTTCGACATCGGTGACTTGTCTTGGGAGAACTGTCACAAGAACGTGGCTTCAGAATTTGACTCACCTAACAGAGTAACTGATAAAATGCGTGTAGAGTAGAACAGACTGACTGAGCTGTTTGTGTTGCCGTAGAAGTTTAGAGGTGAAATTTGATCGGGAGCCAGCTTATTTTGTTACAGACCGTTCTACCTGCCGTGTGACGCACGTTTGAGGCTGAAAGAGTTTTGATAGATCACTGGATGTTTATCAGCCTGATTATTTTTTTCCCAGTGTTATTTTAAACCACCTCGTCTGCTGTGTGCACTGGTGTGTGATGGTGCGGCATGCTCAGCATGGCCATTGATGTGTCCAGGTGTTCACTGTGAATTGGGGGGGGGGCGCTGCTGCTGCTTTTTGACCTCCCACACAGAGCGGAGCTGGCTACTCTACTAACAGGGATGAGCTTCTTCGTCCCTCTGAGACTTTACACCTCAGTACACCTCGCAGTGTGTGTATGATAAGCGCACGCACACACACACACACACACACACACACACACACACACACACACACACACACACACACACACATTTATTATGTTCCTCTGGTTGAGCAGTGGAGGGAGCCCCAGGGAAATCAACCTCTTAATGCATCTCTGATGCAGACTTAATGAGAATTTAGCACATCACGGATTTTTAGCGCTTGGCAAGTCATTCTTTTATTAGGTCGACTTCCTTTTTATCCCGCTTTCTGGAATTTCTAACAAGCTGTCGACTCACAAACACTCATACAGTACACACAGGGAGAAAAAATAGCTGTCATGCTTGTTTTTTTTTCCTGCGGTTTAAATAATTGCATAAAAAACAAAAACGTGTCTTTCTTTCAGTGGAAATCATTATGAGGTCACTTTTGAAAAGGAAGGCACACTCTGTTCTTCCGTTCCTGCCTGTGTGGGTCTGTATTTCTATTGTTTGCCGTGTGCTGCCCTTCTCTTTCTGCCTCGACCCTCCTTTTCCAGGCCCCAGGGAAACCTGCCATCGAGGTGTCTCACTTCCTGGAGTGGACGAGCCTGGAGCCCCAGTCAATGGTCTGGCTGCCTGTCCTCCACCGCGTGACCGCTGCAGAGTCCACCAAGCATCAGGCCAAGTGCTACATCTGCAAACAATGCCCCATTAAGGGCTTCAGGTAGGCTTTCCCGTGTGGGTAACTAAAAACAAATGCAAGTACTTTAGTTACTGTTCGCATAAACATCAAGTGATATACTTACACAGGTTGATAGGAATCGATTACAGGGCCTTCATTTATAAAATGCTGCATTAAGGAACAATGATGGCAGATAAAAATACAACAGAACCGACAAAACCCTTTTTTCTCCGATAACGCCAGCGACAGATTCTCTTTAAGATACTCTCAAAGAGCTGAGAGTCATTGATATGCCTCAGATGTGCCGCTTGGATCCATGTTGCATTTCAGCACTCATAAAAGTGTAAAAGTGAATGGATTGTGACAGCAATAAAACATAATATTGCATTGTAATTTTCCCTCTGAAGAATAAAAACGTTCTCGTAGGAATTTTTTTTCCTGAATGGGAGATGAAAGGAAATCTGTCAGTGGCAGATTGTGTTTTCTGTTCCTATTATATGCGTACAAGAGGACAATGCGTCTGCTTACACAAGCTGAGGACCCCCCACACACCACGCACACATTCTCCAGTGTGTGTTAATTACATGGAGGAATACTTGATCTTTGACCATAAACAGACCAACATTTTTGCCTTAAAATGAGTGTTTCTGTTATTTTTGTCGCTCTGCAGCATTCTGCATGAAATGTGGCGCTGGAGCACGAGAGTGTCCACAAATGTCAAGTGTATGCAATGAATAACACATTCCGATATTGAATAATTCACATTCATACACTAATTAGAAAGCACACAGCTGAAAGCAATCACAATACATCATTCATTATTTAGGATACAGTAACTAATTGCATTTTTCACAACACCACAGGTAATTACAATAGAGTGCATCATGCTCTCGCGGAGAAGGACTTGTTAAAGAAACATTCTCTAAAACACAAGCATCTGAATTAGTCATTCAGACACACACACACACACACACACACAAACGCACGCACACACACACACACACACACACACACACACACACACACACACACACACACACACACACACACACACACA
>JASSRZ010000049.1:10976145-10990245 GCA_032164315.1 Malacoctenus gilli | reverse complement strand
CTCTCTCTGTCTGGTTAGGATGTAGATTTAGAGGTTGCAGCAGTTGCATGGAGCAGTTGCCATCAGTGAAGCCCCTCAACAGTTTAATAATACAAACGCGTGTGTTGATGTGGCTGCGAGACTCTCCTCAGTATGCCTACCACCATTTGAGCGAACCTCCTGCAGAGAATAAACACATTCACACTGCAAATCCTTTTGAACCGCCTCGAGTAGATAAAATAAGGTTTTCTGCGTGCGTACCTGACAGTGAAGTTTGTAAACTGGTGTCGTGACAGTATGCAGCCGCTTGTAAATCATGCTCAAGTTTGACGGCTTTTTGGTAGCTTGTTTTCTTTTTTCTTTTTTTTGTTGCAGTTTTCCAGTAGAAAATAAGAGCTGATTGGTGTAAAATAAGTGCAGAGCATCTCTTAAACACATGGTGATATTGATTGAGTTTGAATTAATGAGCTAGAGGCTCATGTAGTTTCCATGAATAGAGCAAATTCATTTCTGCTGTTCGCTTAATTGGTTACCAGAGGCACACTTAATGGGAGTGATTCATACGAATACATTACTCTTGTCCTCAGTCTGAGGACGTTGACCTTTCTCGTTACACAGCAAAATAGAGCTTCATACTCACGCAAACACTTTCACCCCGCGGCTTTCTGAAACCTTGACCCGATTTAGTTTTTTCTACAAACTGTGTCTCCTGCTACTGTGCGCCCTGTTATGTGTGTTCACGGCCAAATCGGCCGCAGTAGTTCAGTTTACACGCTCGTTTGTTGCCTTCCTGGTGCTTCTACCTGCACGCTGATTCAGAGGGGACATCAGAGAAAAACTAAACTCTTGGAGACTTTAAAGGGGGAAAAAAATATCTGAGTACATTCATGCCCAACGCTGCTGCGTCAGCTGCACAACTCTCTGGTTTTAGAAGAATTGCAAAATCAGATCATGATTTGAAATCTATTAAGGAGCCTTTAAACCCATGCTGAGTTTTTTTTTTTTTAGATATATCGTTTTCTAGCTATCTGTGAATCACAGAAATTACTTCATCTCTCCAGCTTGTATTTGGTCTGCCAAATCTCTGCTTCAGTAAATGTGTTTCGTATCCTGCACCAACGGGTTGGCCTGACTGTTGTCTTTCCCCGGTCCTCCTCGTTGGGTCCTCAGGGTGCTGCAGGGCGAGTACAGGCGGCTGAAGTGGAAGCATGAAGAGGCGGCGTCGGTTCCCATGCTGACGGAGGCCGGCGAGGGCGGCCCGGGTTCGCCCACAGCAGAAGGACAGCAGGACGAGGAGCTCCTGGCCGAGGCTCGTGTCCTCCGACAGCACAAGACGCGCCTGGAGACCCGCATGCAGATCCTGGAGGACCACAACAAACAGCTCGAGTCCCAGCTGCGCCGGCTCAGGGAGCTACTGCTACAGGTAGAGCCGACTACCACTGATTGCACAGATAATGTAGTTTCTATTATCATAGTAGAAATAATGTAGAACAATGAAAAAAAGGGTATTTTTTACTGTTTTTCTATTAAACCTCCCCCTTTAAAAACACACACACACACACACACACACACACACACACACACACACACACACACACACACACACACACACATCAAGGTCATCAGCGCAGTCTTGTGAGGAAAAAGTGACAACTTTCTGTGGAGGGATCCATCATTTCCTGATAAACTGTGTCAACGTGATTATCCCATAATTTCTAGTAATTTGGGGAATTTAACAGATACCTTCATGTATGCTCTTTGGAAATTATTGGAATTCTGTAGACTTATTAATGCAAATGTTTTCATTGATGATTGATAAGTTAATTACATGTAGAGTAATAGTTGGAACAGGATCCCCATATTCTAATCATATAAAGTATGAAGTGCAGCAGTACGAAGCACATCAGACGGCACAATTCTATATGCTGGGTGCTTTTGATGCCTAAGTACCATTTCCAAGAATAATTTTGCACTCAGCTATGATTTTCTGCATTGCTTTTAGAGCTGTAAAAGAAAGCTTTTCATGATGCTATTCAACTAAACAGTTGGCAATTTGGTTCTTTGTGAATTGGATAATTATCCCATAATGTATCTCGCCCTGAACAGCAGCACAAGTGGCTGCTTTGTTCGAGCAGCTGATGGTTCTCGACACACAGCGTCTGATGTTTCAGCATCTGCGTTTGTGGAAATATACAGTGTCTTTTTGTTCCCCCACAGTCCATCGTTTTAAGAATTCATATTCTAGGAAGCACTAGAAGGTTCGTCGTGAGTCTTAACACAAATCTTTACAGTCACTATTTTCACCACAGCTTCTCCTATGTGGGGGAATCGGGTGCAGCCTGCCACAGCCATAAGATATTTCAGTTCAAGTTTCTGTTGCTGCGGTTTGAATAAAAGGTGCAGAGAGACAAATTCAAATTCAATGGTGTTCAGCATTTGTATGCGTCACAGTGCATACATCAGGTAGCACGATTCAAATTCATTCATACAAGTACGGAGAGGCAAATGCTGCATTGTGTGGAAAAAAAAGACATGAAACTAAAAAAAGGGGGCAGCATAGATAGTTAAGAAAGAGGATAAGACGCTGGAGAGACAGAAGAAAAGCGTTGCTGTCATATATAACGAAGGTGACAAAGAGACAGATAAGAAAGTAGGAGCTAACACACATCACACACTGGTTACGATGAGGAGAACGTGTCAATTCTTAATAGCGGGCGTATTAACACTGCATGCTGAATTTAGACGAAGCAGGGAGAGGGAGTGACAGGAGGAGGGAGACAGTATTTCAGGATGATGCTTCATCAGGTTAATGACTCAGAAATTAGGAGTTAAGCAAGAAGAATGTGGCAAGGAGGCAGGAGGAGGAGTGAAGGAAGGAGGAAGGGTATACAGTCGGCTGCGGAGAAACAAGCTGTTCAAACTCTTTTCTCTCCGGACCAATATCACAGTTTCATTTCCTCAGAAAATAAAATCTGTGGAATCTGCTTCTGTCGTCGCTAGATGTGTATGTATGGATCCCTGCTACTCTCTGTGGATCCCTCCGTTTGGAATGCGGCTCCTGAACCCCCCCCCCCCCCCCACCTCTTGGGTATTGCTCCAGTGTTGCTAAAAACAACACAAATGATGATATGTTGCATATAATATCCTCGAGAGTTACATTACGCACATTTGATTGGGGTATGAGATTTCTGTGCGTCGCTGTCGACGTGTTTTTTCCGCGGTGCTGCTGTGTGCATAGCGAGCCCCCCTCGTCTTATCTTTCTATCAAAGCACAAATCGCAGTAACCTGATGAATTTGTGTAGCAGCTGTTGCACAAAATTGCCTCTTTTAGATAATTTTCCTCAGAGATGCCGTCTGAGGAACTGCTGGCTGAGTGCCTCCGAAGCGTCACGTGCATGCGAGAGTCAAACACACCACCAGGTCTGAAACGTGGATGGAAATGAGCGAATAATTCGGGGCAGAATGACAACAAAGTTTCTCCCCCCCCCCCTCCCCACGAACCAGCCCAAAGATGATTCAGAGGCCAATGGATCAGAACCGTCAACCCTGTCTTCCCCGGTGTCCGGCGTGGGACACCACGGAGAGCCGGCCAGCAGAGAGACCACTGACACTGAAGCAGCAGGTCAGCCGCCGTGCTGGGATGGGGCTCTTACACGAGCGGGCGCGCATGCAGAATATAAAAGAGTGCGAGCATTTTCACTCAGAGCCGTTCGAAAGTCAGGGATGACTTTGTTCCTCTGCGTGCATGCTTGTGTGTGCATGGTGTTGGCGTCAGGCGACGACTTGGAGCATGAGCAGGACACGGTGCTGCAGCTGCAGGAGGTCATCGAGCAGCTGAGGAACGTCTTCCCATCGGAGCCAGGTGAGTTCATCTCTGCGTCGCGGTGGCGCCCCTCTCACTTCGCACTCCTTCGTGACCCCTCGGGAGTGTCAAGAGATGGAGAGGAGAGCAAATATGTACTGCTGTGGGTCGATAGTCTGGGGAGGGACAAGGAGATTAAATAGCAGAGTGGAGGAGGAGTGAGATAAGAGAGATTGTCGCAAAGCAAGACATAGAGCATCTCTGTCTTACACTTTCTAACTGTCTCGCCACGTTCCGAATGCAATTTTCTCTCCAAGCCAAAGCCTGCAACTTGAACAAAGAAAGGGATTATAATAATTATAGCTTCTTAGTCATCGCCAAGAACAGTTTCCTGCTCTTTTGCATGCGTTTCCTAAACTCTTGAAAGCTTCACTGCTATGTTTTTTATTCATTCCCCTAATTTCAGGCACCACCTCACACATCTAACCCGAAGTTGGCCCGGAGGGGCGAAGAGGAAGCCTGAAAGGATGCCCGAAGGCGGAGGGGGAGGAGTCAGGCCACAAACCATCGGGCCCCGCGACCACCGCAGCAGCTCTGAGACTCGACGCTAACCCTCCACTGGAACTCTGTGCACTAAAAAGCCTTTTCCATGCAAGCTGCTGAAGGCTCACGCTGATGTCCTTTTGGGCCAGCCTGTGCTTCACATCTTCAGCGGCACAGTCTGACTCCATGTTAACGAGGCAAAGGGAACTAACATTAGCAGCAGGTCAGGGAAGAGACGAAAGTGAAGGGAGAATGCCCAGCCAAGACACTGTGCTTACCAGTATCTGTGTAGTCGTTCGGAGGTGTGAAGCTTTATATCCGTCCACAGCACAAATTGGACCTTCCATGAAAAGAGCTATAAAAAAGAATAAAGATGCAACATGGAATAGGAAGGATATCCCCTTGTTTTATCAAATTGCCTGAATCTTCAGTGTTTGTGTTGTTGGGGTTTTTTTTGTTTCCTCCTCAGAGTTGTTTTCATGGTTGTTATTTCCGTACACTAAAAGGAAGGTGGTGCGGTGGCGCCCGCTCGCGTAAACTGGATTGGGGCTGGGCTGGCCGCATTTCATGTGGCTGCGTGGTGCAGATTTGTCGAGCGGTTGACAGCACCCACGACGGGCTTATTTACTTTGTGAGAATGACACATCATCAGTTAAATCCATGATTTATTTAAGACAGCCAAAGTGCCCGCTAGCACAGCGCCTCTGTATGCACACACTGTGTTCCTCTAATCCTCTCAAACTGCTTGTCGCTCCCATTGCTCGCCTCTCCTAAGTGAGCCCTTTACTCCCATACAGAACCGACTACACTCACTGTACGTGCACACACGTATGCTGCTACATACATACCCCCCCCCCCCCGTCCATGATGCAGCCCCCACCCCCACCCCCACCCCACTTCCCTGCATTATGCAGGAGTCCACAAATGACTTCCTGCATGATCAATAACATGTGCTGTGCTGCATCAATAAAAGGTACGCACCACATCCGCTTTCATAAAAATGGAGATCCATTTCTTCGCTTGTGGGATTCAGACAAGTTCTCAGTTTTGAGCCCGTTGGTATTGTGACTCGAATTGGGCTTTGTTGAGGAAATCTGGGCCGATAAATATCAGCATGTGGGCCTCCACTCCGGGATTTTAGTGTTCTCCTGCTGTGCAGAGAAAAAAGAAAGATGGAGCTCCAGCCTGAAGCTTTCTTTCTCTCCACTAAGCTAATTCCAGACTCCATTGGGAGGGCTGTGCAAGCACACCACCGTAACACGGCCTACACTGACTTCATCCCTCGCCGCCCCTTCCTTCCTTCTTTCCTTCCTTCCTTCTTTGTGGGTTCACTGACAACCGTAGCGATAGACATCACGTGTGTCATCTTTCCGTCACTTATGCATATGCAGTTTATTGTACTTACGGATGCCTGGTTGAAATTGTCTCTGCCGGTCATGGAGTAATGTGTACTCCAAATATAGCACAGTCAATTGTTGCCTTAAAATCAAACCGAGTCAATGTAGGATGAAAGTGCGTCGATTTGGATGTGTCTTCGTTCTCTCTCGCCGTGTCTTGCATTCCGGGGACGGGGTTGCATCAGGCACTCGTGTGTTTGTGTATCAGTGTCTCTCGTTCCCTTGGCAGGTCTGTGGTTGATCGGAAGTGACAAAGTGTGGCTCGCAGCATGTGAACTTCCATAGGGTGAAACCAGTTAACTGAGGCTTTTGCGGGTGAACTCGTGACACCAGGCTAGCTTGAAGGAACTGAGGATCTGAGAGACAAGAGAGGAGAAAGTGGAAAGAAAAAAAAAGTGAGACCCAATCCATTTATCGCTGGAGGGCTGGTAGGAGAGATCCTCTTTGATGTGCCTGCTGCTGCAAAATCTCCAGAAGCAGGACTTCATTTTGCCTGAAACAATGAAGCTCGGGCTCTGTTGTGCTTCTCTGCAATTGTGCTACCTAATGCTCACAGAGAAGCATGAGACACACACACACACACACACACACACACACACACACACACACACACACACACACACTCGCACGTGTGGACTGAATTTATCTTCAACCTTAAGAAGGCGCACTGACCTCACACACAAGCGTGTAAAACTCGTGTGCTGCATTCATTACGGGTGCCCCCCCTCCAGGCGCGTAGCACTCACATTTGACACTGTCCTCCCCAGCACTTGCTGCCTGTAAGTTTGGATACTGTTGCTAGGGAACTGTCCCCAAGGACGCAAATCCACAGGTTTGTGAGTTAGAAAGGTGATGTGCTGTTCATAATGCAAATGCTAATAGCCTTAAGGGGAAGCCGGAGACAGAGCGAGAGAGAGACAGAGAAAGAGAGAGAGAGAGAGAGAGAGAGAGAGGGCGCCTTGTTTCCCAAACACAACTCCCCTTTTCTTCACTCGCAGCGTCACTGCAGCCTGCCAGCCTGTTCAGCTGCTCCAGATCGTCAATAATATTTGTTGAATCCGTCTCCGCATCAGCGCGGCTTAAGAGTTTGTTTTGTTAAAGCTCTCACAAGACGGAACAAAGAGCAGCCTCTCAGCTCGTGGGAGAGAAAAGGAGCCACGACAAGCAATGTTTATTCATAGACATTTATCTATTAGTATTTACACATCTCATTACACACTGATGACTACCCATTGCCCATAATGTCTTGCTTCTTTGGTTTTTATTTCAAGACAATGATGGAACAGAAAAATAGGTAGTGAGGAAAGAAGCAGAGGCTCCCACGGGGCAGGATGTCAATACTCGTCATGTTTATTTAAAAACGGCATCGCGGCGGCAGACTGACACAAATATCTGGGGATCACATATTAGGGTTACGTCTCCGTTCACGGCTCATCCCCACATTTCTCTCTGCTGCCGTTTGACATCATCACTGCGACTGCTGTTGAACCAGCTGCAGGTGTGTTACACAGCAGGTCCCATCTCAGTGTGAGTCTGTGATCATCTGAGGTCTGATCCAACTACAAATATCTACACAGCTCCTGGCTCCATATATTACTGGCCCTATCACACACACACACAATCATCGTCCACCAACGAGCTGTGTCGTCACTGTGCGGGCTTCTGCTGCTGCATATGATGGGCAAACACAATAACAAATCCCAACCTTACTCTCCTGGCTGGTGTTTGCCATCATACATCTCAGCGTGTAACGCACACACGTGCTCGTCTGTCACATGTAACACAGGGTGATGAATCACCTAACCTCAGACAAGGTGTTGGTAAGTCTAACATACACGTATATATCTCATCATTACTGTTATTTTCCCCGTTGAACTGAGGTTTGTCTTTAATTTAATCACCATTAATATACCTCATTAATCATTTAAATGTTTCTCGTTTTAATGGTTTGGGTTTGGTTCTGTTCCTGTCCAGCACTCCAAGTCCACAGTCCAACACGACTTGCCGTCTTTTTTCTCTGGAGTTTTTAATCTGTATCAAAAAAAAGTTTTCTGAAGAAAGGCTTTTTACTGTAATAACAAGTGGGTTACTGGCTGCTTTTCTACTCTTTGTGTACAGAAATAAAACTTTGTATTTGGCAAACTATGTGCCTGCCTGTGCTTTTTCTTCCTTTTTTTAACGCCTGTCGTCCCCTCCTTTGAGAGTTGAATAATGAAACTTAACTCTGAATGGTGACAGAAATGAGCTGACTGTGTAAAATTTTTCCAGGGTTATTTTTGGATTTGGACGAGGCAGAATCAATATTTTCCCCCTGTTTTTCAGTCCTAGTTGTTTATCACTTTCTCTCTTCTGGGTTCTTTTTTTTTTTTGCATTTCCCTCTCAGTTTACAGTCTATTTATCTGTCTGACCACAGCTCTTCCTGTGACCTTTGACGCTACGCAGGACAATTTCTACTCATTGGTCTTTTGTGACGGAGTGCCCCCGTTTCCTGTCTCGCCCCTGGTGGCTCTCTTCCCTCGCTTTGTTTTGCCCGAGTCCGGTGCAGGATTTGATTGGCATTTGACCTTCTTTTTGCCCTTATCGCTCCGTGATCTGGTGCTCGCGACATTATCGTTGCCTGAGCCGGTGGGCGCGGGATTGCTGTCTTTATCTGCTGCTCGATTATCTATAGCGCTCAGCCCGGCTTCATGATCCACGGCCCTCTCTGTATTTTCATTATCTAACCCCACTCCACTCGCCGGCCCACTCTCTGGCTCTTCACCGCGCGGCTCTGCTCCCACATCTGGATCCTTCTCGGCGTCTGTCGCCGTCTCGGCCTCGGCAGGGGCTGTTTTCTCTGAGCTCTCACTCTCTTTAAAATCCCTCTCTTCAGTCGTCTTATCTGCTTCAGATTTTTCTTCGGTGGCTTTCTGAGAAAACTTGACTTTCTTCTTCCTTGCTGCACTTTTGGCTTTGCTGCCACCTGGCCCCCACTTCTCCTGCGTCGCGTCCCGGTAGGTCTTGTTCTGGAGCACGTGCTGAGTGCGTATGGCATCACCCAGCTTCTTCAGCTCGTTGCGAACGAAGGGCTTGAAGTTTGGGTCCAACTTCTCCACCATGTTAAAATCTCGCCGCGCTTCATCCTCATTGCACAGTGCGGCATGAGCACGGGCCCTCTGGTACACTGCTTTAAAGTGACCTGTTGATAAAGGCGAAGGAGAGGTAACGCAGACCTACGTCAGAAATGCTTGGAACGACCGAAGGAGGCAAAAAGAAGTCTGTGAGATAGAACGGTCAACAAAAAAAACAAACAGAAAAATGGTAAAGGGGTTTAACTAAAAGCTAAAGTTCAAATGAAATATCAGAGCGATGATGAAGTGAGTACACTGAGTGCCAGCGGTGAGACAGGAGGCCGACAGAGCCTTCTCCTTTCCAGCCGAGAGCTGGAAAGGAGTAAATGAAGGGGAGAGGAAAGCGTAAAAACAGCCGTTTCAGATCAGCCTCGACTATAAATAATTCATCATAGCAGAAACAAAAAGAAAACAGTGAATTCATTTTTGACTGTGATGTCCATGGGTGGGTGCCAGGGGAACAAAAGAAAGACACAGCAATGCAGTTGTGAATGTTTGGTTTCTTCTTTCTCTGGTAAACAGACGGATCAAGGGCTGCTGCAGAGTGAATGCATGCTTTTGCTGGGATTCAGGCATTTTTACTGGCGTCAGATGTTGATATTTTCAAGCAGAGAAATGATGGCAACTGCAAAAAAAACGCCTCCAAACCTGAGTACATTTGTTTGCAAATATATCTGATTCTGTTTCCAAACAGGGCACTTTATTTCAAGCACAGAAATAAATGGGCTTTTTAATGAAGTGCTGAAGCTTGAAACCAGTCTGTTTGAAAGTAAAGTAAGAAAAAAACATTTAGCTTTGCTGCAGAGCATCTTATGTATCCACAGAGATCAGACGAAAACCTCATGCTGACGTATATCCGGTGATGATGACTCTACTCGTGGCTAATATGGTTTCTGATAGTCTCTCACAGCCTCGAGGACACATAACTGAAGGCGCGCATGTCCTTTTAGTCCTGCAGTCACAATTGCGTTAATACACAAGTGTGTTCTAAGCAAGCCAGGGGAAGGATCCTTTCTAATGATGTTGCCTTGATTTGGCTTAAACAACCTGTAAAACCTTGTTAACGAGTCAGGATGCATCCGGACGCGCGTGCGCACCGACCTTTATGCTTCTTCAGAAGTTGGTTGTTGAGCTCGACCACCTTCTGGTATTCTTTCAGCTCCAGCATGCACTGGCTGAGGTTGAGAGTCAAAGGAAGGCGAACTTTCACCAGGGACTCCAAGTCCTCCTCCCGCTGGGTCGCAGGCTGTGAAAGCAGAGCGGACACGCTGAATGTGGGGTGGTTACGCTGAGGGCAGGCAAGGAGGTGGTGATAGATGCTGGAGGAAATGTTCAAAATATGAGGCAAAAATGAAAGTGTGAGAACAAATACAGAGACACTGATATGAAAGGTTGAAAAGGAATGATGGAGGAGATTGAAAGTAGAGGATGAAGGAGCGAGGAGGCCAAGGGACGTGAGAAGGAGGACAAAATGAAGATGGAGGAGTGCGAGTTGATGAGAAGACATTTCAGCGATTTTTCTGTGTGTGCGCGGAAGGCGTGGGGGAGTAAGACATCGAGGTGTGGCAGAGCAGAGAGTTTAGGAAAGAGAAAAGAAGCAGGCGTGTGCAGCGACGGTGATATCTCTGTGGATCACTGTTATTTTTAGAGTTCTTTTTCTGCTCCTCGCTTTGCCAGCATACCTACAATACCACAGCTGCTCTTCAGTAAAAAGGCAAGAATGACACATGATTACAGTTTTCAGGGCTCGGTGAGCCGCCGTCCTTTTGTAAGCCTACTTTCTGGCATGTCTGACTATTCATCAGGCCCGATGAATTCCACGGGTGGTTGTAAATGCGGTGAGAATCAATCTGGCTGCCCATCTGGACATTGTCACCACCACAGCACACTTTCCTTTTTTTTCCCAGAGAAGGCTACGTAATTACCTCCATGTTTCACAAAACTTTCATTTATTCATGGAGCTTTTTTGCACTCTTATTCCGTATTGGCCTCGTGGGCACGTTGGGTGGAGGCTGTCACAGGGCAAAAGGGGGAAACACACCCTGGACAGGCTGCTGGTCATCACAGGGAGTAAAGAGACACCGATCATCTCATGTCCACGCCTACTGTAAATATGTCCTATAGCGCATCATCAATTGTGTCTTTGACAAGTCGGAGGAATCCAGGGTTTTAAACCCAAGAAGGTGCAAGAAAAACATGCAAAAAAAACAGGGTAAACTTACCTGTTTTTGCAGGAAGTCCACATAGTCGATTGCCTCCTTGAACTTCTCGGAGGCTTCTTGAAAGCGCTTCTCCGTCATGAGGAAGTTTCCTTCCTTCTGCAGCAACATGACCAGTCGTAACATCAGCTGCCAGTCCTTCCCTTTGAATTTATCAGGGACGTCCGAAGACTCGGCCTCCTCCGGGACACTTCTAGTCTCAGTCGGTGGACCCTTATTTTCTTTGTTCCTGTCCTCCTGAGCTTCAGCAGTTTCTGGTGCAGCTTCCTCTCTGACGGCTGCAGCCGTCACAGTTTCATTGTCTTCTTGCCTTTCTGTCGCTCTGACCTCCTTTTCCTCCTCCTCGCATTGCTCTCCTTTCTCTTCTTCCGATTTCTTCTCCAGCTTGTTCCAGTATTTCTCCTTCTCCTCCCAGTACTTTTCCTTCATGCGCTCCGACAGGTTGTTCTGCTCTCGCCTGACGAGCGAGGCCAGAGTGATGTCCAGCTGGGCCACCATGTTGAAGTCTCGGCGAGCCTCCTTTTCATTCCACACAGCAGCGTGGGCCTTGGCTCGCTTGTAGTAACCCTTCACACAGTCTGACAAAACGGGGAAAAAAATATCAACACCACATTTTTTTTGTCTGAACAAGTGGTTGTCAACATGGGGTCCGCAAAACCTCTCAGTGGGGCATCGTAGAATACAGTGGGGGGGTCAGTCGGTTTGCCCGCTCGGAGATTTACAAAATTTGACTTCAGAGGAAAGAAAAAAACACGTCAAAAGACTTTTCAAGGAACCAGAAATGACCAGAATCAATCTTGCTGCTTTTATTTTGAAGACTACTGCTTTCGAGTGTTTGTGTACTGTATGTCCTCAGGCTGGGCGGGGGTTCATGAAGTGGGTAAGAAAGGCAGGAAACATGGGTAATGAGCTGTCTAATTAGTCAGCGATTGCTTTTATAGCTCAATTGTAACCACGAATTTTCAGCCTGTGAAAGAATAGTGAATGAAATGACCATCCACGGTTCTATTGTCAGTTGCGATGTCTGGACATCAGGGTGCATTTTGGTCCCATTTAAATTCATTCTGGTGCAGTTACAACATCAATTTGGTTGTTTCCTGGAAGTGACAGAGCTCAATGCTGCCAACTGGACCATGGTGTGTATTGAACAACTGAAACAAACAAAGTAGGTCTCAGCCTGTTTTTAATTGAAATATATTGTAGTTCAGTGACAACTGAGGTCTGACATGTTGATTTGACCAAAGACATCCAAACACACCAAAAAAAGGTCCATAAAAGGGACTGGACAGCTTCAGAAACAGTGTGTCTTTGTTCTTGACAGTCAGACATTTGAACTCATTGTAGATTAAAACAGAAACTTTCTTGTTTTCACATGTTTTGCATGAAGTAACCAAACAAACTGTAGTGAGGTAATTAGTGAGCCTGTGGGTTGCATTTGTTTCCTCTGGACAGCACCGAGCTGTTTCCAGTGTTTGTCCTGAGCTAAACTGATGTGCTGCTAGCTGTAGCCTCATCATTAACAAACAGACATGAAATCCTCTCATCTCGACTGCAGAAAATAATAATAATAAAAAAAACTGCTTTCCCCCAAACTCCCACACACTCGGAGAAGACTCTCTGTCTGTGTTTGTTTTACCCACTGATGGTTCAGGGCTTTCTCTCTTTCTCTGCATTTAATTTCCGTCTGTGCTAAATCTTCATTCAGCCAACAGTTAACGGATTTCATCATAGCCTCCGGCATGAAGCAGCCGCTGCAGCGAGCCCCCTCTCTGAAGATCGACTGTGTTGAAGGCATGAAAGCAGCGGAGTGGCTGATTTCAACTGAGACCGACAACATGATATTGATGACAGCAAGAACAACAACAAGGGGCAATAATGCAAGCTGAGAGAAAGAGCAAAGAAAATGGCATCAATCATGTCGTCCAACTTCACAGCGCACAGTAAATAAGCGCATTTTATCAGCGTGTGGAGATGAACACACTCTTTGCACACACGCGCCGCAGCCAGAGTGTGAAATGGGGCTCTGACTCACGGAGGGCTAAAAAATTTACAGAAACCAAAGACACCTTGGAAAATAGAAACGAAGGAAATAAAAGTGTGGCGGCGCTCCTGAAAGCTGGATCGTTCTTTAAAGGCTCGCTTTCGTGACACCTCTTCCTGATGGTCCAGTGGAGCCGAGAAACTCCTGCCCACCCTTTTCACATCCCTCCGTCATGCTCACTCCCAAACCTGTTTCCAACCGTCCTCCCCACACACTCACTGATGCGGCCATCAATCAACAGGCATTACAACAACGTATATGTTTTCTTTTTCAGACCACCATCGTTACTCGGCTTCCACCCGGACGATTTGAATCCCTCTGCACCGGCTCGATGTTGAATAAAACACGTACGAGCCCCCCGTACAACATGAGCGAGAGCATACAATAAGGTAACTATACTGTTGAAGTATAAATCCAGGCTGAGGAATGACGACTGCCTCTGTGGAGTCTGTCTTTGTATGAGGGGGGGGGGGACATAATTCATGGACTGTGCCAACATGTAAGGCTTCTCTGGAATATGAGTAGCCATGGGTATGACAGCACAATTCCCAAGGCTGCTCAGAGTGTAAAACCCTGAGGAATGCCAGCCTCAGCCCTCCTACACACTCTCGCTGAAGACACAGCTGCAGCGTGCAGCAGCAGCCACTGCAGTAAAGCCCCACACAGGCATCAGGCCATGACCTGTCAGGCTTTTACTACGGGTGTGAATTTACTGTTACAGCTCGCATCCAGAGGTGGAAAGTAATGTGCGCCGACTCATCAATCTGCAGCATTTTTTTGAAAAGAATCTTATAAATTGATGAAAAGTTCAGTTTTATTCATTTATATTTTTCGGCAGGAAGTTCATCAAGCAAATAGATGGTGGAAGTTTTTCAGCCCCTCCCTCACTGTTACATCTAACATTTATTTAGTGTGAAGAGGCCGCCACATGCTCCTCATGTTCTGCTGTTTCAATTAGCTCGTGGTCAAATTTGAAATGAAGCTAACTGACTGGTGGCTTGACTCAT
>JASSRZ010000049.1:10944558-10974160 GCA_032164315.1 Malacoctenus gilli | reverse complement strand
ACACACACACACACACACACACACACACACACACACACACACACACACACACACACACACACACACACGTGTGTGTGAGTGAAAACAGAAGAACAAAGACATGTTCATAGTGCCATTATGTTACTTGGCGGCTCCTACACATTTTTGAATAATTTATGTGGGTTTGAATATTTTCACACAAATTCTAACATGACATGACTGTAGGACACTCGGAGACACTGAAGACATCCTCCTGGGCCAAAACAGCTTCACTGGCTGTTCGCACAAAGGTCAACGATCTGTGAGCCTTCAACATTAAACTTGCGAATGTGTCTAAAGCTGCCAAAGATTACGCCGGAGCCCAGAGAATCTTACACGCTCTCTCGACAAAGTATCTTTTACGCGACTTCCTCTCTCTATCAGTATTCCTCCATTTATATGCATCCCTCTAATCTCAGACAGCTCTCCACAGCCCCCCTCCCCCCCTCCCGCTTCCTTTGCCAGCCCTCCCGCCTGTAATCAGGGACACTGAAGTGGAGCAAAACAGGAGAACGGGAACCTTCCTCTGGAAAAGTTGAATGTCTTGAAAACCTCATATCCTTAGAAAGCCTCCCAGTAGTGAAGCGTTCACCACGTGTCGTTTTTGCTCCCTTCATCCCGTCTTTCCTCCTCCATCCTTCACTCACTTTGGACTGGACGGTTTTCAGCAGCAGAACGGCCTCTTTGTACTTGCTGGCAGCCTTCCTGAATTGTCTCTGCTTGACCAGAGCGTTGCCCTGCATGTGGAGACTTGGCACCGTCTGCAGCTTCTCATCCTTCTCCATCATCCAGGACTCTCTGTGGTAGGACATGGGGTCTCCTACCTGCAAGCGGCAGGAGAGGCCAACAAAATAAGTGAGAAGCAGTTATGGTGGTAAACACTGAGCAGGTGTGCTGCAGCAGTCAACACTATGGAGAACATTTCATGCATTTTTGCAGCAATACTCGAACGCCTGACAAATATTTATTTGTTTTGACAAGGAGCTGTTGGCAAGGTAATGTGAAAGAATCATTCAGCGCTAAAGATGCGTCAGTTCATGTATGAAAGGCAAAGCAAACTGTCTGCAATTGGAGGGATGTAATTTGCTTCCTCTGCTGGGGGACCCCCTGCTGAGTGTCAGACTGGCTCGCAAAAAAATGCATTCTTTCGAAGCTGCATTTGTTTAACCAGAGAGAGGCTTGAGATTTGTCAGTGCTGTCAAAGTGGTGCGTCTCATTTCAGGGGGGGAAGAGGATTTGATTAATAGGTGAATGTGTCTGTTTCTCTGTCAGCCTGTGATTTTATTAACACAAACATAAGAGGAGCGGCTTGCTGAAACAAATAAGAAGACAGCCGAGCACTTGACAATGTCTTCCTCTTTAGTTATCCAAGGTGACAAGTGGCGCTCTGCCATTGGTGCTTACCTGCAAGAGCTCCATGATGAATATGAGCGGCTGTGGGGTCCGCATGAGCTCATCCAGCTCCGGGAAGCCCGTGGAGTGGTAGTGGAACATGTTCCCCATGCCACACATGTGTCTCTGGCCCTCCAGCGGGTCTTTTCCCTGAGCAATCAGCCTCATTCCTTTGGACACGATGGCGTACAAGCCCGTGTGCTGCAAATTATCACGGCAACACGGAGAGACAAATATCATCCACAACAAGAACGGAGAAGAGCTTAAATCGTGCCAATGTGCAGCATAATGGGAAGTAAAAGCTTCCGTTCTTCACTCATGAACGCATAAACGCAGGAGGGGTTGATGAAGTAGCCCGACTTACAACAGCATCGCACCAGAACTCAGCCACCTCCCCGATCCTCATGGATGTCAGCAGGGTCTCCCACACTTCCATCTTGAACATCTTCCCCACAAAGATCTCCGCCGGCCTGCCCACCAGTCGGCTGTCATCGATAACCGTTCGCTCAAAGTCGTCCAACAGCGTCTGGAAATGAAAAACCAGCTGGAAGGCAGAGAGAGTGTGAAGCATTAATGGGGGAAAACTCTAACCTTGGTGGCCAGTTCAGCATGGCAACAAAGAGACAATCAATTATACTTTCCAATAAAATCATAACTGCAGCTCAGCAGGTGGAGCAGGACGCCTTCCAAATCCAAAGGTTGGGGGTTTAAATCCCCTTCTTGCCCCGCCCAGGTGCCAGGCGTAAATTTTCCTCAATTTTAGCTTCATGTGAATGTGATTCATTGGTAACAGTGAGCCTTATAAGTCTATTTCTAATGAAATTTATGTATGTGACACCAACAACAGCAATGCAACGAACTTTCTCCATTTATCCACAACCAAAGTTTCCTTTTACAAACATTTCTCTCGTGTCTCCGACGTATCGCAGATAAAACTTTAATAAATCAAATTTAACTTGGAGAAACGTCTTTTTTTCTGTCCCCAGTGGAGAATCTTTTTTTCTGATTCACTCAGTGAAGCTTTCTTCTTCCCCCGCTTTTATCTGGCTGTCATTATTCTAATCTTGGTTTTTATATTATTTACAATAAGGCCTGTTGAACTGAATGCTGTCATGCTATTCTTCAGACAACCCTCATGTAACACAGAAATGCCAGTTTTCATTATGTGCCATCTGTTTGCATGCGTGTGAAATACTTACAAAGGCGCCACCATCACCATGTCTTTACATTGATGTTCGACCCATGTAATCTTCTATTTATAGTTCGGCAGCCTGTGTGTCATAATGGTCTGATAACCATGTGCGCAACTGGGAGTCTCTTCATGGAGGAAGTCACACACAAACACACACACACACACATACACACGCGGTGACACAGGTAAACGGAAATTTATGCTGGCGTTGTCATGGAAAATATTTGTCATCCCGTCCAGGCTTGGTGCCATATGGCTGAATGTTGAGTGGGAAAGGCGAAAAAGTTGGAGGCCAGCAGATCAGCGCGTGAACGGGAACAAAGACGCGCTGCCAAAAAGCATGTTGCAATTTGGTTGACCAAATGTTTGTTCCGTGTGCCTGAGCCAGATACGGAATCCATTTCCACGCCTCATGAATAATTCGGCAGATTTTATTTGTTTATAATTTTGCCGTTGGCATATTTCTACCAAGTCGTGGAGATGGCGCAATAAGGTTAAGTTAAACAGTGAGGTACTGTGTGTGCTCTGCCATTGGTTTGGTTGGCAGTTGAAGGGTTAAAATACCTTCGTCCCTGGTGGGAAGTGTGGCAGTGGTCCGGTGCCTCCGGCCAGAATTTTCTTCTTGACTCCAGGATGGTTGAGAAGATAAGTCTCGTCCATTGTCGCTGCGCTCTGAATGGTGCCAGACAGAGAAGCCCCGAGTATTTTTCCAGATATCTTTGTCCCCGAAGGTGTGTGTTCTTCTGGCTTTCTAATTAGCCCAGTGTGGAGAGAGTCTTGGCTGGTTCGCTGCTCTCTGACAGATGGCAGGATTAGGCAGGGTTTGGAGATGGCCACTTTAATCTGAGGAGCTAATCCCTCACCTACCCCCGCCATTGGTGGGGGCAATCCCTGCGGGGAGGAGCGGCGGAGGAGGCGATGACCACTAGGCCGGGCATCATGCGGATGAGGGAGGCTAAGATCACTGGCGAAAGAGATCATTCTAGAAGGAGATGATCTGATGCTGTAATAATGGCCTATTGATGTGGCTTGAAACTGTTTCAGGAACAATCTAAAATAGGCCACAACTGATTGACATTGTTATTCCTTGAATCATTACTCAAATGTTTTTGATCATCTATTAGGTTTCCCCTTTTTTAAGTGTTACCAACATTCTATCATTTATTTTCAGTCACTTTGTGCATTAATCCCGTGTTCCCCGTGCATCCCGGAGTGCTGCAAAGTTTTGATGCAGTCGGATCTCCACAGAGACCGTTTGTCTGAGCAACCCTCACCCATGCAGGTCAGGCATCCTGCAGGCTCAAGGTTGGGAAACACTGATTTCAGCTCTTTGGTCAGAGAACAGACCTGGAGGAAGCAGCTCTCAAGCCCCACTGTGGTCACAAGATTCCCAGGATTGTGTCCTTGAGCCAGACATTCGCCAGATGAGCCGCACAAGAAAGGAAGTGGCTTTTTGAGGATTCAGGCCGCACGATATAATGCCGGAGGGCAGCTGGCCCGCTGACTCGAGTACCTGGTGTGCAGATTTGTGAAGGAAGCAGCCGTCCGAGCATTGTTGGATCCATTATTGGTGAAGCGCAGAAGGATTATTCTCATCATTTGAGTACATGTTGAGCAGCATCAAGTCGTGATACTGATAAGGAAAAAAGGGACTGAGTGAATCCAGTGAATACAAACACAGCGTGAGTGGCAGGTAAATTCCACAGAGAAAAAACAGACTCCGAGGTAAAAGTGTCCACAAATATCAGGACCTCACAAAAGGAAATATCGGGGGTTTTATTAGAAAAGTTTTAAAACTGACATAAATTACAAGAATGGTTTTCTCTTTTTATTTGTTTCTACATCTCACAAGATGTGACACTTTGAATTAAATTCAGGATAGACAACTCAACGGTGGAATGAATGAAAATACAGACATTTGAAGGGTAATTTGTTGCATATCAGAAAAAAACAGCTCTTCTTTGGATTTCTGTACTTCTTGATGAGTTCTTTTGGCTTCCTTGTCTTGTTCTCAGGTGTAAATTATCACCTGGTAGCTAAAGTCTGAATATCAGCTGATGGCATTCGCTCCTTCCATATATTTTCTATTGATTAAATGTCAAACACAAAAGTCCATTGCAAAAACAGTGCAGCGTTTTCACCTCATTGTTGGCTGAAAGATTTGAGATTCATGTTTCGGGTCTTTTTCCTGTTGGATGGCAGCTGAGCCGTGACTCCAGCGGAGCTCCCTGACCCTGGAAAGTATGTTTCACTCTATAATGCACTGATAATCTTCTGATTTCACTGCGTCCTGCACAGCTTCCAGGCAAACTGTGCCAGACACAGCATGAAAACTTCCACAACTGAGCCTCCTTCTTTGTTTGCTGAGGGAGCGTCGTCCCCGTCTGTGGAAGGCTCCTTTCTTCTTCTGTGAACACGGAGGCGATGGGACTCCCCAAAAAGCTCTAATTTGGTTGGTTCTGTCCAAAGGACATTTTCCTAAAAACAGGAAGTTGCGTCAACACGCAGCCCCTCGTTTCTCCCACAGATGTCTGATTGTCAAAAAAAAACCTTTTTCATTCAGAAAACTGGATACTGTTGTATCTCATCAAGAAGTCAGCGTATCTTTTCTGCCCTCTGTGATTTCGAATCAATATTTTTGTTCAATCTGGGGTCGCTTCCTTTTGCAGAGCTGCTGAAGGAAGCCGGCGTGTTGTCAATTAAAACCCCAGATGTCTCCAACGTTTGACAATCATGTTTGGTCAAAAATTCTCATATGATTTCTTTCAAGAATTCACCTGGTCTTTTTTTCAACACTGTTTAATCCAATGAAATTCAAAGTTATGCAGCAAAGAGTTTTAGTTTCCACACTGGGAGAAATTAAAGTGCAACTTCTGGACCCTCGAGGTGTGGAGCCATAATTAGCTGGCAAAATTAAAACAGAGCAGATCTGGTAAACTGCTTTTATTGTGAAGGCTCCTGCTTTCAAAAATCTTTGAGAGAGGGTGTGTCCCACCTGAGCTTGTCTTCACTGTAATGTTTTGGAAAATCAGTGGTCAGAGACGTACTTCATGGTAAGTAGGTTTTCCAAGAGGCAAATAGGATTTAGGTTTGTATTTCTGTTTTCAAAGATAACATTGTCGACTGAGGGCAAAGTTTAAAGCAAATGAAAAACAAGTTATTATAGATGTATGAATTCGTTCCAGGTGGCAGACAAAACATCAGTATACTCAGGTGGTTTTCTAAAGAGGACACTTAAGCAATCAAGAACCAACTGAATTCCGGAATGAGTAAAGAAATGTGAAAGAAGTGAACTTGAGGAAAGAGTGGCTGGAAGTGATTTTACCTTCAGGATGACAAAAAAACAAACAATTTCACCACTTGAAGTAAAACATTTATTCATATGGAAACTAACAACTTTTTCTCCACAACTTAGGGGAAAAAAAACACACCAACTTTTCAGAGAAGACTTGGTATGCGGTGAGTGTAATGTACAAAAAAGAGAAACTAATAGGAGTGACACAGCAACTCCACTGATAAAGACTCCCTCCTCCTAGGATGAAGGCTGCTCTCCTCCTCTTCATAAGGTGTGACTGAGGACGACGTGAGACTGCCCCCTGGTGGTCACTTTTCGATCAGAGAGTCCAGCTGCTCCTGCAGCGAGGCCAGCTGTTGGAAGGAGAAAACAGGAGCCATGATTGATACCAAACTGCCCCAGGGTGTAATTGGAGGGTAAGTGGATGATGATTAACATGTCTTTTCACATTAATTTGCTGCCTTCATTTGTCAATACAAACAACAGCCTCAGACAGTGGGGGGGCCACGACACCGTAGACGCAAAAAGTACTTTGCTGGACCCTTCTGACATATCGAGTTTCGTTTGCTTGGATTCGAACTTCGTTGTTGGACATGAGAACAGTTGGATTCAGAGAGGACAGCGGGAAAAATGGGATCTGCTGTTTGACATTTGAGCGAGATGAACTGATGCAAAGTGCAGAAAGCCGCAGAGAGCTCACAGTGGGCACGGATCCCCTCGGTAGTGCTACAAAAAGAGCTCTTACCTGCTCCATCTCTCGCTCCTCCTGCTGAATAATCTCATCCAACAGAGCTTGGAAGCGGTTCTGTGAGAGGGGGGAGAGAGACAAACGAGATTTGTTTGAGTCGACATGGCGAGCCTCATTAAACTGTAATGGTTTTAAATGTGTGCCTGCCTGCGCTGCTCATGTCACTATCTCCTGTCTGACAGAAAGGCCACTTGGAATGCCAGTCAGAGACAGCTGACCTTTTCTACGCGACTGTGATAATAACGACTGGAGATGGGGCTTTGACGGTCCCAAAACACCGGGCAATGAGCGCTCTAAATGGCAACATAAAAAAGGCCGTGTCTGCTCATGTTTCACTCGTTGTAAAGTCTCCACTAAAGAGTGCCGGGCAGCAGAATACATTTTCATGCCACTTTGGGTGTGTGGCTAAACTTGGATATTAGACTGCTGGAGGAAAAAGAAGAAACAATCCAAAAATATATATATATTTTTTTTTAAATGACACAATAAAAGTAAAACTAAACAAGGGGGTAGTCAGCTGTTTATTGGACTTGTTTTCATCATCATCATTGAGAGAATTCATGCAGCGTGAAGACTTTTGCCTCCGAGCTCATCTGCATCTACTTGTTTATTTTTCTGTACATGCAGACCTAGTTTCCGAATAACTGTGAGGGAAACGGGAGCGTGTTTACGGCTTACTTTGAGGGCCTGGTTTTCCACTTTCATGATGAGCTCCTCCTGCTGTTTCTTTCGGGCACAGGTTTCCTGGAGCTTGGCCTTAATGCTGTTGATCTGCACCTGGTACTCCATGACTGCGGGAAACAACAGAAGGTTTGTGTGTTGGAAGCGTCATAAAAGCACTCAGAAAAACACGCAATTCATCCCCACTGCCTTTTTTTCTCCTGTAAAGAAGAGAGGGCAGAGAGAGCCCGGAGAGAGACGGCGTGACATAAACCGAGCGCGATGCCACGCTGCACAAAGAGCCAATCTACGAGACACGCACCTTAACGCGCCGCACCGCGAGGATACCTTCGTTTCACTTTGACAAATGGCAGTTAATGGGAGCGATGTGTCCTTTTAAAAAGATGTGTGCCAGCAGGAAGAAGCGCTATAAGACACAACTAAATCAGCCTGCCCTGGGCTCCATACAGATCTCATTAAATCCAGCCAAAGTGATAGTGCCTCACAACAACCTGTGGCTACCACTGGCAACCATCTCTCAAACTAACAGTATCCGCTCACCACTTCCGCCCTCCTGGCTCCCAATTCTCCGACACAGATGTTGCGATATGCAAAATCAAGTAGGAGGGGGGGGGGGGTCCCTGCAGACTCATTTATTAGAACTCTGCACGCCGGCCAGAAACATGCAGGCGGACTCGGCCGTGGCGGGGGAAGAGACTTGCTTGGATGCTGTGGTGAAACTGACCAGTGACGCCGCAGACCGGCAGCAACGTGCATGTAGATAAGGAGGTATTGTGCTGTCAGGCTGGACAACTGTCTGAGCTGCTCGCTGAGCCAAAAACACCTGTCAGACTGGTTCACACGGGAGGAGAGCAGAGACCTGTCACTCCGGGTGGGTGCACCATTGCGACGCTTGAACTAAGTTTACCTGTTTGATTGCGTGCAGGATCATTTGCAGGACAAAGCTTGAGATCGTCTGATATAGTTTGATGCTCGATGGTCTTAAACAAGGGAACGGCTATCACACAACACATTGAAGTGACATTGAAGGGACAAATGACACACACAACTCTAACGCTGCACTTTTTGGCCTTTCCCCACCAGCACCCAGTCAGCTTCACCCCCCCCAACTCTCCCACCCCATACTGCACTTCTAAAGTACCGACTCAATGGGGCTCCAGCCAGGCTGACTGCAAAACATGATGCCAACAGACTGTAGGCAGATTGGCCAGTGATTGAATTGGACAGATGAGCCGTAACACTGTTGAAACCCAACCATGTGGTCGACTCAGGCTGTTGGAACCCATTTACTGATTTGAATAGAATTCCAATTTTACCAGAAATCAGGTTAGAAGTACATGTATATATGAGTTCATAACTTGAAAAATGCAAACACCACGAGCAGAAAGTAATGCTTTGTCACACATTTGATATTTTTCCTTCTACGAATGACAACAATACTTTTTGGAATAATTGTGTGGACGAGTCAGGAGAGACTCATGATCTTGCACAGACACGCTGCTTCGTGCTTCGTTGAGCTTTCGTAAACAAGCCACGACACACACTTACCTATTTGGCTGTTCCTATCGCTCTCGTGCTGCGCAGAATCCGACTCGTTCAGTTTGTCTTGCAGCTGTCGGACCAGATCATCCTCAGTGTCAATGATATTTAGGTCCTCGTCCTCGTGCCGGTCCCCGTCGTCCTCCTCGTCCTCGCTGGAGCTGCTGATGTCGTTGAAGATCTCCCTCAGTTCGTCACGCTGGGCTGCCCATGCGGAACGCACATTAGCATTATTAACATGAACACAAAGATGGAAACGGCGAGAAAATTAGAGCAAATGCCTGAGTTTGATTTAGGTCAGACAACTGAAGTTTGAGGAAGAACAGAAGGTTTCAAAGCTGAACGCTTACGTGGCTCAACAGCAAGAAAATCAATATGGATTCCGTGGAGTGATCATGTTGTCCTCTCGCATGACAAATGGACTCTCCATTGATTTTTAAAATACCATCAATTTGTGCGTCGCATGGAACACACATGACAAAAATGCAGAGGATGCAGTCAAAAGCTGAGGGTTTGTGTCCCACAGTGTTTGTCCACCGTACAGCATTGAAACCTGATCACCTGTTGCTTCGTTCCATTATTTTGACTGTGTGATTATTTTTGTACCTGAAGATCCATGAGACATCTTGTGTCCTGAGGTCCCTGGCGAGGAGTCCAGGTTGGCCAAAGAGCCGTGCTGGTCTGCTTCTTTGGACTCATCCTCAGCAATAATTTCCCATCCTGAGCATCACACGTTAAGGTCGACGCACAGTTTGCAGATTAAGTTCAACCTTCAGGAGTCCTACAAGTGAAAAACTTCAAGTTCCTTTCACAAACTGTCCTTTGAAGTTGACTCGAAGGGGGTAGAAAAAAAGAGAAAACGACTCGCCACAGGAAGGGCCTCGGCTTCACCATCCGCTGGTGTCATGCGTGTGTCTGCGGCTGCATGCAAACACTAAAACTAAAATTAGAATCCAGCTTGGCTGTGACCAACTGAGCAATGATAATGAACAGTCCATCTCAATTAAAACACCGCAAGCAGCCACTCAAAGCAACCCTGCTGTGCTCTTATTCTGTCAGACAAGTTTAGAGTTTCATTAGTGCACTAATAGCTTCCTTGCGCGGAGCATCTCCCTCACAAAGGCATTAGAAGGAGTCAAACAAGGTGAGGCAGGCAGAAGAGCGGACACCCAGGTTTGGCTGGGGATCGACCTATTTGAAGATGTGGAACGAGAGCGAGCTTGTGTTTGTTCTCAAAGACTGAACGCTCCCAACAATTCAATTGCCTCTCAAAGAAAGTGGTTAGTTTAGTCATTACAAACAATTTCAAGGTAATTCTTCCCAACAGCGACCAGGATGTTTTTCCCGCTCCACAAAATGAACACTGTTGTTCTGCCTGATTATGTAAACTTTCACTGGCCCGCACTATTTATACAAGGCGATGTGTACAATAATTGTAGGTGTGCGAAAGGATACGGACACTGACAGCTTCGGCATCTGTGCTCAGCAATCGCTTTACTTCTTTTTCCACATCAGGAGATTCAATGTACTGCAAGAAAGAGAGAGAGAAAGAAAGAGCGAGCGAATGAACGAGCAAAAGACAGAGAGTGAGAGTGAGAGAGAGAGAGATCAGGTTTCTCATAGTGCAGCATCTCCTCCATCTCACCCACACACGCACACATACACGCAAGCACACAAAGGTAGCAGCTGGCGACATGCCAAGAAGCACATTAGTGATTAAAAACAGAAGGGGCCAAATCAATATGGCTCAGCTCGGCACCTTCACTAAGATTTATGCAGAAGACAAAGTCGGAGTGTAGTGCTCGGGCTCACTCACTTTCATTCTGATCAAAGCTATAGTGAAATAGCTCTTTTGCATGCCTTTGGGGCGAACTAAGACGGAAAGGCTTTATTTATATGTAAATCTTGGTTTCACTTTCACCACAGTTCCCTTTTTATGAAATGTAAATGTCTTGTTGGAGGAGAGCCGAGGAAAAACGATGGATCATCAAACGGGATGCTAAAGAGACGGACGGGGAATGGGAGGGGAGTGCTGCAGGGAAAATGAAAATGTCAAAACCTTCTTTTTGGCCGTCTTTCGAAATCTCCTCTTGCGAGTGTTCTTCAGAGGGCAGGTGACTGCAGGCCAAGACAACAGGATTAGTCCACTCTAAATGGGTCAATTAGCTGCGGAGGACAAAACGACGCTTTCTGCATGAACGCTGCTCTACTTACTGCCGTGGTTCCAAACAAATTTCTTGTCCTTGTCTTTGTCCTTCTTTTTGCTCTTGGGGTCTGTGCCAGTTGGCTCCTCCAAAGGAGGGTAAAGGTCTCCATCTAGTGTACACACCAGCATCTAGGCCACAAATGCAAGTAAACAAATGGTAATTAACAACAGAGGTCCGCAGTCTGTTGACTGAAGCTACAATTTAGTTCTTGAGCAGGCCGAAGGCGGGTGACTTTTTCCCAACCTCTGTGACATCTCACTGTAAATTTTTTAAATATCACACAAACAAGCACTTCCTCATTGTAGAACGTAGCTGCTCTCTGTCCAGCTTACAGCCCGTTGACAACTATTCAGTCAATCAAAAGGAAATGCTAGACAGTGGTTTACCTGACAGACATCAGCAGTCTTGTAAAACGTCTTCTTGTCCACCGTTTTGAGGGATTCGATCATACATGGCAGATCCACAAGTTTGCAGGCCAGTGGGACGCGATCCACTCGGACTATGCCGTGACGACCGTCAGCTACAAATAAAAGGCAGAACTTAGGGAGGCACCTGTACATTTG
Source organism: Malacoctenus gilli (assembly GCA_032164315.1). Classification (NCBI taxonomy): domain Eukaryota; kingdom Metazoa; phylum Chordata; class Actinopteri; order Blenniiformes; family Labrisomidae; genus Malacoctenus; species Malacoctenus gilli. The sequence continues at coordinate 10,962,525 of JASSRZ010000049.1, read as the reverse complement.
CTTCCAATCTGTATCAGCTGCAATCTGCTTTTAGGATAGTTAACTTGGCCTCAATTGCAGTTGCTGATATTTGCCTGAATAGTTTTAACAGGAACATCCAGGCATTGATTGAAAAAACCTGTTCTAGTCAGTGTTTACACTCAGCAGTGACTGTGGAAGAACAAAAACTCCAAAAAATGGTCAAAGAGATTCAGCAATTGATTAATTCAGTGTTAAAGCTCATTTGATCCTGAACTTTGAATTTCTAAATCATTATTTGCAATATGTGGTGAACAAGGGTTGCATAATGATTTTATGGCTGTAGTTGAAGGTGAACATCAAAAGGGGTGGCACAAATGCTTACGGTGCAACTCGATGGTGAGTCTGTCTTTCATGTTCATGCTGCTGGACTGTGCAATTCGTCTCACCGTGGAAGCGTACTCCTGCCGGAAGAAAGCAAAACACATCATCGTTTGGTGTTCGGTAAGATAGCAACTGACTAAAATCAATTATTATAAGGATTCCAAGTCTCACCAAAGGGAGCCTCAAAACAAACTGGCTCTCCAGCTCATAGGGAGCATCCTCCTTGTTTTTGGAGCCGGTCTTCCCAGCTGGAATTGAAACACGTCTTGATTTTAAAAAAAAAATCCACCACAGTAGGAACACTTCTGAAGCAGGATTTGATCCAGAATAGCAGCTTTGAAATAGATTAATTTAAAATACTTACAACTCTGTAGTGAGAAGAAACCACTTGGGAAAGTAGTTGAACAAACGGCGAGTAAATTAATGCACCTCGTGCTGCATCGTTAATGAGTCTATTACAGTAGGATTTGGGCTTTTATTGTAATACAGCCGATTATGATGGATACGCAATGATTTCACAGGCAACCACCATTCACGTGCGGGTGTCAAATCTCTCTATATTTAGCTACCACCGGGGTTTCCCAGACTACTGTGATTCCTCAAAACAATCTGATGCTCAGTCAGATTTTTTTGAACAAAGTCAACATTGTTTTATTGTCGTCGCACCAACAGGGAGCTAAAGAGAAGCTAACTGTTAGCATCACAGGCTCGTCTTCGGGGTTCGGCTTTAACGTACCTTTCTGTTTCGAAGTCATCTCAGTGTCTGCAACCTACAACAGCCCAAGTGCACAAATGTCTTTGGGGAATGTAATTTAATTCACTCGACAGTAAAAAATCGACTCTGTTTAGCTTTACGCGACGAGCACAGTCATGGCTGGAGCGGAAACGTAAAGTGTTGCGAGACTTCGCGGCGGAAATACGAAGCAGCTCCTTCAAAACAAAACCAAAACGAGCCTAACAGGGGGCCTGCTGAGGAGGAGATCACATGACAACCACAACTATTCAGTTATGCACCTTTTATATTGTAGAAAATTCAAAGTCCTCCCCTTCAGCCAATGAATGTTTATAAGCCTTAATTTTTCCATGTGTTTTTTCCAGATTCCTGGTGGTTTTGAAGGTCCTCTGAAAAGAAAAATAGACTGTGTTCAGGTTTCGCTTTCATATTGAGAACTGTGAGAGGATCAGGAAGAATTCAAATGGACAGTAAAATATCAAAAACACTTTGGAAAAGAAGCCAAAAACAGCAACATTTGACTGACAAGATTTCCAAGCAACTTTGGAGCAAAACGAGCCCAAAGTCACTTCTAATGGGCAGACTTGGCAGAGGAAAAGAAAATACGAATGAGCGTCAGTAAGGGAAGGGAAATTAGCCAAGCAATGTAATAACTTTGTATATTTGAGATTAAAAAGGTAAAAAAAAAAGTAACTTTATGAATCCTAAAGGTGGGAGCAGGGGGGAAAGTGGGGGGGGGGCAAAACAAAACAAAATACAGACTCATGGGAAGGATGAATAGCTTGTATTTCAAAATAAGATAAGCAAATGTAAAATCTTCACTACTGGCTCAACTTTAGGACTTTAACTTGAATCAAATTACTATTTGTATTCGTTCAAAATATTTTGCATACTAAATTGAGGAATTCTGTATGTCGTTTTCGTTTTTTGTGAATCAAAAATAGTGTCGAATAAGGAGACACTCTTTAGGTGCTCTTACGCTGAAATAAACATCGAACGCTCTCTGGGAAACGTCACTTTTCACTTCCGGGCCAGAATTGGTCTCTCTGAGGCTGTCGTCTGTCCGCTCATCTCCTCCGCCGCTGACTAGTCTTAGCACAAAGTTTGTCTTTCTATCCGCGGCGACGTGGCAGCATCCGGCCGCCGTCCCGCCGACATGGCGCTCAGAGTGACCGTCAGCGGCGCCTGGAGGGCGACGAGGACGCTGTGGCTGCTGCTGCTGGTGAGCCTCTCCGTGAGCATCAGCGTGTGCCGAGCGGAGTCACCGCTGGAGGAGGAGAACAGTGCCATGGAGAACATCGTCACCGAGAAGAAGGCGGAGGAGAGCCACCGGCAGGACAGCGCCGACCTGCTCATCTTCATCATGCTCCTCACCCTCACCATCCTCACCATCTGGCTCTTCAAGCACCGCCGCTTCAGGTTCCTGCACGAAACCGGGCTGGCCATGATTTACGGTGAGATGCTCCGGCGCGTCCGAGGGGGACGTCACCACTGGCATCACACTCCGCCAGACAGACGTCAGGCTCCGGGCTGCACCCTCATCACCCCGGTGGCACCTTGCTGACCGTTTAGTAGCACATTGACGTGCATAGAAACGGCTCATTGTTGCTGCACGACGCTGCAAGGCAACGCGATCTGTTGTAAACATCAATGAAATGGGGGAACATTTCACTTCAAGTCTGGTGTGGTTAGGCTAAAGAGAGGTTTGCACAAAGTGGATGGCAATCTGAAGCAACTGCAGCATAAATGATCAACTGTTTCTCTTTGTGGAGGCCTCAGCTGGAGTCTGAGACTCAGTGAGTCCAGTTTTACTGAGTATCTAGTTAACCTGATTAGAAGTCACATGAATATTTTGGCCGTGTTGCACCAAAATAACTCACCTTATGCCCAAAAGAATGCAAACTTAGCTTAACCTATAAAAATGTATCTTTGTGTGCTTTTCATTTTAGTAACATTTAGTTTATCTATTCCACGAAACCATCTGATAGCAAGTCTGACTAGACGTGAGTTCCAGGCGGTTTCCTGTCAGTAAAATAATCTCTCAACTTGTGCTGGTGAGCTCAGTGTGAAGATGAATAGGTTTTTGCAAGAAGTGAGCAATTCACCAACCAGTGTGGTAACTAACTGAGGGTCTGTCAGCATCCTTAGGCTTGTTATACATTACAACAGATGCAGCACCCACTGGCTCCTCACAGGCCGTCACTTATCCATCGAAAACATCTTTTTAAATGGGGGCTTTGATCTTCTCTAATTCCTTTCTTCACTTGTTGACCTGCTGACTCCCATTGTTCCTTCATCTCCTCACATTCCTTTCTTCCACCTTTAACCTGATCTCTCCTCCATTTACATTCTCTCCCCGGCCACATAACAAGCCAAAACTGTCCTCCAGGTTTGACAACTTGCAGCTCCAACAACTTCCATGACAAACAATGTGACATGATAGCAACACATCTTTCCAGCAGCCTTCAGGTCCAAAGACGATTGTCTATAACATATGTGTAATTGAGGAAGTTGTTGTTTGTTTGATACTTCCTGCACTGTGGATTTGTACAGTTGCAAGTGCAACACCTCTTTCTATCGAGTCAGAACAGAGGCCAGATCTGCCTCAACGTGACGTGTTTCTTTACGAGGTGGAGTGTGTTAAACAGGCCTCTAACAAACAGCAGAACCGTCTCCTGCTCGGTAATTGAAACGGTCTGTGAGCGAAGTGTGATGCAGTTAAGTCGGATGTTGTCATCGCAGTGTGCTCAGTGTTTGGTGATGCAACGTGATTCCAAACATATTTGCAACCCACTTCCTCATCGCAACAGACCTGAGTGGCCACAGCTAGAAAAACATCTGTGTGTGTGTGTCAGCGGGAGTCGAAATAAGTGTTTGTAATTCCTGGAATATCTGACTGAGTGACTCATTGTCAAGGCGCCTCTTCCCAGACTTCCCAGAACAACTGATATGTGGCGGTGTTGTCCTCTGAACTCATTATTTTTCATGAATATTGTTAAATCTTTGAAATCTCAGAAGTATTAGAATTCCTTCTTTATTCCCCCACACGAGGTGTTTACCGGATAAGGTGTTTTCTTCCCAATACATCCTTAATGATTTATTATTTCTGTTTGTCTCGGTGGGCCCTTTTCTCCAGGCCTCATTGTTGGGGTCATCCTGCGTTACGGCATTCACGTACCTCGGGACGTGAGCAACGTCACGATGAGCTGCCACGTCAACGCCAGCCCCGCGACGCTGCTGGTCAACGTCAGCGGCAAATTCTACGAATACACTTTGAAAGGGGAGATTCGCGGGGATGACGTTCAAGATAACGAGATGCTGCGCAAGGTACCGTCCAGCAGAAGTCTTATCTTAAATACATTTATATACTGAATTACTTTATTTTTGTTCTAGTTATACTGACTTTGTGCTTTGTTCTTTTTTATGTGCAACTCAGGTGACGTTTGACCCTGAAGTTTTCTTCAATATTCTCCTCCCACCGATCATCTTTCATGCTGGCTACAGCTTGAAAAGGGTGAAGTATAATCTCGAGCACGCTCTTAACTTTCAAGTTTTATTCAAAAGCATCAGCAAAATGAAAGAATTAATCTTTAGAAGATTTCGCGGCAGATGTGTGTGATGGAGGTGAAAATTTTTTGATGATGTCGGAAACGAGGATGTGAATGAGTTTGTGCCTTGTTTGGACTTTCAGAGACATTTCTTCCGTAACATGGGCTCCATCCTGGCCTACGCTTTCCTGGGGACCGTCATCTCCTGTTTTGTCATCGGGTAATGACACAATTTTACCCTCATTACTAAAACAAGCCTCTGCTGGAATGTTATTGATATTAATCTCAGTATTATCTGTAGTAATGGACTAAACTGGCCGTTTCTCCTGCAGGTTGCTGATGTACGGATGCGTGACGTTACTGAAGCAGGTGCAGCAGCTGGACGGAGACTTCTTCTTCACCGACTGCCTGTTCTTTGGAGCCATCGTTTCTGCCACAGATCCTGGTACAGTTTCTGTTTGACAGAGTCTGGGATTACTTGGGGTTAATCTCAGACAGGGTGAATGCATCTCTCTCTCTCGTTCTGTCTCTCTTTCTCTCCCTTCGACAGTGACCGTTCTGGCCATCTTCAACGAGCTGCAGGTGGACGTGGACCTTTACGCCTTGCTGTTCGGGGAGAGCGTGCTGAACGACGCCGTGGCCGTGGTGCTGTCCTCGTAAGTCGCCGGTGCTCACGTGACCCCCGCTTGCGCGGTGAATCCAAACCGACCAGCTGAAGGTCCAACGTCACCGATCGCAGCGACCTTTGTCTAAACTAACACCGCCTTCGTTTTAACAGCCTTCTGGTGGTGCGGTGGTCCCAAGCTAACGCTCGCTCTTGTCTCCTCCTTCACTTTCGGGACCTGTGATTTTCCACAGAATTATAAATTATGATAGCAGGCAGAGTGGAGCGGCCGCACGGCGCGGAGAGCCTCCGACCAGCCCGCCGAACGGGTGCACTAAGTAGAGCATGGCTTTGTGTGCCTTTTTTGCTGTGCTTTGCGAGCCACATGACAAATCACCGGCCATTTGTTCTGAGATGCTGCCTTATTCAAGCAGAGATGCAGAACATTGCATTATTTATTCACACTTTTTTTGGGACAGGGCAAACTGTTTCTTTTGCTTCTTTTTTTTTTTTTTTTCCTGTGACTCAGCTAAGAGCACGTTGCTATTATCTCTGAAGTCAGTGTGGGAGCCGAATAGAAGGCAGCATGCCAGAAATACTTATGGCCCGAATGCCCGGTGATTTGTTCTGCGAGTGTGAAGGCCTGCGGATGGAGAGGGCGAGCAGATCCGATTTCAGAGTCACACTTGGTTCAAAAAGCATCACAGTCTGAAAGGAAAATTCACCTCAGCGAAATGTTGGGAAAACAGTTCTGTGCGCGCTTCGCTGACGGACGATCGCCCCGCTTGATTTGAATCCTCCTCTCAGCCAGATTGGAGTTTCTACCATGGAAACAAAACTACTTCCGGATGCTCTTTGACCCAAAGTGGTGAAGAAGAATGGTTTGGTCGTCAGACACTTTTTCTGTACCATACGGTGGAATTTCTAAAGAGTCCATTTTGTTGAGATCGAGCTTTTTGCATGTGATGATTTCTGATTGTTGTTTGGAAAAGCTCCTGTTCAGGTTTATGCTCGTCAACAAAAATCGGAGTAGAAATGGTTCCCACTCTCTACTTTCAGTCACTCCGTTGTGTCACTTCAGGTCCATCGTTGCGTACCAGCCAGAAGGCGACAACAGCCACACGTTCGAGGTCATGGCCCTGCTGAAGTCCTTTGGGATTTTCCTGGGCGTGTTCAGCGGCTCCTTCGCCCTCGGCGTGGCCACCGGAGTTGTCACCGCTCTCATATCTTTTTTTTTTTTTCAGTCTTGTTCCCCTATCAGCTCTGACGTGACAGAAATCATTTCTAAGAGGTGGTTAATTAGATTTTTCAACAGTCTGCAGCTTGTCCGCGAGGCAAGAATGTGAGAGTAAATGATTTACTCTGTCGTTAATCATTTTCCAGTCTTACAGACTGATTAACTGGTTTTGTGTGTGAAATAGTCGCTCATCCGAATTAATTAAAATTGGCACAGACGTGTTCTTTGTAAATTCACATGAAATTAGAGTGAATAGATTTGGAGATAAAGGTATTTTATGAGTTTGCTTGGTGAGCAGCTGTCAGAGCAGATTTCATGTTGGAAAACAAAAGATCCTCATTTCTGGCTCACTGAATTCTCCTCTTCCAATAGAGAAATGTTTCTTTTTGTGCTTTTTTGGCTAAATAACTGATAGAAGTTGTCAAAGTTAGTTTGCTGTAGTCCTTGACTGTCGTCTGTACGTGACCAAGTTCACCAAACTGAGCGATTTCCAGCTGCTGGAGACGGCCCTCTTCTTCCTCATGTCGTGGAGCACCTTCCTGCTGGCAGAGGCCTGCGGCTTTACCGGTAACCAGCACAACCACACATGACAACGATGATGATGATGATGATGATGATGATGTTGATGTTCCATCGATTACTACGTGTGTGTGTGGTGTTTGTTGCCCCCCTCCTTTGTGACGGCTCCTCCCCTGGTGCGTTGCAGGCGTGGTGGCGGTTCTCTTCTGTGGAATCACTCAGGCTCACTACACCTTCAACAACCTCTCACCGGAGTCTCAGGACAGAACCAAGCAGGTCAGGCCTGAGCAAGAACTGCACCCCCCTCCCGCACTCACTCACTCTGCCCACTCCTATTTAGCAGCTTTAATGTTTGAATTTTGCTTAATATTGTGAGGGGAGAAAAAGGGAAAGTCAGGGCGTTCAAAATCGATTTCCGCGTGAATATTTAATGTCATTTAACTTAAGAGCTGTAATATATTATTAAACAGTGTTAATTGGAGAGCCCAGCCCTCACCTCTTAATGCAGGAGAAAATTAGAAATGACTTGAATTAAACTGTTAGTTCCCAACTGAATTAAAGTCCCATCTGAAGCATTTCTATTGGGGTTTTTTTACTATCATAGAGAAATTGAATTTTTCTGGGGATTTAATTGCAGCTATGTTCTCGGCAGCCAAATGTATTACCTTTGTAACGTTCCTCACTTTGTCTGTAACACGAGCTGCTGAGATCTGAAGTTTGTCTTGTTTTCCTGTGTCTTTGCAGCTTTTCGAGCTTCTGAACTTTCTGGCCGAAAACTTCATTTTCTCCTACATGGGTCTGACGCTGTTCACCTTCCAGAGCCACGTCTTCAACCCCATGTTCATCGTTGGCGCTTTCGTATCTTTTTCCCGCCGTTCACGCTGGCCTGTTTTCACTCAGCGTTCCATCACAGCAGCGGCTTGTTTTGTGTACACGCCGATGTTGGAGCAGCAGGAATCCCGAGCGTTCGCTCTTCTGCCTTCTGCACTTTATCACAAATAACAGAGGTCCCACAGTGTTCACACCAACAACACAGTGAATACAGTGAATCATTTCATGGTCACAGTGTTTCATTGTTGGATATCTTCAGCTCGCTTCCAGGTTTGTGAGGCCTTAACCTTGTTTTGACTCAGATCGCCGTGTTCCTCGGGAGAGCGGCAAACATCTACCCGCTCTCATTCCTGCTAAATTTGGGTCGTCGCAACAAGATCAGATCCAACTTCCAGCACATGATGATGTTTGCGGGTTAGTGGTGTACAGAAGATGTTTGTCATTACTCGCATGTTGCAGCAGAATGCTCTGTTTTTTGCTGCTCGGGAACATTATCTCTCTTTACAGTTGATTACAAGTTAAGTGGCCCGCGCGCTGAAATGACCTGATTTATTTCGGATAGGCGCTCCCAGGCCGGTTTGAATTGAACATCCTGCGTACTGTGTTCCTCAGGCCTGCGAGGCGCGATGACGTTCGCCCTGTCCATCAGAGACACGGCAACGTACGCCCGCCAGATGATGTTCTCCACCACGCTGCTCATCGTCTTCTTCACTGTGTGGATATGTGGAGGTGGAACCACTCAGATGCTGTCCTGCCAGCGCATACGGTACAGCTCTCTCCCTCTCCCCCTCTCTCTCTTTCCAGACTCCTCTCCTGCAGCAGTAGTCCAGTTTTTTTTTAATTTCTTTCCAGTGGATAATCTTCATAAAATCAGTTAGTTTTTAACCCTTTTCTCCTGCCTCACTCTTGCTGCTTTTTTGGTGCAGAGAAACACGTCAGAGATGTCTTGAAGCACAGTTGTGTTCCGACCAGTGATCACTGCGACTAACTTCCGTGTTGTTTTGTGGGTCTTTTTTTACTTCTCCAGGGTGGGAGTGGATGCTGATCAAGATAACTCCGTAAGTGTGACACATTGGTGGTACCAGAGTGGACATGAAGCGTGGCTTTAAATGACAGATTGATTTGACTTCGCCCGCCTCTGCACAGATGAGCATCGCCGAAGGATCCGAGAGGAGAAGCACGAAACAAGAAAGTGCCTGGCTGTTCAGGATTTGGTACAACTTTGACCACAAGTATCCTTTTTGAAGAGGTCGCTTATGCTGGAACTCGGAGGGCAGCGAGGCGAAGTTCAGCGGCGGTGCTTTAGTTCACGTCACCAGGCAGCAGAGGGAGCCCCACTGATAGACTTGGAGGGAAATTGTCTCTCGTTTGCTCCGTGGTGCAGAACACATTCAGGTGTATGAGGTTGAACTTATTGTCAGAACTGAATAACTCTATTTTTGGAACGTTGTTTCCCTTCACAATAATGTTCACCACGCAGCAGCGGGGTCACCGAGTTTGTTGTGTTTAATAACAGCCTCTTAGCGCTCTTTTTTTTTTTCCTCCAATGTAATATATCCTTGACTCCAGCTCGCTCTGCAGCTACCTGAAGCCCATCCTGACTCACAGCGGCCCCCCTCTCACAGCCACACTGCCTCCCTGCTGCGGCCCCCTCGCCCGCTTCCTCACCAGCCCTCAGGCCTATGAGGTCAGACGCTGTTACAGACGAGAGCTATTTTCCGTCCGGATCGTGTTTGTCGAAATATCATCCTGTAATTTTGCATCGACCAAAAGGTCTTTAGATGATTCATGATGCCGAAGGGGGGCGTCTTTTACAGCGAGGACACGGTTTCACTTAGCAGAGGAGGAAATGATAAGAGCAAGCAAGAATTACAGAGCGAAATTAGTCGGGTGAAAAGGATGGAATCATTTCTCACATGTGGTGAGTGTTTTTCTGCTCTCTTTTTCCCCACAGAACGAGTGCCAGCTGAAGGACGACGACTCCGACCTCATCCTGACCGACGGCGACATCAACCTGACCTACGGCGACATCACGGTCAGCACGGACGCCACGGGGGCCCACACGAGCAGCGGCTCCGCCTTCCCGGGCTCCGCCGCCGCGGACGACTTGGACAGGGAGCTGGCGTACGGGGACCACGAGCTGGTGATGAGGGGGACGCGCCTGGTGCTGCCCATGGACGACTCGGAGCCGCCCTTCACGGACCCCCACCACCGCCTGAGGATGTGAGAAGGAGTCCCGGGACCCCCCCCGGACGAATGCACGCCTCTCACTGACCCGAGCCATCGAAACAAAAGAGCAGTACCTGACTTCTCCTTTCACTCCCTCGGTGTTTTTGTTTCGCCGCCTCCGTCCGATATTTTCGCCCCTTCAACACTTGCGTTTTCTTACTTCTTCTGTAGACGAATCACTTTCTCTACCTCATTGTCTTTCTGCTCATTTCAACAGTTTTCTGGCAACTGCCGTGGTTGTAATATAGACTTATTTATTTGCAGTATTCTTTAGCATTCAACTGGAAAAGTCCGTTTTTTGGTTTTGTTCTTCTTTCTTTGTTTGGCTTAAACGTGTGCGTCAGTCTCCTTAACTGTAGCATTGCACAGAGGTCTAGCAGCATGTGTTAGTGTGTGAATCCAAGTACAAACCAATAGCTGATCTGTTGATGTACAGTATATTCCAAGAGTACTATAACTTTGATATGCATGCTGAGGATGCTTGTTGTGTTCTTGGTGTCAGAGGTCAGGGGCTTTTTGTGGGGGTGGGGGGGGGGGTCGAACCTTGAATGTTGCTGCCTTCTCTCTGTGCATCAGAGGCGAGCTGACCCAGTGGAGGGAGAAAAAAAACAAACTTTAATGTACATTTGGTTACAATCAAGTGCCTGGGAATTGTAGTCTAAAGCCTGGCAGCAGCGTTGTCAGTGTGAGCCGTCATTGAAGAGTGAGAGAATAAAGGAAAAAACAAAGCCGACACCTCTGTCTATAAGGTAGCAATATACTCAGTGGGTGTGCGGGCGGTCGGTTCGCGCTCTCTGCTTTTAAATCAGTGTGTGCCCATGTGATGCCACTGGCGCAGCGTGACCTGGCGGTGGCCGTCCTGGATCTCTCCCGATGACCTTTGACTGTGACACGGAGGGAGAGACTTTACACCTTCTTTTAGAAGCTGATGTCGCTCGCAGCAGAACGAAGGGCTGTTGCTTCGAGATCCAAACGGGACGAACCGAGAACACTTAGTGCCATTTCTCCTCTGCATACCGACATTTCTTCTGGAAGCCGAATGCAGACGACTTGAAAGTGTTTTCGATTATTTTTGCAACAGAGCTTAAAGTACTTTGAGCTGAATCACCTTTTTCATATCCATTCAGTTTTGTGTACGTGTTTTCTAACGATTGCGGCACCAATGACGAAGAAACATATTTTCTTATTTGATAACCTTGAAATAGACTTTAAAATACCTTGATTGAGGTACAACAAACTCACAATCATGTAAGTGTTAAGCACAGATGTGATTTTGCAGGAAGATTGTTGAAAAACCTTAGAATAGATGGAGCTTCGAGTATTTTAGGAGGAGATTTGTTCATTTGCTGGCTACTTTCTGGATGAACTGAGAATTCGGCTGCCAAAAAACACATTTCACAGAGCGGTTCAGACTGTAATCATTGTTCTGTTTCATCAGACTGACAGAAAGTCAAACCTAATTCTATTTGCTAGAAAATCCAACTGATGTGATAAATCTTCTAATCCCAATTTATTTTTTTAGTTGATTGAAGAAGCGACGAATCGACTTACTGTTTGCAGACCATCATATTTTAGCAGCGTTGTGAGTGTATTAGCATGAATTCACCCCGGCTGACTGCTTTTCTAATGAATCCGTCCCAGGTAGAAGCAGACACATTGAAACTGTGGCAGTTCAGCATCATGACGCCAACGATCAGAAAAGAGTTGTTTAAGTGCTGGAGGGGTTTTTTTCCTGCTGTACGCTGAAACATCAGCTCCATTTTTAGAGCCTGAAGCAGCCAAAAGTCCTCCAAAGCATCGTGAAGTCCCGACGCTGAGAAGCGTCACGTTGGACTCTCACTCTTATCTCGGTGCATCGCTGTCGCGGTTATTTTGGTGCAAGACGGACGGACGGGCGGGCGGGCGGAAGGCTCTGCGAGCTCCTTCGGGTGCAGCAGCTGTTGATGCGGGTTTAACAGGAAGCGTTGATAGGACGTTGCCGTGGCGACACTGTGTTGACGTGGACCCAAGCCAGAAAAACATTTTGGTGACTTAGCCGAACACAATAGTTTTGTGTTTTGGCCTCTCGGTAGAGCCAAAGAAAATGGGATGGCTGAGTGCGAGGAAATGAATGCGAGATGATGCTGATGATGATGAGAGGGTTGGAGGAATTGGGCAGGGTGGCGACGCCTGAGCTGGTGGGGGTGTTTGAGGTGCTGGTACTGAGGTGGGAGGAGGGGCCGGCGGTCAGATATTGGCTTTCCCTTCCACGGTTATCTTCTGCTGTGCAGGAACTTTTAATTTAAATGTTTTGGGTTGTTTTTTTTAGTAACCAGACACTCGTCTCGTCGCCACATCCTTCTGAACCTTTTTCCTTCTTTTAGCTGTTCCAGAATCTTTATTGTGTAGCTCAAAAGTTATTTTTTTGAAGAAGGGAAATGCTGATGGGGGGAAAAAAAAGAAGCTGAAAACTTTGCACTCCTGTATTGAGATTTATGTTTTATTGTTTCAAGCTGCGTTCGGACGGTTTGCTTCCGGGTGACCCGGAAGGTTACGGGCGAGTCGGCACATTTGTGTGTTTGTGTCAGCACGTGAATTCAGAAAAGATCGAACTGGTCGCTGTGCCTCTTTGTAAACAAATAGCCTCACACTGCGATGTGAATAGAAAAGAGAGTTTAAAAAAAACAAAACAACGTCCTTTCTTACCGTTTCTCCATCGTATCACTTGGCCATTCAGGTACTTTGTATGTTTGTAAGCAGCTGTGATGTGAATGTTGGTCGCGATAAATCCCACAGAGCCTGAATGGCTTCACCCTGTGCTGATTCTCTGACTCTGTGAGAAAAAGAAAAGAAAGAGTCCCACATATAAAGGCAGAATTTTGTGCTCCTGCTCCTGAATCGACACTTTGACTCGGTCACAAAAGAATCTTTTGTACGTCGTGTAAGTTCTTTTAAATGATTTAGGACATTTTGGCACCGGTGAATCCATGAATTACATCCATTTCTTTCTGTCGGTTTCTGCTTTCTGGTTGCTTTTTTTTTTTATTTTCAAGATCTGATCCTATGATGAAATTGACTGCATTTTTTTACACTCCAGTTTATTGGTCATTTTGTGTCATCCAAATTGGGTTTTTTTGGAAAAAAAATAGCACTTTCTAACACAAATTAGAAATAAATGTTCGCAGCACCTTTTTATTGGGCTACTAAAATGTGCTTTTCTGTTTTGTCCCCTAAACTCTCTCCAGAGTTCATTTATTTCAAGGAATACAGAATTCGTGTACACAAACAAAAAAATGTTGCCACAACTTACAGATTAGACCTGAGTGGAGGAAACCAATGTGGTTTTTGGATTCAGAGCATCAAAATGATCCTAAATCAGCTAAGAAAGTGAATCTAGATTTTGGTGTTGACCAGTGTGATCTGTGGTGGCTCAAATAGATTGTGGTGTTTGCCTACTGCTCTGCCGGCTTGTGTTGCGTCTCCGTTCTCCCAACGGTGACTTTCGCCGAGCGCCCAACGCTGGAAATCTCGTCTGAAGCCACTGACCAAAGAGGCCCGCTGTGCTTTGTGTTTTCAGACGGTCCGTTCAGTCTTTGTACTCCCAGTTCTCCGTGCGCAGATGAATGTTTGTGTTCACTCCTGCAAGTGCTTACGGATGCGTCGATGTGTGTGTATGTGAGCGAGTGAGCGAGTGAAAGAGTGAGTGAGAGACCCCTTGTGTTCTGTCTTTTTTTTTTTTGTTTTGCAGGACTGTTTACATCTGTGTAAATATACTCTCACCTGTTTGTGTGCGTGCAACAGTCAATAAACAGAAGCCTGTGCTTTTGAATAAAGCCCTCCACGGCGACGGTCTCCTCATTTACCTCATTTGCCTTCTTTTTTTCCGTAACTTTGATGCCAGAGTTGCATAAGAATATATCTGTCGAGCTCCTGGAGATGATCCCATCCGCAAGAAACATGAAACAAGATTAGTGCCAGAGGTGATTTTATTTAAGTGGCATGAATCTGAGCAGGGATTTTCCCATAATGCTAAGAATAGGATTATATCCTTAATACCTTTGCAAGTGCGGCAGGTAGCCGCGGGCTGACGAGCTATGAATGTCAGAACGTTATTCCGCGTGGAGCTGCCTGCCGGAGAGTGGATGCAGCTCCGAAATCATGAAGCGAGCTCGTTCCCGTTCCCACTTGGCGGCTCCAGCACCAAGTGGCAGGTCCGTCAACACGAAGAGAAGAGAGGAACAAATACCACCTCTGATACATGACAAATGTTTGGACAGGCTCCTCTTTGTTTGTTTTTGCTTCTCAGGCAGAACAGAAAAGTTTAATTAAGTTTGATTCAGCAGAAACAGTCGTCGTGGCCTGTTATGAACAGTCAGAGACTCAGTTGAATGTTTGTTATTAGGTCAGACTATCAGCAAGATGTGTGTGTTTTTTTTCAGTATTTCTATATCAGAGGTGACATGCTCACCTTATCCTCACACCCGCATTGTTGTGATCATCTCACGTAACCGATGACATCAACTCGTTCTCCAGTTTACCAGGGTGTCCCGAAGAGGAGATCGGTGTGACTGTGAAACCCGGATCCCACCCTGCTCCAGCCTGATGGCATTTTAGTCTCCTGGGCACGATTTGTGCCAGATATCAGGTAGCGTGTTCCTAATATGGGCACAACTGAACCACCTCTAGTCGGCGCAGGAATGTCTGCAAAGTGGAGTCTCAGCGCAGGGAGGAAATCGTAATTTTACGGGGTCACTTGGCGCTGGCTCCAGTCGTCTCCTCGTCTGCCAAACATGACTGTTTTTATTTCAAAGGCTAATGCTTTAATCAGTATTCTTGAATGCTCTTTTAGGATTTATAAAGTAATGCCATAATTATGTAATCTGAGTAGGTCAAGCAAAAGGCCAATTGACTGGGTAAGGAAGGGGCGTTTGTTTAAGGCACCTACACTAGCATGAAGCAACTGATACTTAACCGAATGATTAGTCAAGTATTATTTACAACAGGACCAAGAACAATTCTGAGCATTGTCACAGTAGTTTTACTCGAGTTTGACTTACAAGTACTCGTCTGACCCCTGCAGACAGACGTGTTAAGAGCACTGGCACATTGAAGCTGTGCAGGATCAAGAGTGCCAACCGCTGTGTTAGAACAAACACAGAGAGGAAAATCACTTCTGAGGAGTTAAAGTAGTCCGTATATAATGGTGCTATTTATTCATTCAAGAATAAACAGAGGCCATCAATGGAGAGGGCCCAGGAGACGGGGTCATAACCAGAATACATTGACACCTTTGGTTATCAATGAGAACTTGGAAAATCATTGATCAACAGGTGAGCCACTGATATTCAGAGTAATTCATCATGCCTTTAAATTAGCTTGCACAAACTAAACACGCTGTCGCTGCCGTCGACTCTGATCACAGGTTAGAACTGTTATGTTTGGCAGTTGTACCAACACGACTGTGTGCTTACACGACTGTGACACGTTTATCAATAACAGCTTGATTCATGTGAAGATCGACATGAAGGTGAGGAGGGACAATTTATATGAGCGGAAAATGAAGCAGCGTTATCCAAGTTGTGTTCCTGCCGATTGTGTGAACAACCTCAGCAGCCTGAAACCACACAAACGAGTCCTCCACCTGAAACTGCTTCTTCAGAGACAAATACACACAAATATCTACTCATACCTTTATTGAAAGACTTAGAGTGAAAGATGTTTACCCCAGAAAATTGATGCATTTTGGATGAAGTTCAACCCATGTTGCTAAAAAAAACCTCTCAAATCTGAAGGTTTCAATGAAAAAAATGTCGCCTGTGTTATGCAACAAGATGAGCATTAAGTCATGGATTCTTAATTGTGGTGGATTAACGCTGAGAGTGAGCCTGAGAGGCCGCATGTATTTACTCTGGGTTAGGAATGAGTCATCTTGATGTAATTTCTCTCTTCATTACCAAAGAAGGAGAGAAGTGAATCCAGCAAAGGGGGGACAGAAACGTGTCACGTTAACACCGTCTGTCAAACTGTAGTAAACACAAGAAACGCGGGAGGAAAACCCGTGGTGAGATTCATCAGCGTCACTGCCGCTCCTTCCTCTTTGCCCCATCACGCAAAAAACAGATCAGGACTTTATTTCTTCCTGCGGATTTCTCCCTCCCGTCTTGAGGACTTCACAAAGAGAGCTTTTAAATTCCTGGTTGAGGTCATTGTTTATGAGAGTTTACAGAGGTTTGGCTCATGTCCTGCATATTTCTCCTCCGCGCGGCTGACCCCCCCACCCCTTCCCTCCTCCCTCACTTCTCTCCCCCCTTTAAAGCTGCGCTGCCTCCGCGCGATTCACCTCTCAGCCGAACCCACCGGACGCGCTGCTGGTACAGAGTGAGGGGTGCTCATCTGTCCGATCCCAGAGGTGAGTGCAAACTGCAGCAATGTGACGCACCAGTGGGCCGCCGGGGACGCTCGGTTAAAACAAGGAGGGACAGAGAAACGTCTCTGTCGGAGACACTTTATGGTCTGTTTAGGAGCAGCTATGCAAATAGCGTAATTGCCGCAATTTCCTTATCTGATTGTCACAGAGAGCTTAGCTAAGGTCAATTATGAGCAGTCGGGACCTTCATGCCTACAATTCCAGGAGTGTCCGGGGAGTCTGGTTCGACATGATTATACCGGTGTCTGCGCCTTGTGCGCAACAGGTGATGCGCTCTTTTTTGCGCACCAGCGCGCAGCTCTGCAGTTTGTGTCGTCATGTTTTCACCCGGCGAACAGGTCGAAGTTACTTTGCAAAGAGTGTGAGAAAAATGAGTGTCTCCGATTTACTAAGTTTTCTTCGTGAAGTGAAACTTTGGAGAGATTACAGCCGACTTCACGTTAAAAACGTTCCCAAAAAAAAAAAAGTTGACAGCTTTATTTTGAGAAATTAAACCATAAATTCCTGCAGACAAATGCTGCAATTACTTCGTGGAGTTTCACTCATATTTTCACATTTAAAGTGTTTGAGGTGGTATGAGGTGTTGCTGTTTAATGTTTAATTAGTCTGGGTGATTTTAGATTAAGTTTAAAGTTGTTTGGGTTTAATCTATTTATTTTTGTGTTATGCAAGAACAATTTCATTAAACTAATTTTACTTTTGACAGCTTTGCTCCTTTGTTGAACATCTGTAATATCCACTTGCATTCATTTGCACTGTTTACTTTACCTTGGAAAACATATATACTAATCTTTGTCACAGCATATTTTCGCTATTTCAACACAACCTCTACACCTTCCAGAGGGCCTTAATCTCCACTGTGCGATCAGTGACGGTAACATGACTTCCAAGTCGTTTTTATTCAACACTGATCAACACTCCCCCTGTTGGTGGCACCGCAGTCAGAAGTAAAAAACCTCCCACAGAGCAGCATCACACCATCGCTGCTGGACAAACGTTCAAACAGACTGAAAGAGCAGACCCCCAGTCCAGAGGTTCCTCTGCTCACAGCACCGCTGCTCGTCAGCATAAACAAGCATCACATGAACATAAACTGTGTTTGGGTGCTCGTGTGGCATCACCAGGCCGGTTCAACAGTTCAACCAGGCCACCAAAATTAAGCAAGAATATCATGCTGCTCCACGTTGATGTTGTTTTTTTTCATCAGTGGGAAAGCAACAAAATGAAGGAAAAGAGAGGATAAAGGAACTTATCACAGAAATCAATGTTTTCTGTGTATCTGGCACGTTTGTGTCGTTTGTGATGTGAGTTATGGGCATTATAAATCTACAAGATGTAATGTAACTAACGGAGCAGCTTGTTTAATAAGCTTATAGTGTTCACAGTAATTGAGTTTTTAGGAGTTTCATGTTAATTAGAGGTAACATGTAAAGTTGGCAGTGGGGAGGCCTTTGCCTGTTTGGTTGTACAAACATGTTGCCCAAAGGCAGACATGTATGGCTCGAAACTGTTGACGGG
>JASSRZ010000049.1:10916264-10943914 GCA_032164315.1 Malacoctenus gilli | reverse complement strand
GGCCGGTTCAACAGTTCAACCAGGCCACCAAAATTAAGCAAGAATATCATGCTGCTCCACGTTGATGTTGTTTTTTTCATCAGTGGGAAAGCAACAAAATGAAGGAAAAGAGAGAATAAAGGAACTTATCACAGAAATCAATCTGTGTATCTGGCACGTTTGTGTCGTTTGTGATGTGAGTTATGGGCATTATTAATCTACAAGATGTAATGTAACTAACGGAGCAGCTTGTTTAATAAGCTTATAGTGTTCACAATAACTGAGTTTTTAGGAGTTTCATGTTAATTAGAGGTAACATGTAAAGTTGGCAGCGGGGAGGCCTTTGCCTGTTTGGTTGTACAAACATGTTGCCCAAAGGCAGACATGTATGGCTCGAAACTGTTGACGGGTCCACCAGCTCACCATCCCCTCCCTGCCGGTCTGGGCCACTGCCAAGCCAAATGCATGATGTCACTGAGGAGAGCTGAAGATTGCAGTTTCTTTTTCTGGCACACTGAGACTCCTTGTGGCTCCGCTATGACCTCACCATCCTCCAGAAGAATGTGCACCTCACCAAATAATAAATCAACACAATTAAAGAGTTAAATACCGTTTCCAACAATTCAGGACTTTTAAGATTTCAGAATGCAAGTTTATTTCAGTACAAGGACGATTTTTTTCCCTTTTAACAACAAACGCCAAGAACAGTGTGCGAATGCAGCAGCACCATTTGAGATCATTCTGTCTTAAAGTATGTTGTATAATTCATGCCCCCTCTTCAGTGAAGCTGAGCTTGGGAGGTCTCGACTCCGTCAGGCCGGAAGCCGCGCAGCTTGGCTCCACGCAGAGGCGGCTGGAAGCTTCAGAGCCCGTCTTTTATTCAGGCAGAGACGAGCGTTTGTCGAGACGATCTTTTCATGATTTTGCTTTTTTTTTCGGCAAATGGAGCAGAAGGAGGGAGGGAGAGAGGGAGGGAGGAGGGAGAGAGAGCCTGAGTCCAGATGACCGAGCTGATGAAAGCAGCCCCGCACGGCTCCTAAATAGGCAATGCTCCTTGTATGTCTCTGTGGGCTGTACGGGGAATGTCCTCTCCCTGGACATCCTCCTGTCCTCTTCCTGTTTCCCACCCAATGGAAAACCGAAGCTCAACAGAAGTCACCTGGTGAATAAAGAAGGAAAGAAACACATTAGTCGATCAACAGCAGCAGAGGCTGGGGGAGCCGGTCGGTGTGTTCGCGCTTCACTCTGAGGCTCATTCCACTATATAATCCTTTGCTTAAATAAAATTATGGAATATAATCATGTATTAGCCCTGCGTTAGTCATTATGCAAAGTGGGCCCGTTTGGAGTCATTACCGATGCAATAATGTGCAATCAGCGTTTTACTGCACTCGCTGGTTGAGGTGGAGCTCATTAAAACTATTTTATATACTGTGAGAAAGACACAATTAAATGCGTCAGATCAATGCAATAGAGCGTAACGTAAAGTAGCAATGAGGGAGGACTCTGTTCAGACTGCACAAGCACAGTCCAACTGATAATACCCCATTTTTTTAGGCGAACTAAAGGTTATGCAACAAAAGCTTTTGTCATCTTTTAGGCGATAAAAGCAGTAAGATGAATGAATAAAACGGAGCCTCGTCGGCTTTTTGGCTATTTTTACGTTGAAGGTGGAAATAAGTGTCACGCTTATTCACCAAGGTCAAAAAGTACCTCAAGTCACCGAAATAAACGGAAACTTTAGGTGCTATTTTTGTGTATTTGTGGGGTTTTCTTTAAGTGGTGGAAATCTCAGGGTTTTTGTTTGTTCTGTGAACACATCAGCAGAAAAAAGATAGTGTGTTTCTGTGTTGGCAGGCCTGAGTCATGCGAGACCGATGCGAGTTAAAGAGCACGCCGCCCTGCAGTGGAGGACGTTATCTAAAGCTTCCTGAGTACATGTGTTTGCAAGGCTCCTCCCCGGGCCAGCGCG
This sequence comes from Malacoctenus gilli, assembly GCA_032164315.1. NCBI lineage: Eukaryota > Metazoa > Chordata > Actinopteri > Blenniiformes > Labrisomidae > Malacoctenus > Malacoctenus gilli. The sequence goes on along the minus strand of JASSRZ010000049.1, from coordinate 10,941,963 downwards.
GCCGTGTCGCTGTGTTGATGGAGCGTCCCCTCGTTGGCCTTTTGTTCGCACATATTTGACCTCGCCGCGTCTGGGTCCCGCGGCCAAGTCCTAACCCCATGTCCGGCATGGGAGAACAGCCCAGCGTGTGAATAAATGAGCGGTGTACCTTGTCGCTGCGCTTCTGTGTCGGTGTCGTGAGTCACTGTTCCCCTGGCAGAGACAGTGAGGGGCCGTCTGTCTCCAGTCCGTCTGCCCACTAACCAGATTTGGAGGGTAACTGAGACGGAGGGATGTGCCTGGCGAGAGGTCACGTTGAGAGTGGAGCGCTTAGACACGGCTTTTGTTGCTGTTGGTTACGGCGGGATGAGGGCGGCTGTTTGTCCCCGTCATGTCGAGCGATTTGCTCATATTTATTCAGGAAGCCGCTACGGGCCACATTTCCTGTTTCGTTCCACTGCCAAAGCTCAAGCCCAAGAGTCGGAGAGGTCACGGTCTTCCAGGCAACTGGCGGAGACGATACCAACTTTCATGAACATGTAAATTATGATGGAATTCATCTTTCATTTTTTACAGTCCCTTACAGGCGGCGTACATTTCCCCTCCAAAAACTCTTTTTGCAGGGGTTTTTTTTTTATTGTAAAATTAATGTCAAACAAAGGCCATTAGATCTCATTAAATCTACTCAGCCATGGTTGAAGCACTCTGAAGCACTCAACTCAGATGTTTCCAACATATGTTTATTACCAGACAGTTTATTTTTCTTATCATCCACCTTTTTTTCTTCATTCATAACTGTGAACGGTCCCTTTAAGGAAATACTTTTCTTTATTCTAACCTCAACTACAAACTACAAGCAATGGGCAGTCCTGGTTCTGTGGCATATCTGGGGTGAGGGGGCTTTGCTCAAAGGGTGGGGGGGCAAGTGGTCACTCCTACGTCATCACCTTTACCTCCTGCCAGTCCAGGGATTTGAACCAGCCACCCTGAGGTCAAAAGTTCACTTCCCGAGCTGCTGCGACACCACTGCCCAAAGTTTAAACGAGGGCGTTCCTTTTTTCGCATAACGAGCACCCTATTTAACCAGGATCATCTGGAGGGACGTATTTATAGTTGGGTTTGTTGTGGGAGATGAGCAGGAGTGATGTTCTCTAAAAAGTGGGGCTTTGCAGGCAGCAGGTGGGGAGGAGGGGTCCGCATTCCTGCTTTATTGTCTTTGAGGACAGCGATCCCCGGGTAGACTCAACATGATCGGTGCAGATGAGCCTGTTAGCATGCAGCGCACAGCGAGGAGCCAGATGTACTTTGTTTTAGTGCAGTCACACAAGTCAGAGCGGAAAAAACAAGCGATAAACAAACACGACATGCCTCCTAAAAAGCCGACACATCAGGTCTCGTTCAGACGTTGTAAAAAGAATACATCATTTCCAATTCTGATGTTTATGCGCGTGTAAATTTGTTTTGATGAATCCAGAACAATCGAAGTTGAAGTCATGTGAGAAACAGCTGAGACGGGTGGACGTGAAGCTCATCATCTCCTCAGGGTTTTTTTTGGGGGGGGGGTTGTTTTTTTTTCCAGCGGGCTGGGAGTCATGGCGCCTCCTTGCTCATTAATTAGCATTTGTGGGTTTAGAATAATTGGGTGACAGATTATAGACGGGGACAAATGTAATCTGGAGCAACGGGGTAATGGACCAAATCGAATCTGTAATCACAAGCAGATGCCCTTTGAACAACTGAGTACACACACATCTACGCGAACAGGAGCACTCGTGCACACACTCAGTTTGGATTTGTTCTGAGTGTAATATGTAATGAAGGATATTTAATAAAGCAAAGAGCAGGTCAAATGGAAAGTGATGCGGTCTATAAGTGAGATCAACAGGCCCATTGTGAGTCTTTCCTTCCTGATCAGGCTGTTCTCTCTGTGCTCCAAGTATCTGCCTCTTCTCCTTTGTTTCTATACGTCTTTATCGGAGCTTGTTAAAGTCTTGAAGCCTGAACAAGTCGGAGTTTTCACTCTTCATCGTGACAATGCAGAAAATGACAGCAACTGACACTTCCTGCATTTACGTAGCTAAACATGCTGACACGTTGATGTCACAATACTCCCAATCTGTAGTAATATCTTCCATTTCTCACCATATATGACAAAAGATTGCACTTTGGTGATCATTTAGGAACTAAGACAGATATGGTTTGCAAGGCAAAGAAGCGGAGTTCAACTCAAAAGTAACTGAAGGCAAACATCAAGTCTAAAAATATAAAACGGCCCTTTTGTGTGACTCTGTTGGAGTAACAACGCTGCTGCTGCTTAACTGCAGGACGTGTAAATATTCACTGGTTTGTTGTAATCAGTGTCAGAGTGGATGTCAAGTCATAAGAGGACCTTTTATTAAGTTTTGACCTCCAAGGGAGCAAATTCCCGTTAAGAAGCTCACAATATTTAGACGTCGCACACAAACATTTATCGGCAGTGATTTGTTGATAATACACTTGAAAATGAGCCGTTTCTGTAACAGTTTGAGTCAACTTTGTGCTGTTTTCCACAGCTGGGGAATTTGTCGAAGATTCACGATGTGCTTTTGCTCCTTCATCAGGAATGTGTCGGATAATTCCCGTGAATTTATCCAAACGATGTTCAAGTTCTCTTTTCATGACTTCAATGATTTGTCCTCTGAGTCACTTGTTTGCAGTGAACCACTTGTACTCTGGAAACTCTGGCGTGTAGCTATCGACACACCAGACCCGAGGAGATATAAGAGGAGGTCCTTATATAAGACCACAAGTTGTCTCTCCTCAGCTCCCAGTATCGACTCGCTCCTCCTGTGAGTAATCCCTCTGAGTTACGGGATTAAGCCGCCCAACGCGTCATCCGTACATGTTGCGAACACTGGAACAAAACATTGGTGTCGGGGCTGTGGGAGTATCCGTTGCCCCCCCGCGGCCGTCGCTCCAGACCTTCACACTGTTTTCTCTTTTTTTACCTTGTGATGTTACAGCAGTGGAATCCGCTCTGTATCACCTCATGTATCCTCCCTGTATCACAGTCTCCCCATCCGCCCCATCCTCCATCGCACAGCCTAAAAAGGACCGGTGGGGGTGAAGGTTGGATTTGGACGAGGGGTCGGGGGCGTGTGTGCGTGTGTGGGTCACAGAAGGGGGTATATACAGGCCCCCATATGCTGACCAGGTGCACGGTCTCTGGCTCTGACCCTCTGTGGATGCTACCGTCCTCCTGCCGTTTGTCCTTTCTCCCTCCTCGCTGCTGCCTGACTGGAAGCAAACATGACCTTCTACAAGCACTCAGGTAAAATACAGAAAAGTGGATCATAATCCAGCTGTTTAATGGGCAGATTTTTTTAATTGGGCACAAAAGTGGCAAAACTTTTTTAAATGACTTGCTTGCTTTTTCTTTTCTTTGAAATGTCAGAGTTGCAAACACCAGATGTGTTTTCAGAAGTGAGCTAAAGATGCTTGAAAGTAAATTGTGGCTTTAATATCTGTTGATAAACTGTCACAAAGGAAGTTTTTCGCCATCTGGGGATTCACACGTCTGTTCCACCAATAATAGTGAAGTGAGTCCATCAGGTGATGGTGGCAATGTTCTTTATGCACCTTTTGAACATCTGTGCTCTTCTCTAGAAGACATAATATTTTTTAATCACCTTCTGATCATTTTCTAGCCACTTTTTTCAAAGTATAGTAAGTGGAGATTTTTTCTCATTCTTTCACGTTTTTTCTCAGATAAAGTTTCTCCTTGGGATCTCGACCAAAGACTTTGTTACCTTGGAGATTGCTGATGAGCTAATGTTCAGGAGATAATGCTCATGAACAATCTAATCTGATCAAATGATCTAAAACTAAACCCCTAATCTTGAAAATTCAGTGAGAGTTTGTGTTTGTTTGCGCTCCTCTTGATGTCAAGTAAGCTGTGAACAACCAGACCCCGGAAAATTGATGATGACAATCTTCCTCCTCTTTGTCTGTCAAGAAATGTTGAGGCTTTGCATTGTTTGTTGTCACTGTGCTGTTATTTGCTCAGTTGCTGCCTTCTTGGTGCTTTGAAGTAAAAACTGCCTGTTATATTCAGTCGTTCTATAACATCATGGTTGAAAAGTAAAAATCAGTGTGTCCTTGTTGAAAGAAGGTGTAGATTCACGTCTGCAGTAGTTTCAAGAAAAGTAGTTTGTGTTGCTGCCGTACCGTGTTACAGTTTATTAGCGATCTTTGTTAAAATAATATTGATCCGTCACGATCTACTGAACTGCAGCAGTTAAGTTCATTCAAAGTACATTTTTCTCTCCATGGCGCGAAGCTGTCCTTGAACAAGACACTGAAACGAAGTTGTTTGGCAGCCAGTGCAAACTGTGTGTGAGCGCCTGAATGAGTCAACGTGAGCTACAGTGTGGAACGCTCGGAGACTGTTGAATATAAAACAAATAAGCGAGGTTCATTGTGTCCAATCTTTTTTCGACGTAAATGTCAAACACTTGAGATTGAAGGTTCAGTGTCGCTCTTTTAACTAATGTTAGACACAAAGACTGCAGGATTTTACTGTATCGTCTACATGTTGGAAAGAGGCACTTGCAATCATGACATCTTGAAAAGACCATCCTGTACCACCACTTTTGAGTTACATATTGGCTGTACTAAATTCAAATTAAAACATGTGCAGCAAAGGAGTCAGATCGGTCCGTTGCAGACTCAGAGCAGCTGACATCAATTTTTCCCTGCACAGCTCGGTGGACCCTGGACAGGATTTTGTTCGGTGGTCCGTATCTTGAGGCAGTCCTCATCTATGGAGGCAGAGAACAGGGTTTTCTTTTTTTTGGAAATGCAGCTGCCACTTTGGCCGCGATGTTGTCGGTGTCCGCCCGCCTTTAACCGCCTTATCCTTGTCTGACTCACCTCTCACTCTGGTCTTGCTGTGACCTTTCTGACTGAAGAGGACTCCTCCCCGGTGGGGCCGCAGTGGTATACTCCTGTCCCTTCTGCGAGCGAGGGTGGGCGCATACCACGACTGCCTGACAGGGGGGCAGCTGTCACACTGTCCACAACAAAAGATTAAAGTGCTGGCTGAGTTTCAGCCGGAGCCACAATAGACGCATAGTCCCGGTAGCCGTCACTCCGCGTCCCCGCACATTTGTTCCATCTGGAAGGTCAGTGTGTATAAATAGAGAGACCACCACCAAAATAGCCCCCTGGGCCAACTGGGGTCAGCAATCAGGACTGTGATTGAGAACTGACAGCATCAACTGGTGGATTTGATCTGTTTTGCCGCCGTGAACTCCGACAAGTGTGCGAGGTCAGATGGAGGAGAGGCGCGTCAGCCGCGGAGCCGCAGTCTGTGATACGTTCATCCCTAAAACGCAGCTGCAGAAAGCTGGAAACCCTCGTCCATTCATCCGTCCACGCACACCGGGGGCGTGCACCTCTCACTGGGGTGCTCTTGTTTTTCACATGGCTGCTTACCACATATCACTTAAATAGCCAGAGTCCCCTTTCATAAATATTTCCTTGTTCCTATGGTGACTACGGCCGTCCTCCCCATTGTTTGCCCCATCGCTCCTGTTTTAGCCACTGGATTAAAGTGATATCTGCCCAGATGAATAAATCAATTTCGCTAAAGTTCACGCTGCACCCAGCTGCTCTCCGTGGCATCCCGCGTCAGCGAGGAGCTTTGAAGCGACGGAGATAAAGCCCAGAGTGTCGGCCATCGGTCGGCTGTTCCAGGAAACCGCTCCCACTGGACGATGCCTGCGATCGGAGCGCAGGAATGTTGATGAATGGAAAAGCCAAGTGAATCGAATTTCACAGTTTACACGAGCATCTAATAAAGTGACGGGAGCTTCAAGCTGAAAACAAAACAGAACGAGAGCGAGTGTGTGTGTGTGTGTGTGGGCTCAGGAGAGTATTCAAGGTGGAGTTGTGAAAGGAATGAGTCAAACAGTCTAAAAATATGACCCGAGCTTTCCGGGGAGCACTTGATAAAAACCACTGCGGAGGACAGAAAGCCTGCAGACAACAAGCAGACATCTGTGAGCGGCTCTTTTCCCTCTCTCTCACTTCACTCACCCGTTTGGTATGTTACTCCGAGTCGCATCTCTCTGTTTATTAATGGGAGGAAAGAAAAACAGAAATCTCTCTTCAGAAACCTAATCCGGTGTATATTTTAAGTCTCAGACGCCGAATAAACAGTCGTGCTCAGGCATCACTGTGGTGTTCTTGGTTCAGTGGGATTTATTCCCTCTTTTATTTAAAACTTTGAATTTATCTCCCCTACTTTGTTCCTCTTTATTTCCTCTTCCCCTCTGACGCACAACATATGGTGTTTTATCACCGAAATGGATTTGCAGCTGGATGAGACCTTCAGTCTGCGTGAACTGAGTCTTAACTGTGTCGGAAAAGGCAACACTGTCCCCATCTGGTGTTCAAAGGGAAACACTCTGCTCAGAGTGTGTGCGTGTGTGTGTCTGATCGGTGACAGCGGCCTTCCTCTCCGCAGGTCCCAGGAGTTACCTCACCTCCACCATGACTGACCGCTTCGACTGCTACTACTGCCGCGACAACCTGCACGGCAAGAAGTACGTGAAGAAGGACGAGAAGCACGTGTGCACCAAGTGCTTCGATAAGCTCTGCGCCAACACCTGCGCAGAGTGCAAGCGCCCCATTGGCGCTGATGCCAAGGTGAAAACACACTGTGTGTGTGCGAGTGTGTGTGTGTGTAAGAGAGAAGCTGAAACAGAAAAAAAACCATTCTTTTTAGGACAAAGGAGAGAAACCAAAGAAAAGGGACAAACACTTGGAAAAAGTGGACGTTCGCTGAGGTCGTTCTCAGGTTTGGCGTTTGAGAACTGTCCTCCAAAGCGCTCTCAGTACTCGGTCACAGGCAGTTAAATGTGCGAAAAAGTCGTGTCATCGCTGCTAATGAGGCTTCAACATGATACAACACAATTCGATCACCCGAGCTTCCAGCTGTTGTCACGGCTCACTGCGTGCCAGCTCACTCGATCTCAGTTTCAACGTTCACCACGCAGGGTGATGCTGTAGCCTGGCCCCGAGCCACAGGGACGAGTAAACAAACGCTGCTTTTTTAATGGGGTCTGCAACTTTGTGAACACCCCCCCTCTGACACACACACACCCTTTCTCACTCAGGAGCTGCACCATAAGAACCGCTACTGGCACGAGGACTGCTTCCGCTGTGCCAAGTGCTACAAGCCGCTGGCCAGCGAGCCGTTCAGCGCCCGGGATGACGGCAAGATAATGTGCGGCAAGTGCAGCTCCAGGGAGGACGGCAACCGCTGCCAGGGCTGCTATAAGGTGGTCATGCCAGGTGGGTTTGATGTCATACTTGTTCTTTAATGGGTCCCGGATGAAGGATGTGGTTTCACACAAAGCATGTTGAGGAAATAAAAATGAAAGATGTCACATAAGGCCAGAGGTGGTCGCTTTGAAAGAGAGACAAAGTGGAATCATGATGGGAAAAAGTTATATTGTTTCAGGCTCCTCTTATATATAAGGGGGGCTCAGCAGGGTCCACACATGGTGCTCTAACCCGCCCTTTGACCCCGAGAACCACCCATCATAATACAAACAGATATACCTCTTGAAACTAAAATGAAATTTCACACTTGTTTGTGTTTATATGTTTGTGTCTTAGGATCCCAGAATGTGGAGTACAAGAACAAAGTGTGGCACGAGGAGTGTTTCACCTGCTTCGAATGCAAGCAGCCGATCCGCACGCAGAGCTTCATGACCAAGGGGGACGACATCTACTGCGCTCCCTGTCATGACAAGAAGTTCGCCAAGAAATGCTTCCACTGCAAGCAGGTGAGAGGTCCTGTCTGGATCACTCAGGGTTTTGTCATTATTTTGTGTTCAGAGGAGGAAAAGCTCACATCGATGGCATCGCTGCCCTCTGCTGTTCAGTTCTAGGTGTCACTGTCACTTTATCTTCTCTATTCCCATTCATACAAGATGATCTCAATGAACAAATTAGGTGCTGAAGTGAGAATTATTCGACCCTCTGGTGGGCCACTGCCTTGGCTTTCCCACCCAAAGCGTGTGTGGTGATCATCCTCTCTCTGCCGCTCTCAGCCCATCACCTCTGGAGGGATCAGCTACCAGGACCAACCCTGGCACTCCGAGTGCTTCGTGTGCAAAACCTGCCGCAAGGCCCTGGCGGGCGCTCGCTTCACTTCCCACGAGAACAACGTTTACTGCGTCGACTGCTTCAAGTCCGACGTGGCCAAGAAGTGTCATGGCTGCAAGAACCCCATCACAGGTCAGCAGCAGACACTCGCTCTGGGTTTTTCATGAGCGAATGCAAACACTTCTGACATGTTTCTATTTCCGTGGAGGAGAATATGTGACAGTAAAAAGAGGCAGAGACGCTCATTATAGATAAGTCATTGCAACAGACTGCAATCAGATCACAGAACTCACGCTAAAGAACAACACTGCATGAAATATTGAGACACATTTGGATGCAAAAGGCTGAAAAACTGGATTGCGTCGGAGCATTTCTCAGAAAAAAGCACAGCAACGAGGACAACATCAATATTTACATGAAATCCTGTATTAATGATTTAAATGTGCTCATTTTGTACTTGTGTTTGTTGTTTGTCAAATTTGATGCTTTACATTTTCTGCTGATGCTAAACATTCAAAGTTTAACTGCACACAGGTGCATCAAGTCATTACAGAGCTTTTCCCTGCTGATCTTAAACCAAGTGACGGATGTTGATGCTTTTCTTGCGTTGGGTTGTGCAACTAAATCCTCAGCGGCGCACGCTGACGGATGTCCTCTCTGTCTGCGCAGGGTTCGGCCACGGCACCAACGTGGTGAACTACGAGGGATACTCCTGGCACGAGTACTGCTTCAACTGCAAGCGCTGCTCCCTGTCCCTGGCCAACAAGCGCTTCGTGATCAACGGAGATCATATTTACTGCCCCGACTGCGCCAAGAAGCTGTAAACTGCGCAGCGGATGTGTCGGTTTGAAGGGCTAAAAGAGGAAAGAACCCAAATCTGACTTTACATATTGAAAGAAATCTGTGCTTGAACTGAGGGTCAAAATGCAAGTAGCCTAAAAATGAGTTGGTTTTGGTGGGACTTCTCTGATGAAGGATGTACGGTTGGTTCTTCCGATTACCAACGAGCTTTAATTTCTCTTCATATGCAGCGTTTCAGCTTGTTTCAGAGTCCAACAGCTGGTTAGAAACAAAGTCGCAGATTTTTCTTCTGCAGGATTGTGACGTGTGCTTTTAGTCTGATGGAATCCAGCATTCTGTGCAGCCTTATAAAACCAAATCGTCTTCATTGCCTTAGTGGAATCTGGGAATATAGATGCTTTCCACATGCCTGCTGCTGCTGCTGCTGCTGCTGCTGCCCACGCGTGTACCGGCTTCGATCAATAACCTGTTAGATCACTGAACGTTTGAACGGATTAGCAGAGTGGATTTGAAAACGTGAATTAGGGATTTGAAGCTCAACTATAAACTCGTGTATACGGACCTTTGAGTGGATTTAAACGCGAAGCGAAAATAAAAGAAAGTGGAAAGAGTCTGTGGAGTATGTTCTTTTTAGTTCACACAAAGAAAATCGAGAGACGACCATTTGTTTTTGCAAGACTTTATTGTTTTTCAACAGTCTGTATCATTTCAGTACACTTTAGATATATTTACAGTACAAATTTTATTTGTGGACAGGGCGTTGTTAGTAGATCTTTCAGAGAAATATATATAGATATTCACAGAGAGGCCCTGGTTGGGTGGACTGATTGTCGAGGCCGAGGTAAAGACGAGCGCTTTTAGTTGACTGTGATACAACGAAAGTACTAAAATCTCCATCTAAGGCACCGTTCTAGCCTAAGGTTCTAGACAACACCGAGGACTGAGAGCTGCCGGCTCCGCGCCGAAGCCCTCAGAGATGCAGCAGGACCTGGATTCGACACAGTATCAGTTCAAGCAGCAGCAACGACGACGACGACACCCCCGCCCCTCCTTCACACACCCGACTCGCTCATGGGAAGGAGGCGGAAGAATCTGAGGAGGAAGTTTGGGTTCTGAACGAGACTCCTGCAGGAGGTGGGTGGTGAGGAGCGAGGGAGGAACCTCACTGAATGACAGATCGCTCCTCTCCTAAGTAAAGATCACACTGCTTTCCTACCAGCCTGGACAGTAAAGCTTTCCCTCGGCAACTCCAACGTAGCAACTAGTTTGTGACAGTGCAAAGAGTCTCATGTTACCTTGATGAATAATGTATGAAAGCTAAAAGCCAGCAGCTCCGAGGGACGTGGTGAATAATGGAGGACGGTTTATGGAGTCTGTTACATTCTTTGAGCCCATTAATCAGAGCGATGATGTAAAAGCCCACAGTCTTTATCTACAGAGATTTTAGTCGGCCAGCAGAGAACAAGGCAAAAAAAAAAAAGAAAGAAAGAAAACACAAGAATCAAGGTCCCCAAATCTGTACACTCAGAAAATCCAAGCAAAAAGCGTTTCAAGATTTCACACGCAGAAGAACAAACATTGACTCGTGTCAGTTTGAATTTGGTAGATGTGCTCTCCTCACGCTACAGTAGAAAAATGGAAACCTGAGCCACTTCTGGGCCACAGCATCCTCCGACATTATTGAAAACGTGTATTTGATGACACCACCGCGGCTCCTAATGAGACACCTTTCAGCTCCATCCAGTCGTTCACATGTCTCGCGTTGGTGAGACCGTGTTCAGACCCAGAGAACAACCAAGGGACTGATATCAACATCCAGACATGTGTGTCTTCAAAGAACTTATCCCAGATCCCCAGCTGACCCCTACATGTAAATATTGTTTCCTGGCTTCCAACCAGACCACCTGTCACAGGGCAGCAGCTGAACTAAAACCTTCAATCGTCCACATCCTCGGGCCCACCATCCTAAATATGGCTTCTTTTTGCCTAATACTGATCATATACACAATACAGTAACACTTAAATATATATATGTAGAAATGTACTTTCATATATAAACAAGGAGCCCAATTTTATACTATAAAAATAGTTGAAATGCATTTTTTAAGGAAGAAGCAGCTAGTGTGAAGAGAGTTTGATGAAGGGGAGCGCGGGAAAGCCGTAGAGTATAAGTCACACCAGCAAACGAGTCGTCGGATGTTCCTGCAGAGCTCGAGTTAAAATCGCGTCACAAGACGCCCAGTTTTTAGTTTCAGCCGAGGTGAACTCGTCGTGGACATCGCGACGGAACGGCCCAACATTCAAGTTCAGTTCAGTAACAAACACGCGTCGTCTTAAGAAGCCCTGAAGCAGCTTGTGAGCGACAGTGACGGATTTCACCTGTGCATTGGGTTCACGCGAGTGGAACAGATGCACTCAGTGGAGTCGTCACTTAACCGAATAAAACGATCCAACCCAAGACTTTTTGTGGCAATCACAACCGTGTTAGTAAACATAAAGTCTATATACATGTGTCATGAAGGGAACAAACGGCCTCAATCAACCGAGAGCCTCCAGTCACCAAACTTCATTCAATGAGCGAGTTCTCAACGGATGCAACACGAATGACGACTCATAGCTTTTGAATCGACGTGCCGTGTCCTCTCCTCTCAGCCCTCCAGTGGCCAAAGAAGGAAGCGGGACGAGGAGAAGGAAGTGAAGCGGGGCAGGGAAACGCAGTCCCCTCCCCAAGCATGCACATGACGGAAAGTTATGAAAGTGTGCGTTTGTGAGCTTTTGTAGAAACAATTTTGTATATTCGCACTTTAAGAATCAGATGCTGGGAGAGACAAAAAGGTAAGGCCATGTTACTGGGCACTGCAAAAAGCAGCTGGTCAAGTCATTTGAGATAAATCACATGCACAACATAGGATGCGTTGCCCACCGTAACCTGGACACAGCTGAACGTTTTTCTTCAATATATATATATTTCACACATCCTAATGTGCACATGTCCTGGAATATTCTCATTCAAGAGAATCAAAAGAAAGAAAAAAAACCTAAACATACAATAATTACAATGACCGAGAAGCCAAAATTAATAAATTACAACAATGCACCCCTGACAAAGACAAAACTCTTAAAAAACATCAAAACTTGACACAATATTGGAAAAAAAAAGGAACTAAATACACGAAAGAGGAAAGAAACCTGGAGCAAACATGCTGAAGGAATACATGGAATTTTCCCTGAAGTACAAGATTTCTTTTCTATTCTTGTTTTGTTTTTTTTGTTTTTTTAATTTAATAGCTTTCATAAAGTCGTTTCCTCATCATGTTGTGTGCACTTGGGGTGGTCTCTCCACTTAACCTGGTCAGAAGGAGGAAGAGGAAGGGGAGGATGGGGAGGAGGAGGAAGGAGCTGTCTGGAACCGATAGAAGATTTAAGGAGCTCAGCTGAACAGGAACTTCAGGAGTGCAACAGTAGAAGGCTTCTCAGCGACGGCTGCAAGATCAAATCTCTACAGAGACGAAGACAGGAAACGGTTTCACTTCAAAGTCTGCAGGGCCAACTTTTAGGATCAAGGGAGTCCCATCTCACCTGACATGGCTTCTAAGGGTTGAGTCGAGGGGTGCAGGGTGCTGATGGGGGGTTCCTTGTCTTCAAATGACACCCTGGTCCCATCGGAGTTCCCGTCACAGTTGATCAAGACCTGATTGCAGTCACCGGCGTCGATGAGGGGCCGGGTCTTGGAGTGGGCGTTCACGTCGATGAGTTCCTCGAAGCTCCACTGGTTGGACTTGCCGTTGAGACTGGAAACCAAGCCCACCTTGGAGGAATCGTGCTCGTTCAGGAACTCTGAGCCCTCGACGAGTCGGCCTTTAGGAACTGGACTGGAAGTAGGAAGGAAGGACAAATATGCAGTGCATTGTGGGAGAAGTTTTAGATGTGCACAGCACAAGACACGCTGGCTGCAGTGACAGCAGGAGAAGGGATTGAAAAAGCTCTGCTCTGTATACGCTGAGCGGTGCTAAATCATGTTTCAGACAACAATGAAACTTCATGACATCTTCTGTACCTTCCTGCCTGAGTCTCCTCCGTGCCATTGTTGTTTTCTTTGTCATCCGTCTCCGACTTCCCGTTCACGCTGCCCACAGGCTCCTCTTGTGCCACCGGCTCCCCAGAGGACAGATCACATTCGTCTTTGTCCCCCAGCACATCCACGTCCTCTGCATCGTCTGGGACATTGATGGGAAGACGACAAGATGATGTGGGTCACCGAGCGAATCATGCAAATTCACACAAACAAGCCACTCATGCAAAGCATATGTAAACAACCACAGACGTCCTGACAGTGTGATCAGAGCAAAAGCTGGCAACACCCACCGGTGGTCTCACAGTTCATCTGGTCCATTCCATCATCTTCAATGTCCTGCTTGTCATCGTCTCTCTGCACGGAAGGAACAATGCAGTGACAAACAGTCAGGGTGAAGACGCTCATTTACAAACAAGCTGAGACAAATAGAGATAATGAATGTGAACATTCACCTTTAGGTCGCTTTGTTCCCCTTTCCTGGTTCTCTTCATTATTTCTTCAATTCTCTGGAATGAAAAAAACCCCCATCAAAACATGGATTAATATCTTGATTTCACACAGAGGTTTGATCACAAAAGCTCCTGCACTGAAATGAGTTTGACACTCGACACTTGGACCAAGTAACATCAAAAATAAAAGAAGCATCCCCCCTTTTTGTTCATCTGCCCACCTTCTTCCTCTGCATGCGTTCCTCCTGGTTCTGCTGCATGATGCGGTCCCTCTCCTGACGGACCCTCTCGGCCTCCTCCAGCGCCTTGGCCTCAGCCTCCTCGCGTTCCTTCTGAAGCTCGGCCTGTTTCTGTGCTTCGACTTCCGCCATTCTCACCCTTTCCTCCTCCGCCAGACGAGCTTCTTCCTCTTCTCTTATTTTTCTTTCCTCGGCGAACTTCTTCTCCTCTTCCAGACGCTTCAGTCGAGCTTCTTCGGCTAAACGCTTCTCTTCTTCTTGTCTAAGCCTGAGAAATTAAAAAGAGAAGCAACTTGCACTAAATATCAACCGCAATTTCACTCCACATATTCACGATAATTTGTTTTTACACTAAACAATACATCACAAAAATAAGACAGTCATTCAGAAGTCCCTATTCCCCTCGAAGCCCCAGCGCTCTCACTTTTCCTCCTCCTCCCTCTGTATCCGAAGCTGCTCCTCTCGCTCCTTCTGCTCTCGCATCAGCCTTCTGTTCTCCGCCAGGATCTTGGCTGCCTCAGCTGCCGAGTTGGTGCCCGCTGTGGTTTTCGAGTCTGACAGGTGAAAAGACAAATAGAGAGGACGAGTTTAGCACCTCGTGCCGCTGTGTCCGCCATTCATCACAGGGAGCAGTGCTGACCTGAGGGCCAAACATCAGGCCCTCCGTGGGAAACTCGAGGATGAGTGATCACAGAGGGGGGAGGCTCTGATTGGTGGAGGAAGAAAGCCGTGACAGAGGGAGACAAAAGCATGATAGAGAAGAGAGTGGTCCGACGGAGTTGTGCAACTTTCACATGATTACATCTGTGAGAAAACTCATCAAAACTATTTCTGGATCATTCACATACTGCATGAAAGTAAGTTAAAGTACAAGCATAGTACACACGCGATAATGACATTTTATTCATGGATACAGAGTTTTTATTACACATATACACTAAAATGACTCGGATTTATATACTTTATTCCCAGCATGAGCCATTTATTTCGGAGCACTGCACAGATCTGTCCAGCAGGGGGCAGGAGGAGCAAAACCTCCAGCTCGACAGGATGCGAGTCCAGCTGGGACTTAATAGGTCTGCTGCTCTGCTGAGATTTATTGCAGCTAAAGCTGCGGCCACGTCAGTCGGCAGCACGCACACCAGCACAGTTCGGTTTATGGTCTGGCTGTTAAAGCAGACGATTATACTCCGTTATCTTCGAGCAAACTGACTGCTGGTGTAAGACGGTGATAGAGCATGATTGGAGTGGATGTATTTTCCTTCAGCTAAAAGTCAAACACAGTGGTCGGCATAGCTGATGACAGTTAAAAAACATGGGAGGTTTACCTATTCATACGGGTTATTTTGTGCAACTTTTTGAACAATAATTCTATGAAGGAATATTTTAGATTGTCTTTCCCCTTAAATTTTTGGGCAGATAAATGAGACACACTTCATTCAAATGTGATTATTTGGATCCAGATTCGCTCAAGCCACATTGAGAGCATGAGTGACATGAAGGTTACATTTTAACTTGCTGATAGAGGCTGCATGTCTTGATGCCCCAGTGCAAACATCCTGGTTACCAGAATAAACAAGACAGCTGACAAATATTGCCACCTACTGTCACCTGATTGTATTTGGAAGGTCATAACTGTGTGTATTTGCATCACTTTTTTGTGATTGTTTTTATGGTTGCTCACCGTCCTTCTCTTTGGTCTTGCTGGAATCGGAGGACAGCGGAGCTGTAGCTTGGACAGGACAGAGATCCTTGGACTTGGAGTCCCTCTTTCGTAACATCGGGGGCCCAGTTGGAGTGAGAGACGGTTTCTGGATGGGCGGGGGCTTGGTTTGTGTTGGCTGAGGAGAGGGGGGACGTTGTTTCATCGAACCCGGTGAGGGTGGGCGCATCTTCGGACTTTGCCTGCAAGACAAAAATGGGTTCCGCATAAGTTTTTGAACTGACTTCTCCAGAAACCTTTTGGTTTGTATTCAGTGAAGTATTCATATGTCTCACTTGGCTCCTCCAGGAGAAGGGGTCCTCTTTGGAGCTGGATTAGGGGCTGGGGATGGTGAGCGGTTGCGTACCAAGGTGGAGGAGGGGGAGGCAGGACGATGCCCCCCTGGTGATGTTAACCGCTTTTCTTTCTATAGTGTCACGCAGACAGAACAGAGATAAAGAAGCTAAACATGAGCTAAGCATTTCTAAACTTTAATTGTACTGGAACTGAATATTTTGATTTTGTTTGTTTTTTTAAAACAAAAGTAAAATGGAAATAAGTTTAATCTCTAAAACCTGCAACACAAAAACTCTAAAATGTTTATTTTCCAAGAATTTCTATCAATCATTCCTTTCCAAAGGCACAAGGCAAGGTAACGCCGCTCAGGTTTAAATTAACCTATTTTTAAGGCTTATCTTCTAACTTTAGCACTGAAAACATAACAAAGGGCACAGCAAAGTCAGCCAAGCAACAAGCAGACAGACAAGAATACACACGACAGGACTGCACGTCTGAATCCATTCGAACTGATCGGCGAGACGGCCAGAACGATGCACAATTTTCAAACTCGGAAGGAAACTTTTGGTTTGTTTCTGGATTTTTAACACAGGGTGACTGGATCTTCTATGTGCCCCACAATCACTGACTGATGATCGCCAAGCTGTGAATTTCAATTATCTCCACTCCAGTCGGGGCATGTGGACAAGTAGTGATGATTGGTGAGAATACTCAAAGGCTTTTCACATTAGGCCTGAGAGTCTGGGTGGGGTCTGCTTTGCATGGCCTGATCTGTCCTGAGCCGGCCGACTGCGGATCTCTTTGTTTCATGCTGTGACAATGAGGCCGTTCACAGCCACAGAGGAGGACGACGGTTCGGGTTCTGAGTGAGAGCCAGGCTCCACATGCCTCCGAGTGACAGCACAGATGCATGAGTGATTACCAGCAGCTGGATTAAACTCTTGTATGATTAGGTTGAAATAATAACCAACCTGTAAAAGTTGAAGAACAGCTGGAGGAACAATATTTGCCTATGGTTGGCATCCTGCAGAGCTCATTTGACAGGCAAATGTGGCCGTGCATGTGATCATTCTTTGGTAATGTACATGTAGTTTTCCAAGCAACTTGAATTCAGGGTCAGAGCACGTACGCACGCACGCACGCACGCACGCACGCACGCACGCACGCACGCACGCACGCACGCACGCACGCACGCACGCACGCACGCGCACACAGCCATTTCATCACACCCACGTATTCAACTTCATCTGTTTTCAGACATCTTCAGGAGAAAAATTCCCTCCCCACTAACTTGGACTCATTTGTCGGACCAAAAGCATCTCACTGAAATAAAGGAATAAGCCTCTCCAGGGGAAATAACGGTTACAAACACGACATTGTGCATCGCTTTTTTCAGTCATTTCCTCCTGATGTTTTGATCAAATCTACTCGTGTCCATCAGCAAATTCAAAAACTAAAATTTCCCTAATCCCACTCGAGGGGATAAATCATCACTTTGTTGTTCTGGCACGGATAAAAATCAGATATGCCGTCCAAAGCGCCACAGTGAAGCTGCTCTTATCAGCAAATGTAAAATGACCTGACAGATAGCGATAGAATTCAAGAGCTAATCTTAAGCAAACAGAGTTTAGAGCGGTGATATTTTAGTTGATGTCATTGTCCAGCAGATCAGAGGTGTTAGGGTCAGTAACATGAGGGGTTTCTCTCACCAGTGATGGGTCGAGGGCTCCATCAGCCGACACAGATGTGGTCATGCCGCTCTTTTGTCGGTCAATGCTGCGGCTGCGCACGGGGCCGCGCTGTGGGTGCAAGGGGCTGGCGGAGGCTGAGCGAGGACACAGGTGACACTCTGGTAAAGGACACAGTCATCGCAGGAGCAGAGGAGCACAACCATTGGGAGGAGAAGGCAGCAACCATGTTTGGCAGCAAAGCGGCAAAGAGCAGAAAAAAGAAGGGACAAGGGGGTGAGAAAATGTAGGGGGTGGGAGGTGGGGGGGGTGAGAGAAAATGAGAGGGAGGGAGAGCAGATGATGGTTGAAAGAGAGGAGAGTGAGTGGTTATGTAAGGGGACAAGAGCACAAAAAAGCCATTTGTTAGACATAGCACTTTATGTCAGCAATAGCTTGATTTCTTAAGCTTTGGCTGCGCTGTGGATCGCTGCAGGTATGGCGAGCAAACAGCAACAAACTCAAAAACAAACCAAAAAAAACACCAAAAACCCCACAGGTGCCAAAAGCTTCTGCACACAACATGAACACACCTGAACACCGAGCACCACAGCACACACCACGTAAAACCGACCACCAACAAAGTACAAGAGCAACACACACATCACACAGATTTATTAGTACACTCAACACAGTGACAATGAGTGTGACTTCTTGCACAAAATTGGAACAGGTCATTAAAGCCTCCATTCTGCAAGTTTTGTGACCGAATAGAAAAACCTATTTTTGTGTGACCTCAATCAGGTGAAAAATGTTGGAAGTGAAGTGAGCAGGAGTAATTAATTAAACAGCCAGACTGGTTCCTGAGGCACAAAGGTTTAAATTTAGCCTGCAGAGGAAACGGCGCAGTTTGCTGGCTTGCTGTGTCAGATTGAGGGATTAACTGTCATAATCCCAAGACGCAGACAACTCTCGCTGCGACAGCCTGGCCACAAAAGTCTCCTGTAACTCATTCCGACTGCATGCTGAGCAGCAGCAACAATGAAATTCATCCAGCCATGAGCCATCGCAGCTTCCGCTAATAGGGATGAGTCATGTTTCTACTGGGGCTATACTTAGCAGGAGATCCATAGCTGCTAATGGCTTTGTAATGGCTGGTCAATAAACACCACAACCTAAAACCAACACTGGGCGTGCAGCTCTGAAGTGTCAGTTTTACAGGCGGGTTTCTATTCCGAAAATGCATAGAGTCAAACAGTCAAGAAGCAGCATTCATCTGTGTGTTCAGTGAGATTACTACAAGATGTCAATGTAAGGACTTCATAATAGATCAACTAAACGGGTCTATGGTACAGTTGGGCATTACCACCACACAAAATCTAATAAACTGTTCTTGAAAAACACCCTCCAGTGAGACATGAAACCCAACCTTGATCCTTGCAGAGCAAACTTTCTCATGTAAAGCCAGCATAAAATTTGGTTTGTGTGACTCTGAGTGTGCATGGAGTCCCCAGCACTTACTATCAGAACACATGGGATACACAGCAGTCTCATTCTGACGTAACAAGAACCAATAGGTAAGCAGCTTAAGCGTAAATCTCCCAGCATGGACCCTGAGTCTCCTCAGATGCAGAGAAATGCTCCTGGCCAGGACTGCCCTGTTCAGCCCAGCTCAGCACACAACAGCCAATTGTGTCGGATGTGAGAGCGCATGTGAGTTGGACCCGTGTGTGCATCAATATTTACCGAGTTACTGTGCTCTCTCTCTCTCACTCACATGAGTGTACTTTGCTGCAAATCATTACAGTACATGCAGAAACAGCTGATCGCGACAATAGTGGCTTTTAGACACGAGGAGCTGAGAACAGACTTCTGTAAATCCACCACCGAGACGCCACCGCTCGTCTGAAAGGATTGTTTCACAAGCACAGCAGCCTCCAGCGGGCCGTTGGGATTAATTAGGCGAAGTGACACTGAGGGTGACTGGGCTGAACTTCTACTGGTTCGAATCGGAGGTCTAGGGTCAGCATGGAGCCAGCCTTCCTCCCATGTCAGGGTCTCCTAAGCGGAGGTTACCTGGAGCATTTGTTCCTTCAGCGGACAGGGCGGCGGCGCTCTTGCTCCTAGCTAGTGAGGCCTGGGTGGGGGTGAGCAGGCGACTAAGGACCTCTCCATCCACTGTACTGACTGGTGGCCTGCGAGCTACATGGCCAGAAAAACCACCGAAAAAAAAACAACAGCAGAGGGGGGAAAAAAAGAGGCCAAGAGGGAAAGAGTAGATGAGAATGGGGAATGAAGGGGAGAGAAAGGTCACCATGTGATTTAACAGGACAGAATTAACATTTCGAACCAAAGGTTATGTCTCAATAATCTTGCATGAGTCCTTATTAACAGTCTCTATCCTTTGACCATTCATTGGTGTTCAATGAACCAAAGACTACAATACAAAACAGTGAGTAAAAGGGCACCATGGAAAACTACTGAGACAGATAAGAGACCAATTGTCTGGTAATTAAGGATCAGGTCAAACAGATGTCTAAGTAGACAATGAGGTCAAATCAATGGTTCCTTGAGGCAGAGGAGGGTGTGCTGATGGGAACAACAAACCATTAATGAATTTCAAAAGGACAGAAAAAGAAATACTATTGGGTTGGAAGATCAGAGGTGGAAACGGGCCGAGTAGTAAATGAGGGATCGAGTGACTGTGAGAAACCAAGAGTTCATCAGCTTCTGCTGTGAAATGCTGCATATGAAAAAAATGTGAAAAAGAAATTTCTCGAATAAAATCATATTAAATTAGATAAAAGTGAATTTGAAATCATAAAAAATGAGTGACCAAAGCGCTTTGGTATCAAGTATTCTGTGCTGACAATGTCCCACAAGCATGGAATTAAACTGTTATTCCACAGCAGAAACAAAGGCTGATGCTCTCCTGAAATGGGAGATTTGAGAATTCCCCATTCACTATTAAAACTACCGAAACTATAAAGAAGGTGATGATAAACCAGAGGAGCCAAAGTGCTGATCGACTGATTCTACCACATGTCCCTAGAAGCCAACTCCTCAAGAGGAGATGGATTCTCATTCCCTTTTAAAAACCCCTCGCTGAGAGGACATCTGCTGTCGACAGACTTGATATTTGTTAACCATTAAGTGCCAGCCTGTGGCGAATGGCAGCACGTCCTGCTGCTCTGCATCTCATCAGGGGATTGTGCTTCCAGCCTGAAGGAAACTAGTTACGGCTGGAAGAATAATTCATCTGGATGGAAAATATTACTTGAGTGAAAATTATAGTGTCAGTATTGGCTTACTGTGTTGGTTAACCACACAAAAACACAAGTATACAAGACAACAAACATGAAAGAATTTCGTTGGCACAAGTGGGCTAAAAGACAAACAAAAGCATTGGTGGTTATTAGTGAAACACACGCTGCGGTGAGCTGCTGGGTTCACGTCTGAGCTCGGGGTCTGCTGTGGTGGGATGGCACTGACACACACCACACTGAAGCACGAGTGACTTAAATCCAACTGTGACGTCTCAGAGGGAGTAAACAATCAACACTTTGTGACAACAATGCAAAACACTGTTAGTGCAGACGGGCCACAGAACAAAACCTGCGTTGACACTGAAGAGAAAATGTTAAAGGAGTAAAGAAGATAGTAATCAGTGAGAAATGTCACACGATTCAACATCTGCGAGGTTCAGACAGCAGAAAGGTTAAAGCATTCTTGAAGAGCAGCGTTTCCAGTAAATCACAGAGGTAGAGACAAATTTGCATCTGCTGAGAGGCTAATGGAGCAGTCCATGAGAGACTGTTTGTTGGAGGACGGCATCAATGAAAAGAGGGCATATGTAACAAGTAGAGCGGCGCAGACACATCCTTAAGCTCCCCGAGACTGAAATGGAATAAATTTTAGCCCCGATGCCTCTTAGCAGCAGTCAGTGTTGTTAAGGACTCAAGAAACAAGTGGAATTCAGAACGAGGAAGCTATTAACATCAGAGCCACATGCTTGTTATTCAATGTGGGGAGGCCCGAATGATGCATGCTGATTGTTCATGCTAGCCACCTTGATCATCCGTTGTCCCCTTATCAGGCTTGGCAGGGGTCTGTGCTCTGCCCACACTTACTCGTGTGAGGGAGGAACTTCTCTTCTTCACAGAGCGGCCTAAGGACACGAAAGCGCAGTTATAGAGAGCCGAGCAGGCACCGAGGGGGCCGACGAGCAGACCTGCGCCCCCCTCCCAAAAAATGACAAGTGACGTGTGCTCCATTTGGCTTGATGCGAGTCAACAGGTTTGGGCTGACTGGGTTTAAAAGATGGTGTCAGACAAGAGACCACAGTTTGAGTAGTTCCACCTGATCCTACTGGCTGACTGCTTTTAAATGAAGGGTTTGCTTCCAGTATCAGCCTCAGCAGCTGTCCGTGTGCAAACAACGTAACAAGCAGCGAGCCAGCTTGTTAAGTGGTTGTCATGGCAGAGACGGAGCCGAATGTATAATGTAGTGTGGTCTGACAAGTCACATCCTGGACACCATCTCCGTTATGTGAGCATCATGTGGAAAGGATGAGGGGATCTTTTGCACCTGTCTGTTCCACCTGAAGCTTTTTGCCGTCTTCCTTACTGGCCTGAGCAGCATTGCCATTGCTAGGCAACCGGTTACAAGAGGAACTTCTCTGCTTAACACCTGGGAGACAATGATGAAACACCCAATGGTGAAATCACATCACACCGTCCTCTACGTAGCTGTGAGAAATGCATGCATTATACCCCAAAAGGTAAAAATTTTGAAACAAGTGGAGAAATGAAAAAAAAAAGAGATCGTTCCAATATCATCTGAGCAGGGCAAAAGTTTGACTTGAGAATATCCGGAAGTAATCCTGATTTTTTCTTAATGGCTAAAAAGATGAGAAGATATCAATTGTAAATCAATGCATGCAGACGTGACGAGGACACTCTTACATCCCCGTGCACAAGTGTGCCAGTTTTCACAGTATGCTTGGAAATGTCAATGGGCCGGGTCACCTGGAAAAACTTGCACATTTATACCTTTTAGAACATAATGATCTCCAAATTATGTTGGAGAAGTTACTGCACTGAAATGCAGGGAGGTTAGGAGGGAATGGGGCGGGGAGGGGGGGGGTATGAGGAAGGGACTAGTAGCAGGGAGGGAGGGAGGGAGGACGGGAGACTTACTTTTGTCAGGTGATTTGATGAGGGTGGCAGAGGAGGAGGAAAGGCGCTTGCTTATACCAGCCTCGGATGGCTGTTTCAGGTTCATGGTAGAAGTGGAGCGCTTCTCCACTAGGAGGGAGGAGGAGAGACAGACAGACAGACAAGGGAGGCGGGATTTACACAGGAGGCAAGCCAAGGCGGGAGGGAGTTCAGGTACATACAAGGGAGCACAAGGTTCTGATTGATTGTAACACCGTTATTATTTATCTATTCATCAAGGGCTTTGTTGATGATCCTTAAATAAAAGCACCATAAACTGTTCGAGTTCACAGTGAAATAGTTTATGGCAATACTTATTGCAACATACTCACTGTGCTATCAAAGCCAGGCACTGTGGTTAGTGAACAGATGCTGATGATGCACATCTCCCGAGGAGCGCATCAACAACATCACAACGTCTGTGCCGGGTACATCATTAGCTCTCTCTTGAGTGCCATTCAAACGAGGCTCCATGCAAAGTCACCCATGTGACCCAAAAGTGCACAACACTAGGGCTGGGCAATATCACTGAGAAGTCCTTATGTAAAGATCATTACATTTTAGCCTATTAAAAAAAACATATCATCTTATTCTTTGTTGTTCCAACACAAGTGTATCAGGTTTCACAATAAGAGTTTACATAAAAAGTAACAGCCTTCTGTCATTTCTTGGACATCAGATTTTGACAGTGTCCAAACAACCCGATTCTGCTTCGTTTCCAACCTCTTACTCTTAGATTAAGATCCAAACTGTGTCTAGACCAGCATTCTCCTCAGTCTGTATGCACCTGCTTGTTTCTCTTGGTCTCTCTCAGACCTCACACTGCTGATTCTTATGTGAACAACAACAAAGAGGGTAAGCTCATTCTGAAAACTCTTTTTTTTTGGTTACGCCAGACAGCTCTGTTACTCTACAAAAACTGTACTTCAGGCCTTTTCAATTAGAACGCTTTGGCAGCCCTTGTGAATGAAGCCCTTCACTGAAAATATCCACACAATCTAAGATCGAGGTGTTATTTGTTTGCCCAGCCCTAATCAGAACTGTGTGAAGGGAAACTGGAAACTATTTTTCTAGTGTATGACAAACCCAAAGCACTTTCAGAACAAATGCTTCCAAACAACAACAACAACAACAACAATGGTTAGTGAAAAACTGCCAGTTAGAATGCAGATGGGAGAGATAGAGGATGCTGGGGGGAGTGGTGGGGGGGGAGGGAAAGTAACCAGCTATCTGTAGTGCCAGTGCCAGTCCATGCTGTGTTGCTACAGCGGAGAGCAAAATATCAACAAACAAAACCTTGTCGACTCCTTGGTGGCTTTTCTGGCGAAGCAGGAGAGACAACTATAGTTACTGGAGATGAAGCGCTGGCATCAGAATCTCCTGTGGGAAAAGACAGCTCTCAGGGAGGAGCGACTCAACACAGGAGAGCGAGGGAGGCACCTCCTTCTTGCACGGAAAAGGATGATGGAGGTGAAACTTGGCTGGAAATGTGTCAGCCTTCACCTGACACCCACTGAACTCATAAGACACAGGCTCGCTAGACTGGTGATGTAAATTGTAAGAGGACAGATATGGTTTTGCATTTTTGTAAAGCAGTGAAATAAAGTTGCATAACTATCTAAAAGATGAGAAAAACACAAGTTTACCTGTTCGTGTGTCTGAATCGGGGGACTGACCCCCCCAGGACCACCTTTTTTGCCTCTGCTCGACTCGCTGGCTACGTTCCAACGTGCGCCTCATCACGGCCTCGTAGTGCTCCTGGAGCACAGCAAGGGCAGACCAGGAGAGAAATGCAAGTCATGGAGGGCAGAATGACTTTGGCCTTCAGAACAGAAGAGTAAGCTAATAGCATTGTCTCAATCACACCAAAGGAGGAACAACGGTTATTCTAGCGGTTTAATATGAGCAATAAAGTGAAATGAAAACTCGTGTTTTGGAAACTGAAAGTCATTTTCTCGAGAATGAACAAAAAACAGCACGCTCTGCCTGCAGCTACCTTCTCCTCTTCCTGTTTCTGCTTCCTCTTCTCCTCCACGGCCATTCGCTTCTGCTCCTCCTTCCTTCGCTGTTCCTCCACCTTTTTCTGACGCTCCTCCATCTGACGCTCCACCTGTAGCTTGGCCTTGCGTTCTCGCTCCATGATCTGAGATTCTCGCAACGCTGAATTGACAGTGACAAAGGCCAGGCAAAAGTTAGTGAATTGTGTTCTTATGTATGCAGGTCATCTACCAAATATTATGCTAAAATACCTCTAAAACATCATCATCTCTCTCATATTCATATCCAAATTGAGATTTTCTCATGTTTCATCTCAAATATAAAACTGTGTATAATAAACGACTACAGCATTTTAACAGAATGGCTGCAGACTCATTTCAAGTCAGCTCATTGTCACTTTTCATTCGCAGAAATACTCAGATTCTTGATCATCATCTCACCTTGCTGTTTGTCTGCCTCCTCTCGCCTCTCTTTTGCCACTCTCAGTTTGTCGTCTACTCTCAGTGTAGCACCGTCAATGACTGCAAGCATAAATGTGATAACAAGCTTAAACGTGCAGCAAGTACACAAACAAAGAACATGAGGGGGCAGCTAGCGTATCACAGAGGCTTTGCAGGGGACTGACAGATGTGTGCATGTGACTGCCATTAATGCGCTTTGTCATCTGTTACAGTAATAAGATGACGGCCAAGGTTAACCTGCAGTAAGCCACACCGAGCGGATGGTGGGAGTGTATTGTGTTGCATCTAATAGTTCAGATTATGGGAGACAATGAATTCATTGACAGAGCAATATCTGTGAGAACCAAACTTTTTTCTGTGTCAGGGCGTGGTGTCGTTTACCTGGCTTACACCCCTGAGGTTTAGCTGCTGTGCTAGTTGTAGGTCCAGGACTGTTCCCTGCCGAGCTCCGCCGCTCCTCAGCCTGCGCCTGTGCAGCAGCAGCTGGATGTGCAAGAACACACGAGGCACTCACAGCTTACACTCAGAAAATCAAACAATGACTGCAACATGTGTAAAAAAGCAGGAAAGCACAGCGCGCGCACACACACACACGCGCACACGCACACACACACACACACACACACACACACACACACACACACACACACACACACAC
>JASSRZ010000049.1:10898448-10915673 GCA_032164315.1 Malacoctenus gilli | reverse complement strand
CACACCCACACACACACACACACACACACACACACACACACACACACACACACACACACACACACACACACACACGCGTTTCGGAGAAGTTTTCTCTGCTTTGCTTGCTTTCGAGCGGAATGCCAGTCCTGGGGAGATCCAACGGATTTGAAGCTACATAACAATCCAGCTATTCAGCTATCACACATAACTGCCAGCTCGAGGTTGACCGTGTAGCCAGCCATACACTGCTCTTTGTGACAGGCTGGAACGCTGCTAACTGCTGTGACAGACAACACTGAATTCAAATAGTTGTTAGCCTGTCAGTAAACGGCAATCGGCGCAGGGCGGAGGGAAAATATAAAGGCCTTCTGCAAAATAACAATTCAATAAATACATAAAGGGGTATGTTGGAAAAAGAAGTAACTTTCCACAATAAAACCAGCACTGATTTTTCATAGTCAGGGCGTTTTCTGCCACATTTGTCACAAAGAACACCTTTTCTCCATTTTATAAACACTGCAGACAACTTTCTCCATTCAAAGCTACTCACATGAAAGCTGTGGTTGAGAGCCACAAGATCAGGAAGGAAGGAAACAGCAGGGAAATGATTAAGCTTTATTCGCCTTAGAAACAGTCCTTTCTCCAGTTTCTTTCTTGCTTGTTAGCGTCTATTCAGCAGTGCGTAACTGCTGACAGGGAGCAAAACGATCGTCAGTCCTATGATAGTCATACTATTGATTAATGCTTCTGAAAGTGTTCTGGCCAATCCTCACTCCTATTGCTCGTCTCAACAATCACCACTACCTTTGTGCACAATATATGTACTTTAAATAACAAAACACTGCAACACAGTTGCAGCACTGCTTGCACAGAGCTACGGTGCTTCGATTAATCATTTTTCAGACACGAGTGATTACTTGCACCGATGCCAATTATTGTATTAATGAAGTACAGAGTCTGCACAGAGTTTTTGTGCTCCGTTCAAACAAAAACTTTATCCAAACCTCCCTGTCAAGACTCAAAAAACAGCAGCAAACACTAAACTGTTGTCTGTTAAACAAACAACATCAACACGACTTTGTTTTGAACGTTCTTGTTGCTTGACAAACTTGTGCAGTTTCCAATTATTGTTGGAATATAACTGGTTTCACGAGTAGACTGTTTATACAAAGAAAGAGCTCGTGCTTCTTCATAACAAACATTGCAAGAAAAGACTTTGTTTCGTTAAGTGCTTCAAAAAACACTACAATGAAAAGTAAAACACACTTTGGCTTCAACAGAAGAGACATACATGGAAGAATGAAACCAACTGATATTTGACAGAAAGTCAAACATGTTGAACCTCCCACAGGCACTGACAATAGTTTGTCAGAGTTCACCGCATGATTTGCATCCTCTCTGTATGGAAATCAACACAACACTCCACAACCCATTTTTCTTTGGGATACACAGATGGCAACAAGTTGTCGGCACACTCCCAAAATTAGTCACCAGCTTTGTTTACTCAGCTGATTACTAAGCATAGTTTATTTTACACACCTCGACTAAAGCTACCATAAATGTACTTTATGTCAACAGGAGACAGAAGACACACAAAAGCAAATAATCAACAATGTTGACAAAGCACTCAATCTATTGAGTTGGACGGAGCCGAGGGATGAAGTAGTCATGCACTGATTGGCGAGCATTGATGCTGCTGAATAATACAGCTAATCAAAGAAGCCTGTGAACGGTCAAAGTCTGCAGCTTGACTGGACACTTCACTTTGCCATCAGACTGAAGGTCCCACTGGTCACTACACAAAGAGTCAAAACAAAAACTGAAGCATTGCGCTTGCACCGTTTACAAACGGAAAACCAACTCATTACTTCCGATTAAACTGTCCTGTTAGATTGCCTCCCTGCTGAATTTAACTGGGAAACGAGTTCATGTGGTTTGTTATTTTTATCCTAAGCAAAATATGGCACATGCTTGTATGAAGTATCAACCCATCATACAGGTATTTATTTCTTTGTATATATGCATCATATAGATTTTGGGGCACCAAAGCTCCTTCAAACCGACTGACAACACATTCTCTTTTTCTCCGGGGAATAGACAGGAAAAACAGACGGAGGCACTCTGCAGCAGGGTGACTGTTGCTAAGTGATCCACAGCGCAGCTCCAACGGATGAAGTGCTCCTCAACCGTGATTATGCTCATTTAAGAGAAGCTGTGGACTCAGAAATGGGATGATTCATCGATAAATTTAGAAAACAAGAAAGAGAATCTCAAAGGCTTTTTCATGACAGCGTCAACCTACGAAACAGAAAATCTTTCTGTAAGTTTAATCACCATTTCAATAAATGGTAAGAAAATCTGGGACTGGGGTGTTCGAACTGTAAAAACTTTCCACAAAAAAGAACATAGATATTTGAATGGATAAAGTCTTTGAGTATGTCCACACGATGCACACACAGAGCTAAGCTGCCTAATGCATGAAAACTGCATCCTCTGGCTTTTAGTGGGAAGCAAAAGCAGACAAGAGAAAAACAGGTTGAGTGAGTTGCTGCTGACAAACTAAAAACCTTCAGATGACATGTGGAAAACATCCGTTACTGTAGTTTCCAGTATCATAAGCTTTTCTCGTCAGATATTACTGAACTTCAGCGTATAACAGTCATGGAGTGACGAATGAAAAGCCAGAGAAAATGCGGGATAACAAAGTCCTGACAGTCAACTCTGAATAAAAGGCATATTTTGCACAGAAACCTACATTCATGTGTAGATTCAGGTGCTTCAACTGGAGGTGAAAGATATACTGTTTTCCTCAAGAGAGCCAGGTGTGTCCTCCGATATGAAAAGAATCGACCAAAAGAGCTGCCTCTCATCACTTCATCACTGTGGAGATCTGCACTCATTACCTTAAATCACCACAGCCAAATGAGCCAATTCAGCTTCTGACTGAATACATCACAGGGGAAAACTACAGAAAATGAAGCGTGCAGCACATCAGACTAATGAATGGCTTTTTCTGTACTGAACAAAAAAGTTGGGTTGTTTGTGACAAGCAGAGATGCAGAGGTAGAGGCTGCAGCAGGGAATTAGTTCTCTTTTTTCACTTTGCAAATGCTAATTAGTCATCTTTGGAGTGGCCAAACTTCACCAAACAGCGGCACAGGCGTTATCATAACTAATCTCAATTAAAGACTCAATGGGTCATCCAAATGTATTAGATATTTTCGCCAATATGTATTCCTGTTGGTAATCCTGTATGTTTTTTTGTTGTGTTTCTTTCACAAATAACATAAAAAGGCAGACTGCTTGTGATGCTTTTCTAATGACAGCATTTTACCATCAGGTCACATTCTAGAATAAAAAACACAGAAAAAAACTTTGTGAGTGAAGCAGATATACTTATTGACTGGATGTGCTTCAGCCTGGGGGTCTGCTGGCTTATTATGGCGGCAGTAAAGACTACCGGAGGGAGGGGTGGGGGGGGTGACCCAGCTGTGCAGGCCAGACGACACACCAAACAGGAAGCAAACCAGTCTGCATTGAATCATGACTCCTGGGTCCTACCAAAAGGCAGATCTTAAAGTAACAACAAAGATTACCGGACATGTGTTTGACAGCTTGTGTTGTACACCCTGTTGGCATTAAGGGCAGCTCATATAAGCAGTCAAGAGTAAGATCAGTGGGTCAGGACTCCTTCATAGTGTTCACACTAACCACATGCTTTATTTTGCCCTGCAGCATGACACAATTAAGCAGCTTGTTGCGCAGGAAGTTCCTGCACTGCTAAATATAAGTTGGACATCGGGTACAGAGACTACACAAGGTCTATTAGCTCTGATAAACTCATCCAGGGGTGAATACACAGACAAGCTTCGAAAGGTTCATCTAGTTCTAGCTCGTAGGGAAATTCAATCCAGTTATGCGGTGAAATATCCTGATTAATGCATTAGTTGTAAACTGATAGCACTGCTGATGCACACTCACAAAACGTGCACACACACACATGCACGAGCACTAAATCTTCCACAGGATTAAAGGGACTTGCTCATGCAAAGGTAAGCCTCGGCTATTTGTAGTACCTGCAGGCTAATGGTGACACATCCCAGTTTCCTTCGGAGTCGCGTCGTCAATTGAACGCATTTTTATTCGCTTTAGTTTGACTCTTTCGGTGGCTTAATTGATCCTCAGTTTGTATGTCTTGGAATTATCTGAGAAATGTTCTCCTGAAATAGCACCAATCATAAAGTATTTGCCTTTATTTGGAGTTATAAGATATCTGCAGAGATTGATGGAATACGTGTTTGTTAATGGGGTCATTTTCTGGTCTTTACGGAGCCACGAGTTTGGGTCCAATAAATTTCTTTTCTCACACATGCGCATACTTGTAACGCATTCAATCAGACAAGTTGAAATCTTTTCTTACAAAAAATGGGCTTTAAAAAAAGAAAGACAAGATGACAGGCTCTAGAGAAAACACAGTTGGACTGAGGCTGCTTCACTTCCTGCTTTGGCTAAATTAAACTGTGCAGAAATATTTCCCATGCCTTCCATTCTGCTGCAGCATTTGCTGATCCAGGATGGAATAACTCTGCAGAGTGACTTGCAGTGGTGTGATCTCCCTTCATAATAGCAGGGTTCATTTTCTCTTTCCTTACATTCTTGTGGGAAACGACTGAGCACTTGAGCTGAATTCCTAACATTATTTTATTATTGTCGATCCTCTCTTCCAGCAGAACGTCCGGCAGACTTTAGCCCAGGACATCATTCTCGCTTTCACAAAGCCATGATTCCTATATATCGCTCCAAAACTTGGTGGATGTTTTCATAGAACCACAGATTTGGGTGGATGTAAATTCCTGATTCAAAATCCTGAATGGAAAAGTTCAGGGGAAACAGGAAGAAGACCAGCAATGAATATGGTCCAGTCGTTGCTAGGAGTAGAACGTGCCTACACCCAAACGGGGTATGCAGAAAAACTCCCTCTCACCCTAAAACACTCAGAAAACAGCCCAACTGCTGCTCCAGCCATAACAAACCATTCATTCATTCATGCCCGCAGATGCAAACACAGTAAACATCCATGTCTAAGTCTGGCACGGGCCAACTGAGGCGTGGATGAAAAGCACTGATAGAGACTTTGCTGCTTCAGTTGGCCTGCATAGTACTATTTCCAAAAAATGCCAAGTGCCTTTAGTTTGACGGAGCAGTTTGTAACACAGAACTGCTGGCTGAACCAAATCTTTGTTATCACAGCATCTCGACATTTCGTGAAAGCCAACCACGCAGGCCCGTATCAGAGCTCTGTGTCTGACAGAGCCTGACCCTGCAGCTTTATCAGAAATCCAGGTCAGACATTGTTATAGTCGCCCTCCCTGGAGAGTGGAGGGGGGGTTATGCCATATGTCAACAAATAAGCATAACTGTCCACCAGGGATGAATAGACGGGACAGAAGATCACAGTGTGTAAGATAGGAGGAGTTTAGTGTCAAAAAAGTGCTGATGTACTAGAAACACTGTGACCTATGGGTGGAGGACAGAAGCTCAATGGCATCAACAGAATCTTGGACATATGTGTGTCACATAAAACAAAGTAACTTATATACAACAGATGTACTGATTGTTGAAGATAACAACTGAAGAAAAAGCTCAATATAAACTCCCGAGGAATAATTACACATCTTCATCAAAGTTTGATTGTTATCAGCATATTAGCCCAGCATGAATGTCGCCACTGAATGACCAATATTTGGTTTTAGAGCAGATATTGA
This sequence comes from Malacoctenus gilli, assembly GCA_032164315.1. Taxonomy (NCBI): domain Eukaryota; kingdom Metazoa; phylum Chordata; class Actinopteri; order Blenniiformes; family Labrisomidae; genus Malacoctenus; species Malacoctenus gilli. Next base: position 10,909,926 of record JASSRZ010000049.1, on the reverse strand, counting down.
TTAGTAGTGCATCAATAACAACTGCCATCTGTGTGTTTTAAAACATATAAACCCTCAATGTCATTATCCAACACTTCTTCACAACACGAAACGACGCCACTTATGTTTATTTTCTTAACATTTTAACAAAAAAGAGGGATTTATTTCACACCTAAGCGGGCCCCATGCGTGCAGACTTTACTCAATGCTGCTGATTTTAGCCGCTTTGAATCAGGCCTAATCACGTTGTTGGTCCGTTTCTGTCGTGTGCTCCAAATCAGATCGCTGTCATCTCTAATTCAGGAGACGTGACACCGGAGCGGAGCAGCGGTCCTCCGTCTTCCTGCTAGCGAAGAGCCGCTCGAACGTCAAACCGAACCTCCGGCTTCAACGCAGCTTCGTTTTTTTACCAAACTCAAAGAGTCAACCTCACAAGTCCGATTGTGTTCAGATTACTACACTTGGATGAGAAACGTTCGGGGAGAAAAAGAGGCTCTAAAGCAAAGCTGAAGCAGATTTGAGATTGTCAGCGAGGGATAAGACCAGTTGTGACATGTCAACCGGCTGTCGAGCTACACATAGAACTTCAGCTAACGGCTAGTTCTTGTACTTTCGATGGGTCCGTTTAACTTCCTTAATTTACACGAACAACTACAACTGTGAACACTCCATTGGTTTCGTCTGACTTCTTCAATACTAGACAAAGTTGGAGATTTTCCGCCTCCATTGTCGGCACATAGACAGGCAGCGAGCTAGCGTTGCTTAGCCAGAACAGCGGTCCGCCGTACAATGCGCTCAAAGAAGCCGGTTAGCGGCGGCGGCAGCCTGCAAACATCACGGAGTGACAACGACGCTGTCGGACCCGAGCGGGTCACGAGAGGCGAGTTGAGACTCCCGAGTTTGTTCTTACCCATTTGGGCTCGCAAGCCTTTGAGAGTCGTCGCTCCCTCCGCCATTTCTCTGAAGTTTTCCTTCTGTGTTTTTTTTTCTAAAGTCGGGGCGCGTAACACATCGCAGCCGGTAGGTCTCGGACACCGCGGGGACGTGGACAACAGAGGCAGGACGCGAAGCGAGATGGATCACTCCGACTAACCGCTGCAGAGCGAGAAGACGCGCTCGCGGCACAGCTTCTTCTTCTACTGCTCGCTGAAGCGTGTTGGCGGCAAGCGAACAGTCGTTTGCCGCAGTATCGCCATCAACTGGTACTGGGCGCATACGTCGATCCCGGCAGCTCTGGGCGTAGCAGAAACAGTCAGTGACCTCTGAACTCAGAGGTCACGTCACCCCACAACCCAACAAGCGACAGAATTAAAACATTCATATTGAAGCTTATGCCAATCACCCATCTTAAAGGTAGCTGTAAACTGGGAGCTATTTTAAAGATATTTATTTGCTGCTTGTGTGTGTGTGTATATTTTCATTGTGATTGCTACTGCAAGTCATTACATCTTCCCTTCAAGTCATGGCTTTTTTCCTAGATCTACTTCCTGCTACATCAAGGAAATAAATCCACATCCATGCTCAAACAAGGGTAACATTTTCACATCGTACTCCAACAAGGAATCCTTTAACAAAATTATAGGGTACCTGCCAAAAAGAGAAGAGTGGCCATTTGAGTGGGGATTTAGCATGGTCCTACATTAAATTACTTTTACTTTCAAAGTCAGGTTTCTGAGCCACAGATAAACCCTCGAGGCTTGTGATTCTTGAACCTACCCGATCTTCTTCCTACAAAGTAACTGGGCAGAATACAGAACAGCTAAGCAACTGTTTGGATCTCGAGTTGTGGCTTTCACAGTCACCACTTTGTATTGGAATCAACCGTCATGATTCTGCAAAAACACAATAGAAAATGTCCTAAGGTCACGTGAACGTTGGGTAGTCTATATTGCATAGCACTTCTTCTTTTTCTTCTTCTTCTTCTTGATGATGATAATTTATAATTTATAATGATTTATATTGCAGTGCCATTCCTGAAAAAAAATGTCACTGAAACAAAGACTGAACCCAATCCATGAGACTCATCCTATCGAGGTTGGCAACCTGAGAGCTCTGTTTATTTGAGTCCTGCTGGTCATTAGGTGCAGCCAGGTGTAATGTTGCAGGTTAAACTGTCCTCTGGAGGAACACTGAAGAGGAATTCGGTCGGAGGAATGAAGGTGAAACCAGCTCAGTGGGTTAAGAGAACCACGGGACTGAGCAGTGAGAGAGATGAGGCAATGACAGAGAAAAATGCAGGGACGGAGAAGGAAATCAGTTTAAAAACAATAAATAAAAAAGAATAGCACCGATATGCCATTGGATGGTTAAAGATTAGTGACAAAACTAAGCTCTCACAAACGCTTCTCAATGAACTACAACAATCTTGCACCACAACCTAAAGACATTTCTTTTATAGGTTTCTTCACTAATTGTTTCATTGCTACAAAAATAATCAGTTTTATGACAATAAGAAAACAAACATGCTCAACTACGAAGCATGCAGTTGATTTAGTGAGTAGTGACTCATCTGTTTAGTAGACGATAGAAATGTTTGGGCGAGAGAATCACAAGTCAATTGCATAGCGGACATTAGCGTCCCCTAGCGTTCAAAACGTCGTTGTTCTTTGTCAATAAATTCAGCACAAAGCAGCCTCGCTTCAGACGATGCCCATTTCAATCAGTTTGTTTCAAGTCATCGGATAAAACAGTTGAAATAAACAAGAATTCATTTTGAAGATAAATATTCACAAGTTTTTCAAAAACTATGCTCAGCTAAGATATACCAAAAACATCATAAACACTGATTCCTATTTTTTTAGAGTCAATTCTGATACATTTGAAAAGGAGCCACAGAAAAGCATCTTAAACTTACCTTTTTTAATTTGCTAAAGTCGCCCTTCTGAACAGGAGGTAAAGGAAAAGGATCACTCGGCTCCCGATGAGAGAATAAGTAACGTTGCTCAGGACTCAAGGTTCTCTCTCTCAGCATGAACACTGCATCCTCTGTCCCGGTGTGTCTCACATGCTTTAGCCAGAGGGCCGCTCATTTATTTTACATGGTAAACAGGAAATAACACCACTCGTCGGGTTCAGTTGCACTGACCTGGATATTGTATTATTCAACACTGAAGGCTTCAATAATGACTTTTCTCACCGTGCTGTCACTTCACAAACACAATTACCTTGAGGTTTGTGGATAAGTATTATTGACATATGGAAAACAAACAAACACACACAAACACACTGTATTCAGGTATGAAATAATGCCCTCTTGGAAGTAACATCAAGCTTTTTCATATTCCTCTGTATAATTTTAAGTAGATCGTTGCACAGCATGTTTTGTTTTAATGCGTTTAAATGAACAACATAATGAAAAAGGAGTTTATATAACCTTATTGGGTCATTGTGTGATCTAGTGACATCATGCAAAATGGCATAAACGCTCCATTGTTGTTTTTTTCTTGCAAACTTGAGGCTCACAGTTCATTTGTTCACCACCGCTCTGTGAATCCTCGAGACGACTGCAGGGTTTGGTAGGAGCGCAGCAGCCTGGGCCAGCTGGGGCAGCAGCGTGTGCGTGGACGTCCGCAGGTACCGAAAAAGGTCCTGAAAGTCCCGGACGTGAGCCACAACCTGGGGGGGCACGCCCAAGGACCACCCCAGCCTCCTCAAAGCGCCGGCGCTGCCGTCGGCAGAGTCCAGCAGCAGCGACAAGTCTTGGACGGAGTCGTAGTCGAGCATCTCGATGCTCTGACCTGAACGGGGGCAGAGCGGTGAGAGTGCAGCCACTGATCCGCAGTTTGAAAATAAAATGAAGGCGACACATCCTGAAAGAAGCACTTTGTGCCTTGTGAGGCTGAATTGATCCTGACGCAACAGGTGGATGCAAACCTACCTTGAGCGATTTCCCATATTGTCTGTAATTTTCGTTCCATCTGGAAGAGACGCAAGTTCAGGTGCAGTCAACTCTCCTGCCATTGTTAAAGCGGTCAAAGCGCCGCACCTCGTCTGTGTTGAAGCTCTTCGGTTCCTCTTCCGTTCTGTTGTCTTCATGCTGATCGTGAGGCTTGATGTTGGTCGTCACATTGATCACAATCGAATGAGGATGGACCTCAGTTTCAGCACTCAGCGAGTTCAGGCCTCTGAGGAGAACGAGAGCATCGATGCACGTGAAGGTACTGAGTGAGGGAAACAGCACAGAGGTAAAGATCCGCCGTTTGACAATAACGTACCTGGTGAGATCTTCAGTCTGTGAACAGACCTCTGATGATGTTTCTGCTCTTTTTATGAGGCTGTTTGGAGGTGTGTGCTGTCGGTGTGCTGGAGGTGACAGTCCTTCAGGCGCCAGGCAGCACTCACCAGCTTGTTCTGCAGAGAAGTGTGCTTTGTTATAGTTTGAATACTCAAACACAAGAGCAAAAGGGACACCGCGGGACTATGAAGTTTTATATAACTCACTGAATCTCTCGGCAGTCAGAAGGCAAAGCCAAAGCAGCAGAGCAACGAGGAAAACCAAAGAAGCCGTTGCCGAACCAACCAGGACCACTGACGTCGTCTTGTCTCGTACTCCTGGAATAAACGGAGCCTCTGGTCTTTCAAAGGGCAAACTCACATGAACGAGTTGTTTGTCAAGACCCACACAGTTACTCACTAGTTCCTTCAGGTTCCTCAGAGCTTCTGTCAGGCGCTGCGACGGCGCCCTCTGTATGGCAACAACAGTCACGCTTCTCTCAGACAACTTTATTCAGCCCTAAAGTCCCTTTGTTTGTTTTTTTCTGAATTTCTTTCTAGAAAAAATCTTTAAGGTCTCTTTGGAGGCTCACTGGTCAAATACAATAAATTATACAAGCTTATTAGCATCGATCTGCCTCCTACCTGCTGGTTTAGAGCCTTGGGCTGCAGAAAGCAAACAGTCTTTATGGACCCTGTCGTGGCTGCGACAAGGCACACAGAGCAGCTCCGCTTCACCCGTCATGCTCCTGAGTTCATAATACCTGAGCACATAATCACTCTCTCAGGCTGACACACAAAAACAGTTCAATGTGTCTAGTGTTTGCGCTGCTGACGCTGACTCACCCCGGGAGGCACCGGCCACACTGGGTGTCACTGGTGGGTGAGCAGGCTCTGTCCATGCGGCGGTTGAGCACAGGGCACCGCGCACACCTCCTGCAGGGAGCCACACCGGTTTCAGTGCTGAAACTCCCTTCTTCACAGGAGACGCACACTCCTCCTCCGCCATCTCCAAAGCCACAGTCCTGGAACAGAAAGCAGTGACAGCAAGACAAAAAAAACAAACAAACAAGAAGACCTGATGCTGCTGCGACAGAGCGGGTGTTACCTCAGAGAGCTGCTCTCCGGGGAGACACACGGGACAGGCAACACATGTGCCACTAGGATGTAAAAACTCTGTTTGATCACAGCTGGGCTCAGATTGCACCAAAACACACCAAACCTGAAGGGATAAAAGCAAAAAAAATAATCAGCCTTTTTCAATATGACAGTGAGACATCCTGCTTGCAAAACAAGTCCAGCCAAAATTTGGTTCTAGAGTAAGATAAGTAATATAAACCTTATAATTTAAACAATAAAAAGCTTTCTTTTTCTTCAAATGATCATTATCATCATTATTGTACTGTGTCTTTAATATAGCTTAAGTGAGCCACATATACTGCTTGCAAATACTGAGGAAGGAAATTAGCATTGGCATTGTCTCAATGAGGTGTCAAATGGACTGATGCCACTTTGCCAATCTTCTCCTCAAACATCTGAAACAAGTTGTCTTCCCTGTCTCCTTCCAGCAACACCGAGGACACCTGACTGTAAGTGTCAGCACCACCTGTATTCCCACAGTTTGATGAGTGTGCACCATTGATTAAACATGAACTTTATCCCATTTATCTGAGCTGTTAATTGTGCTGCTGCTTCTAATTGTCAGCTTTTCCATTATGAGTGCAACATATTTCTGAGTATATATTGTGAATCATGTTTAATAACATTGAAAACAGATTTAGATTTTGCTGAACTTGATGAGTAAAATCATTGAACTAAAAACACAATCATAAAGCTTTGCTCACCAAAAAGGTGTCAGTGGAGGAGATAACTAAAATAAGTTTTTTTTTTAATAAGATAGCAATTATCTTGTCAGGAAAATACTGTGAGAGGAAGTTTTACTAAATATTAAAGCAACCAAAGAAAATGATGACACATACCATCAGCAGAAAAACACAGTGACAGGCCTCCATTAGCAAAACATCCATTGACCTTCTCTGAAATGTTTACTCTTTCCTCTCTGGGAACTCAAAAAGCATTCTCATCAGTTATGTTTTCAAGCCATAGGCCCAAAGAGCAAGGTACTATTCACCCACTTCCAGCTTGAGGAATAGCAGTGAGCTTTGCCTCTCCACCTGCAGGCATTGGTGGAGGAGATGTTTGGGAATCCCCGTCATCCTACATCAGCTCTGACGCAGGAGAGGTTCCCAACCAGACCGTCAGCCACGAACCAATGAAAGCCAACCCCCCACCTGGGCATCTCACGTCACAACTCCTTTTTTTTCCTTGCATTCACTCAGGGGATCCCACTCTAAGTTTGGCCCTGGCGTCTCACGCACAGGAGAAGAGGGAAGCGAAGTGAACTACAGCCATGAATGGGACCCTTGTTGTCCAGCCTCATGGAAACAAAGACTCTTTCTTTGTGACAATCCGTGTGCAGGCTGGAATAAAATCTGAAAACACTACTAACAATAGCGCCCCACCAAAGGTGAGGCTCAGGTTGCAAACTCCAGAGATTTCTATTTTGAGTGAAACAAGACAAGTGCAGTGCGTACTTTGGCCACCTGGTGGCGGGACAGAGCAAAATAAGTGACAGAACATGCCTCTTTCCACTCAAGCAAATTGACCACCAGTGCAGGAAATTGTAAACATACAAAAGGAGACAGGTTGTGTGGACTGGTTGGGCTCATAAGAAAGCTGTACAGTATTTCACACAGGAGGAGCCAATTAGTTTTGTTTGACTTGGCTGGTTGTAAAGAACATCTGTGACTCCAGGAAGTTATGGCCTGACATATACAGAACAAACGCAGACATATACTCACACAAACTGTGCGTTCGTGTGGAGGCCATAAAATGTAAGCTGGACCGGTTTTAGTGACACATGGATGCATTTAGTCACTATTATATTTCAGATTTATGTGTTTTTAGCATTTAAACAAACTTAATATGTGTCATGTCAGATTGTTTTGTAACATCTTTCAGCATTTCAGTCGGCTTGAAATGTTGCTGCAATAACAGCCAATAAAAATCTCAGTGAGGCACCAAACATTTGAGAGCATTCCTCCAAAATAAGAAGGATTTTCCCGGGGTAATGAGACACTGTCAACATCTACTTCAGCAAAATAGTTTTATGAAACCAACGGGTTAATGTCATGCTTGTGAGTTGTGTTTATGGCCATGATTAATGAGTAACTCGGGGGAACGGGAGGGTGTGGAGGTCTTCTTATACAGTAATAAAGTAGCACTTGGCGGCACTCCTGTGTATCATTGGGTCCGAGCTGAACTGACACTGCTTGTCTGATTCTGAGACCTGCTTCAGATTGGACTCTTTCGACGGGACGACCACGGTAAGTTGTTGTCACTGTGACCCCTGCTCACGCGGGGGGCAAGGGGGTTATTGCTGTTGGGGCCTTTTCAAGGTGAATATGATTAGAAGAGGGGGGAAATGGTGTTTTGCTTTTGTTGGCAGATGAGCACCTGACTGGAACGGCAAGTCCTTGATTCCTGTTTGCTGTCATGGACCCAATCAGACGCCTGTCTTGTTGGACCATCTGCTTGTTTGTACTGATATCAGCGTCTTCTCTGTCGCCAAGTAAGGGTTATAAACTTACAGTGCCTTAAACTGTCTAAAACTACACAAGATATCTTTCTCAGTGGCTACAACAACACAACCAATATCTTAAACTGTTTATATGTCACTTTTTTAAAATTTTTGTATTAATTTTGATATGTGAAGTTGACCAGAACGCATTGTTCAGGGTTGATTTGGACATTTCTGTTGTCATCTTCCCGCAGCCGCTGCGACCACCAGTTTATGGGGGAAGAAGCTGCAGTTTAAAGGTGCTCCGTGTCTGTGGCAGCTGCGCTCGGGGGCCGAGGTGCCCGCCCTGGACGAGCTGAGTGCCTGCATCCTTGTGCGCCGTGCTCTGCCAACTAAGTGGACGGGATTCGTTTACAAAGCTCCGGGGCAGCGAGAGGCCGAGCTGGGACTGGCGGGTTCGGGCGACCAGCTGACCGTGTGGCTGCTGGGCGAGCAGCTGCACTTCCGGCTGAACGCGGCGCTGAAGGAATGGCACCGGATCTGCATCACCTGGTCGGGCCGATCTCGGCGGCTGAAAGTCTACGCCAACGGAACGAGTCTCGACGAGGCGCGAGTCGATGGAGTCCCAGACCGGCCCCTGGGCCCCAACGGCACTCTCACCGTGGGGGTGTCTCACTTCTCTGTGGACGGCGAGGTCAAGGCGGAGTCTGGCACGGACCTGATGGGGGACATCGGTCTGTTCAGGGTCTGGGGCAGAGAGATGAGCGCGCTGGAGCTGCAGAGCCTGAGCTGTGCGGACGGTGATGTGGTGAGCTGGGGCAGAGACCTGCGGCAGTCGAAATATGTCTGCCCCGCTCAGCCCGACAGCAACCTGCAGTGCTGTGAGTTCAGTAGGAGCTTTTTGACATTTTCACACCAAAACAAGCTCCTCTGTGGGAGACATATATAACACTTTGTGTTGAGTCATAAGGCCACCATCCTTAATGCAGCTATTTCAATCTTCATGTGTTGTTTTTATAGCTTGGTCACGCTTCAAAATTGAAATGCAGACATTCATATTGCACCCAACAAACCCTGCAAAGTGTGTAATGTCCCTGGAGGAAATCACAAGAAAATGGGTATGCAGAAAACACACACGTATATATATGATCTAAGAAACTAATTTTCAAACTTTCTCCTGGGAATGACTGACTGGTTTTCGTTTCTTTTTTAGCTGACAAACACTTTCCCCTCCAGCATGTCTGTCCAGGACATTTTAGTGTCGTCCCCCAGGTAACAAACCTTGAAAATATACATGTGTCAAAGAGTCCAAGAGGGACAATGAAGAAAAACTGTTCAATTGCAAAACTTTTTGCAAAACTTTCTGTTCTTATATGATCGCATGCTGCCTCTTGAAATCAACTGATGGCTAGGAAAGATCATCACAAATTCTTAAAGCACCAAGAATTTGAAGATTCAATCTGTGCTCGCAGGAAAAAATACAATTGGCGAAAAAAAAAAATCATATCATTGGTGTGATGCAGATCAGCAGGAAGAAATTATTTTTATAATTTGATCAGATGATTATTTTTGATATCAAGCACAATCAATTGTAGAGTGAAAAAAAATGAAATCAACCATAAATATTGAAATTAGTGGTTTAAGTCGAATAGCTGTCTTATAGTCTAACATAACGAAGACAGGTGACCTGCAAGTGATAGGGGTGGTCTGTGCGTCATAAACCTAAACTAATACAGATTACAGCGGCAATTGCGAGTGACACTGCTGTAATTTCTCTTATCTCTATTTCCATACAGTCATTCCTGCCATATGGCTGACGATCCTACTCCTCTCCAAGGTCAACAGTCTCAGGTACGCCACCAGTCGCAGCACCCAGTGTGACTCTCCATGGTTAAGAAGAGACATTTTCCATCGAGAATTACACACCAAAGTAAAAATGGAGGATTTCTATTTTGTTGTTATAATGTTCTTGATAAATCAGCGTCACATACAAACATTGAGGTTCGAAAACTGTTCCCGTTTAGATATCAGACAACAGTTTAACATTGTAACTTTTATTCCTTTTGTTTAGGACTCGGAAACAACATTAAACGCTGCCTGTGACAAGTGGTGAGACGTTTTGAAACTTATCAGAGAAAAAAAATTAACACACCATTCTTAAAACTTCTTTACACACTTTTGCGGCACTTTTTTTCCCCCATTCAAAGTCAACGCGATGTTTGTTCCCAGTTTTAGCCTGGAAGTCTTTGTGAACGTGGTTCCTGCCGCTCCTGTCGAGCATGTCCAGGCAGTCGTCACCACACAGCTGAGTTTGACCTTCTCCTCCCAGTACGTGAACATGACGGCTGACCCTGGAACTGTCAGCGTGCTTCCTGTGGGTGAGTTTGCGCTGCAGATCCACTTCCTGCGCCTCCTCCACTGACTCCACCCTGACTCATCCAAAGATTAATCGATGACTGCGACTCCTAATCATCTTTGTTTGTGTGCGTTTTTGTGATTAAGCTATTATGTCCTTTCATTGTGTTTGTTGGTTAGATTCAAATAAATGAAAGAAGATATCTAACACTCACCTGCAGAAACACTTTAGAACTGATTTGCAACATTTCTAAAAATATGAAATTAATGATGTGAGAATTATTGATTTCCATTCATTAGGATGGATTAATTAAAAGACATCCGAGTGTTTCTTCTCTAAAGCTTCCTCTAATTACCTCTCAGAGCTATCTGCGTCAGAATTTCCACCAACTCTCGACACGCCGGTGACGCTGCCAGGTGAGCCAAAAATAGACGTCTGAAATGTTTGGGGTTTCTTTGAATGAAAACGAGTTCTCCAAAAAAATGTGTGCGAGTGTGTGTTTTTGCTGTGAATTTTGTCATTCAATTCACAGAAAAAAATCCAACTCAAGGTTTGAAACCCACCAAAAGCTCGACAACCAAAGAGCCTCTCGACCTGAATGAAACTGCGAGTGAGTGATGATTGCTCTGTTTCTGCCTCTTTTTCATTCTTCACTTTAGTTCGAGAGGGTTTTATTTTTACTGTGAGGCAACATTTGACTCTTTAATCAAGCAGTTGATAAAGATATGCAGGCGTTGAGACCGAACACTGTTATGCTTTGCAGAAGAACACAAATCATTCAGTTGACAGACGCAACCAGTTTTTACCAATTTAATTTGAGAAAGTTAAACACTGAGAACCTGTAGAACTTGGTGTCATCGGGATTCATGACAACAGAGCTGTGATAAGATTTTCCCTCATTACAAAAACTCCTTTCTTATATTTTTTAACTCTCATCCGAGTAAATCATTGGTGGGATCACACTGTCACAGATTTCTTTGAAGAGTTGTTCAGTGACAAAGCCGGAGGAGCCAGTCCGTCTCCTTCCTATTCACCACTTCATGTATGAGAGTGTCTGAGGCAGCTTTATTCTGCAGAGTAACGCGTTCTCCTTGATATGTCAGCAGCGTGGTGTATTTCTGTGTTTTCACATGTGCAGTCGCTCCGGACACCTTCTTCCGAGTTAATCTGACCTTGAGTTTGAGTGGCAGCTCTCCAAATCCAGAAGCCCTCATCAGGAGATGGGTGAGCGACTCAGCACTTCAAACACATCACCAGAGAATACAGAGAATTAACATCTTCTTCTTCTTCTTCTTCTTCTTCTTCTTCTTCTTCTTCTTCTTCTTCTTCTTCTTCTTCTTCTTCTTCTTCT
>JASSRZ010000049.1:10867263-10898348 GCA_032164315.1 Malacoctenus gilli | reverse complement strand
TGTGTGTGTGTGTGTGTGTGTGTGTGTGTGTGTGTGTGTGTGTGTGTGTGTGTGTGTGTGTGTGTGTGTGTCTTGGTCTGGTTGTGTGCGTCAGGTGGGCAGGGGGGCTGGAACAGCAGCGGCTGTGAAACGAGGAGCATCTCTCCGTCTCAGACCAGCTGTCTCTGTGATCACCTCACACACTTCGCTGTGCTCCTGGTGAGTCACACACACCAGGAGCCATCTGATCAGGCCTCAGCTGCACCACTGCTTTGCTGCCGATAATTAGCCACTTTGTTTGAATATGGACTGACAGTCTGTTTGAGTTGACATCAAATCATATCCACATTCAAGTACAAGAGGCAACATTTTGCACGAGAGTCCAATGTATTACAACTTGGAACAGGCACCAAAGGTTATAAAGCGAAATTAGAGTCATGAAATTTTCTGGTCTTGTTTGTGTGTTTTGTTTTTAGGATGTTTCCAGAGGTGAAATCAGCAAGACTGACACTCAGATTCTGACGGTCATCTCATATCTCGGTTGTGGTATATCCTCCATCTTTCTCAGCTTCACTCTCCTCACCTACCTTCTGTTTGAGTGAGTAACTTTGTTTGCTGATTCACAAAATATCAGCTGATACTGCAATAGGGAAGTTTCCATACATAAAGCGATCATCGTTCATTTCAAGTGTTGAAACTTCTGACTTGTCCCATTTCTTACATTTGCGCCCCCTCCAGGAAGCTGCGTCGGGACTACCCATCCAAGATACTCATCAACCTGTCGGCCGCTCTGCTGGGCCTCAGCATGCTCTTCCTTGTCGACTCGTGGCTCTCGGCTTTCTCCAACTACGGCCTGTGCATCGCCACCGCCGCCACGCTCCACTACTTCCTGCTGGCCTCCTTCACCTGGATGGGCCTCGAGGCGGTGCACATGTACCTCGCCCTGGTCAAGGTCTTCAACACCTACTTCCCCTCATACATCCTCAAGTTCTGCGCCATCGGGTGGGGTAAGAGTGAGCCCCTCGCTGTGGCATACTTGCGTTGTGAGCGGATGAATCTTGAGAATTTACGTGTGCCTTGTTCCCACAGGTGTTCCTCTGGTGATAATCAGCTTGGTGCTGGCTATAGATAAAGATGCTTACGGCAATGTTGTGTCTCAAGAGGCAGGAGTGGTGCTCCAGTCCACTGATCCTTTGTAAGATGCTGGTTACAGACATGACTGAAATGAAAGGGAGCGTGATTGTTAGATTAAGAATTGTGGGCTGCTTTCTGTTTGAAATGAAATCATAATCCCCTCTCTCTCTCTCTCTCTCTCTCTCTCTCTCTCTCTCTCTCTCTCTCTCTCTCTCTCTCTCTCTCTCTCTCTCTCTCCCTGTCTCGTTCTGTAGCTGCTGGGTGCAAAATGAGGTTTTCCTCTACGTGACAGTGGTGGCGTTCATCCTTCTCGTCCTGCTGTGCAACATGTTTGTGTTCACGGTGGTTCTGATCCAGATCAGACGGACGAGGGCCAACAAGCCGCTGGACAACGGCCAGAACGCGCTGCGTGACTTGAGGGCTGTGGCCAGTCTGACCGTCCTGTTAGGTCTGACCTGGTCAATGGGCCTCTTCTCGTTCGGGCCCGGCAGAGTGGTCCTGATGTACCTGTTTGTCATCTTCAACAGTCTCCAAGGTGAATATGATCCGCGGATGTTATTTTTAAACACGGAGTGAGTCATCGCCATTACTTTCGCGCTCCTGTTGGTGTGTGGCTGTGGCAAGACGTTCAGGCGTTAATGAATGTGGTATTGCTGCACTTTTTGAGCTTAGTTTATGAAAAGATAGACATACAGAAGCAGGACCTTTCAAATTAAAAGCTGGGCAGTTGTACAGTTCTGATTAATACGCCAGAAAGTGTCTTATCGAAGCCACTTTGAAAACCCCTGATTGGAAATTCAACCAAGAAATGACAGAAATAGATTAGCAACAAAACAAGTCATTGAAATGTCAACATCAACAAGCAAATGATGTGTGATTTGATTCAACACTTGTTTCTTTGTCCCAGGGTTCTTCCTCTTTCTGTTCCACTGTCTGATGAAGGAAAATGTGAGGAAACAGTGGAGGATCCACTTGTGCTGTGGACGATTCAAACTCAACGACTCCTCAGGTACGTTCTGAGACAACGCGCGCTGCTGTGAGACAAGCTTACCCGCTGGTCGATGACACCAGTTTTCTGAGCATGTGTGATTCATCGCTGTCCTCCCTCCTCTCCTTTGCGTTCAGACTGGAGCCGCACGCTGACCGTGGGCGGCCGCGGGAAAAAGAACAATCTCATTAATTCTGAATCGCTCGCCTCTGACAACACGACCAGCGTCAGGTCCTCCACCGGGTCGTCACCAAGCCTCCAGTACCACCAGGGGGCGTGAGTGGGCCACTGGAGGAGCCATAACTTGTACAGCTTGGCAAAGGTCCACCGACCGTCTCATGAACTGAGAGCAGCCAGAGCGAAGGCTGGGGAGCTGTGTACGTTGGCAATGTGTGTGGGGAGAACACCAAATAACACACGTTTGAAGGAAAACACGTCCACTGCCCTTCCTGTACTCATGTGAACATGTAGCTGCAATATACTCCCATATATCTCTTTATGAAAATGCACTTCATAAGAATGTACCTTTAATAACTGTTACTTATTCGTACTGAAGTAGCATCCATGAAAACAACTTATTCAGCAATATTCTCTGTAATTTCTGAGTCGTTCATCCAGTGTGTTTGCATGAGACTGTTAAACCTTTACTGACAAGGTTTTTCTTCAAAGAACATCTACTTTATTCAGGATGTTGTGTACTTTTTTCATTGTATATGATCGTTTCATAAAGGAGATCATAATGAAGTTGACCCTTTTATCTTTTGTGTGACTTTAACCATAGATTTTATTTGATTATGTGTGTCAGAATGATGGATTTATGTCTCCTGCGGGCTCCAGTTCACCAGTGATGCTTCTCTGTTGCATTCCAACATTCTTTGTGGGAATACTACAAAAAATACATTTTTTATTAGGGTTTTCATGTACATTTAGTCCATGGGAATTACTTCATTGCTGCCCTGTGAAGAATTATTCTTATGTGTTTTCATAAGCACTTTTATCATTCCTAGGTGTTAATGCCCACACAAAGACACATCTTTGACCTAATACTATATTTTGGGGCCTTCCAGGAGACTTTATTAACCCCCTCTTTCTTTGTTTTGGGTTACATCAACAGAGGAAAACAAGCCTGCAAAGACAAATGCATGAATGGTGTGCTTAGACTTTTTTCAGTGCATAAACAGGATGGCTGATGTCAGTTTGGACAAGAAGCCCCACAGAGTCACCACTGACCGAACAGGCGCCTGGATTCTTTGCTCTTGAGTATTTGAAGCTCCAAAGAACTTCAGTGTAAATCACCTCAGTGCTTCTGTTAAACTGAGTGCAGCTTCTTGACAGTGTGACAGAGGGATGTTTTAGTAGGTTGTCATTCAGGTTTTGAAGAAACTCGCTGGATAACATTCTGCTCATAGTCGGCCCGGCTCATAAAGCTTCACACGCCCTCCTTGGCGAGCACAAGTCACTTTTGGAAGCTCGTTTGGTGGTGAGCAGAATGTTTTTCTCTGTGGGAGAAACACTGTGACGCGCTCTCCCGCAGTCCGAATCAGGGCGACGTGTGTTACTTTTTTCCGGCATTTCTGGACGCTGCTCATTTTTGCTTTGTTGACCAGTCAATGCCAGGTTGCACTCTGTGGTCCCATTTGGTCAAACATCAGGTCAGGTGAGTAGCAAGTTAACTGTAACTCATGGTGGTTTGGATCGTTGTTTATTGGGAGGTTTAACAATTCAGCTAAAGGATGTGTGGGTGGATTAAAAAGGACATTTGAATTGAATTTGCTTTTTTGGAGAGATTTAAGTGGCTGACCTTCAACTTTGGATATAAAATCATCTAAAAAAAAACCCAAAAGATTTCACTGAAACATTCTTCATAAAAACTTGAATTGAATTGTGTACTTTCAACTTTGTCATGCAACACCAGACGGCTTTTGTAAACGCAAGGTATGCAAACACAGTCGCTTGTTTAAGAAGCATAATGCTTGGTGAAACGGAGGTTGAGCTGAACATTTTGGGGCTTTGGTTAGACGACTGATGAGCCGGCTTTGGCCTGCTTCAGCTGCGTGATGGCGGGCAGTGATAACTTTCATTCAGGGTGAAAGATCAGAGATAAAAGGGTGACCGAGTTCACTGAAAATCACTTCATCAGTTCACCTCTTCCAAAGAAATCAGCTAACATGACAAAGATTTCCAAAGAAACTCATGGAAGAAATACCAGCGCAGTCCAATCCAGTCTGTGTGGCCAAAATGATGAACAGGCCGCGTACTTCAGCCGCTTGGTGGCGGGAATCTTCTGCTGACTGGCGCTCTCACCCGGTGTTTGTGGCCACAGCTGACCCATGGAGGAGAGAACCGACAGTCAGACGGCGGTGAAGGTGGAGGAGCACGCTCAGTACGTCATCCTCACGTACTTCCACGGCGACATCAACAGCATGGTGGACGCTCACTTCTCCCGCGCTCTCAGCAGAAGCTGCAAGGCCAAAGCGCCCAAGAAACCTCGGAAATTCATCAAGTCAGGTGAGCACAGGCAGCCCCCGACGGGTGAACGGCAAAGGTGGTCCTCCAGTGTTTTGGACTAATTTCACATTTCAGTTCCAATTCACTTCTGCAATGTTTATAAGCATCTATTTTGCTTTGGCTTCATTTGATTTGTTTTTTGTCATCAGTCTGACCTCATTCTGTTGCCTCGAAAGTTCATTTTTGTTGACAATTCAATGTGTTTTCATTCTGTCTTATATGAGTTGCTTTAATTTCCTTGACTGTTTTGCCATTTTTATCCTACATCAAATCACACTATTTGTTACATTATTGTTTGAAATGAATCGGCTGACTTCAGATCAGGCTTTTCTTTTAGCTGACGAGGTTTTTTCTCTCTGACCTCTAGAAGATTCGGCTTCCTGTGAGAGCAGGCCTGCAGACTCGTATCCAGAGTCGCAGCCGGCGCCGGTCGCAGGCCATGTCCTGGCCTTCAACTGTGCGGACGGCCCCCAGGCCTCCTGGCACGCGTTCACCGCCCGGACAACGGAAAACCCTGCAGCTCCCTCCCTCGCGTACTCGCTGTCCCAGGAGGGGCTGAGTCTCACGGGACAGCAATACGCCTCGTCCCTGCTCAACCTGCTGCACAGCGACCGGGGCGAGATGGGAGGCGGCATGCCGTCCTGCTCCAAGCCCGAGCTGCTCCCCGGCTGGACCATGTCGCAGGGCCTGAGGGAGCCCGTGGACTCCACTGCCGGCTTTGAACCAGGTAAACCCCCCAAAACAATCCACTTCTTCTCAAAACTCAGGGACAGAAAAGCAAAAAAAACAACAACAAACAAACAACAAAACCAACTTAAAGGTGAAGCAACATTTCAGAGTCACAAAATGTGGGTCAGCTGCATGTCAAGATGTTCTTCTTAAAGTATTTTGTCTGGATTAAAACTCCCTACATGTTATGCTGAACAAAAAGATTTAATGAGATGTAAACAAACAATACTTTATAACTATAAGGGTGTTTCTCCTCCAGCACTGTGGTGACAGGCAGACATTGCCAAATCTATCGCAAATATGATGTCAAGCTACTCATGTTTGGCATATCATATCTTTTGGGTTCTGATGATTCTTAGAAACCTGAAGCAGCACAAAAAGCTTCTAGTAGCTTCTAATAGTTGGATCAAAGAGGAAGTTGTTGGTGCACTGGTTGGACTATTTACCAGTTGCTGAGTGCCGACAGCAACCAAACACAAATGCTCGTTTCCTGGTTGCGCTTGTGTCACAACTACCTTCAGGAGAAGCATCAAGTTTCACTGGAAGCTTTTTTGTTAATAGCTAAAAGGTTATTATATTGCACATCTACCGCATTTGTTGGATATTCAACACTCAAATTTGATGTCATCTGTTTGTTGTCAGAATAAACTCTTAAAGTTTGTTGGTTGCTAATTTCAAAGCGCCGTCAAGAGTTGTTCAACAACTTGTCTGTTGGTATTTGCTAATTATCTGTTTGCACAAATCCTCAAAGGAATTTAGGGCACATTTTTTCAACGGAAAAATTCCACAGTTTCAAGGAGAGAATGAATATTTCAAAAACTCCCTTTTCATCTGCAAACTTGATGGTGTGGTACGAACGCCAGTTGTTCAGAATCAAACCCTTTCCTCGGTGTGTCTGTCAGGGCGCCGCCTGGACAAAAAGGACTTGTACTGGTACTGACGGGAGGCCCAGCAGGCCGGCTGAGAGAGAAGGAGCATCCGGCCTTCCAACCCACACTTGTACGTGCGGACCAGAGGAGCCGCCGGCCTCCGTAGCAACGGCAGCGCGGCCCATCCGCCACCTCGCCGTCTCCTCGTTGAGATGACCTCAACACATCAGCACGTTCGAACAAGAACGGCCCTTCTTGAACGGGAGTGCTCTTTGACAAACCGGTTCGTCGGCTCTCATTCCTCTCGTGGCTCCTCGAGCGCTCTGTACTTGTTGCTCCCTTTGCAGTGGAGTTGGATGGGAGGAGGGGTGGGGATGGGGGGCGGGGGGGGCATTTTTCTGGTGCCGTTTTTTTAGGCAACCTTCTCAGCGGGCCCACACAAGTAAATAGGTCAGTATTAAATGTGATCATTTTATAAATACTCTTGTAAATGTTTAATATTCTGCCTGCGGTTCACATGGATGATTTTATTTGCTGTAAGGATGTTTTATTTGTACAAACAAACACAAAATGAAGGATACTGATAATGGTTCAAACCTGTTTTCTGTGATCTTGTCAAGGTAATCTTTTAACAGACTCGAGTACTGTCAGCCATAATAATTTAGGATGTACAGAAATCTTAAGTAAACACGATAATATCACAATATTGTTTGATTGACTTGTTTGTTTTCTGTTTCGAGGGGACAGTTTTCAAAAAGCATCAGGCTCTGTAAAGCGGACGAAATGTACACTTGAAAGCACAGACAGAAATCCTGGGCCAGTGTTGGACTCAGACTTCTATCTATTTATTCAAACCGAGTAAAATGCATCAAAACCTAAGAAACATGCTTTGGTGTCAACTGAAGGAAAAGAATAGAAAAAGCAGGAAGTAGAACTTCATTTAAAATGAACAAGACTGACATCTATTGGCCGGCTTTATAACGCAGCCAAACGTTACATCAGTGCAAAGTGTTTGGGTCATTAAATAATTCAATTTTTGGGGCCTAAAAGTCACTAAATAGATTTACCAAAGAGCTCAAATTATTTTTACTTGGAATCTATATTTTTTGCACAATTTTTGCTTCTGTTCCGCAACATTTCGGGCAAAACAACTGGCAATATTTTGCAGCCGAGTACCCGACTTTTTATCGTGGAAATGTTTTGTGTAATCCACAACCTTCACTTCAGGGAGAGATTCAACAACATCTGCGACTGCTGCAAATGAGTTCGCTGCAGCACAACGTTTTCCTGACACGTCATCAAACCCGCCCAGGTTCTGAATCGAGCGGTGCAGATGTGAATCCGTTATTTCGCGGCTGATGGGTGAAACATCTCCAAGAAGAAAAGAAAAAGCCCCATTAGAGTTACATTACTGTGACACTCTGCGTTCAGTCTGCCCCTGAAAACATTATTACTGTTACACAGCAGAAGAAAGTGTCAGAGATCACATTAGCCTGTACAGAAGCTGTTTCTTTATGCTCGACCACCATTATAATTTTCTCTGCTCCATTCACCTGGTTGCACTTAAATCTTTACACACACCCGAATGACCTGTTTCAGTGAGAGACCCAGGAAGCAGCCTAATTAAAGCTGTGAAAATCACAGTGGCAGTGGGTGTTTCTGAGCCTGGTGTCCCTATTAGAGCCACTGTGTTCACACTAAAAACTGGCCTCTGATGACGGTCGCGTCTTTGAGGTTTGATGAGGAAGCATCATTGTGTGGTCATGACTTGTTGAAACTCACATACATTTTCAAACAGCATGTGGTTACAAAGCTGCAGCGCCAACTCCAAGCAGGGCTCTGAAATAAACGCTGAAATTAGCAGAAAAACATTCACATGTTGATAAAGTTTATGTTTACGATCTGTGTCACATTTAGTGTTTTGTGTCATGCACAAACACTTTGTTGTTTCACTTCACATTTACTGGAATTCTGGGGTGTTGTGTCAGATACGTCTTCACTGCCGTCACTGATGCATTTTAACTCAGAGAGCGACATCTGCTCCTTTATGTTCTGTAACGATATTCTATATACTGTACATGACTTGAACTTCATGGCAGCTCTGATGCAGCTCATGATAACTCAGCGAGTCTGACATGTTTGGCGCCGTCGCGCCAACTGTTTCCCTCGTTGGTGTCGATGACAGCGTTCGTCTTTGACTGTAAAGATCCTCCGCGATCGCAGATGGATGATTTATTTCCGTCTCCACACGATGACGGGGATTACTGACAGTGCGCTGCTAATATTAGTCGCGTCCCATCTGGTGCTCCATCACCCTTCAATGGATAATCGAATGGGCCCACTGGGTATTGACCCCAGGCAAGGTGCAGCTACTGGCGGGTGAGGGGCTTCTTCAGGTGTCCGTGCTCAGAGGCCCAACACGCTGCTACTGGTGTGAGACTCTCGGCGGTTTCCTTAAAGGTGACACAACTGCAGAGCAGAGAGATACAATCAGGATGAAGGAAGACAAACACACACATTGGCCAAACGTTGCATATGCATACAAAGGCCTACACAGTCTATATATAGAATACAAGCAACTAGTCAGCGCCGTCAATTAAGTTCTACAGTACGAAGCCAGGAACACGAAAGCAACAAGAAGTGCTTTCAATCTAATTGTCACTTACTCGGTCCCTTTATGAATCTTATCAGCAGACATACATGCGGCCCACAACTCAATTATCATGTGGTTGAATCACATTTTGTGCCGCTGTCGATATAAATAAACCTGTAAGTATTCCAGTGCAAAGTGTGAATGTTGGTGAAAGAGCTGCCTGAGCAGAAGTCGCTCCTGATTTGATTACCAGAGACTGAGCAGGATGAGGAGTTGAGCTCCGAGAGTGTTTGCGTGAACGGATGTTTTTCTGTGTCCTCACACAATGATATCAGACCTGAAAATCTTACATTGAGGATTTGAACTGAAAATACTTTCTTTTTGATCTGATGCCACGTGAACCGTGAAACCAAAGTGCACAGCGTCTGGAGATCATTCCTCTCTGGCCAAACTGCTGCCCTTATGTCACTTCGACCACACAAACTCTGAATTTGTTGCCAAAGTTGAACTTTTCCCTGAAAATCCGTGATGAATATTGAGCAAGACAAAGTAAAGCATCTTCTTCGTGTCCTTTTACAGAGATAACGCGCTCTAATCCCATTGTCCTATGAAACGGCCATTTAATCAGTATGAACTCAGTTTTCATCCTCAGCGATGTTTTGTGGTACCTGGAGCAGAAACGGTGGCAGCAGGTTGTATAACGCGCTATTATAAATGACTCATTTTATGTTTTTGAGCCCTTAAATGCCTCCATTCTTCCCGGACCCTTTGGTATAATGTGAGCCCCACAGATTCACTAATGTCACTATTCATATGGTAATTTGTCATTTCACAATGCTGGAAACTTGCAGATGGCATTTAGCGTACTATCCTCATTAAAAGCAATATTAATAAACACACTTGAAAAGACTCCCGGATTCTCATAATGCGGGTGTCTTTCGAAGGTATTTCAGAGCCAACCCAGACGGCTCATACTTGACCGAACAATCCAGTGATATAATCTCACTCAGACGCTGTGTGTGCAGCTGTCTCTCTATATATGATGTTGGTATTTCACTAAAGTGGCTCAATTTGCTCAGCCTATTATTAACTTGTCTCTTGGTTCTCCAACCTTTTCCTCAATAGTTCTCTATTGATTCGTTTCCTCTGTCTACATATATGCGATCTTTGTATGAAAATAGCTCAAGGCACGAAGAACTGTCAGGTGGTCTTCTGCATACCTGAATTGTTAAGAGGCTTTTTTTCCACTTACTATTGTCATTTAATCATGTTGAATCAATCTTACCGTTCATCGGTCATCTGGTGTCAACATCTTCATTCAGAGACCTGCTGCCCACAAGGTGCTTTATTGTCTGTATTTTCAGACCACTTTCTTGGTATTAAAATCCAACAAGCCCAGGAATTCATATCAATGCCACATTCAAAGTCGCTTCAATCACCTCACACAACCCAGCATGTAATGATGCTTGGCTCGGCCTTCAGAGAGTCATCTTGACTTTGCCTGCAAGTAGTGAAGATTACCAGTCATCCACAACACATATTTTTTTGGATCGAGTGCTGTGACAGACCCAAAGGGAAAAGCCAGCTGATAATGGAAAACCACTTTTCTTTAAGAAAGCAACACCAAAAAAAAAACCAAACCTTTTTTGCAAAATAAAAAAATGGAGCAAAGTCGAAGCGACTGAACCAAAATCCACATCGAAGAGGGAACAGAGGATGGCCGCAGGAAGTCACTGGGACAAAAGCATCGACCCACCACTGAAAAATAGCAGATGGCTAAAACAGGTGAGACTGGGTTGCTCGTTCACACATGATGCACCGGGACTGACGAGACACAGGTGGGAATAATTAAGACAAACGAGGAGGTGAGACGCAGACAGGATGAAATCACAGCAAGGTGCAATGGCGCCAACCGACTTATATTAGATGAAGCTAATTAACAAAGAACCAAATCACAAAACAACAAAAAACTTCAAAGAGCAACAGGAGGATTTATTTAAAACGAACCCAAATGATTGAAACTGAATAAAAACAGCAGGACGTGACCTGATTTACACTTTCCCTAATGACATATTAGCAGTCAAAATACACTTGGGTTGCAGTCATGTAATTGGCTGTTTAGACATTTTCATTTTTAGCCAGCCGAACTGATGTAATGCTGTGGCTGGTTGGTTTATATCTTGAAAATCCTTTGAAAATCAATTTTCAACCTTCACCAAATCAAATGCATCAACGTTTTGATGTACAAATGAATGAGGTGTTCAGTGCTGCAGATCCTAAAAAATGAAGCCCGGCAGTCATCCACGTGTCTTGTCAGGATTACAGGGAGTAAATGCTGTGGAAAAATGCCCACAATTGAGTGTGAAAGAAGCTGTAGCAGTTGCAGATTGAGGAGGTTTTGTGATATTAACTCAAGAATCTTGCTGGTGGCTCTTGAAAAAGCAGAAGGCAAAGTGAAGCTCGGCAGCAGGTGTGGAGGAGGATCGTTCCATCAAGGATTCAGCGCGCAGGCTTCAAACTGTAATCCTTCTGCTTCCCCCGTGTCAGCCCTAATCTCAGCGATCTGGGGACCATCGTGGGGAAGGGCAGTGGGGTAGGGGTGGATGGGTGAGGAGAGACCGCCGGGTCCGAGGTGATTACTGCCCATTGAGCTTTCGACAATCCAGTGATGCTAATTGAAGAGAGAGAAGAGGGGCCATGGCCGCTGCATGGAGCCTCCAGATAGCAACACTGACTGCAGTCAGGGAGATTTACGGAGATCCTCGGTGTGACGGCGGCGTCAAAGAGCAGAATGACGTCAGTTCTTCCCGCCACTGGCATTTTGCTTGTATGTAGCTCTTACACACTGGAACAGCATCCTTCTTTTACAAGGACACAGAAATATCTCAAGAGCAACAAACAAATGAACCACATTTTTGTTGATGACCGCTGGCTATATTTTGTGGGGGGTTCATTTTTTAGCTGCCAACGAAGACGTCAGCGCTTGAGGGTTGAACTCCACCAGCTCTCCGAAGGTGAATTCTGGACCATCCTTTCAGTTCAGTCACTTCTGAGGTGAAGTCTCAATGGAATCACGTGCGTCAATCAACCTGGACCACCCAACAACCCTTGTGTAACAGCTCACTGTGGCAGAAAGAAGATCGATTTGCTGTCTGATGTGTCACACCCACTAAATGATACGACAAAACGGTGGGTTTTGTTGGTCACTTTGCTTAATGTGTAATGTTTAATTCGGCAAATTGTTTGTTCTGGTTCAATGAAAACCTCAGTTTCAAAGTCGTCGATGCTTCCAAAAGCTGTGAAAAGAAAAGTCCTGGCTGCCTGATACGAAACTAATCAGTTTCCTTTAAGTAGGACGAAACATGCAAGCAGAGAAATGGCTCAGAAATAGTTACGCAAGCTTATTGTTTGGAGGATTTGCAGAAAAGAAAATGCTGAACAGGTGCGAAACTTTTTCGTACCGACTTTCTTTGTGCTGAACTGAACCCGCAGTTTGGCACCAAATGTATGAATATGGAAATGCAGAGCTTAGCAAAGTCATGCAAAAAAAGGTGTGTATTTCTGAACATAACACCCAGACTGATTTCTTCCAATGAGACTGCAAATTAAAACTTTATTTTGGACAATCACGTAATCTGGCCAGTAATTTCAATGAATAATCATGAAGTCCAAATGGAGATTGGTCTGAAGTGGATTTGAGTCACTTCTCATCAGCTCAGCACAGAGTCTTAAACACATTGTGTTCGCAGCAGGAGAGCGTTAAATTTGGAGGATTTTCTCGGTTTACCGGGGACATTGTGACCGAAACTGCAAGTTACAATATGACACGTGGAAAGCTTCGGAGAGAGCAAGGAGAAAACTGTTTGCGTGTGGCATAGTGGAGGGTTGGGGGGAAGGGGGGGGTATCTGCATATGATACTGGTGCTGGTATAAAGTAGTGCACATGAACTCTTCTTCACACTCGAACAACTGTGTTGTGCTGACCCTTGGAGCGCGCAGAGCTGCTGTGCCGGGGTTGTCCGACACTTCGTGCGCCTCCGCCGCTCCCCACCTCTCCCTCTCTCTCTCTCTCTGCTATGGTCGTCAACGCGCGCGGCGGCAATTTCAGCACCACAGACAGCTCCCTGTCCGGGTCCGGCTTCGGCACCGACGCGACACCGTGGGACCCCGCGGCGCCCCCGAGCCCCGCTGGGCTGAGCCGGAGCGGCCACACGGTGGTGGCCGTATGCCTCGGCTTCATTCTGGTGGCGGGCATCCTCAACAACTCCGTCACCCTGCTCATCTTCGCAAAGTTTCGCAGCCTCTGGACGCCCATCAACCTCATCCTGTTGAACATCAGCCTCAGCGACGTCCTGGTGTGCGTCTTCGGGACGCCGTTCAGCTTTGCCGCCAGTGTGCACGGGAAGTGGTTGATCGGAGAGCACGGCTGTAAGTGGTACGGCTTCGCCAATTCTCTCTTCGGTGAGTTGCGGCGTGAGAGGAGCGAGAACGGTGGAACTTCGGCCTGCTTTCTCTTGTGTTTCTGCGCTCACTTTTATGATTTGTTGGGAAAGTTACACGTCAGACATGTCCCACAAACTGCCTGCTGATGTCTGAGTTTGGCGCCGAATGCTGCAGCTTAAAAGTACAACTGTGTTAGAAATTAGAGTCATAAAAGAGAAAATTGTTTGTTTATTTAGAAGTTTGTTTCATATTTAAAGATCTGAAGTGATGCAAACAAATATTTAAAGTGTTCTTGAATGATTTACTCTGTTTTGATATTGCAGCACAACGTTTAACCTTTATGCAAATTATAAAATGTAAAAGGTATCCTGTCAATAACGCAACGATTACCCTTCTTCCAATCCATTGAATCTGCTAAAAAAAATTAAAATTAATGTTTTTGGAACAATCTGTATCATGAAATGTTAAAGAAATTAAGTTAAAAAGTAGAAGATCTCAATTTTTTTTTAGAAGTTAACAATTTGAGAAATGAAGTTTCAATGAAACTATAAAAGAGAAAAAAAACTTAACTCTTTTTATAAGGTTATCCTCCTCTTTCCATCAGCTTAGTTGAATGAAGTCAAATCTTTGATAAACTTTATCGCGCAAACAAAAGTTTGGCTCATAAACTCCTCTCTCTGAAGCTTCATCAGATGCTCTGGTCTGGTCTCCTGGCAAAAGGGACAAACAAAACTATTTTTTTTAAAAATGAGAAAAGAAAAAAAACAAGGAAGTTTCATTGCAGCCTGAAATATCATCGGACGAAACAATCCAACTTTCAGAAAAACTCAAAAACAAAATCCGTCCACTGCCCGAATCTGAACCGATACAAAGACTGAGAGGACTCAGGCTGTCAAGACCGAACTTCTGTTCCTCTTTTGAGTATTTTCTGAGTTCATGGAGTGTAAAGAAGCTTTGCATTAAGCTGTTAGGAGCCTCATCATAGACCTGTTATCATCTGACTTCTAATCCACCACAAAACTCTAAATTTTGCATCTGGCTCTTCAATGCTGCACAGAAAGCGAGCGAGAATCACCAACAGACCTGAATCTTTCCGATTTGTGTCAAGCTGAAGATGACTGTGGTGATGAATGTCCTTTCTTCATCCAGTTGTTACCGTCCTTTGTGTGTTTCTGTTCAGCCCTGAGTGCTACTTCAACTCTGCCTCACACAAACATAATACTTTAGCCCTGTTGGGTGGGGGTGGGTGCATGGGGGGCAGTTGGAGGCTTTGTCACAGCTAAATTACAAATTCCTTCTCAAGGTGTTTGCTATTTGTGCTGAGGTCACGGACGCACACTGAAAGCTTGTTGAGGAATTCCATTTGACTGAAGTATCACCACAGGTTATACACAGTGAAGCTTCTCTGCTGGCTGAAGATGTTGTAGTGTGGGAAATCATTAAATGAAATAAGGCCGGGAAGCCATATTGGATGGGAGAAGTGTCCCTCCATAAATATCCTGGTGCCCACAGCTACACTTGGAACGGTGTGAGGCTGCATTAGAAGACACAGAACCAATAAATTGATGCCTTGTCAACAGAACTTAGAACAAACAGATATTATGTCAAACGGACTCACTTTAGACTGTTTTGCATCGATTTTTGGGCGACCCAGCAAAAGGCATTCAACATTTCTCTCCAAACTGCAATAGTCAACTTCACAGTGGAACGTCAGTGAGGAGCAGAACGATGTGTGCTGTTTACACATGTAGAAAATAAAGGCGCCGTGTCTGCTCAATCAGTGGACGCAGCTGCTCCTCAGCAAGCACCTGAACGTGATCATGTGTACAGTGTAATTGTTGTATTGACTTTCATGTTAGGACTGACGTTACAACGCGCCAGCAGGAAGTGTCGCATGCTGACTTTCAAATCATTGATTGCGATCCTGCTATGAAATCAATGCATCATTTCGTCGTATGAAAACCAGCCCAACAACGATTTGGTTCACTGGAATGAAAGTGGACAATTTTCATTTTCTATTTTTTGATACATTTTTTTGTGTGTGTTTGAATTGATCCAGAATGATCCCGCTGTGTCTAACAATCCAGACACTTAGTGTCTGGACTCACTGCCAAACAGTGGGTGGGGGGGGGGGGGGGTCGTCAATGGAGATGGAGGAAAGCCTCCCTGTGGGCTCGGATTTGTTACATTTCTCCTCCTTTCTCCTCTTTGGCGTCACAAGGAATCGTAAGATGTGTCATTTATTCAAACGAAATTAGCCGCACAATGATTTATCTCGGACACTAAAAAAACGTCGTTTTTTCTCAGGGCTGCTGCTGGTGTGTGCTGTCATTTATAAAGGGGAATCAGTGAGAGTTGTTTCAGTGTTCTTTCCAAGGCCAAACACCGTTTGAGGAGGAGGAGGAAGAGCGTCGCTTTTTGGCTGCGATTGTTCAACTCCTTGTTCTGTTTCCTCCGCTTTTCTCCCAAAAGGGATCGTGTCCCTGGTGTCCCTGTCCGTCCTCTCCTACGAGCGCTACACGGCCGTGCTGCAGGCCTCCCAGGTGGACATCTCCGACTTCAGGAAGGCCTGGCTGTGCGTCGGGGGCTCCTGGCTCTACTCCCTCTTCTGGACACTGCCGCCCCTCCTGGGTTGGAGCAGCTATGGCCCCGAGGGTCCCGGCACCACTTGTTCTGTGCAGTGGCACCGCCGCTCGCCCGGCAGCGTCTCCTACGTGCTGTGCCTCTTCATCTTCTGCCTCCTCCTGCCCCTCCTCATCATGGTCTACTCCTACGGTCGAATCTTGCTTGCTATTAAAAGGGTGAGTTCGTGCGTGGGGTGAGCTATCTTCACCACATCACTTGATGCTCCACGCTGACACAGGACCTCTGATGAGTAAACCGCATGCTGTGTGCAAGTCCAGGGGGATTTGAAGTGGAGTATTCAAGCATGAGTCACTTTTGACAGAATGAGCACAGAAATATGAACAAAAAGAAGCATAACAGCAGGTGACAGCTCCGGGTTCACGTGAAGAAATAGATTTCACTAAGTGTCAACAAGTTTTCATGTGGATTCAAAAATCAATTAGTCGCCAATGGGAACTGAGTGCTTTCCTGTCACATTTGACACATTGCATCATTGTTTATTCTCTTTCTAAATCTTCCTCCCACTTAGCATTACACACGTTTTTCAAATGTTGACTGTGAAGCTGCACATATTTTATGCAGAGACCTGCAATTTTCTCCGAATAACAAGCCGAACGCGTTGCCTCTCGCTGCAGCCGTCTGCTCAGCTGGGCAGCTTAAATAGCCCCGGTGTGGTGACATCTGTTGCGGCTCTTGGTCGCCGAGGTGTTCCTGAGCCGGCACGAACGCGGTTCAGAAGTTGTGCGACTGCTGTCACACCTCCACTCACGGTTGGTCGTGTGCTCTCGAGGTAATTTCACCAAACCACCTAATCCAGGGAGGCGCTGAGCTGCGCTCACAACCTATGAATCAATTCATCTGACAGCAAGAGGAATGAAGGGTAATTTCTTCAGGGAGTCAGATGGGTTTCAGAGTCCGACCGGCTCCTCGAGGGCACTGAACCCCTTGCAGCTCCAGTGACTCATTCCTGTCTTTCAGGGGCTTATGTGAACCTGACAGTGCTACAAATAATTGGTAATTAAGGGCTCCCAGTTGCTGCTGGGTTACATACGCTCCCTGCTTCTACTACTTCTTACAATGAATCACCTTAAGGGTATTTTTAGATTGTGGAAGCAACTCAATACCATCAGATACCTTCTGTTATGCAAGCACTTCCTTTTTCTTTTTTTTTTTTTCATACCTGCTGCACCCAAGGGAGCCGGAGCAGAAACGGGGGCTTTGTGCAGACTTGATTACTGTACAAGTGCGGTGGGGCTCAGCTGTGCTGCAGCACAGAGCGCCGTCTTTGACTTTTCTCAGAAAAGCCTTTTCTTGGAAAAGCGGGTCTGCAGAGGCTTTTTCCTGCCTTCTTACGTGAGGTCTGAAAGTGACGCGTTAGAAGGAGGCCCGACATTTATATCGATACGCAACCAGCTTGAATTTTTCCACGCGTGACGTGTCGGCATCGCATCCAGGATTGCCGTCCGCAGAGCTTCCTCGGACGCACGCCTGCTGGAGATTTCTGGCTCCACGAGCGCTTGTCTTGTTTACGCACCAACTGTCTTTTAAAATGATACAGCTTGATTCAATTGAAGCACAATACTGCTGCTTTTTCTCATCTGTCGGTGCTGATTGTTGACAACAAAGGTCAGAGCCTGATACCCTACAAGGAGAAGTGTAATTGAGTGTGTGCTGTAATTTGGGGGGGGGGCAGAGGGGGTGGGGGTGTGTTTTCCTGTGAAGGGCATCTTTCTTTTTATAAGACAGAAATGCTCATGTACTCATAAAGCGCCATGATGAACCTCGCTGTGGTAATTACGTGGGGAGCCGGCCACAGGGGTTGGAAATCAATACTGAAGAGGCGACAGTCAATGCAGACAGGACACCTCATGAGACATTGTGCTAATTTTAGCCCACCGCGGATGCAGCCCATCAGGAGAAAACCAGCAGAACAGAAATAATGAGTCACACCTGTGCATGAAATGTGGCCAATCAGCTGATAGCTCCACTCTGATCATGTCAGGGGCTTTACTTTTGGTTTTGGGTTTGTTTTTGGGGGGGCGGGGGGTTATCATCGGCAACATTTACATACTGAATCTTCCTGAGGGTCCAACTTATGACCACCACAATGATCTCAAAAGTCCCTAAAAAAGACAAACTTTCAGGCAGTCGCACTGAGTTCCCAGAGACGCCAACACCTTAGCTGTGACGTGGTCCTTCTGACCCCGAGTACAAAATCTTAAGTCTTTCCAGAGAAACGTACACAGAGACATCAGAGACTCCCAAAGATGTACTGAAAAGGCTGAATCTCAAAAGATTAGTGCAACAGATTGAATTTATTGATTGTTCAGTCTGACTTGGTGTAATCAGCCTGAGAGAGAAGAGCTTGTGGAGAAATCGTCGCACCGGTGTCATTTGTTTACTTAACCACTGGATGGCCCCAAAGAGATAAGTGTAGATGGCTCACTTGTCATGACAGGCAGCATTTTCGACAAGTTACAACTCTTTGTGTGACAATGGTTGGGAAAGGCGAAGGAATGCATGAAAAGAGGTAGAAAATGATGTGGAATACTCAAAATATCTGTAGCTCCAGCTTAATAGCAAGGTTTAAGTTTCTGGTTTTCTCCTTTGTCTTTATCCTTGTTTCATGTCCAGGTGGGTAAAATTAATCTCCTGGCCGCTCAGCGCAGAGAGCAGCACATCTCGGTGATGGTGTTTTCCATGGTCACCTGCTACATGCTGTGCTGGATGCCGTATGGCATCATGGCGCTGCTCGCCACCTTCGGCCGGTCCGGTCTGGTCACCCCGATGGCCAGCGTGGTGCCTTCCATCCTGGCCAAGTTCAGCACCGTGGTCAACCCGGTCATCTACGTGTTCCTCAACAACCAGGTGAGGGTCTGAGGGAGAAACCTCAGGGGATTCAAGAGACTTCAGGGTAAAAAAAATGTAGTCACTGGTGCAGCGATTCAGTTCTGTCATTGTTGGTTGCTTAATAACCGTGGCAACAATGGTTGAAATCGACTCAGAGTGAGTTCACATGCTCTGGTCGGTGCCTTCACAGTTCTACAGATGCTTCATGGCCTTCGTGAAGTGCAACGGGGAGCCTCAGTCCGTCCACGGAGACGAGCCGCCAACTCCCAGGACACACCTGTCCAGTTTCTTCTATGTCCACAGACAAGCCTCGCTCAGCTCTTCACAGTGTCCGTCGTTCAAGAGGCCCAGAGACACTGACCGCTGCACTCTTTTTGTCCACTACACTCCCTGATTTCTATTCATGTTGAAGAAGTGGGTTTATTGTTTGTTTGTTTGTTTTTGAATAACTGAAGTCCAAAGTGCAAAGAAAACACACACTATTGCCTTTTAACCTTTCAAATAACCAAGAATTGAATGTAAACTCAGTGTGGGATCAAATACGATTTTCACAAATACAGTGACAGTATTTGTTTTAAAGCTTAATTGTGTTTCACCCTCAGAGCTGCAAAAAAGTTGGGATAATGTCAAATATGACAGAAAACAGGATCCTTTCTATTCCTACATTTCACAAAGAACTCACTTTGACTGTTTTGTTTTTTGTAATAAAATATCAGATGTTATAACTGAGACATTTCATGACTACCTGACAGCTCATTTTGAATGTAAAGGGAGCAACAGAGCTCCAAAAAGTTGGGAAAACGTGTGTGAAGTGTGGAGACAAAAAAGCCTGGGAGGGAAATGATGTCCCATGCTTATCTGCTGAAATCAGTCGGCAGCAAAAGTGCTCAACCTTTTCAGAACCAGAGTTCAGAAGTGAGTGTGAATATTTCAATGACTGCTTCGCAGGTTCAGTATGAAGCGTTTGTTCTGGTTTTGAACATGCTTTTCTTTTTTTTCAGCTCCGAGGTCTCTGGGAAACTAAGCATGTGGGGGAAGAAACGCAGCTCTGAACGTTGTTATCTTTTACAATAAACTCAATGACGCTGACCTTCCTTCTGCCAGTTCTATGTGTCCTAAACCTCGTTTGCTGTTCCACAGAAAACTGTTCCGCAACTTTAAGTGATTCAGGAGGAAGGTACTCAAGGAAGTGACATGACTTGTGAGTGAACGGTCGTTTCCTGTCGTACTGCCACTTTTATTAGAAACACTTTTCACATTGAGCGCTTGTTAGTTCCTCTGCTATCACACGTTTGAACAGACAACCAGCACCTGAACTAATCTTGGATTTGAAACATCTCAGACAGATAATATTTGAATCTTTTGGAACGCCAGATGTCACTAAGTCTTAATGGTTTGTATGTGAAACTATAGACTGCGCGAGAGAAAACAGAGCTGTCCATGAAACAGACACTTTGAAAAAAAACATAACATCACTTGTTTATTAAGAATGCTTTGCACCACATTCGTCAGCTAAACCTCATCCTGTTGGTGAAGTGATAATCTACAGGCGACTCTGTATAAATACTCTGAAGTGTCTGACTGCAGCCAAGTCTCCATCACACCT
The DNA here is from genome assembly GCA_032164315.1 of Malacoctenus gilli. Lineage (NCBI taxonomy): Eukaryota > Metazoa > Chordata > Actinopteri > Blenniiformes > Labrisomidae > Malacoctenus > Malacoctenus gilli. The sequence goes on along the minus strand of JASSRZ010000049.1, from coordinate 10,878,024 downwards.
CAGCAGAGCTGTGAATAAGAGTCACGTTTGTTACGAGCGACAGAGACGTGAAGGACAGAGCGACGAGGGACCGACTCGGCTGGCTTTCTCCAAAAACCTTTGCACGTCGGACTGTTTTGGGGTCTGAAGCCTCCGTTCCCTGGAAAAATGGAGAAATTCACCTTCTGCGGCTTGAAATCTTGAGAGGAAACTTCAAAGAAATTCATGAAAATCATCATAATTACATGTACACAAACTTCTTTTTATTGCCCAAAAATGCAAGATACAAATACAAAAGTACAAAGTTAAGTTGTTTGTAATGAAAAGTGGTCCGACCGCAGGGCTCTCATAGATGAAGGGGAAAAAAAGAAAGAGGAAAGCAGGTCTGCTTACCAAAGGTCATGACTCACATTTGAACGCAGCGTTTAAAGCCTCCAGGAAGTGGAGCGAGCTACAAACTCAGCTGCTCATGAGAGGAGTCGCTCAAAAGTTCTCTCCGTGCGATGGAAGCATGATGCCCGCCTAGCTCTCTTCCGTCGCACCTCTCCATCATGATCAACACCTACCAGACCAGCCTGGCCCCGCCGCCGGTCCCTCCGCGCCAAGGCAGATCCCAGCCCATCCTCATCCCGGCGTCTCTTCCCTCGCCGGGCTACAGCAAGCCTCTGATCCGCTTTCTGGTTGGCGTGGTGGTGCTGCACTTACTGCTGTCTATGGCAGCGTTTTTCTACCTGTACAACAAGTACCAAAAGGTAAAAAAAAGAGCACTTTTTTTTCAGTAGTTCATTTTTCATTATACTTGATTATTTTTGGGGGTTTAAACTGTGTTTTAACAATATTGCACAATGCACGGTGTTACATCACCTTCATCTTTAACGTTGTGTTTTTTTCGTCATTGGTCTTTCTCTCTCCAGCAATCGATATCAAACATCCAGGCAGAAGAAAAGGGTAAGTCTACCTTTGCTTCCTCAATTGGATGCAGGTATTAAAAAGCAAAGCCGAAGAGCCGACCTAACAACACATGTGTTGTGCACTTTCCCTTACAGCTTATTTCTCGTCTGAAAGAAAGGAAATGTCACACAGAGCCTTGGCCCGCATGGCAGTTTACCAGCAACCAAAGACTCCTGTCAAGAATACATGTAAGAGAACAGACCAATTGGTATTGTATCATAAAGAGTGGATGTTTGTCCCTAAACCTTCTCCTCTCCTTTCAGCGGGGTACCTCCAGTGGGACATGAAGCACTCCGTCCGGAAGGACATCAACTACTTCGGCAGCAGCTGGCTGACCATCCTGCAGCCCGGTGATTACTACGTCTTCTCCAGCGTGACTTTCTCCAAAGGGGACCGAGTGAAGCCTCTGGCCAGCAGCATCGTGCTGAGGAAGGACCCCGGGGAAACGGAGGAGGCGGTGATGCAGGCGTACTGCAACCTGGACAGCGCCTTGGCGGTCCCCTTGTGCACGGCCACGCAGGGGGGGCTGATCACACTGGAGAAAGGCGACAAGCTCGCCGTCTGGGTGCAAAACCTCTCACTTGTGGACTATATGGGAACCGCGACGTCGTTTGGGATGTACAAAGTGTAGGAGCGCTGAGCGGGCACGTAGGTGCGGGAACTCAAACTTAGCTCCTTCAGGAGAAAGGACGTGGAGTCCTATCGACCAAGGACAATGTTAAATAGACTGGTTTAGGGCTTTTTGCACAAATCTGTCAAATTGAGACAACGATAATTTATTAAATCAGATGTAAATCTTATTTTTTTTCCAAAAAATACTGAGAGTCATTTTGTATTTATTGATGTAATCTTTTTTGGTTTGTTTTAATGTAAATATGAATAACAGAATCTAAGATATTTCAATACTTCGCAGTTGGGATTTTCCTTTTTGGCACCAGCTTGTAAGAAGGAGGTTGCGAGTAGTGTGAGGGGCATTTCCTGATGAAAGGAGTGCACGTGGAAAGTATGCAGACGACAAAAAAAGGGTGGATTTTTAAAAACTGAATTTTCCGAGAGCAGAATTGTTTGTAAATTGTTTTTTAACATATTCAAAAATAGTTCAGCGATTTAAAATCGCTTCTCATTCGCTGAGAGCCCCCTAACACTTTGTAACCTTGCTGGTTTTACTTTGCTGGGTTGCATGAAACCACATTTGCTCTTTATATAACACAGATTTTCACAAGGGGGAGGAGGGGGGGGGGTGTCTAACTTTAGCTGCTTAACCTTCGACTTGAAGTTCATGGCAATGTGCGTTTGTGAAAGAGGCTGAAGGCTGAGAGAGTATTTTCATTTTTTGAGTAAATATCAAAGCAAAGATTTGATTTTTAACCTTGAACTGGTTGCATCTGAATTAAATAGCTTCGTCATCTACAAATCTCAGAAAACATGCACAGAGGGCATTCAGTAACTTGACAATAAGTCTGAGTTGAACTTGAAAATGCCAAAATCTTGCCCCCCCCCCTTTCTCTCTATTCATCGAGCAGAGCAGAGCAGGAAAGTCTTTGTCTCGCGCGGCACCAGTTTCACATGTCACCATCATGGTAATGCAGAGCAGCATGGAAAGTGTGAATTTGTTTGGAGGAGTGTACAGATGCAGGGGTGGCAAACGCTCACAGGATGTCTTCTCGAGTCACTCCTTCCATCCAGTGAAGGTTGTTCTCGCAGCTTTCCACAGCAGCCTACAAACTCCTCGTCTTGAGCGCAGCACGGGAAGGCCGCACACTTTCCAGTAGGAGCTTTCCGCCTCTCATGTCAGACGCTGAAATTCTTTTATCATATTAAAGTTTTATTAAAAGGATGATCATACCAAACATAAAAGTACAGAGTATCTAGAAAAAAAAAAGCATTGCAATAGTTGCAACAACAGTAATTGCATAGAACAGTCTTTAAGAAACAACACTCACACACACACAAACACAAACACAGTGGTCTGGTGGCATCACTTTTAGTTGAAACTGGAGATACACCCCATCCCACGAGTAGGTGCTCGCTGAGGCTATTGAGAATTTGAACTACAGTATGTGGTGCTGAATTAACAGTTTTGACAGAAACGACAAAAAAAAACGGAAAAAAAAGTAAAGATTTGTCGAGTCTGAGCAGCGACCATGTGATGACACAGGGTCCCACATCTGTACTGGAATCAGCAGGACTCCTAAAGCCAAGCTGGCGGCTCACGACGAGTCCCAACAAAGACCGGGCGACTGACAAGCAGCCATAGTGACCAAACCCGCTCTGAGCATCTTCTGCAAATGTACCAATGCTGCATAGGACCCCCGGCACAGTGCTCTGGATCACCCGTACACGGAGTGCACACCAAAGGTTACTAACAAGGAGTGTAAAGTATCACAATATCATTACATTTTTTTGAAACTTGTACAATGAGAACCAGCTACCTTCGAATAAGAAATTACCAATACCAAGAGACTCGCTTAAATAAAAGGCAAATGAAACGTAGAGACAAGCCAAAGCGTTTTGGTGGCTGCACCACAAGGTCTGAGCCCCCCTGCCCCCCCCCCCCCGTTTTGTTTTTTTTTTTGGTTAATAAATTGGGTTAACTCACTCGATGTTATTGCTGTTTCTCCGAATCGGGCCACCATAATCGAGGCGAACCCACAACGAAAGGCAGCCACTTATTGCATTTCACCAGCATTTACTGCCTCTCTGCAGTGCAGCGAGATTAGATAACAGTTGACAGTGCACACATTCGACCTCATGAGGAATTGTACCGCCGCGGGGGGGCTCCGAAAAAACAACACACAAAAAAACGGGGCTGCATCCTGAAGGCATGCGAGCCCCCCCCCCCGTTGTTTTCCTCGCTCGACATATACATCGTATGTACTCCGCTGACTTGAAAAGTTTGTTTTTTTTTCTCTTGAGATCTCACAACGATTTGGGACGTTTCCCGCAAACAACGCGTCTCGTCCTCAAACGCTCCTGAACTTTTGAAAGTTTATTGACCCGATCTGGAAGGCACTTAAAAAGCCAAGCCGGACCGACGATTTAATCTCTCACGTTTTTGTTTCCCCTCGCCAGGACGCTGCTTAAGCTGCAGGAAACAGACCTGAAATGTCAAGGCAACATTTTTTCAAACCTTTTTTGTGTGTGTGGTTGAGTGTGTGGTCAAGATCTGCTTGACTTTTTGCCTTCGATTGCATTTTCATTCGTCTTCAGACCGACATAAAGGCAGCGGATCTACATCTACAGAGGCCAACACCGCAACGAGAAGCTCGGGTGAACAATAAATAGAAGTTTTTCATATGATAAAATGACTCTTGAATATATATTTTATTAGAAAGGGTAACATTTTATAATTGCGAACTCTGCTTTGCTAAACAATACATAGTTAAATCTTTTCCTATTTTGATGAGGCAGCTACATCCCTGACAGCTTTGGACAGTATCTGAATATATTGATTATCATATTTCTGATGCAGAATTGACGCCGTAGAAACGCTGTACATTCATGCAGTGTTTAAATAAACAGTCGATAGCTGCATTTTGAAGCTGAATTTAGGATTAGGATCTCACTTTTTTTTGACTTGCTTGAACGCCTTGAAAACAAAAAAACAAAACAAACATAGCTTGGAAATGCATGAAGTGATTCTCAAAATGTTACAAAAAAGCAAATCACTCATTATCACAAAAGCCCCCCCAAAAGTCTCTGCTTCCCCCCCCTTGAAAATCTCTATGACAAATTAAATACGACAGAGCCGTGGAAAGAAGAGACTCCGTCCCCCTCAGTGACAGAAGTGCATGCAAGAAAAAAAGAAAACACCTAATAGACTCGATGGCTTCGTCCTCCTTTTCTCTTTCCTAATGAAGTAACAGAAACCGCCGAGAGCTCGCGTTTGTCCTTAAAAACTGTTCCATCTGCTGTGGAGTGTTCACAGTGCCAGTCATTATGGGCCAGTATGAGTGAAGGGGGAAAACCCCAAAAACCAAAAAGCATGGCTTGGTGGAGCCGAGCCGCTTCAGGAGGAAGCGTATTTACAGTCTCGGATGTTGAGGTTCAGGAAGACAGTTCAGCTTTGCACGGGATCATCGAGCCGAGGTCCAGAACTTGAAGCGACCGGAGCCTCAAGGATACGAGTCCAAATGACTCGGTGTGATTGAAATGTGGCGGCGCAACAAAGAAACCAACACAAACACAGAGACACACACACACACACACACACACACACACACACACACCGGACCCCTCCTGACCCCCCCCCCAGCAAGCATGCTCGTATGAATGTACACGCACAGCCACACCATGGCGAGGAAGATTGCGCGCAGGTGATCAGTGGCCGCCTTCCTCCCACGTGCAGTCGTTCTTCTGCTTGGCCAGTTTTCGGACGACTCGCTCCAGCTCTTTACGGGACTTCTGCTCCTCTTCCAGGAACTGCTTCATCCACTTGTTCTCCTGGAAAAAACGTCAGTCAGTCTCGACGCTCCGCAGACATTCAGACCGCCTAAAAATCTAGAAAAGCAATATTCAGACGTCCTTCCAATCCTGTTACAACAATCTCACCTTTTTCAGTTCATGCACCTCGTCCTTTAAAGCGTACACAGCATCCACCAGGCTCCTGAAGAAAAAAGCACGAATGTCATTTTAAACACGAAGACGGTCGATTCGTGTTGGCTGGTGTAAAAAGCAGCATTTTTCAAGGGAAGTCACAATCGTCCCTGAACATATAGAGGTGATAATAGCTTCCCGTCTGCCGGACAGGTTACGTTGAGCAAATCTCAACAGCGAAGACAGGATCAATATCACATTTCTGAATCTAATTACACAAACAAGAATCTGTGTCCGGGCATCAATAAGGGGCAGCGACGCTGGTAATACGGCTCGATTAATTCCCATCTTCCAAAGTGACAACGTGCTCACTTTTCCTCAATGACTGTCTGCCCGTTGCTCTTCATCTCCTCCACGATAATCTTCTCTTCCTCGGGCAGAAGCACCTGAGGGACACACTCTTTCCGCACAGCTGCACACACACAAATTACAGGAGAAGCTTTATTCACCGCGAGATCAGCCGGCGACGATGTGCAATCTGGACAGGCATTACAGCAACTATTCATCCTTGTTTGGCATACGCAGTTGTGTGTCCACACGCACACGCACGCACACGCACGCACACACACACGCACACGCACACGCACACACACACAAACACACACCTGTGGTGGTCTGATGCAGGCTGGCTCCTGTGCAATAGGCCTCAATCACCCTCAGTATCTGAGCGTCCTCCTCCAGTGCGACTGTGCCTGTCAAAGATCATCATGAGGACAAATTCACGCAGGTTTAATTGAGCAGAAGGTGTCATGAAGGACACAGCATGGACTTTGTAATGAACGGACAGCACACACAAACATCGACAGCAAATACATACTGAATGTTATTTCACTTTTTAAAGGGGTTTCTTTAAACCCAGGAACATTTTCATTGTTATTATTCCGAAATAGTAATGTCATCAATGCAACCAAAGGATTCCATCTTCATTATTCTCACCGTCTTCCTCAAGTTCGCTGAAAATAAATATACTGTCCTAATTTAAGCCTGAACAAAGCTGTTGATGAGCAATTGTTTTCACAGTTTTTTTATGTAAGGTGGCATCAAAACATCCGCCTTTGTTTTTGAAAGCGATACACAAAGTGGAGCCTCGGGTTTTTTATGCCCCAGTTTTTTTTCATGCCATTCGTCAAAATTTTGTTCCAGTTATCGTACATCCGCTCGGTTTTGGTACAGTTAAAAAAAAAAAAAAAAAAAAAGAGTGAACTGGCCAGTCGTTTACCGGAATCGAGCGAAGATGGAAAAAAAGCCAGATGGGGCCAAACAAGGTTTCGAGTTCAGACTCTTCGAAAAAAAGTGGCAAGAAACACGATAGAATTCGAGAAAGAGCGTTTAGCAAAGCACGGAAGTGGCGCACGTGTGGCCGATATCGCAGAGATGTACGGGAAATGCCCGTCCGCTCCTCCGCGGCGGCCGGAAAGGAACTTTTTGCTGAAGTGCATCATGGGAGCTTCGCTATTGGGGTTTTAGTGGAGAAAATGGTGTCGCTGTTGCTGTAGTTTCCTCCGGATAGACAAATCACACAACCGAGGTTCCACTGTACATTCTTTTTGTCCCTCCACATTACTGAAGTGAAAAAGAACTCCTACTTTTCCTGGTGTGAACTTCGTCGTCAGAGGGCTTGCGATCCTTCTTGCGGTTTCCCGGCAGGAACTTTTTCATGGGCCGCGGGCTCTTGCTTGAGTCCTGGGGGGGGGGGACGCAGCAAGACACACTCAGTTTATCTCTGGACACCAAAAGACGGCCACACGCATGCACTGAGAGACACACCTGAAAGCCAAGGCTCAAAACCAAGAGGAATGCAAGCTCACAGGGAGGTGGGGACGGGGGACGGGGGACGTGCGATCCCACGGGAACAAACGACATCAGGGGAACAAAATACCACAAAAAAAAAAAAAACAAGGCAGCAAGCACGCGGTCATTGCAGCGAGCCCGTCTGTCTCACCAACGTAGTGGAAACGACACCAAAACTCAGGTGGTGTTTCAGTAGAATAACGACGGGAGTTTTTTTAAAATCAGAAATTGCGTCATAACTTTTCCTCATCACACACTGGATTCAGGGCGGCAAAAAGCACTTCAAATACTACGAGTTCATCCGTGCGTTTCAATTTGCACGTATTTGAGAAAACTGAGCGGAATCCGTTCTGTTGTCATTTGCTTTTTACACTAAGTGAAACCACAAAGATGTGGTTTTCGTGAGTGACACGTTTTACCTTTTTTTTTCTAGGCTGCATTGAGTCAAGTTTCTGTAAAAGTGCTTCCTTCACAGAGTTTGTGGAGAGCTGAGGTGTGACAAACGATTACCTCACTAAAAATAATCGTTATCCTTCTGCTGCGAACGGTGCGGGAGGAGGCCGCACACGAGCAACTTCTTCCTCCTCTTGCAACGCGGTGGGCGTCGTTCGGCCCAGCGCCTCAGAAACGAGAGGCTTAGCCACAAACTGTTTGGGAATCCATTCTTGTCACGGTCCGAAGACGCACGGGATGTCTCTATTAATAGAAACTTAGAGGCAGAAGTGACAGCGGTCTGTTTTTGGGAGCCTCTAAAAAGGCCCTCAGGTTATGCGTCAGTGCAGGAGCAAGCTGCAGGGGTTCCTTCCTTGGTGGTTTGAAGGTTCTAAGAACTCAAGTGTCACAGAGGAAGGAACTTAAGAGCAGGACGTCGCACTGATAGCGAGGACATGAAGCACATTGTCGTAGCTCACAAAAGAAAAGAAAACCTGCAAGTGAGCATCGAGTGTGTTTCTCATTCTCTATTGAAACCTCTGCATTTGAAGGAGAGGAGAATCTCTTTGTGCACGTCATTTCTTTCAAAGGGTGCATGCTTTATTTAAGTCCGTGTGCATGGCATCAATGACCTGCAAAGTGAAGTGAATACAGAACATCCACACGACCTGCAGGCATGCAAACATCTCAGGATACATCAATTAAACTAGGCATAAATAATGTTGTGCACAAAGCTGTTGAGGGGAGGAGCCCAATAAAATTTATTTGTTATAAATTGAAAGAAAAAGGCACAAAAAGTCCCCCCCCTCATACAAGTTCAGTCTTGCAAGTGACTTGATGAATGCTGTGAAACACGGACACTTGATAAATCTGCGCAGCATGGACATTATTTATGCCACCAAAGAAGAAGTGGTCTCTCCATTACCCATATGTGCCAACACATGAATAACTGAAGCCAATAATAGTCACTGCACCGTGTAACCATTCAAAAAATAAAGCTTTCCTATCATTCGTAGTGTTGCGTAAGGAAGGGCTTCAAAAGATAACTGACAGCACACACGGTGAGCAACACCTCAACTCGCGACAGGGAACAGATAGAAAAAAAAAGAGACACTCAGTAGATACGCTGGGCCACAGAAAACAGGAAACCAACAGATGACAATGAAAGAGGAGGGAAGCAAACAGTGCGATGACATGTCAGCTCAACACACGAGTTAACACACACACACACAGGCAACCCCATTTCACCTCCCCAACCCACATCCTTCACACCCCCCTCTAAACGCGCACACACACACAAAATCACACAGACACATTGAGCGCTAACCTTACCTTCATGATATAAGACATCCTCTAAAGAAGGTAGAATGGAGAAAGAGAGAAAAAAGGAGAAAACGTGTATGAAAAATTTGATGAGAGAGATGTGATAAGAGAGTTATTCGCAAACAACTTTTTGCTCTCCTTCTGGTGTTCACCCATTCTGTGTTGCTGCAGAATAGCGTGAGCTGGATGCCATTTGGAAAAAAAATAAGAGGATATATGTAGGAGCAGGAAAGAGTTCCGCATTCAGACGACTGTGCATGCAATCACTGCAAAGATGGGTTTGGAAAGAAGATCCAAAGGAGCTTGCGAGCCCGCTGCTCGCTTCTGGAGTCTTTGAGCAAACATCAATACGCCGTCAGAGGATCGGCTCTGAAGCCGAGAGACGTTTTTGGAAGCTTAAGTCTTGAAAGTGCTGACTGACAACTGCGAACGAGTCTGCCTCCCACACAGACCACAGACTGCGCATCACCCCCCCCCCCCCCACCCGACACTTAACTCATAACCTGCTCTTCAGTGCCACTCGACAAAGACGCCGACGTTACTGGAATGCGTAAAACTCTACTGAGTTCCTGTCACGGACGCCGCAGCATCACATCTGTCCAGTTGACTGAATAACGGGAGCGCTCGTCAGATTTGCTTTACGTCTTCGACGATCAAATTGCGCGTCGGTTTGCATGTGCTTGAACATAGTCACGGCTGCAGTGAGAGCATGAAACAGGTAAAAATCAGGTCTAAAACACGTTTTTGGAAGTTACAAATAACCACTGAAAAAGACTCTCATCACACAACTAGAGGAGAACATCCAGAATAAACATCTAGCTGATAAAGAAAAGTTCAATTTTTAGCTTCTAGATAATCAAAAACCTAGAGTATATGGTTGGGAATATAAACAACCAGTGGAGAAAACAGAGAGTTCATCACACGTGTGCTACAAACACATTCACATCGAATTGCGGGGCGCGCCGGCCGCAATCTACAGGACACAAAGAAGGAAAGCAGATTATTGTGCTCGCCAACGAGGCGTGTGGAAAATCACCGTCGTCATCGGCACCCTGAGTGGGTTCGTAATTATTCATGGCAGCTTGGTGGCGCTCTGGCTGAACTTCAGTCTTATTTCGTGAGAAACTTTCCCCGATTCTGAAGGTGCCACATCGCCTTCACAGCTTTCACACGTCTGAGGACGACAGCGCCGCGTTCCGTCGGCTCGTGTTCATTTCAGTATCAGTTCGTTGAATGCAACATGAGTGTGCGCGCCACTTCGCCCGAGATATCTACAAGTTTGGTTGAGGTTTATGTAAAACAGGATGCAGCAGGCGGGATTCAGTTAAAGACACACAAATGGACGGAGGTGACCGGTGCCGGAGAACTTTTGGTGCACTTTGACGAGCAACGCGCTGCATTGCAGACCGCGAGACCCCTTGTGTGGGTGGGCTTGGGCGACACCGTCATACCTCTTTGTAGCCCAGCGCGGCGGAAGGTTTGAGCGGAGGTGCAGGGCGCAGGCAGCTCAGAGACCACGGCTTGCTGATCTTTGGCGGTTCCAGCGGGCCTCTGCTCGCAGCGATGTGGCCCCCCGGGTGGGAGAGATGAGTGGGGGTCCCAACCATGCTCAATGGCTTTCCGTCTGCAGTCTACGCAAAAAAAAAAAAAGAATTTGCAAAACTGGGGGGGGGGGGGGGGGGGGGTGCG
>JASSRZ010000049.1:10827270-10851689 GCA_032164315.1 Malacoctenus gilli | reverse complement strand
CGTTTTTTTTTTTTAAACAAACACTCTAAGTTGCTTTCGCAGCTCGACGCATTTACGCCTCGAGCCCAAGGAAAACAGGCGGCTGTCAAAACTTCACGGATCGAGTGCCGCGAGCTGCACCGGGACGCGAGGCCTGCCGCTCGGGGACAACTTCTTGTCCGTATCAGTTTCATCAAAAAACAGCCCTCCCTGTCTGTTTTTCCCACCCAAGAGCCGTCGCTCGTTGACTCGAAGTGAACTTAAATGCATAACTCACCTTGGGTGTGAAGCCAGGTATGAGCCGCTCCGTGAGCTTGCACAGGACCACCCCATCCTTGAGGGATGTTTTTAAAAACTCCTCCGGGTCCGCTATGTTCTTTTTGGGCGAGCTGAGCACTCCGAGCGAGATCAACCACGTTACCGTCTGCTCTTCGGGATTCATAGCTCCACAAAATGAGCATTGCCTAAGCCCGCATTGCAAAAGAACCGGAGGCCTGTTCCGTATCAATATGCGACTCACATCCGCACTTCTGCTTGAAGTTAAAAAAAAAAAAAAAAAAAGAGGCGGCAGGGGGGGAAGACGACGCTGTTTCTACACGCAAAACTGATGATCACCCCTACCGGCAAAGAGGCACCTCAACAATACTGCCCTTTTTTCTCTTGAGGAAGCGCACATGTGCTATCTGAGGGCAAACTGTATCATACTGGGAGAACTGACGCAGCGAAGCGTGCAAATCATCTCCTATCAGGCAGATAATGAATATTGGCGTGACAGGAGCAGGTAAAAGCGATAGGATCCCCACAAACATTATGGCAACTCTTGAAGACAAACATTACGTCTCAAAACTTTTGTCTGCAAAAATCCACCAGCTGCTGTTCAAGTGAAAATTGATTTGAACTGATAAAAGTAATCTTTATCTGATTTATCTTCTCTCATAGGAAGAGACAGAAGCTACATCTAGAACCAGTCTTTCACATGACTCAAATACAAATTTAGCAGTAAATTCAGCTTGCAAGTTATCAAAATGATGGGATTGCCCCCAACTTCTTGCAGTCGGACCAGAATGTGAACTTAACAACCTGACTGGATATGCAGGTTAGAAATGATACTGCAAACATAAAATCAGCTAGAAAATACAAAAACCTTCTTTAAATATATATTGCATTTATTTCATCATGACACAAAAAAATTTCACAAATGAGGTGGTTGTTTAATGTCTTTATTCAAGTATCCCGAAACTGGATTTGAAGTACATCCTTCTTCAGGACATCTTTCCGCCTTCAATTCGATGCTCCACTGGGAGAAAAAGCAGACCCAAGCAGACCCCGGAGCGCTGCATCACATCTGGAAGACAGGAACATCACTAAAATTAAATGCCAGTCACATCGCTGAATCCCTGAGCAGAAAGTTGCCCACTGGCACACAACTTGTGATTTTCTGATACATCTGCAGGAAATACCTGTGCCGGGACGCATGACTGTGTCGTGGTCACACTGGTCCAACACGCTGAGCCCAGAATATCAGAGGTTGCAAACGTAGCTTTGAGCGATGTTCATCCTGAAATAAAAACAAGAAAATCAAAATGTTGCACCGCCCCCAACAATGTATTCAGAAGTATTTGATTTCGTAGCCTTTGGTCCGGGTGAATTTTCGCTTCCGTGATGGTTTCCAGGTTGGTGGTTCGGATGGTGGCGTATCTTCCAGAGAGATCCATTGTTTGAACTGGCATGCTTGTTGAAAATGTTTCGATTCGGAGCAAATTGGTTTTGTTTAGCTTAATTTCTCTTTTCTTAAAAAAAAAAAAAAAAAGGCCTTCAGGCAATTACGTGTAGGAAAAATTCTGAATATATCAAGTCGAAAAAATTCACTGTTGCCAATAACTTTGAGGTGTGACGATCGAGCAAAAAAGGACCGACGTGTTTTGAGGGTTTGGTTGGCAAGAGTTGTTAAAAAAAGAACGTCTCATTGATGAACAGGAAAAACGTCTTAGATTGTTGGCTCATTTGAAAAAGTGTTAGATGTAGGACTACAAAAAACTTCGTTTCAGTTGGCGTTTTTCTTTGTCTTGAGGTGGATGCTTGTCTTGAACGTCACTCTTAGTGAAGACTGCATTACAGGACAATGAGAAACTCATTTACAGGTGAGAAACAAAGAGGGTAGCTTTGCTTACCAGCTGTTGACTATCAGTCGAGATGCATTTGCTTGTTGTTGTCTTTGGTTTTGTCGCTGCATGCCATCAAGTGGCTCTATGGTGACGGATCCATTTCCAAGGAAACTACATTGGAACATTTCGACAGTGACATTTGCCTAACTCTGAAAACAGCAGCGTCCAGTGGGAAGCACATCGTTGTTAGAAATGAACTCACGTCACTCCCGTCTTTAGAAGCGCGAGTAGAGACTCACCAAAAGTGTGCAGAGAACTTTGGAGAGGAGGTTGTTTTGGGTTTTTTTTAACATTCATGACGTGGTCTCTTCTTTCGGAAATCGATGAGCAGAGGTCAAGGTACAACTAAAAACTTTATTCGAGTAGGAAAGCCAGACTTATAGGGTATTGCAGAATCCAACAGCACTGATTGTACAAAAACTAACACTCACTTGGTAACTGCACTGCGACATAAGCGAAAGATACTAAAAAAAAAAACCCTTTACACATAAAAAAAAAACTTGGAAGCAAGAATATGGATCAAAGGTAATATCCACCGATTTAGACATATCTAGGGTTTATGTTGTTATCAAACTTCTTCCAAAACATGTGTTTCGAGTGAATGGAGACCAACGCTCTCAATGTGTCCAGTTCAGTATCTGCTGCGAGCCATTCCCCTATCGACTCTGCTGCCACCACGGCCTCCGCGTGGCCCTCCGCGGCTTGAGCTGTTGTACGAATCACGAGGAGGGTAGCCTCTGTCAGCAGGGGGGGCCGGGCCCCTTTCCTGTCTGCCCATTCGGTCACCACGGCTAGGTGGGTATGGGTCACTCCGACTGCTGGGGTAACTGTCACGACTGCCATATCCGTCCCGGGAACTGCTGCCATAGTCATCGTAACGACTGCTTCCACTGCTCCCACCATAGGATGGTGGGGGGCCCCGTGAAGGTGGGGCGCTGCGAGAGTTACCTGCAGGGTCAATGGGTCAGGTAATTGGCAAGGTTCAATTTATACATTTTCTTGCACTGGTAAGTGCGCATTTTTTTTTGCCAATAGAAATAATTCTGTGACAACGAAAATCATGGCCGACATGTTTAAATGTCACCATCCACTCCACCATACTTGATACCGACTGCTGGTTGAAATGGGCAGTAATAAAATCCAAGCACAGGGAATAAATAGGGAGTGTTTCCCATTTCATCATGCCACGGATTCGAGAAGCCATTTTTTCCTGTTTGTGCTCCAAGAGTAGGTACGAGGGTTTTCAGTTGTGATGATGGTTTTGTGAAGGTTACTCCTTGAGGGAGTGCTTTTGTAGGCAACACATACTTGAGAATGGATGTTTCCAGGGATTTTGGGGGGGTCCTTACAGGTCGCAAACTTTCTCAGGCAGATCAAATATTTTGCGCTATTACTTGTTGATATCCAGACACACTTTGATTTTCTTGACGAATGCAGAAGTAATAGAGATCGTTTGCTTGCACGCATGTTGGGGGAATATCGGTTTTATCTGCTGCCATGCCAATGGTTAGATGCAGTTAGCATAGAATTTTGAAACTTGAATTGCTCATTTGAGAAAAAAGCTGGGAGGAAGTAACTTTCCAAAGCTGATCCTTCTGAGAAGGTGAATGACTGCCGTTCCTTGTGATTGGGCCAGGCGGGAGCCAATGCTGGGATTTGGTTGGTTTTCGTGTTGCTCTTCTTTGTGCCACATTGACTGCCTGATGTCATTGAACACATGGGGTTGTATCTTACCGTAACCATCATACGAGTCTCGGTAAGAGCCACCACTCGGACGGTCCATGTAGCTTCTTGGTTCGCGGCCTCCTCCATAACCATCACGGTCGCTACAACAGGAGGATTTGTTATGTGACAGCTTGTTAGGAGATCCATTCAAAGTGGCACATTGTTTCCCAACCATACCTGTATCCTCTTGACATTGACCCATAATCATCTCGGGAACTGGAGTTGGAATACTCTCTGTAGGAATAATCTCTGGGAGGAGGCCCGTAGTCCCTCGAATCCCTGGAGTTATAATCTCGACTGGAGTAGCTGTAAACACAGAGCAATTGTTTGCGTATACTAATATTTAGAGCTTTAACAGTTGTAACTATCGGACAGACAATACCTGCATTTACAATGTACAGGAGGTAAACCTTGACATTCCAGTGACTCGAAACAAGATTTGGTTGTGATCAATAATTTTGCATAATCTGAGGTTTGTCTGGTGTGATGAACAGAAAAGATGAAGATACGTCTGAACAGTCATCCACCTGTCTTTGGAGTTGTAATGGTCATCTCTTGGTGACGGATAATCGTCTCTCCTGGACATCATGGAATCTCTGCGAGGTGGCGGTGGCCCGTATGGATCCCTGTCCCTTGACATGGGAGCTAAAATAGACGACAGGCCAAAAAAAAAAAAAGAGCATGAACCATAACTTGTCTAATTTAGAAATAACTGGAAACTAGGTGATGCAGCTTGAGGTCGACAAATTAAGTTCATGTCAGGGAGATTCTTTTATAGCAAGAAAACTGACGATGTCTCCCACCAGGATATTCTTTCAGTTATTTGTGCTTCCCCCCCCCCCCCCCCCCCCCCCCCCCCCCAATGATCTCAGGCTTGGACCAACACTCACGTCTGCTCATTGGACCAGATGGGGCAGACCTCTTGGGTGGGGGACCTCCATTGCGAATTGGTGGTCCTCGCTTCATTGGGGGAGGGCCTCTGGATGACATCCCTTTGAAGAAGGGATCTACACCCCCTGGACTGTCATAGTAGTCTTGAGAGGAATAAAGAAAAATACAATCAATACACCTGGACAACAGCCCCAGTATGAGTACAAATAAAACTCATCCTAATCTTTGTATACATATCTCACCTCTGGATGGGGGGCCTCTCATGCCACCAGGACCGCCTCTGGATCCACGAGGACCTCTTGGTGGACCGCGAGACCGGCCGTGCATGGGTGGAGGCCCGCGTCTGCCGGCAGTCTCAAATTGAGGCTTTGTAGCTTGCTCCACTTTGATAGGCTTGCCATCGAGAGACTGTGGTTTAAAATTAAAATTTACCATCACAATTACAACTTCATTTTTTATTTAAAAAAAACTTGTGTATTAGAGATTGGACTTGCCTTTCCATTCATCTCACGAGCTGCATCTTTGGCATCTGCAGGACTTTCAAAAGTGACAAATGCAAATCCTCTTGATTTGTTGGTTTCTCGGTCCTTCATCAAAAGTACTTAAAAAAAACAAACAAAAGGAAGTGCAAAGTTGAATACTTTTTGTCAGGAGTCAAACATTTTCCAAAAGGTGCCAGTCCAAATAGTCAATTAGGTCATTCAAAGTATTAAAAAAAAATCCTTTTAAAAGAAACACCCAAGAACAGACAAAAATTAGTTAAGTCTAAAACCAGTTAAAAATGACAAGGTTAATTTGAGGTTGTCAAAAGGAAGAATTTGAGGGTACTCACGTTGCCAGTTTTCCTCTAATTATTTTCAAATTTCTTTACACTTTGTTATACAATTGATATCTAATCAAGTATTTATCTTTGCTTCTTTTTTTTTTAAATCCAGACCAGAGAGTAGATAAATCCTCTGTTACACGCCCACTGTCAGGGGACAGAGTAAGTGTGATAACATGCACTCACTCCAACACATATTTAACTTTTTCTAACCAATATGATTAGAAGCACAAGTTCCACAGCATCAACATTCCCGCTTAATTCCCTGCTTAATTTTGGATGATGTAACACTTTGTGTTCCTTGCCTTCAACTCGATCTCTTTTGTTTCTATATCGTGATTGGTTGATTTCTGTGTGGCTGTCCGACCTACAGGCCTGGCACACGTACTACAGTATCTTCACTGACAATTGCTCAGTTTGGGATTCAATATATTCATATAGTAATTTCAGCACTGAAATATTATTAGCTGAAATAGTTCCAACACCGCTCGAATCATGGAAATCACTTAAACAACCCTTAACGCTTAAACAACTGTTGACGTTAAAATTACGCCGAAAAAACTCCGCAAGAGCTTTTCGGTTGTACCAATTCCTACGACCGAGGTAATGTGATTAAGATGTGGATTCATTTACCTTCGACAATTCTGCCATACTTGCTGAAGTACTGCTCCAAGGCCTTCTCGGTGGTCTCCGTGTTTAGGCCACCAATGAAAAGCTTCCCCGGTCGGTCTGCTTCTGCCATGTTGCAAAACAAGCTCCCTGCAACAAAAGAAAAAAATGACTGTGTAATTTGACAGCACTTACGCAACTGTCTTTATACTTTCGTAATTTAACTGGAGTACTCACCCTTCCACTAGCGAACGTCTTGAACTGTTGAATGCGCAAAATGGCGAGAAACGTGAAAATGGTTTGAGCTAGTTACCCTGCTAAAGATAGCAACTTGGCAACGTTAATTAACTTCCTAGATGTCTGAAAGACACTTCGAAGAGAATGAAACAAACCTATGGCTGTGTGTCTACCAAGCGGACGTACATGTATCCATGAAGCTAACAGCTACCAAACTGCTTCGGAAAGAAGGTTGGGGAAAAAAATCTGCGTCCTGCGACGGACATGAACAACAGCAGGATTGCTTCCTTTTCCCGCTTCTTCTTCTTCTCGGCTTCCGGCTTAAGAAACGTTCCCGGGGACTTTTCACTGCCACCTACAGTCCAAACAATTTAATGTCGCGCAATGGCGTTTTTCTAATGGTATTTACACCGTACGTTAGCGTTTCCCTCCCACTCAGATAGAACATTATTCACAAAATCATTTCTCGTCATCACCACCGTGGCTCTGGCGTTTCATGCCCTGTTGTTCCCGATTAAATCTGTTTCGTCAAATTGCATGTCAGATCCCCCTTTGTTCTGTCAAGCCGCAAATATTTCATTAAGAACTGCACTAACCCCAGGATTCCTTTTTTACATTTTTAACTCCTGCGACTTTACTTTTTATATATACTCAGCATTGGATGTACATGATAGTTCAAGTGGAACCACATCAGCAACAGGCTTGAGTTTATGCAAGAGACCACTCCAACAGCTCAAGAAGACCTCCATATATCATATGAAAGTCATTGTGTGGTTAACATTTGCAAGGTAACGCCACACTGCCCACAAACTGATTTGTTGTAACAAATCAGGAAAAATGCAGCCAATCTCAAAAACTATTGCTGTCAGCTGTCATCTCATTTCTTCCAGATGAACTCTCCATGATATCCTTTCACCAAAGTTTGGTGGAATATGTATTGTTAGACTTTCATGAGTAAACTAGTCAACTAGTCATCTTTTTGTTTCTTTAATGTCATCTTATTTAATTAGTTGCTGGTCATGGAAGGAAGAGCCTGTGACAACTTGTATGAAATTTGCTATTCAAATAAAAAGAAATTGTGACCACATAAGCAAATTGAATAATGGTAGATGTTCAAACACTAACCCCTGGCACTTCTGCCAAAGCAGCTTTAAGTGGAGTTACAAGACACAGTTTCCAGTTTTTCTGTTCCACCCAAAAATAGTTTGCATGATTACATAATCAAATCCAAAACGCAATCCAAGTTTTAATTGATCTGTCCCCTTTTCAAGTAAATAAGCTGTAGTACTGCAACGTACATTTTAAGTGTGTCAAATGACCAAGTGTTGCCCTGTACAGCATTTTAAACAGGCGTTTGATGCAGGTACGCAACGTCAGACTTACTTCCACGGTGTCAATATCGTCGGCCTTTTTATATCCTTTCGAAGTAAAAGCACCCACTTTCGGTACACAATTAAAATAACTATAATAAACTCAAAGTTGAAACAAAAATGCAACATTTTTCAAAATCAAGCCCGAAAATATAATATTGGGCAATTAAAAACAACTTTTAGGCCAATATCAACGTCAAATTAAGAGATTACTCAAAGTTTGATTTTATTTTGAAAGATCACTGTTTATTTTGTGTTGCCGTTTCCGTGGCTTGACAGAGAAGGAGGACGTCAGCGACGTGCTGGTAGCTCAGTCTGCGCTCGCGGGCAGAAAGACCTCACGGCCGGCTAGCCATCAAATATTAGCGTCTTTTTGAAGAAATTACCCTCTCCTTTGTGTCAGCACACCGTATTTTTGGAGGAACTGTGTCCGCATCAAAATGAGGAGGCGGATACACTTTGGTTTTGTGCTACTTTCTTTGCTAATCTTGCGTTTCAGTTCGTGCTCTGCGTTTTATCTTCCGGGTTTAGCCCCAGTGAGTTTTTGCGAAGAAGGCAAAGGCAGCGACGATTGTCAGGTGTGTTAATTTCACAAGATTCAAAATTCTTATCTAAGATGTTCTCATGTTGTGGAAATTTCTATCGCATTTCTTTGCGTGAAGCTGCAAGTTTCTGAAGTGTTTGCTAGCTAGCTAGCCCAGTTCCTCCTAGGCCACGGCTACTACCTGGAGTCAGTGTAGTCATTCAATATTCAGCTTTCTTTACGTTTTCATTTTTCACAAAGTTGCCACATCTGTTTCGGGGTTATTTTCATCGTGAGATCCATAATTAGAATTGAGGTGCAGAATTGTACACACAAAATCTGCCTCTGCATTTATTTTTCCTTGGTGTTTGTATAAGGCGATGTCGAGGTGTATTTGGTCAATACCAAGTAAGTTTTTCTTGATTCCATAAATCGTGGTCCAGTTGATGGATCGACTTACGCCAAGACTTTGTACACGACAAGCCACCGGCATCTTTGGAGTAAATTGGACGCGAACAACCTATCGGCGATACTGGCCATGTTTTCACGGGATTGAAACCCACTGACCGGCTTGAGAGGCAGCTTTGTTGGAATTGGAAAAAAAACAACCCTGTATGACTGACCTGAAGCATGTTTTTCTTCCCCTCAGACTGAGATTCAGCTGTATGTGAATCGTTTGGATTCAGTGGAGTCAGTTCTCCCTTATGAGTATGAAGTGTAAGTGAAGTTCCACTGCTGCATTTGTCAGTTGAATTTGCAGCTTGCATTTTGGATCCACGTGTAACATCCTAAATATGTGTTGAAGGTTTGAGTTTTGCAAAGATACCAATGAAAAAAGACCATCGGAGAACCTTGGGCAGGTGCTGTTTGGTGAAAGAATTGAGTCGTCCCCCTACAAGGTGAATATTTTCCCAAAAACAATACTTCCTTGGCTGTTGCTTTTCATCCTTTGCATCGACTGTGCTTATGAGATGTTTTTTCCTGATACAGCAGCCCTCTTATTTCTTCTTTGCAGTTCACCTTCAACAAGAAAGTTGATTGTCAACCAGTGTGCACCACGACTTTCAAGAAAGGCGACCAGAAGGACACAGCCAAACTCGACTTTCTCAAGATGGGAATGCAGCTGAACTATCAGCACCACTGGTTTGTAAAGACCAAAAAAATGAAAAATATGTCAATTACTGCATCGTTTGACATCAGATGTTAAGAATTCAGTTTGATACAAAAACACAACCATGTCATTGAAAAACATTATGGCAAGAGTTGTGCTGAATGTTTTTTATTCCTAGTCATTGACACGTTTGTAGTCATAGTGTTGATTGCACATATAAAATGTGATCAAAAGAAATAAACTGCCTTGAACTTGCAAAGTCATTTTAAACAGAGAGTTTAATGCGGTGGTAGTACTCAAACATTCGCTTTTTATTCATTCATTCAGCAGCCACAGAATGTCTACGCTGATGAGACAAATTCCATAAGAATTAAACGGCCAGAACACGGTGATCTTGGAATATACTTGTTTGAAATGTGTGCGTTGAGGGTGAATCTATGATGATGTTTTTAAAATGACTCCTTTAAACTCTCATTTGTGAGGTTTCAGAACCCTAAACAGACATTGAGCATTATGGGTCTGATATAACTAACTTTTTTCCACAGGATTATTGACAACATGCCGGTGACGTGGTGCTACGATGTGGAAGATGATCAGAAGTACTGCAACCCTGGCTTTCCAATTGGCTGCCTTGTTACTTTGGATGGAAGAGCTAAAGATGCTTGCGTGATCAACGTACGTTTTGGTTTTTATCAATTTCTACTGTAAGAAAGATTAATGGCTTCTTTTTTCCCTGATAAGTTGTCTTCAATTTAGATACGGGCAGTCTGTCGGCATCTAGGAAAGTTCATTAGTAGAGGATGAGTAGTGATGAGGTTTACTGTTGTTGACTATTAAAATGATGACCTTATGTCTGTGTGGCTGACGGCATGAACTTTGTGTTTCTGAATGACAACTTAACACACTTTCTTAATTGTTGATTTGTGATTACAAAGCTGATTTGGGGCGTTGGAATAGAACAAATGCCGTACACTTTTGTGACACGGCACACGGAAATGATCGATGAGCGGATTAAAACTCAAACTTATTTGGTTGTTTTTTCATGCTGCTCTTACCCACCCATTCAAATCCTTGGAGACTAAGTAATTTTGCGAATAAATTGACAATTCATTGATGCTGTCCACATAACCTCCCCCTGGTGGAGCTCATTTTGTGCTACAGGTGAGTGCGGACTTGTTCAACCAGAAGTACCTGCACTGTTGCATGCTTCATGTTATTCATAGTTCAAGGAGCAGAAAAGGGACAATGACAATCGCCACAGGGCTGTGGATCTAACGAAGTCAAAAAAAATTGTCATAAGTTGCACAAAAGGTTTGACAGGCAGGAGCGTAGAAGAAAAATATCATTTGTTGCGAGCAAAGTAGCTTTCAACAGAAAAAGTTAACATTCATGTTTTGATTTTATAGTCCATGCAACACAAACTGGGACGAAAGCATTGTTAAAAAAAAGTTGGAAGTCCTGTTTTGAAAATTAATCTTCTGCCATGATTTCAGGCCGAGTTCAACAAGAAGAACACGTTCTATGTTTTCAACCATGTGGATATCACAATCTCCTACCACAATGGAGGAGAAGGGTGGAAAGGGGCTCGGCTGGTTGCTGCCACACTGGAACCCAAGAGGTAAATAATGATGGCTGGACAAAAACTGAAAGGATGCAGTGATTTTAAAGTGTCATTCACCTGATGTTTTTGCAATTGATTGAAGTGCTGCCTTGTTGACTCAAAAGTGCAGTAAGTGGTCTTTTCTGTTTTGTGTCCATTAGTATCAAGCACACAGACCAAAGCCAAGTTAACTGCAAGGGTACTGCTCCAATGGAGGTCCCTGTTGACTTCGATAATGATGTGTCCATTGTTTACACCTACACTGTCAACTTTGAGGTAGGTCTCCAAACTTCATCATATTTCACCTGCTGAAAGTGCAAAGTGACTGATGGGAAAACAAAAGGGGTAATGATATATGTGTGTTTCTTCTATAGCCAAACAATGACATCAAATGGGCTTCTCGGTGGGACTACATCTTGGTTTCCATGCCTCACACCAACATCCAGTGGTTCAGGTCTGAAAATATTGATCATATTTTCCACGGGCAAAAAAAGACTGTGGTGGTTGAACCTGTGAACCAAATATCTCTGTCTGTGCTTTGCTTTGTTTTTTTCAGCATCATGAACTCCTTGGTGATTGTCCTCTTCTTGTCTGGCATGGTTGCTATGATCATGCTCAGAACCCTGCACAAGGACATTGCCAGATACAACCAGGTGGACCAGGTAAAGGCATCGTTCAGCTCTGCCTCAGCTGGAGCTAATCCAGATGAAGGAGAAGCAGCGGGCGTTGGAGAGTTTTTTGAATTCACTATGTTGCAACCATGCAAATTCAGTTTGTCATCGATAAAGTGTTTTGTATCGTGTTTGGGGCTCGATTACTACACTGGATTTAATTTTGGTTTCCTAAGGTTTTTAAAGGATGTCAGTACTTAAAAAAAATACATTGTCTGACCTCAACTGAAATATTTACAATAACAGCAAGAATATGGAAGTTAGTGGAAATTTTGCCTGTATTTAAGTGCATCTACTGCAGTTTTTTTTCTCCACAGGCCGATGCTTTATTTCTTCAGAGTAGAATATCGCTTCAGTGTAGAAGCTGCAGAGTACCCAAAGTTACATGTTTTCTTACATTTTACAGGAAAACTTGGTAAAAGTTCCCTCAGCCAAGATGGTGTTCTATGTAAGCTTATTGTAAAGCTTTCTGGTTTGATCTTTATGTGGTCATAATAATCATTTGTTCAGGTGTGTGGTATTCTATCAAAGGGGCACCCTGGGGGAAAAAAATGTAAAATGTGGTGTGTTTTTACTTTTTAACACTGAAATTTTCAGGACACGGATTAAAGAACTGATTGGAATATTTTCCTCACACCAAATTTTACAGCTCTTGGTAAAATAAGGTCTCTTGTATGCATCTTGCTTTGCTGTCAGGTGTCAGAGTTGTCCCATTGCATTCACTGATTGTTGGGTGGTTAACCTTTGCCGTTCTCCTCTCACAAATGTCAAGCACGTCCTTGATTATTCTGCTGCCTGCGTCTGCTTCCAGGAGGACGCACAGGAAGAGTCTGGGTGGAAGCAGGTACACGGGGATGTTTTCCGCCCCCCGAGGAAAGGGATGTTGCTGTCTGTATTCCTGGGACAGGGCACGCAGATCTTTATCATGACCTTCATCACTCTTTGTAAGGACTCTCTTGTGCTTTGCTATGTAGTTGTACACCCCATTTTCATACTAATCCTGAAGAACTGCTAGTAACGGGTCCACAACTAGAAAAACTCAAGTTGTGTCACAAGTTTGAAGCAAGTTTTTGTTTTTCTGAATGTCGAGTAACTTTGCTGATAGTTGAGTTGGTGTAAAGCAAGTTGTTTTGCCCTCATAAAATTGTGCTTTTCATTTCAGTCAGATCAGTTTATGAAAAAAAAATGCAAGGAATTGCTGCCATTGTGCAAAGTGTTAAGCTTGTGCAGTTTCTCTTGTTCATTACGAACATTAAGGATTGGTTTGCGTCATTCCAACAATTGTATTTATAGCCAGAAATGCAGGAGAACAGGCCAGAGCAGAGGATGATCACAGATTAGAATATGGTGGAGTTGTAGTAGGAGTGTCTAAAATGAAGAATGCAGTCAAATCACCTCAAGCAGGGACATTCTAACCTGATGGGCCAGCAGTTATTGCTCTGTTTTTGATTTGGTGTGAAGTTTACAGCGCTGATGTATCTGAATGAATGCTCTGTTGTTTGTTTATCTTCTGCAGTCCTGGCTTGTCTGGGCTTCCTGTCTCCAGCCAACAGAGGGGCTCTCATGACATGTGCTGTGGTGCTTTGGGTTCTGCTCGGTACACCCGCTGGCTATGTGTCCGCACGTCTCTACAAGAGTGAGTTTCAAGCGGGCAACGGCTTCGGAACAGACCAAAATATGAGGTGTCCACGCCGGCAGTGTTACAATGAGTGTGTGACTGTTTCTCTCATGAGTGCGCTTTTTTCTTTTTTTTTTGGCTGTTTGTGTTGTCAGCTTTCGGAGGTGAGAAGTGGAAGACAAACGTCTTGCTGACAGCACTGCTGTGCCCAGGGTATGTTCACTTCCCACGTTTGCTAATCTGCTGCTCAGTTAGTCTCCTTTTCCTTTTCGTTTTCTGCCCTTGCGTGCTAAATGCCCTCCGCGTGTGCCATATCTCCAATCTTGTACGCTGACATGCATTATCTCTCTGCGTGTCGTCGTCCTTCGTCCAAATCTTCCCCCAGGATTGTGTTTGCAGACTTCTTCCTGATGAACCTGATCCTGTGGGTGGAAGGCTCCTCAGCAGCCATCCCCTTTGGTACACTGGTGGCCATTTTGGCCTTGTGGTTTGGAGTGTCCGTGCCCCTTACCTTCGTCGGTGCATACTTTGGATTCAAGAAGCCTGTGAGTTTCAACGCTGAATTCATTCATTGAGATTGATGACTGTCTTTTTGGTTGGTTACACTTCCCCTTTGCTCCTCTGCAGGCCATCGAGCAACCAGTAAGAACAAACCAGATTCCCCGTCAGATTCCTGAGCAGTCCTTCTTCACCAAGCCCTTCCCTGGGATAGTCATGGGCGGCATCCTTCCCTTCGGCTGCATCTTCATCCAGCTTTTCTTCATTCTCAACAGCATCTGGTTAGCTGGCAGGAATGCTGTTGGTCCTGTCTCGTCTGCATTCACGTTGTCGTCGTCGTTACAAAAGGCCAGCTGCTGCTGCGGCCTCCTGGGTTAATATAAAGGCTTTGTGCTTTAGGTCTCATCAGATGTACTACATGTTTGGGTTCCTGTTCCTGGTTTTCATCATCCTCCTCATCACCTGCTCTGAGGCCACAATTCTGCTCTGTTACTTCCACCTATGTGCCGAGGTACCTGAGCCATCCGCCCTCAAGACTCTCTGTCTGGTTTGAAACAAACCGTGACACAAAAAGGCAACGCCAAACGACCAGATGCTGAGATGTGATTTTTTTTTTTTTTTTTTTTTTTTGCTCTGTTCAGGACTACCACTGGTGGTGGCGTTCTTTCCTCACCAGCGGCTTCACAGCAGTCTACCTGTTCATCTACGCTGTGCACTACTTCTTCTCAAAGCTGCAAATAATTGGAGCGGCCAGTACTATACTCTACTTTGGTTACACGATGATTATGGTCCTCATCTTCTTCCTCTTCACAGGTGAGACTTTTACTTCAAGTGTCAAATGAACCCTCTCTGCAGGAACAATGGTTTCTGCTTTTAATTTTTAAATGAATAGTTTGGGGGGTATTTTTGATTGAACATAACTCATTGAGATATTGAGCTCATGAAGTCAAACCAGAGGTGAAGTGGGGCTATGCTTCGTATTTATGACTTCCATTGTTTACCGAGTACTTCTGATGAGCTAGCTCAACTCGTTGTCCTGTTTAAGGAGTCAAGATCCTGCTTGTATGAAACAGGAAGCTGTTTGTACTATTGCGCAACATGTACTTGCATGTCTTTTGTTGGAGTTTAGCTGTTGGCTTCCCTCATTTTGCACAATGTATGTCAGCGTCAGAAGCCTCAGAAAACGTCAGATAGACTTCAGGAAATGAGAGGAGACTGTTCACAGTTGCTCTTGTTCAGGTTTTATGTTACTGACTTGTTTGGGACAGTTTCACCATCTGCCGTTTGCTGTTTGACAAGCCGGAGGCTCGTTCCACCAGGGAGTTCCTGTTTTAGCGCTTTTGTTCTGTAGATCAAACGGTACATCCTCCACATTCACTTTGTGTTACGGGTGATTATACGTCTATATGCTGTCAGTGTCCTTGAACATCTTTGTTCGTATGGTTTTTTTTTCTGAGCTTCTGCTCGAGATCCAGCTGTGTGCGAAAGGTTGTACAGCTCCTTTTACCACATGTTATCACAAAGCTAAGATGAAGGGTGCATTGTTACCTTTTTTGGGGTCTCTTTGTTCCAAGATTGACACATGCTGTGTTGCGAACACCTTTGCTGGTCCTGTCATGTTCTCCTGTAACCCCACCTCAAGTGAGGCAGCGGTTGTGTGCGGAAGGAGGATAACGTGAAAGTCTAGATAAGAGACAAATACACGCCTACTCTGTATGTCTCCGAGAAATATCCGGCTCACTGCGATGTCAGATGATGACATACTTTGTGGGGTTATACTGCCATTAGGGCCCGATAAGTTAGGCTGTAGCTATGCTTGTCACTGCTGCACTTTGACAGTATCTTAAGACGAAGCTGGAAGTAAGAAGGGGATGAAATGTCAAAAGATTATCACCATGAAGTAATCCAAGGATTCATGGAAAAGATTATCAGTTTCCCTCCTTGCTCTCAGTTCCGATCTAAATAATCCTAATCGCTCTCATTTCCCTTTGAAATCTTTTATTTTGTTGTCGGTCTCGAGCACCTCATCCCAACTCGGATTCGAGGATTGGACTGCGTCTCCCCCATTGAGCAGTCAGATTGGACTTTTATACCCCAATAAATTGATCTGGGATTTCCACCAATCTGGCTTATCAACAGCGTGGAGCTCAGGCGCATGGTCTTCTTCCCTTGATAAGTACGGCTGCTTTTTCTGCTCTGTCTGAGCAGGCTTGCGGGCTCACCACTATCAAAAAATATCTTTTCAAGGTTTTGGTGTCCATATTTTGACTGGTGGCATTAAATAGATATACTTGCATTTTGTGAGTTCTGCAAAACTTTAGGTCTTCTCGTTCGGGATTTATACATTAATTATTGCCCCGTTTCCTGTTTGAAATCGACTCTCTTGTCGGCCAAACGCGATCGTTCTGCAAGGTTGCGCGTTCATTTCTTTCATTGCATTCGCTGAAGCTGTTTTGTCTGTCTGTCTGTTTTTTCGTTGCCAGGTACAATCGGCTTCTTCGCTTGCTTCTGGTTTGTAAATAAGATCTACAGTGTGGTCAAAGTGGACTAGAGGACCTCGGAAGGACTGACAACTCGCTGTCGTGGCACTGGCCTCCCTCGGGCTGCCTGTGTGGAAAAAGCGGTCGAACGAGACCAGAACTGAAACCATCATTCATCTTTTAAAAACCCTGAAGAACAGAGCCCGTCCTCTTTCGTGCTTTAAACCTCTTTTGCTATTTACTTTTTGGAAGGCTATAAACCTTTGTGTTCACTGTTGACCAGTAATATTTTGAATGGCGCCTTGAAAATCAGTGGAGGTTTCAATGATCTAGATGTCATAGTGAGCAGTTTGTTTGCTGAAATGTTTTTACTTTAATTTTCTAAAGAACGTAAAGTGTTCTGTATGTTGCTTTTTCTACTCCCTTGTGGCTAAATGTTTTGGTTTTTCATTTTCTTGTAATAATGGTAAAATGTGTGTGTGTAAATATACTGTATAAAGAGAGAGAGAGAGAAAGTCAGAGAGAATGCTACTTAAAGATTGTCACTGTTATGGAAGTTTCTTTTGGATTTTCCTCTTTATTTTTGCTTTTAGGGTAAAATGGGGCTATAATTCCTAAAATATCAGCCTGTATTCTAGTTCAGAAGTTATATCAAACACTGACATCGCTAAGATACATGACAAGCTTATTGAATTTGATGGTTACACTTAAGTTTGCATTGGGTACACAAGGTGAAGGAGCACATCTGTATCATACAACCGATTGCTACAGCGACGTGCGTTGCACATTGAGGATGATCTCTTCGTGACCTGTGTGATTTGTTTGGCCATGCGGGAGATTGTCACCCAAGAAAAAAATGAAATAAAATGAATTCAAAAATTAACTGATTAAATACATTTGCACTTTTGTGATGCACTCGTGTAGATATTAGGTGGTTTGCTGATCTGTTGACTTCATCAAAACGCTGCTTTCCCTTTGCTTCAGGCAGTGAAAATTCGTCACCAAAGGTGATGAGGTTTTTCTGAATAAATGCAATTCAATTGAAGAAAAAGGCCAAGTGCTTGTTTCCGCAGCAACTAGCATCTTTCTTGTAGCTAATGTGTGAATACCAAGACCCAAGTTTATACACTTTTTGTTTTTAAAGGCCCGTCCACATTTAGAATCAGACTTCAGTCAGTGTGAACGAAGAACACTGACAGATTCACGACCACAAATGTTAATTTGACACGTTTTACATTCAGTTAACTTTTATTGAACAACAGACAGCATTAAATGTGGAAATAAATAAACCAGAAATATTACAAACCACCAAAAAATTTATATCCCAAAATTTTGAACATTTCTGGGTTTTTTTGCTGTCACATCTTAATACATTTGGTCCTTTGAAAGAGCCTCTGACAAACCTATTACACGCGTTTGATTGTCAACTATGGTACTGCGGATAGGACTCATCCAGAGACCTGGGTCAGATCCATCCAAAAAGTGACATTTTTTTCTCATAAAACTATCACAGTCTATCAACAATGATGACAAGAACAAGATACCAGAAACACCCTGGATCACTCGTCTAAACAACGGTTTCCTCAAAAATGTATAAAAACTTGACAAAGTTTAAATCACGACACACTTTTTTTTTTTTTCAAATAATGCACATGACTTTTCGAAGCATCCAGGACGTCTCAACCCACCAAGCGTCTCTGAGATTACTCGCAACCTCCCTCTGACATGCAGTCTCCCCTTTAGAGCACAGTCTGTATCAGGAGGTATCTTTACAAATCTACATGATTTCGGTAAGCCGTTATGCAAGATCTCGCTTCACGCAGCCTACATTGAACGGCCGGAGCGGACAGTCCACTGGAATGATATTTTTATCACACCCTGCTTGCCATGCGGGGTAGCTTCTCCAACTAAAGTACTGTTTCGTTCAGTTTGTTTCCAAAGGAAAGAAGGTGGACATTACAGAGGCAGCGAATACTGAGTCTAAACATACATCGTGATACGTTGATGTAAAACTCCCGTCTCAGTTCGGCTCCAGTTAAACATCTAAACTGTGCCCGTGCGTGGCTGTCCTGTCCCACCAGGCCTCACCGACACTCAAGTGTTCTGTAACTGACAGGCACAATGACTCATGTTTCTGCTTATTGATTCAAAAAGGCGCTTGAAGACTTGAAGAGTTACTGCGGCGGGTAAACAAACAAGTGACTTGTTGACTTGCTCAAAAAAAAAAACATTCAAGGACCAAGATGGGCAGTCCAGATTTGTTTTCTACAAGCAAAACCCTGAGTTCATAACTTGCAAGCAAAACTTGCTTGCGCAAAAAGACCCTGCAGCAGGATCAGAAACTGAGATGACAAACAGGTTTAAAGGAGACCGGGAGGTCGACACTCCAAATTAACTCCGCTTACACACCAGCGACTAAAGGTCTTCAGTCAAATGGAATAACAGTGTCATGAGTTCCCTTGTGACATGTCAAAGGTTTGGTTTCTATTGAATTACTCGATTTGGGGATGATGTAAATGCCTGCTTTGAAAAACATTACAATATTCAATACATTTAAAACACTCTCCGTGGTTGATACATTTAAGAATAGCAGCTAAACACAGTCTGACTCTTGTGGCCCATTTAACAGTATTCACAAATTAAAGCTAGCAGTGTCGATCCTGAAGCCAGTCCTGCCAGTGTACATTCATAATCGAACAACTCCCGAAATGGATTTGGATCCAGCTTCACTCAAACCGATCCCTCCATTCTTTACTCATTGATAAAGGAACGTGGGGAGGCACAAGCCTATTCCAGCACATATTGAGCAAAAGGCAAGATACACCCTGGACAGGTCGCCAGTCCATGACAGGACTGGCAGAAAGAAACACACACTCACCCACACACACACACACATTTACTGTTTGACTTAAGAGCAGGTCAGAGAACGCAGTAAAATCAGTTATTCAAACCCAGTCGAAGGAAAATGAAACCAACATCATCTTGGCAACCAGCTAGGTAGTATTACTGCTCCTAATTTCAGGAAACTCCTGAAAAAAAGCAAACTATCCCGAAGCTCAGCTCATGTATGAACACACAGCACCATGAGCTCTTCAAACAAGAGCAACAACGGTCGTTGGGATGAGCGCTCGGGGCAGTTCATGTGCTTCTTTTGCTGTGGACTGTGAGCTCCCGCTCAGAGCTGATACTGGTGGAGGTGGTGTCTTTGCGGCTGTCCCGCGACTTCCTCTCAAACGTCGGCGAGGACGACGTGGTGCACTCCTCCCAGGTCCTCAGCGGGAAAACGCGGGCGGCCAGGCTGGGCAGGTGAGGGTGGGCCCCCGAGCGGCCCTCGGTGGTGGTGAAGCAGCTCTCCACGGCCGAGCTCTGGTTGGCGCGTCCCTGCTTGCAGAACAGCCCGCAGAGCAGAGCCAGGAACTCCTTCCTCACGCTGCGGTGCATGTAGCCATAAATGTACGGGTGGAGGCAGCACTGTAAAAAGAAGAGAACCAGGGCGAGGGAGGACAACCACGGGGGCACCGCCGCCCTGGTGCTCATGGAGATCGTGTTCAGTATGCTGTAGGGGCCCATGCTGAGGATGTACGACGCCATGATCACGAAGACCACGCGGGCTGCCTTGCAGTGGTAATGGAAACGTCTGTGTCGGACTCGAACTGGGTACCGTCTGGAGGAGCAGGGGCCCTCCGGCGAGCTGGCCTGCTGGGACTGGGGCTGGGGCTGGGGTGGAGGCTGCCGCTGCGGACTGCTCGGAGCCTGGGAGTCCTGCGGGCCGGGCTGGGAGTAGGACTGCGTCTGTATGGGGTGAACGAGGGCGTTCTGCCGGCGGGCGGCCCTGAACACCATCCAGTAGCAGCCCAGCATGATGAGGACCGGCAGCCAGAAGGAAAAGGTGGACACCACCACAGAGTAGGACAGACTGGAGGACCACACCACGGAGCAGACGTTGTGGTGGCGGTCGAAGTCGATGGCCCCCCAGCCATAGAGGGGGGGCGTGCTCTGCAGGAAGCTGAGCACCCAGGTGCAGATGATCAGGTTGGTGCCCAGGTGAGGGGTCATCCGGGTGGGGTACGACAGGGGGTGGATGATGGCCAGGTAGCGGTCCACCGAGACCACGATGATGGTGTTGACCCCGGCGAACGCAAAGAGGTGCATGAGGACCACCAGAGCCTGGCACAGCCGAGCGTCCAGCGGCCACACGCCCGGCACGGTGGCCGTGATGGCGAAGGGCATGACCAGAACGGTCTGAAGGAGGTCCGCCAGGAGCAGGTTGAGGACGAAGCGGTTGGCGACGTGGAGCAGCTGAGGCTTCCTCTGGAAGACCAGCAGGACCACCACGTTCCCAAACAGAGACACGCACACGATCAGCGATATCAGCACCATCTTGGCCACACTGTTGGCAGTGGAGGACCAGACTTGGTCCCGCCTGGACGCGTCGGCGCCAAGCTCCCGGGGGACGTCGGTGAAATTGGCGCCCGCAGTGGGCTCCTGAGAACTTGACATGGTTCCTCTGACATCAGCAGAGAAGTGGGCATGAAGTCAGGTCAGCCCCATCTTGACGGAGGGGGCCACGGGAGATGTGTAGGTTGCTTTTGTGGCTGTGCGGATCATTATAATTTCTCCAGTGGGGAAATCCGACGTCCGTCTCCAGTGTTTTCAAAGCCACTGACGTGAAATGCCGTCCACGGCAGGTGACAGTGGTCCAGGACACTCGTCCACCGGCAGCTGCAGATCATCAACAGCGATTCGCTGCTCATCGTGAACACTTATCCTTCCCTGAACGTTTCACCCACCGCATAGGCCTATTCCTGCTCGCGGCACATCTGCACAATGAAAAAAAAAAAAACGGGATTTGCCGACAGTAAGAGCCGCCGTTCAGCCAGCGGCGTCGACAGCGAAGGTCCAGACGCGTGGCAAATGTCTCACGGATTGCTTATCT
Source organism: Malacoctenus gilli (assembly GCA_032164315.1). Classification (NCBI taxonomy): domain Eukaryota; kingdom Metazoa; phylum Chordata; class Actinopteri; order Blenniiformes; family Labrisomidae; genus Malacoctenus; species Malacoctenus gilli. The sequence goes on along the minus strand of JASSRZ010000049.1, from coordinate 10,830,453 downwards.
GTAATTCGTGCATAATACCTTGGGACGATCAGTCAAGCGATGTTTTTTCTTTAAGGGGGGAAGAGGATGCTCAGTCTCCCGCGCTCGGCGCACATCGGCTCGCTCCCATTTCAGCCTCGGCTCCAGTCAATGGCAGCGCGCTTTCACGGCTCAGCTAACATACGCTGCGTGTCTTCACCCAGCGGGGGTCTCTCATCCAGACGAGCGCGTCTCCCTGCGTCGCTGCTCGCTTTTTTTTTTTATACCGGATTTCGTTGGCGGATCAAACATTCATTTATTTTATCAGCGCGGATTGCTCAGGCTACTTACGGTCGAGCCCTGTCTCCGAAGTGTCAGGGAATAACAAGGACACCTGCACAGAAATCTCCCCCCGCCGGAGCTTGTCACCGACCCCCCCCCCCTCCCCTCCACTCCACTCCACTCCCTCCCATCCCTTTTCCCTTTTTGTGGTGAATGTGCGAGTGCGTTTTCGAAATCCTCCAGCTATACTTTTTAAACACGGTAGAATCGCAAACATACCTCGATTTTTACACTGTATCCATCAACCAGTTTTTTTCAGCGATTGACAAAAAAAAACAACAAAAAACATCACAATTATTAAAAGGTAATGCATGTTTCTATTGTGTCCTATAATATCATATAGCTTTAGAAAAAAATGACAAACATAATAAAACAAACAGATTTAACAACTTGGGTTTATGTAGCTGCTCCCAGAAGCATACAGGCTGGACGCACGTGCGCGCGCGCGCACGCATACACACACACACACACACACACACACACACACAGTGTTCAGGGTCTCAGTCAGTCTGGCAGATCTCCTTGGTAACAAGTGATTCAATCAGTGGGCTGCTTATGTGATCTTCACATAATAGGATGCTTGTCAGGGCAGAGGACGAAACGAGAGTAAAGAAGTCAGTGTGTGTGGCAGGCGTCTCTCCTCAGCACCGAGCGCATGCAGGGGAAATAAGATGGAGCCCATTGGATTTATGGAGTTCAACACCTAATGGCAACTTGTCTGTAACCTACTTCCCGTCAACTGTGTCGATTCTGGTCATGTGACTGTTAGTTAGCTTTTTGTTGGACTTTCTAATCTGTAAACAACTCTCATGAGATGCACCGGTATAAGCGCTCAAAAAGATGATTTAGTGTGATATTTAAATCGTGTTTTTTCAGGGCTATGATTGACTTTTTCGTGAGGTTGGTTGTCAACATGAATCCCACTGTATTCCCAGTTCTACATCAATGGATTTTTTCCACCTTATTTATTCTTTCGTTTTGAAAAGCCTCAAAGGAACTCTTGTTATGCACAAAAAGCCACATGAGCTGAACCGCAGGTTTTACCCACAGGTTTTATTGGTATGAACAGATCATTACAGCGAGCCTTTTATAATGGTCAGTTGACTGTGCACCAGTTTGTGAACACCCGTGTTCATGACTGCCACTGTCCCCAGGTCTGTTTGATTTATACAAAGCTGGAAAGACAGAAGGGGGTTTGCACATTTTCTCAACCCGCATCCCTCCTGGATCAGAAGGAGACACCATTTACATGTAAAAAAATGAAGGGACTGCATGTGTTTGAACTGCCTCCTCGTCAACATCTGGCAGGTTGACACAGACAATTTGATTGATTTGGCCTAATTTCACCACTGAACGGGTGAAAAAAAGAAAAGAATAACAAAGCAGCTCGGCTGTATTCACATCAACTCACACATGCTTATTTTCTGAGAAAAATCTTCCACGTTTGCAACGAATGATCACGAGGACAGCCCAGTTTTCATCACTTAACCTAAAAACGAAAAATATAAAAGGCTTTCTATGAATACTTGTTTGTGCATATTTATATCAGCCACAATTTCCCTCTTTTTTGCAAGAAACACAAAAATTGCCTCTTACATTTCAGCCGTTAAAGAAAAAAAGACTTCATTAGGATGCACAGAAAACAAAAGCAGTACTACATTGTGCAATCCAATTAGTCTGCAGCTTACATGGCCCACTAATCAACACTCATAATTAGCCATTTTATTTCAAGTCTTTGCTCCATCCCAGCTATCAAAAAGCGCTTTGATGTGACGCTCGAGCACCCTGTGTTTTAGATTTAGATTGCAAATGAAATGCCGCTGACCGCGGCCGGGTGGTGAGATGTTCCCCTGTTCTTCTGTTGAATGGACCGCGGCTCAAAGAGACGACCCACAACCCGGCTTTCTCCTGGGATTATTAGGCTCACTATATAGAATGAATGCTCACGGTGGCTTCAAGCGCTGATGTCTCTGTTGTTCCATTTCATTCTCATTCAACACCTATGAACCAATGCCTGACGGCAAGTGTCAAGATTGGGCAAATTTTCAACAAGTTTTGTTTGTTTCTTAACTTCCCTGGATTTCTAAACCAAGGCTGTGATCAAGATTGTAGGAATAATATGGTGTCATTTTCTTTCTGTGATTGAAGTATAGAGACAGGTTGTAGCAGAAGTTATTTTCTAGCCTACTTTTTCCAACTAAAAGGGAGTCTGAACTGGCTGAGTGATTGACATGGTTTGCTCGATGCACTCTGACCTTTCGCTTGTTTGGTTCCATTTCTGTTTCTGTCCACTAGGGGGTGGAAAAATACAGCACGACAGCTGCAGCACCAGCAAATGTCCTGGTGGAAGTTGAATGAAGCACGAGGAAACTACAGCCTAACGAGGCCAAACTTCATTGATATCTCGATATTTGTCAGGCTAAGAGCGCGGTTGGTCTTTTAATTTATTTATTGGCTGACACTAAGTGAGTCACTGTCACTCTGCTGGCACTGACTCATCCTGTCGGAGCCACCTGCTCGTCGGCCCACAGCGAACAGCCGCAGAATGATGGCGGAGGCTGCACACGCTCGTTCCCACCCAGGTGGAGGTGAGCGACGGGCCGAGACACATGGAGCAGGTGGGTGAGTGTGGGTGGATGCTTATATTTGGCAGGTGGCACGAATACACAATGAGCTGTGCACAATGCCTCCGTGTAGGCCTGCAGGCCTGTCCCCAAACTCCAGACAGAAAAAGGTCTATCTGTGTGGACAGCTTTGTCAAAGTCTCCACCCCTGTTTGTTCGCGTTAACGACTGGTCAATTGTTGCTTTTTGTCGCTGAAATCCACCCAGGATGTATTGTTTATTTATGGTATTTTCAAAGCCTACTGAGACTTTTGTTGCT
>JASSRZ010000049.1:10811945-10822467 GCA_032164315.1 Malacoctenus gilli | reverse complement strand
CAGGTGCCATTTAATATCACTCAGATGAGCACAAGATCCTTCATTTCCACACTAATCACGGGAAAGATTTTGTCCGCTGGCCGTGAGGCGCCATTGTAATTGTACTGGTACAGAGTCAACACAGGCTCCTTTCACTGTGTGGGAGATGCAAAGTAAATTTGACTTCTGATTTATGGTGGTAAGACAGAGTCTGAGACGAACTCACGTTTCTGACAAAGATGAGAGGTCCATTTATACGCTGTTATTCTGCTCACACTATGTCACCTTGATGGAGCACTGTAGGACTTAATTTTTTTATCTTCTTTCGTGCACGACATCTAAGCTTTGACCTTGTGGACAAAGATGCGGTAGTTTCCACGCGCTTCGCAAGAGGCCTTTGGATCTGACACATGGAGAGAAAACCAGACGTTACTGTTCTTTGGCTGTAGAAATACCTGCTGAAGCCCTTAAGATGCAGAGATGGGTCTGCTGCTGTGTTTGCCGTCGCCGCCGTCTCGGAAGCTGCCGGGGCGTGTCCCTCCTGTGGGAGCCTCATCTACGGGGCTAAAGTGACTGCACCACCCTTTTCTCCACACCCATCTCTGCTCACTGTCAACAGCGCACATGCACGCACACACAATAACAAGGCAGCCTGTGCGAATGTACCTCACAGTGGCAGGATTTGTGCCCGGGAACATATTTAACAATGCACACTCGACACCCGCCGCATCTCAGCAGGAGGCCACAGGAAACAGATGAGGACTAGTCAGGTTGATCAGGAAAACTGGAGCCCAACTATACATGTGCTCACACTGCCGACCTATGGGCTTATTAACAATGAATCACCCCAATTTTCTGCAGAAAGGAGGGAGGCAGACTTGAAAGGGCCTATGCCATGAAACTGATGGTGAGCAAAAAAAGGGGAGGGTATTCGCTTGTCATTCTGCGCACTTTCCACTCCTCCTGATTTATAATGGGGACACCCGGTCGTCCTGGGCGTATCAACCCCCCATGCATGACATTATACCTTCTGAGGTGGCAAGTTTGTCTCCAAACCTTTCAGATAACTTCGTGAAATACTTGTTTGTTATGCATCAAAGTGAAACAAACTTTGCTGCTCACGCCCCCTTTGCAGTTGAAGCTTCTTAACCACGGCCCTTTCATGGTATCAGGGGTGGGGCCTGGAATTGCATGTGATTCTCTATCTCGAGGAACCCCGCAATTACATCTGGCACAACTCTGCATGAAGTAACGCTTTATAAGCCTTTGTGCATCACGGCTTTGAAGATCCGCGGCCTTCTATAAGTTTGCTTTTTGTCACCCCCCTCTGTTGTACACCCCCCCACCCCACCCACACTCCCCACACCCCTCCAATCTCCCCATCCCCCAGCTTGGGACAGAAGACAGAATGTGATGTGTCGTCTCCCTCCCCACACAAAGCCCTAGTGCATTGGACACACCTTGGACAGCACAAAGGATGAAAAGCACGACGAGGCTTGGACACGCAAGACCACGCTGCCAAGCCCGATAAAGACGCTTCAAAAGTCGAGCAGCAAACAGTGGCCTTCTTCTCTTTGCCTTGCTCCTTTTTCTTCCCAGGGCCTTGCAGCGGGGAGTGAAAAAAAAAGAAGAGAATTAAAGAGTAGTTGACTGACTAAAAAGATATTTGTGTCTTGTGTGTATTTACCCGCGTGAGACCTGCGAGTGTGTTTCGGGGTGATGTTGTGTCTACGGAAATGTAGACAGTGTAAATGTGTGTGTAAACACCTAGATTACCATTTGTATGTCTGCTTTCAGTATGAGCACAGGATTAACTAAAAACATCCCAGCTTTGTCGCCGCCAGCCCCATAAATAAACTCGGTTGCCCCATCTCCAATCCCCTTGTCTCCTCAGCCGTCTGCTCACAGAGGGACGCCCCGGCCATTTTGACTGCAGCGGACAGCGGCTTACCTTCGGTCACTTTGTGTTTTATTGCGTCCGTTTGCGTAAAGTTTAAAGACATGTGAATCGTTTTCCCCACCTCAACTTGTTTGTGATTTCAGCATTGTTTTCCAAAAAAACCCCCCAAACATGTCCTACCCCACTGCGACTGAGCTGACAATGACTCTTTACATCCTATTTTTTCCTCTTCTTTTCCTTATTTTTTCCTCCCCTGTTGGTGCACAGAATCGTCCAGACACCATAAAACATGACTTTACACCGGTAGCTTGCTCCTCGCTCCTCCTGCCTCCTGCCTCGCTCTCTCTCTCCCTCTCGCGCCTTCATTGCCTCATTGAAACAGATGGCGTTTTATGCTGGGCACAATCAGGACTATTCAGCGTCAGGCTGGGCAGGCCCTCCCCACCTGCGTTCAGCCCAATCGCAACCTAATGAACACATTGGGAGCAGTCTGTTCCAAATTACTCCCAGTTGGAACCAGGGCCACAGGTAACCCCCCGCCCCCCCAACCCCTTGCTTGCCATCACACTTTGCCCCTTTCTCTGCACCTCACCTCCGTTGCAACAGTTGCCTTGCCCACCCGGCCGACTGATATTGGCTCCAGTGCTCAGACCCTATCTTTGACACTTAATCAAATCAAGATTCATATCTCTGAGCTGTCAGCATTCCAGCACAGCTCAGAGAGGCTATGTAAGCAGCGACAAGCATATACATTACACGTGGGGAGATGTGGATTGACAGCTTACGTGTTTATATGTTGGAGCTGAATTGGTTCTACTTGATATTTGTCTGAGAGCTGTTTTTCCTTATGGGCAGAGAGATTTCTGCCTCTCCTGTTAATCATCTCGCCCACCTGTGCACACACGCGCATACACATGCGCACATAGGAAGCATGTGCATTCAAGGCCTCAGCCATCGCAGTTGAAGTTAACCACATCAGGACTATGTGCGAGCATCATGAGTATGTTTTTCACTGCCTCGGAAAAAAAAGCACCGTTTATGCATCTGTGTTTGGATCGCTGCTACGCTCATCTTCATTCCAGTTGTGTTTACGCCATATAGCTTCTATATATTCATGTTTTATTTATGTTGTGAGTGTGAGCGAAATACAGAAAGTTCCCAGCTTCTCTCTTTTATTTTCTCCGAGACACTGTGGGCTGTTGGTGCTACCTGAATAGCTTTCTTCCAAGTTGATGTGTGTCAGGGCAAGCGAGGAGCTGTTGTATATCGCAGGCAGTTGACACCAGAAGTGTGCTGTAGCCAAGAGCCTCTGACATTCTGATACACCCTCCAACATCCCCAGGGACAAAAGACTGAAACCGGGGCGCTTGCCTCGTCATGTCCCATCAATTGCCGGAGGACCTCAGAAACCGCAGGCCAACTAGCAGCTGCCACGTGGGTGTCCATCACTGGATGTGACAGGAGAGCTGCCCTGCTGGCTGCCCTTCTTCACTGTCCCTCTGGTCAATCTACACCTCAATTGGCCCTGTACTGGTGGTTGATGCCTGCTCCTTCTGCTGCATGTCAAAAAGAGCCAGGAGCCACAGAGGAAGTGCAAATATCCACTAATGGCCTTGATCCAGATGGATGTGCTCATGACAATAGGCCCCCGTGCCTGTGGTTTGGCTGTTTTGTCAGCGAGAAATGCAGAGGCCACCACAATAACACAGCAAAATTATGCATGCAGGCCAGCCACCATTGACATGTTAAAGAGCCGTGCCAGTTGCTATGATAATTAAGTTAGCTCATTCCAGGGCAGAGAGCTCCTTTCTCTCAACGTGTCTTTAAAGGCACTTTGGGGACAGAAGGCAGGCTTTAAGACAATAGATATGGAAAAAGAAATAATGGCGGCACTGAGTCACCATTTCTCTGGCCATTTGCTTAACATAGGGCTTTCACACAGAGCGCCAACTGCTTGATGCTTCCAGAGGTGAGTCGTGTCAGCTGTACTTTCTATCACTCAAAAGACTGACACTTCCAGTGAAGTCCATATGGAAATCTTTAGGGACAAAAACTGAATTAGGGACAAAGAATGAAATATGCAGATATCTGAGCCACTCTACGACAGCGACAAGCCTTGAATTCATTGTGTGGGCTTGAACTCTTGCTCACGAGTATATTACTTTTTGTAATATCACACTTGCCATGAGTGAAGACTGACCTGTTTAAGCAAGCAATAACATCAATGGCATCCCCTCTGTTCCCATTGCTTTTAACTGGGATGTTTGGTTATGTCCAGGGGTGTCTGATCTCCCCCCGCCTCCATAGGGTCCCATTGAGAGTGGCCACTTTGTGTACAGCTGGGCCATGTTTGGGCAGTAAAGTAAAACCAGGAAGCCTTTGAAACCTAACCAATGTCTCTTCCAGAGGAGGTTGGAAGTTCATTCTTATTTGGAGACTCCAAAGCTGGCTCTCTCCTTGAACACACTGAGCCGGGTCAGAGGCATTAGAAGTCAGATCTCCTCCCGCATTCATGCAGCTGTCAGTATCCGTGCCCCAGTTTTGTTCTTTAAATCTGTCTGGCGCTTGGCTACCTTGGATTTCCTTTCTGATGTTTTGGCAGGGACAACAAGAATAGGTCATCGAAATCACTCTCGTCGGTCAGTCCCTCGTTTATTCAAAACAGACACCCGCGCACCGGGCTTGTTTGTACTGCCGCATTCAGTTTTATATTTTCACTAAATGCTGCCAATCTGCCACAGAAGACAGGCGCTGAGTGAAAAGATTTTAAAATGCGACTCCAGCACTTTCAAGGCAGGTCCTCAGTGTTAACAAGATGGTAGTTAATGGTTCTGCTTTTATGGTGGTGGTCGCATGTATAATTAAGCTGCTGTTGTATTTGTCATAAAAATCACCGGGGGAGCAGGAAATGTTGCAGGAGCCGCTTTTTTTTTTTTTTTTTTTCACTTTGAGCAGTGGAAAATTAAAACCGTCAAACCTCACAATGTTGTTTTGACATCATTCCAATGTTTATGGATTTTCCTGTGTGTGGTTGAGGTTTCGGTATTAAAAAGCACTTAAGAGCCTCACCTTCTGTTTGTTACGGGAACAAAGGTTGCCATGTTTGCACAATGTAGATTGTCCTTTCTGGGAGGTCTCGCCTCCGGCGATACTTGTTGGCCAATGTGTTGCATGTCTGCCATTAATGGCTGTCTGGCTGCTACCTGCATTATTCCTGAATCATGCAGTTTGTGCTGCGAGACTTGCTCTGTCTGTGGCACAAACTATCCACCATGGGACCCCTCTCACCAGGGGGATTTGTGCCAGTCGCATGCCATGGGTATAATACCAAACCAACATTTTGAGATGGGAGGGCAATCCTATTGTACCAGCCACACTGATAACCTCTTACCCTACATATTACACTCTTCTCGAGCAGATGCGCGTTTATCTCCACAACAACCAGAGATACAACCACCGTTTTCGAAGTATCTTTTTCGGAGTTGGCCGTGAGCCCCGCAGCCTGCAGGAGCTGTCTTCACCCAGACTGCGCGTTCGTCTCGACACAATCTCCGACGGGACAAATTTCTTAAGTAGTGTTTCATTAATTCATTTTGGGGACAGCCGAAACGGTATTAAGAATTAGTCACTTACAAGGATTACTGGGACTTAAGGTGGCAGCTTGTTGGCGGAGTGTCATGCACTACAGACATAGCTTAGATAAGCCTGATGTATGATTTACCTGCATGGCACCGCTGGTATCTATGCGGATGAGTTGGGGTGTCGTGGCCCCGGTGTCACCTCCACAATGCCAGTTCCCTGCTATGCTTATGACTCTGTATCTATGCTAATATGGGAATCAGTGGGATTGAAGGCTCATCTGGCTTGTGCCGTTGCTTTATCTTATCACTCGACTTGCCATGCTTCTTTCTGCACTGCATCACCACATCCCTGGCATGCTGTGCAGATAAAAGGAACGCAGTCTCTCCTTACACTTCCTCCATCTCTCACCTTCACACTTTTTTTGTATTTCACATTTCTGCCTTTCATCTTTTTGCCTTCACCACATCAGTGTCTGTAATGCTTTATTAAATTATCACCCCCTGCCAGTTAATACAATGCATGGGCTGTGGCAATGAAATTACAAGAACTCAATCAGCGCCTTCGAGTTTATTTTATGCGAGCGCAATCTCTTCATAATGAGCCATTGAGCAAAAGAACATCCGAAAAGTTGTCTCCCTCGTCAGTTTTTGATCAGGAGCGGCGGGGTCCAGACAGTAAATCCTGTCTGACTTAACTAACACCCCCGCTCCGTCCCTCTTAGCCTCTTTGTCTCCACCGCGCCCTCCCTCCCTGGCATGATTATTTCTTATCATGTATTTATTTGTTTAATCCACCCCTCCCCCCACAACACTTGGCGGCCCTCTGCCTATCCACGAGCTGCCTGTCTGGCAGCGAGGCCCCCTCATCCTCCACCTCCTCCTACTTTTCCATATCCAGTCCCCGTGCCATCCCCACCCAGCTCCAGCCCAGCCACAATGGACGGATGTTCCTTCCAGAGCCTCGGAGCGTCATTCGAGGGGAAAGAGACCCCCACCTCCTCATTTCATCCTTACATCCCTCCCACTTGCATGTGGCCACCACTAGCCAACCTCTGTGCACACTATAAATAATGGATGCATTAGCATGCATGAATATCTTTTTAGAAGAGGGGGGGGTGCGGGAGTGCCTTAATTCATTATTAATCCCCTTCAAGGCAAAATGGGCTGTGGATCTGGTCGAGCTAGGCCTCTGCTAAACCCCGCTTTTGGGACCCTGGTTGGCGATGCCGGAGCCCTCCTTTTACCAAAATTGGTGACCAACTCCACCTACCCCGCCCTACACCCTTTATCAACCCTCCTCCTTCTGTCTCTTCAATCTGTGCTTAACACATCTGGATGGCCAGGGCGTAATCTGTAAAAATCTTTCTGTTAAACTGATTGTGAGCTGATCAGACATTAACGTGATGAAAAGCAGAGGCGCCCGTCAGGCAGCAGAAATGGAGGGATTTTCTTCATGCAGTCTTTGGCTACTTCCTCATAAAGGATCCTGTCACTAACAAATTCAATGCTTTGCATTTCGAGTGAATTTGGTTCTCATTTTTCATCTCAAGAGTATTTTTCAACCTCTTAAAACAGTTGTGGTGGATGTGCAAAATTCCCAGGTGTCTTCTGGTTAATTTGGTAAAAGTTGTGGCACCAGCGCTTCGTCAGCTGGGGTCGTTATATTTTCCCCACCCTTCCACGTGTGAAGCAAACGGCTGTTCTTTCCTGAAGGTTGCGTCGTCGCAGCGCTCCTCACTTTGAAGTTCCCACCAATGCCATTTGGTTCAGGAGGCTTGGCGGAGGGAGAATTAAGTAAGAGCAGGGGGAGCAAGATGGAGGGGCTAAGGGGAAGAAGGTGGGCTGATACAACAAATGCGTAAAAACCTGGTTAGAGAGCGTTAAGCTACGTATGTGGGTGGTTTTAAGGAATTATAGGTATTTTTAAGCCTGGAACACCATGTTGAGTATTTAGGACATTAGATCAAATGCATGGGTTAGAGGTTAAGAGCATGTGTTTCATGGAGATAAATTACTAAACAGTGAATTAACAAAGCGTGTGGTTTTGACAGTGAGTGCCCGCTACAGTGCATGTGTGCATGTGTGTGCGTGTGTGTGTGTTTATGGGCAAAATGGAGAACGTGTGTTGCTTGAACGTATCTCTGTGAGTCACGGTACACACCAGCCCTCTGCACCACACGCCTCTCCTGCCACTAGGTTGCACTGCCTGCCTCACAGCCTCCTCTCCTGCCTGCCACAGCCGTCTGGCTCATCCAGCCAATCCTGCACAGACAACGGAGACACATGAGTGCGTCGTCCTATCAAAAAATACTACACTGCACACTTGAGCCCAAGCTCTGGGCACTCCTGCAGTTTTACACATCTTTTCTTTTTGCCTGCTTTACTCACAGTGACACAATGAACATAATCCCATTTGTTTGAATCAGCCGAGCATACAAATATCACAAATGCACATGACAAAGTAAAACACAGCTTCATTACTCCTGTTTCTTGTGCCATTCCGTGGAGTCGTTTTGCACCATACTGATTCAGTGGCTGATTAAAAACAGGGAGATTTTTCAAAAAGTGTTTAACCAGAACAGTAACTTCTCCTGATGCAGTTCATGTATTTACAACAGAGCTGTTTTGTCACTACACTTTGGAGCGGACCAGAAGATTAAAAAAAAACTTCTGTTCAGTTGTTGTGAACTTTAAACAAAGAAAATACAAAGATAAACATTGGTGGAGTGAATTTTTTTTAATGAACTCATATGAGCTAATATATGTTCACAGTCACTTCTGAACAGTTTTGCCCCCATGGTTGCTGGGAGGTTCACTGTCAGCATCCCTGAGAGTCTCGTGGTGACAGTGTGTATTTTGTGGACTTTGCTTCGTGACTGTTCTCAGCTGAACTTATGGATCTTACACGATCAGCAATGTGCTGGGGATGATAATGACGTCCAGGCACCATACTGTGCTTCTGAACTTTGTTTGGCCCCTTAAATTCTGCTTCCTGGGCAAAAAATTGAAATATAGTGAAGTGTTTGTGTGCTGATGGTCATTTATCACTGGGGCTCATGGGACAGGGGGGGTGAGAAAAGACCCATGTGTAGATCAGAGAGGTGCGTCTGGGCTTGCTTTCAGAGGCAAAGAGGGAGAAACCTAAATGAGGATATAAGTTTCCCATCTGTCACCCGTCTTGTGTTCCACATTATGCCTTCAACACAGACTCTGTCCAATATGTTTGACCTTGTTTTAATTCTTTTAAAGTTGCCTGTTATACAGGAATCTCTAAGCAATGGCTGATCTAAAGCTAGAGCGCATCCAAGATTAGAAGAGGCCACGTGATCCATCAGCTGGTTTATTTTTAGAAGAATTTAAACAGGAAAGCAACATTTACTTACCTACATTATTTTATTCAAACGACATTTAAATGTGACATCAACAGGTGTCCCAGAAGCTGACGATAAACAACGCTTTCACCGTGTTGTATTGTTTTTTTCATGCACTTGTTAGTTGTGATGTATAGTGTTTCTTTTTTATTTTTTTGATAGTGACGATGCCGCCTTCGTTGCATAATCGTGGCCGTAAATGCGCACAGCGTACCAGGAAATGAACCTCGCCGGCGCATCACAGGGGGGGTAGGATGATGTGGATGTGACGGGTTATATAAAAGTATAGGGCACACTTGGAATGAGCCAGATGGGACGATAGCTGTCATTTTTTAAGGGTAACGTGCTTTTTTGTCTGCGCATGGACGTCTCGCTCGTGCATGACCTTGTGAACTTGCCTGCCGCGTGACCTGGAAAAATCTCTGTTATGGCTCCCCGAGCACCCGTCCACATCCCTGGGCTCGTTCGTGCAGGGTATTTCCCTGGCAGGAAGTGACATCAACGGGTCCAAACTAAAAAATATGTCGCAGGACGGACTGTCTAAGATGTCCAGGACCGGTGTTTGTAAGGGAGGACACCTCGCACCGGCTCCAGAAAGTGATGCGCACTGGAGAATACAGGAGTGCGCCGCACAGGCGAGACAGACAGACGCACGGGAGGCTGAGTGAGTCGCCTGCTGACTGAGTGCATTAACGCCGTCACTTTCATTCATGCAAGTTCAGATGTGGTGCTATACTTTGCCCCTGTCTGAATCCGGTGACGCGGCGCAGAGCAGAGGCGATCAGACTTGCTGTTTGCATAGGGCATGTTTTTTTTTTTTGTGTGTGTCTGTGCCACTGTCGCTCCTGTCAGACGTGGGCTGAGGTGGGCTGCGATACAGTCGAAAGACAGACCCGGTTGTTGACTGGCAAGTGCAGTGGAGACAGCAGCAGAATCGGGTCGCTCGGTGCGCTTTTTGCACGTTGTGGCTTTAATAAACAGAGCCGATGTGATCCGCAGACTCGCACGCGGCTGTTGCAGCAATGCAAACAGGGTTCGTGTAAAGTTTATCAAGTTGAATGCGCATCACGTAGCGATATTCGCGTCGCCTCAACAAATGAATGGCGGCTATTTTTATCCGTCCAGTGCGTGTGTGTCTCGCCTTCACCGGGGAGACTCTGACAGACCGTGCCGTGCGTCCAGACGGAAAGTGCTGCAGTCACGTGGTGTCTGCTATTATCCAGCCTCACGTCAGGTACAGACGACTGTTGTTTACAGGCCATTTAAGCGAGTGTTTTGTTATACAATTGAAGACATGGGGGATTGTGGAGAAAAGCTTCGACAAATCATTTAAGTAAAAAAAAAGACAATGATACCAAATAAATACATTTTGATTATTTATTTGCATTTTTTTTCGAATTTGCGAAATGTTCTGTTGTTTTCATGTTCATATCATTTCATTTGTCATTAAAAAAAATTCCACCTATAATGTATTGATTATGTATTGATCAATGTACATGATAAAACTTCCATTATTGTATGTATTGCTGATCAAAGTGTGTTGGAAGTCTTGATAAAATACTTTTAAGTGGCTATTTCATCACTTTCTGTCAAGGAACGATGGACAGATGGATGCTTGTTTTAAAATAGGGGCACAGACTGCTTTTCACACCTCACAACCTGCTGTCATTGTTTGGGAGGATGTTGATGTA
>JASSRZ010000049.1:10800195-10811845 GCA_032164315.1 Malacoctenus gilli | reverse complement strand
GCACGTGTGTGCGGCTTTAGATTACTGGTGTATATAACCCACACTGCTGTTGCCTGCCTGTCTCCAGTGATGGCTTCATTATTCATGGTTGCGTGTAGACAGCAGAGCTTAATCTCTGGGTTGAATGGGGCAGCCTGTGACAGTGGAAGTAAATGCTTGTGCTCGGTCAGCCTTATCTGGCTGTTGTTGAGGAATGGAAAGGCTCCAGCGAAAGGGTGGACTGCTGCGCTGAGCCTCGGGGTGGCAACAGCAGCTAAACGCCCCATCCCGTTGTGGCATTTGGGGCCAGTTTGAGGCCAGTAGTAATTAGCCAGACTGGACCCGGGAGCGGGGCCATATATCCTCAGTGGTGAAAAGGTCTGGGCAGGGGGTCTATTGGCGCTCGACAGGTGCAGTGGGAGGAAGGCGTCGGGAGTTTAGGGAATCGAAACCAGAGATGAGGCCAAATGACAGCGTCTTTGACTTCTGGGGTCAGATGCTCTCCTTCACCCCTGGAGGCTCCACAACACAGGAGACTCTTCCTGCCCTGACACTGCGCTTTTTTAGATTTATGTGCTTGCGTGCCCACACCTCCGTGCCTCGTACTGGCAGCATGTGTGTGTGTGTGAAAGAGACGGTTACTGGAGTGTGCTTTTGTGGTGGGATACTGGAATGGGAAGATCAAGGGGCGCATGTTTTGAGTTGTGGTAATCATCTGTCTCGCTTTATTTGTCTCACACTTGCACACAGAAAATGGGAACACTTTTTGTTTCAACGCCCATGTGTCCAGCAGTATTACGCAACGCTGCTTGAGGAGCTTTGATCAATGAGCTGTGATAGCAGCAGTGAAAAAAGAAAAAATGAAAAGTTCCACCAAGACGCTTCTGGACACGTTTTTTCATGCAAAGTTTGCCGTGTAACTCCGACGAGGAATAATCTGGAATGTCAAGAGGACACACAACTCTTTGTGCCAGCCGTTTGAGGGAGGAAAAGCAGCGGCGCTGACCATGTCACGTTTTTTTTCTCGCTTCCGGGCTGTTCTGCTTGAACTCAATAATCCTGGTTACAGCCATTACAAATCCTGCTGTCTTGACTTGAGACCCCAGACAGGAGACAGGCTCTGCAACTTGGTTTCATTTAGCATTCCTCTGGGCTTTACGGGCAGGTGTTTGACATTACTGGCAGGATATTTATTGGCAGCTTTAAAGGCAAGTTTTTTTGCTTACCTCTCAATTAGGCACATACACACACAACGTGTGCGCTGTAGGTGCTAGCACACATACATGCATGCACATTGACATGCATAAAAATCACAGTTTAGTGTCTTATACGCATTGCGGAAATATTGGCAGGCGGCTGCAGATCGCGGAGGGTGCTATCACTTCTGTCTCCCACACGACTACCACACACCTAATGGCTTTTGAGTAACAGATCCACATCCCCAGCAACCACCTCTGACCCGTGACCATCTCTATCTCTCTCTGTGTGCCCCCCTTCTCCTTCACCCATTATGCTGGGTCAGTGTATGATGTGGGGTAGGAATAGGGTTGGAGGCACGGTTTCGATGTGTGGCCTGTAATTACCGAAGCTTAGCAGGGCCAGTGGCTGTGATGTGCAATTCTCAAATCAAGGTGCAGCCCGAAGACTCGGCCGGCCCAACTGCTGCCCTCTGCTACTTGATTGCTGGCAGCTGGGTGAGCCATGTCAAGTGGCAGGCTGGGAAATGTGAAATCCCAGATAAAGCACAGAGCCCTAAAATGCCATGAAGCTCCAGTAATGAGGAAAGTGATGGGGTTTGGGGTTTGGGCATGCTTAGCAGGCAGGCAGCAGCCAATTGTAGCTCTTTCAACCTCTTCCTCTTCTTGGTGTGTCCATATGTGAGAAAGAGAGGAGAGGTGAAGGTGTTTATATATTTGACTTTTCTAATCCTGGATTTGGAAGGATCCAACAAACTCCCAACAATGTAGAACCGGTGGGTAGGTTTGCACAGCGCCAGATATACCAGCCCTAAATCCTCCCAGGTCATCGCCACACATAAATCATAAACCTACAGTGCATGCTGCCCTTGCTGCTCATGTTTTCCCAGGGCGAGCTCCTTTGAAAATCACCTTAAAGCCCCTGTAATGTTCGCAGCTCAGTTGGGCCAGAATGATTCCTGATATTAATGGCGGTCCGATTTTGAACAATTCTGGAGCCGTTGTAGCAGTTAAATGCATTCCTCGTTTTGTGGAGGCCATTATTCCTCCTTTTTAATCACCCCTTTGGCTTTTATAACCTCCCCAAGCCTGAGTGTGTGGTTGGGGGGACCACATGTGGGCAGGGAACAGGGCCTGTATTTATCAAACTCTTGAAAGTCACATTGTGGACTCAAGTGCGAGATGCGTTTAAGACTTTGGCGATAATATACGAACCCTATCGTTAAAAACAAAATCAACTTTTTTTCCAAATAAAGGTGATTATAATAAGGATAGATATTTAATAAAAGCCAAAACAGACGTGCTCTGTTGTTTGTATAAATACTTTCTACTAATAATTATTGGTAATAGGACACTAAGTGGAGTAATATCATAAAAATGAGAGTGCTTATTGTATCACGTTCACTTTTTATTATGTGCTCTTACAATTGATACAATACTATGCAAAGCCCCCCTTTTCTGTCTTTTATCAGTGCTGCAAGCAAATAGCAGAAATAAATCTGGCATTGCTTTTATTTGGAACCACCCTCCAAAAATCTTCATTGTCTGTACTTGACAGTGTGACAATAAATTCCCTTTACTATATTATTTGTCTGATGTACCTCATCTACCAACAAAAGAAAATTCTGTTGCAGAATCTTCTTTCAATTTGAGCCAATTTTCACATATTTCATTCCTTCTTTTAATTTTTTAATATTGTTCGTACATTTCATGTGTACTCAAACAGCCTATTAGTCGATGCCCGTGGCCATAAGCGATTGCTTTTCTCTTTATTTGATTTGCTTGTTTGAATGGATCTCAGTGAGGGGATATTTTTGTAATTAAGTCATTAAATTCTATCATCATGTTGCACTTTTTCAGCTTCACATTTGTTTTTTTGCTCGTCATCTTCACAACTAATCATCTGTACCAACTACAGGTCGAGTCAGTTCCCAACAACTCAAGGACACTTGAAATGTTTTTGTGGTGGGACTTGTTTTTATTTATTTTTTTCCCAAGGACTATCTTTAGCCAAAATATTGCACATAGTTGCTGCACAAGTGAGCATTTACATCAGCTGGAGAACACTGGGTTCAAAACACTACAGTGAAAATGTCAAGTGCAACAGTGGCTCATGAAACCCATCGCAATATTTGGACTCTGTTGTGTTTTTAATACACTTTTTTTTTTAATTAGGAGTTAGACCACAAGTGACCGAGCTCCGTTAGGATTTCCTTTGTGATATTCTGAGGCATTAATCTGCTGTTTGAGTTTGATTTGTGAACTATAATTGACAAAAAAAAACACAATTTCTCTTTTGTAGTGTTTGATCTGTGCTTCTAGACATGGAGATTATGTAGTTCACATTGGGCCACCCTCTTGCCAGCAGTGGGCTTCTTCTTCAGTAAAAGGTCTACCAGAATAAAACATTGATAAGTCGACAGTTGGAGGCTCCATCCGACAGAGAGCAGGAGAGTGAAAGAGACCCAGAACGCAAGGTCGAGTGAAACTGACCTCACAGCTTTTCTGTCCGCATCGCTTCCTTCTCCTTATTCTAGATGACGAGGTGTGATCGGACTGCTTCTCAGTCCTTTGCTCATCTTCGCTGTCGGCCAGCAGTCTGTTCACTGCGGCGAGCCTTCCGCCCGCGGCTCATCGTTGACAGTATGTGTGAAGCGGCTTGTCCCGCTGATGATTTAGTTCCAGCTGACTGAAACACCTGGGCGCTTAGACACCAAACAGACCCACTGCACGGCGATGGGTGACATGCTGTCACGCCAGACTTGATGGCATAATTTACCCAGGTCACAGTCACGCATACTGTTTAGCAGGGTGGGAACGGGGGTGCTTAGAGTCACTGCTTGTTTACCCTGCGCCTGATGGCCCCCTGCCAGCAGCTACAGCAATTATCACCTTGGAGGAATGTGGAACCCTCGTGTTAAATTCCCTTTGACCCCCCTGTTGGAAGAGGTCAGGAGGTGGGCAATCTCCCTGGGGGGTTGTGGGCACGGGGATGGAGGGGGGGTGTATGGGTGACACCGGCAGTGGGTGCAGGTTTGAAAACTGCTTGTGTGGTTTTGTGTGTGTTGCGGTTCAGCGACACACTAGATCTCCATCTCCAGCTCTGAAACCCACCGCTGTGCCTGCAGACCCCCAACACGGCAAACAAGATTTGCATGGCGTGTTTACAAAGTAAATTGGTTTCTAAAGATCTCAATTTCACTTAGAGGAACACCAAAGGTGGTCCTGGAGCATACATGTGACACAACTTATGTATGACAGAGGGTTATCTGGAGGTAACGCTCACATTTCACTTTGGCACTAAAGTTTATTATGTGAAAAAATGGCTTTTTTTGGTGTGTAGGCTTTTAACGAGTGTTTGTCTCCCCATTGCATTCAGGATGCCTCAATAAATTAGCCCAGCCACAGACGAAAGACCTCAGCAGTTGTGATTTTAATGTGTTTGTTTGTCTCAAGCTGTTTTTAGTACACAAGTGTAAATCACAACTTTACAAGTAAGCGTAGCGCACTGTAAAGGGTGGCTGTTAATGTGCATGTGTGTGAGGAAAAGTAGGTGGGAAAAAAAAAGAGAGAGAGCGAGAGAGCGGCCTCAGAGCGGATTCAGACATGGGAACTCTATTGTATCTAATGCTTGTGCTTTGAGGAAGAATTTGAGGTGAACATATGACAGGTTTGAACGGCGCAATGTACCAAAGACGCACACATCATTTTCTTCTTCTTCTTCTATCTTCCTGTGGCCCATATCAAATGTCTTCATGAGTGTGAAGCAAATAGTTGGGAAATAGTATCATATGTGCTGTAGGGAGCCAAGATGGCATGGAAATCGATTGCGAATGGAATCACTATTTTCTGACCATGATTGATGCTCCCAGCTTATGCATTTTTATCTTCACTTTTACAGGCTCTCCATCATGGCTGTCTGCTTAAAGGGATGCTGTCTGCTATCCGGTTACGGCTGAGGTAAGGTACCAGAGTCATGAGCTCGTCTAGTGCGCCGTCTGTTCTCGACGACTGTGTTGACATAATATATCGGTACAGTTTCTGCGTCGTAATCACTTCAAAGGCAGCCGGGGGAAGGAAGTGTCTTCCCGAGGCGTCTCGCTGATCTTAACCTCAGTTACCCCGGGACCGGCAACTGCGCTCTGTCCCGAGTAGTCTGCGTTAAGCTGTGCATTGATTAACTCCCACTTGAAGGCAGCCACCCTTGAAATGCGAGGGCCTTTACGCGTTGTGACAAACCAAAGTATCCCTGCAGTGTCATCAGATCACCGTGCCACTTTCAATTAGTGGTCATCTCGGGCCCTTTTCTCTTTGCCCCACTGGCAGGGCGGTGGGGCTACGCTGGGGCCAGACCAGCAGCTTCGTCCTGTCCCACAGGTCCAGAACACTCATCATTTATTCATCCACACACAGGCAGACAAAACAACACAACACACACCCATCATGTACCAGGACCAACAGCTGCCGGTTGGAGGAAAGTACTGCACGCTTAGGGTGGGGCGAGGTGGAGACGGGAGGCATCATCCTCACCCAAAACGCTCCCTCAGACATGATCCGCACATCATCTGCACCTTCTTGCCAGGAGTTGAACTTTCTCTGCGTTGTTATGGCAACGGAAATTACCCTGCCAGAAGGGGCTGTTCTTTACTGTTTCAGATTGCTCGATAATGTTGGAGGTGCTTGAAGAGGGGGTGAAATGGGAGCGCTGGGGTGCACCTTGTTGTACTATGATAAGAAATTCACCGAGCGGTTGGCTGTGATGTACTGAACTTTGGAAAGCGGTTTGATCTTGATTTGTATGCTAATGAGTCTGGTCTAATGTATGCATTGTAAGGCCGCTCGGTTGCTTTTGTTGACTTCTACTGTTTTATGTTCAGCCTTTATCCCTCAGACATTATTCTGTCGTTTGCATTACCCTCATTCCCAAAGATAATTGTTGTGTGTGTTGGAGGCGGGGGAGGGGGGAGGGGAGGGGGGACACCGCCGGACTCCCTAACTGTGGCTTTTTGTCTGTTCGATAGCCTGACTGTAAGTAAGCGCCCCTCTCGCTTTGCAGACTTCTGTCTCGCTCACACTCCCAGCCGCAGCACTCATCCACGAGCAACACACTCATTCACACGCGCTTTCGCATGACTACACAAATGCACAAACGGGACTTCAGCCTCAACTGGCTCACGCACACAAAGCGCACTCACTTACTCACTCAGGAATTATCGAGGTAGTAAAACGAGGGAGGAAGAGCGAGCGAGACAACGAGAGAGAAGGGACCAAGACGGGGGGGGGGGGGGGGGGGGGGGGCAGGCCGGGCGGGGGAGGGAGGAAGGGAGGGAGGAAGGGAGGGAGGGAAGGAGGGAGGGAAGGAGAAGAAGAGTGACTGGCCCAACAGAAGTATTTTATCCCCAAGCGGTTTTTAATCGCTGCCATGTCCATGACCCAGTCATGAGGACAAGCCATTGTTCCCCGCTGCGGCTGCTGTGTAAGAAGCTGAAGTTGCATTGGTCATTTGTTTAAAGAGGAAAAACTTGCATTTACTCTCACAAACTTAATTTCGTGTAGTTACAAATTAAATAATGAGCCGTGTTTTGTGGTGCAGGTGTACAATGCAGCTTTTCTCTGTATTTTGGTGGCTGGTTAAAGAGTGTGCAGCTCAGCAGCTGACTGGCGTCGTGCTTTGAAGGATGTGACAGACGTGTTCTTGAGTGTGTTGTTCGGCTGTTCTCACTTTTCTCTCTGCCTGTCTGTACTTCCTCTACTCTGGCTGTGTGTTTGTGTGCGCGCGCTCTCTGGTCCGCTGCTTTGGCACAAAAAGGAAGACCAGGCCGCCCCGTTCTTTGTTTTGCTTCTTGTAGGAAACTCGCAGCAAATTGTGGCTCAATGAGGCGTTCCTGTTTTGTATGGTCTGATAAAGTGCAAACGAAACCGTCTGGGCTGCACTGGCCCGCTGCAGTGTTTTCTATTGTCGTTCGGCCTATGAATGTAGGTCTGTGTGATGGTTGGTTAGTGTTGAACATTAGGTGATGGGAGGGGGGGGGCCGGCTGGGCGTTGGGACCATTCACACAGTTTTAAGATGTCACCCTGTGTTTGGAGCTCTTGTCCACTGTGTTTAATTGTGACGGGGGTGATTAGAGCCGCGCCGCAGACCCGGGGAGGACTTCGCATCGTGCTCGCTTTCAAGGGTTTCAAAATGCCAATATTGGAGACTTCTCAGATAGAGCAAACATGACACACTTGTCAAAGTGATCAGAGCAGGGCATATGTGTGTGGGTGTGTTGATGTGCGTGTGGGAAATATAGCAGTTTTTACTTCAATGCATTCATCCAGCACCTGCAGTAACTACTTATGCTGGAAATGAAAGGGATGACTCACAGTATGCAATAATTTCATGAAGATTTAGGAGTCGTAGGATTTCCGCAGCCAAGCAAGAAGGAAGCTAGATACTTTACAGAGATGTTAACAGCTTATATTGAGCGCGTTGGAAGATGGAAATGATTTCAAATAAGGTGTACTTTTCTAAAAAAGAAAACGTAGTGTGTAAATCTTGTCATTTACAGGCAAATAAAACAGAAAATGTCTGATTTTTTTTGTCACGAGTCAAAGTCGTGGGTAGCCAATAATTTTCTCAGTGAGGCCTCTATTTTTATATATATATATATACATATATTTTGACTTTTATTCAAATTAACATAGTACATCCTGACATGATTCACCAAGGACAAAACGCCGCAACGATCCAGAGATCAAGTTCATTGAGTCAAGGAAAACAAACACATGGTTTGGGAAATAGACAAAGAGGGAGGGCCTCGTGTGTGCCGTGGCCCTTGTCTAAAGAAGTTATGGGGCCCACATGGGCATTCTGCTCTCCTGAGGCTGTTGGGGTAATTATCTGCCAGGGTGCACGTGTGTCAGTGCGCGTCAGGAACGAGCGAGTCGCCGGACGTTTGCGAGCGTCCCGTCCCGCGCCGCTGTGGCTCGACCCCAGACGGGATGAAATGCGTGGCCACTCAACCCCATATACTTCACGCTTCTGTGATCTATACATGCTTCACACACACACAGACAGACACACAAAGACACGCAGCCACTTTAGTCCCATCTTTACGTCCTATCCTAGAGTTCAGGAACAGGATCTGAGGGTCTCGGGAGGAGCGTGGCTGGGGGAAGAGGCTGAGGAGCCATCTTTGACATGGGGCATGGGGCCCAACAGCACAAAGCCCGATTCCCTGCTCCTCCATGTGGAAAATGGCTGGAGAGGAGGAGGAGGAAGATGAGGAGGAGGAGGAGGAGGAGGAGGAGGGAGAGGGGAAGGAAGCAGCAAAAAGTGGAGGGAAGAGGAGGAGGAGGAGGGACAGACAATTAGTGGGATCTGCTAATCACCAGGGCAACACTCATTTAATTGACATGTGAAATTTGAATTCATCTAACAAGTTGATACGCTCAACAACAATTAACTTGTCGTCTGAGGTCTGCAGCAGGAGTCCAGGGAGGGGAAGGGACAGCTCAGTGCAAAGTCTTTGTTGGGAGCGGTGTTGTCGGCTGGGAATTGGTTGTCCACACAAAATTCGAACCCATTATGCTTTTACCCTTTCGGATGAGTTTCTATATGGCTGCCCTCGTGGACGAGCGCAGCACAGGCACACACCACATTGAGTTTTTATTTGTTAGCTTTTCTTGTTTTCAGCTGAAGCCAGAGTGTGTAAGTGTTGTTTTTTTCTATCCCACATGAAATTGACCCCGGTAATTCCACTGGCATAGAAAAGGAAAAACACAAAAAGAAGTGGCTGAGGAAAAAAAGCTTGTCTGCTCATTCCTGCTTTTTACAGAAATCAATAAGCTATTTAAGGTCATCAGAAAGAAGCATCACCGTTGGCCAGCCCTAGTGGGGAATGAAAACACTCTAAGTCCTTCTGCCATCTGAAGGAAACAGTGAAAAGGATGTAAAATCTTACATTACTCCTGACGTTATTATAGCAAATGCATCAAGGAGAATTATGTCAAATCCCATCATATAGATGCAGACGCATAGATGCGTTTCCTGAACGCTCATGCATTTTATGTGAACACGAAAATAAGTGAAAGAAAGTGAACATTCTCATAGCAAACGTGAAGTCAGTGTTTTTGGAGAAAATCACATTTGATTTGATTCAATAACACGCATGCAGGCACGCACGCACAAACTAGACTAGACTGTACAGCCGGCTGTCTGTAGGGTCCGTTGCCAACACGTGCTCTCCTGTGTTTAACCCTTGCAGGTACTGATTTGTTCTGGGAAATGTTTCCCTTCTCTGGCACTGATTTAGGCCTACAACCTCAAATTGGATACAAACAGCTATAGTTATCACTGATAGGTCAAGCTCACTGCTGCACCTTGGAGACATCACATCATCCTGGAGCTCAGAGTACACCTATATGACCTTCGTCTTTGATTCGTGGGCTTTTTAAGACTTTCATTTAACGAAAGCATACTTTGTAAACTTTGTATGTGTATGTTTCTGACCCTAATCAATATGCTTCCAGACAGATTCATTGTCCAGAGTGACTTTGTAGAAATGGCAGCGAGTCAGAGGAGACTCAGAGTACTTCTAAGTCTTTCAGCCGGAGCGTAATCCTCTTCCTTTATCTCTCTGGTTGATCTGGGCCAAAGCATTGTGTGTGAGAATGATTCAATGACTGCCGGCTTCTCTGTAGCTCTCACTCCCAGGCCCACTTTCCCTCGGCCTCCCTCTTGCTCTGTTATTCTCACATGTATCTCTGTTGTTGTGTCACTCTTTGGTGTGGCGGCCAGCATGCTTTCAGTGGTCACTTCCTATCTGATTTTTTTTTTTTGGTGGACATTGTTGATAGAAGGCCCCTCGCTCTTCTTATGATAGAGGATGATCTCCTTTGCTCACACATATCCAACAACACACACGCTCAGGCGTACGCAAACACATAATGCCACCTTGCGCTACACACCAGACAGCCAACTTGGATTATGTCCAAGAATCACAGCTGTATTGGTGTGTGTGTGTGTGTGTGTGTGTGTGTGTGTGTGTGTGTGTGTGTGTGCATCGTGGATATGTGTGCATTGCTGTGGGGGGTTGGGGAGTGGGCTGCATCTGGGCCATGTGATTGGCCCACTGGCATAGGAGCCAGGCAAGATGCTGATTGGATAGCTGAATGGAAGCTAGCGTGCAGGTTTATGTGTGCCATGTAGCTTTGCCTCCCAGAGTGCTGGCCAATAGCTCCACATATTGGATGCATTACAGATTAGAGCCAATGCAACTGTGCGCACATAAATGTGCGTGTGTGTGTCTTTGTGTGCGACTTTGTGTGTCTACAAAGCTCATCTATGCAAGAGCACTTTTATCCTCTATGAACTGCACTGTCTCAGTTCACCGAAGTGATCACGAAATGCATTTGCCTCTCCCAGACTAATCATCAATTATTAACGGGAGATTTGACTCGGCATCTCAGATCGATGCAGCCTGCTGTTAGGTAGTTAGGACTGCTCCCACATACATCCAACAGTCCAAATGTTAGAATTTATTGAAGATTCCCCGTGATAATTGCTGCCAGTTATGACATTTAGAGTAGATGAGCTCTTTTAGTTCAGTTTGAGGCGACCAAACAAAGCACCTTCAACTTTGCTTTTGCACTTAAGGGTCGCACGGGTTTGGGAGCTGATTCAGGCTGACGTGGGGTGAAGACAACTTGCACCCTTGACAGGTGGCCTGTCCATGAAGGCGCCGAAACAGAGCCAGACAATCACATACACACACATATTCACACCTATGGACAGTTTGCAGTCACCAATTGACCTCATTTAAATTTTTGGTCTGTTGGAAGAAACTGGAGCAGCTCTCGGAAACCACACGTGCAGAACAAGTTGCCTCAGAAAGTCCCCGGACCTTCTCACTGTGAGGCCATTTTTCTAACCACTTCACCACCACCCGTTATAAATGCGCCATTACCTTAATTAGATATGAAATTACATTCCATTTTACTGACAGTGAAAAGGACTTCATGTCAGTGTGAAATCAGTCACTCTTTACCAGCGCTGTTGACGTCTCCAAGGCTGAGACCACATTTGGGCTAAAAAGGGAATAAAGTTCATTGTGACAGCAGAGAAATGACTGGTTCCAAAGAAAAAGTGTCGATAAAGCTCGGGGAACCTTCATATAACCTACCTGGGTTTCTTTTGACCTGATAACGGATAACGGAGAGAAAAATAGGAGAAAATATGGAAAAAGACAAGTAAAAGTAAGAATAGCACACAGAGAGGAGGGAAGAAAGAAGACACGTTGAGTGCTGAAAGCAGTAGCTTACTCATCTCTGTGACAGCTTCGCCTATTAGAGGTCCAAACTCTGTCATTAAACTTGTCAACACCACTGTAATTGATGCAAGTGCCTGGCTAAACCACCACAGCTTACCGTACATCAAGCGCGCACACACACACACACACACACACACACACACACACATACGCACGCACGC
>JASSRZ010000049.1:10775499-10786446 GCA_032164315.1 Malacoctenus gilli | reverse complement strand
GTGTGTGTGTGTGTGTGTGTGTGTGTGTGTGTGTGTGTGTGTGTGTGTGTGTGTGTGTGTGTGTGTGTTTTTGTGAGAGAGAGAGAGAGAGAGAGAGAGAGAGAGAGAGAGAGAGAGAGAGAGAGAGAATATGTGTGTGAGTGAGGAAAAGTTGCTAGAAGGGAAAAAGGAAGCAAGCGAGAAAGACGGATGCAGAAGAAAACGGGGCTTTTCCAGCCAGAAAGCTGCTGTCTCGTATTCATCATTATGCTGGTGGTAGTAAAAAGAGAAGCGTCAACTACATTCCTTAGGCGGACTCGAACGCTGCCGAAATACAGCCTAAGTGAGAGCGGTATGCATGTTGGTAGTTGGCGGGAGTGGGGCTGAGGCTTCCCATGGTTCCCTCCCCTCCGAGGGATATCGTATGGACCAAGCGGCAAAGGTCACAGACAGCTCAAGCACATAACTCTTCATCTTTCAGCCTTCTTTGCACTCTTTACGGTGTCTTGACCTACCGATGGCGCAGGCTGTGCGCGCTTGTGCGCACTCTGCGTGGACACGCGTAGTAAAATCCCAATCTGCGTGAGCAGAGTGTGCAGGGGGGGGGGGACGCATGTCTGTGTGCCCTAACACTCGCCCGCATGTTTTTCCTCCGCGAGGTAATCGGCGTCAGGCCTCTCGCAGAACGCGTCTTAATCTCACGTTCCCGGCATCTTGTTGTCATGGAATAAATCATGATGCAGTGTGGAGGTGGCGGCGGCGGCAGAGGCGGCGGCGGCGGCTGCAGGCAGCGTGAGTCAGAGAAGCTGTCTGCTTGACTTCACACTCGCTGGGGATGTGGTAACTCAGCAGGTAGCCCGAGTACAGATTGAAACTAACTCTGCCTTTCCTGCGCTCAAGACACCCCGAGAGCTCTATTCAAGAGCACGACTGTTCCTTTATTGTCGAATAAATTGCTGCAGTTCTTTTTTTTTTTATTGTGTACAGATGGGACAGGTTCAGGGTTCCCGCACTCCCAGTCATTTTTCTCACAAGGCGCGTGTGTGTCAGAGACTTGATGTCAATCAGGTTTTACCAGGACGACCTGTGAGACTGCAACTTTTATGCTCGCCAAAAAAACCCCCCCCAAAACGTTCCCCTTTTGTTCAGGCGATACTTGTTTAAAGAAATCGAGGCGGCGGGCTGGAGTCGAGGCCGGGCCCGTGATTTGTACGCTCGCGATCGGCGCTGAGCGTGAGCGAGTTAAATCCCGGAATCAGCCGGCGACCTCTGGGTGAGGTTACCACCACAAGGGCTGTTTTTCATCTCGCTGGTGTTTTTGTACGCGCTAACGAGATTGACTTATAGCAGATTTGCGCTACCGTGCATGTCGTAACCACTCGTTAACTAGCAGTTATTCATCTGCCCAGCAGCATGAATGAGGATGTCTGATTTATATTAGCAGCTCAGCAGTCACATCTGTGTTTATCAGGCAACAGCTTTGAACATGACTCAGCCAATCAAAACTGTCTGTTTTCGTATATCTCCTAATGCTGAGGTAGTGTGTAAATCAGTTTTTTCTCTCTCTCTGTATAGCAGGCAGTTGCTGGGGCCTGTGCCAATGAGTGTGTGAATTACACCCATGCATAAAGCTGTCCTTGTGTCCTGCTGGCCAAGAGCTGCGGGGAAGCTGGAAATGATCGTAAATTAAGCAGCACTTGGCTGGGGAAATCATACCAAATCTGGGATTGAAAGGAACATTTGGAATTATTACTACGGACCATAAGAAGAGTTCCCATAAAGCGAAGCAGGCCAACGAAGGTGGGGCACAGGATGTACAGTATCAGAGTGCTAGACGACATAACAGACTGGCGGCAGAGACGGAGACGGACGATAGGTCAGATTTGGGGTGCGTTTCTCATAGCAACAGTAGTAGTCATAAACGCTTGTCCCAGCTGATGCCTGCCACTAGAAATGAATTATTCACTCACTTGTCAAATCAATAATGACCGGGTCTTTAGTGGCCTACTCTCCCCATGCCCTACTTATCGGTTTTGGGGGGAGAGGACACATCATTTGACAAAAGCTTGTTATGTTCAGGAAAGATTTTTTTTTCTTCTTTTTGCCGTTTGCATTCATTGTAGTGGACATGCGGCCCCTCGCTGAGGGAAATTGGCTGTCATTTTAAGGATTGTTTCTGGAAAATTGGAACTTTGAACAGAGTTACCCAAAAAGAAAGAAAGAAAAAAAAAAAGAAAAGGCCCCTCCGGAAGCCGGATTGAAGCGAGCACACGCGATTAATATGGCAGTTTGGTTGAAATGGAATGTGGCAAATGGAGGTGGAGGGAAGTGGCGGGTGGGGTGGGGCGGGGCGGGGCGGGGCGGGGGCTCCGGCAGGATGGGGGGTCGTGGGGGTTGCCATGGCTTTAAGGGCATGGGCATGTTTAGATGGCACGGCCCACCCCCTGGCCCTCTGCCTCTGTTCATGTGTCAGTCACTGTCTTCCAGTCTGTAATTTTCCATCTACAGTAACAGTCTGGGCACATCGCCACCCAGGGAACTTTTAAAATAAATAAAGAATTCATTAAATAATTAGTATCTCCACAACAATCTCCTTTGTTCTGTCAATCTCGGAGTGCTCGAAAAGTCACCCTGAGAGATGGAGAGAGAAAGAGAGTGAGCAAGCGAGAGAGAGAGAGAGGGGAGGGGAGCAGGAGGGGGGGGGGGCGACAAATTAGTGGAAAAATCAATTTAAAAAAATTAAAAGCATTGAATTTCTTGAAATGCTTTTTACTTATCCGCCATTGATTACATCTAATTGGACCTCATTTCCTGAAAAAATAGCGTGCGTGCCCACACGCATACGCATGTACTTGAACACATTGTGTGTGCGTGTGTGTCGTCGTCTTGTGTGTTTGTGACATTTCCTAATGGCTGGGTGCATAGATGATAACCACTTGGCTTGAAGACAGACAGATATGAAAGGCTGTCACTCTGAACAGAGACAGCTATAATGGCTCTGTGAATGTCTGCTGCGTGTGCGTCTGCATATAAGGAAAAGATGTAGGTGCGTGTGTGTGTGCGTGTGCGCGTGCGTCCGTGTGTGTGTGTGTAATCATGAAAGGGTGATGATAGGGGCCCACACTTGGGGCCCCAGCCAAGCGTCCTAATCAAAACCCAGCCGCTCGCGGGGTGCTCGTGCGATTGTGTGCTTGTGGTTTGGTGTTTACATAGAGTGAGATGGAGCAGAACCACCTCTTTGTCCGCGCCAAGATTTGACACTGGCCGCCCGCTCTTCCCCACCCCTCCTTCTGCCAACCTGGTGTGTGTAAGGTTAGCGGCCTGGAACATCCCAGTTTCTCCCCCGAACCTGCTTAAAGGCCAACCGCGTGGGATCACGCTTCATTCAGGAACCAGACTTGAACTCCTAATAACTCAATCACAAGGCCGGCCCGAAGGTCGGTCACAGCAGGTTGGTTTGGGACGTCTGAGCGCGAAGACTTCAGTAATCAGGATTTAGAAGAATTAAACTTTTAAGGCTTCGGGACACAAGAAAAATCAGCAGTCACTTGTTCAAACGCACAGATAACGCTGCCAACCTAAAAACATTAAAGCAACAGGCTCCTGGACAAGTGCAGTAAAGATATTGCAGAGTTTCTCTGTGACCCTTAAACAAGCAGCCAAGATGATGAATGATCAAAGGTAAATTATGTACTTGTGTACTTTTTCCTGCGACATGTACAATGTATGTGTTATGTTTACTTTTAAAGATTTTTGGAGAATATTTTGAAAATTAGGTAAAACTGCATGTTTTGTTCTTTGCATCCAACAAGAGAGACAACAGAAAAACTGTTGTTTTGTTGCACCAAACTAACTAATCATGTATATTTTTCTCTCACCCGACTCCTTAACCGTGCCTTTGTGACTGCTTTTTTTGACCTCCTCGAGACACCTTTAAAGTCAGTTTACGTGAGTTCAAAAACTGGGGAAAAAAGGAAAAAAATCCCAGGGAAAAAAAAAGTTTTTTTCCCCCCGAAACTGTGAGGATGAAAGGATAAAGAAGCCGTGCTCGTTCTCCGTGAATGTGACTTTTACGGCAGGCTGGATTTTATGATTCCTGGCTGCTTTGAATGTTAAACCTCACATTACAGTCCAAGCAGACATGTCGAGGTTTGGAAACACCTTTCAGCACTTTTTCGGGCAACCAAAAGCACTTGTCGCTTCTGTCTTGTCACTGCCGTCTCTTTATTTTGTCTCAGGCACACTACATCGAATCGACATTTCGGGGGGGGGGGTTTCTTTCCTTTTTTTTCCCGAAATTAATGGGGAATTAATGATTCCGTTATTCCCCTGCTGTGCGGGGAAGGGGGGGGGCTTTGGGATTCTTTTTTTAATCGCCCAACCTCTAGAAACTGATTGGAGCAGAAAAAATACGCCCAGTCCCCTTCTGCCAGGCCTCACAATGGAGGCGCTGATTTTTTTGATAGGGTTCTATGCTGTCAGGGGGCCAGCTGGAATTAGAAGTGGATTAATAATTTTAAACAAGGCTAAACCGCTTGGACTGTCTGTCTGTCTGCTCTTTCCAATGCTTAGCCAGTGGTCCGTCTGCTCTGCGACCACATCAAAACAATTTAAAAACACTATATCTTCCTAATGAAGAGGGCTGGGTTTAGTTTATGAGCTCGAGAGAACATGAAAACATGCTTATTTACAGAGATTTCATGCGGTTCCGAGTTTAAGAACAAGCCGGGATTACTGTGAACATTTTGACATCAGCAGAACAACATCCTTAAAAGAAGCATTACACTGACTTTATGATGGGTAAAGTCCAAGGAATGCACCATGACTGGCTGCTCTGT
The DNA here is from genome assembly GCA_032164315.1 of Malacoctenus gilli. Classification (NCBI taxonomy): domain Eukaryota; kingdom Metazoa; phylum Chordata; class Actinopteri; order Blenniiformes; family Labrisomidae; genus Malacoctenus; species Malacoctenus gilli. The sequence goes on along the minus strand of JASSRZ010000049.1, from coordinate 10,781,629 downwards.
GAGCTTTTCAACTTTTATTAATTTGCTGGCGCCTTTGCTCTTTGTTCACGCGTTTGATCGGGAAAAAACTTTTCGGGCTGTTTCTTTTTAACTTTTACAAGTTGTTTTCTTAGCGTTTGCACTGAAGTATGCGGTTGAAAATCGCACGGATCACATCTTTGCTCCCACTCGTAGAACTCTGCGAGTCTGCAGTCCGACTACCTGCGAGACACATCAAGTATTCCCTGTTTGTTTTTCGGTGGGACCTTCCAGACTAAGCTGGTAGGAGTTTGTCCAGTGGCTGAAAAGCTCAGACCACCAGAATGGTGACCCCAGTCAGAGGAAAGATTAGGTTTAGCACCAGTGGGAGTGTTAAATGGTGAGTCGCAGGGATTTGGGGGACTATTTGGAATGATCTAAAAGCAGACGTATTACCAACCGAATCTGGGTATAGTAAAGCCTGACAAATCAGGTCCTGCTGGTAACATCTTTCACAGAACAGAACCATGTCTCCGTAATCCCCATGTAATTTATGTGTGTTGGAGTACAACTCTGTGTGTGTGTGTGTGTGTGTGTGTGTGTGTGTGTGTGTGTGTGTCTGTGCATGTGTTAGGGGGACAAACGCAGGAGAGCGAGCGTTCTCCGCGGTCACGTCAGTGGCACCGGGTGTCTCTGGGAGGGAAGATGGAGCGGCGGCCGCAGCAGCACTCAATCATTTTGCCAACGCGTCCTCCCCTGAACGAGCCCGGCTCTGAGCAGAGGGTCCTCACGCGCTGCCTAATGAGAGCCAGAAAAGACCAGACTGCCACGCAGAGGTTCTTTCCATTTTACAGTTTAGGCTCTAAATCAATTTACGCTGCTTACTGCGAATCAGACGAATGCACCTCGAGCAAGCCGGAGCACAGATCAAGGCAGGAATAAAGTGGAAGAAAGAAAGGGGGGGCGAAAAACAGACTATAGCATAAATCTATACTTTTTTTCCCCTTTATTTCAGTCATTATAAAAATGTTCTGTGAATGTAGCAGGGACATTAGCCCCCTTCTGAGCTATTATCCTGGCTGTCTGGTGTTGCAATTTCACACTCCACTGATTCCGACAAGCAGTTGAGTCTGCATGCCCCAGATTTCACCTTATTTAGGTAATACAGAAAAATCATTCCCAAGACAAGGTAAATTAAACTGGGTGCTGGGATGACACACTGTTGCCTATTTCACAAGAAATATAGAGGAAGGGGGAAAAAAAGCAGAGTTAAAGGAAAACTGAGGGCTTTTTTCCACCACCTAAAGTTGACTGCAAATGAAATTCACATCACAGATTTACTCCACCTCATAAACCTGCTGATTTGGACTCATTTTTACTTCTTTAAACGATGCAATCATCTTTGCCACTGATTACACGAGGCTCTTTCTCAGTAGCTGCCAAGTAAGTTTGCTCCCTCCACGCATCGCGTTTTCATTTGATCCATTTTCTGCATTTGTCAGGTCCAGATTTATAATCTTTTCTCAAGGTGTGAACTTGGCGCTGGACGTTTAAGCCATTTCCCCGTGTCACGTCTTATAGTATCACCTTTTACAACAGCTTCCAGCAGCTTCATTCCTAATGCATGAACGATGGCGTATTAAATGTAAGTGACAGACAGCAGAGGTTATACATTATTTATGTTTCGCCAGAATGAAAACAAACCGGCTTCGCGGTAAGGCTCCGCTGTTTTAAACTGCGCGCTGACCTGCACGCAGCCTGAGTGATGTCGCCCCCCCCCCACCCCCACTGCACCCCCCACCCTTCCCCACACCCTTTTGTTTTATTCAGCGGAGAAATCGGTCTAAATTGCGTTATCTTTGTTTTCCTTCTTTCTTTGCAAGCGCGCTAAAACAGCGCTGGAATTGCAGACGGAGAAACACCCAGAACAGTGAAGCCTAATATTTTAGAAGTTGATCAAGTGAATTATGAAGCTGTGATTTTGACAAACCTGACGCCATTTCCTCCGTCCCCACGCAACATGTTTTTTTTGTTTGTTTTTTTCGAACTAAAGTTTCTCTGTCGGACTCCCCCCGCAGCGGCGCGGAGGCGCTTGGAGAGTTCCCCCCTCCTCTGACTTTGGCCTTGTTTTGATTGAACTCTGTTTCTTTGACTTCTCTGCGGCCAAACCCTTTTTTTTTTCAAGGACGCGACAAGTGGGCCGTAAATAATTAAAAGTAGAACAATTTCCTTTTAAATTATTCCGAGTCCTGCAGCGGGATGAAAGGGGGGTCTCAGTTGGAGGAAGAAGAAAAAAAGAACGGGCCTCGTTAATTTTCTTTCACCTATTAATGCGCTTCAACACTGGACGCAACATGAGACATGCCATTCATTATACACTTTATAAAAAAAAACGTAACTAATTATTATTATTATTACTGTTATTATTATTATTATTATTATTATTATTATTATTATTATTATTATTATTATTATCCTAAATATGACTGACAGTTTTTATCAATACTTTGTCACATATTGATATCATAAATATTGGTATTTGGGTATTTTTGGTGTGTTCATTAATTTCCATGCAATAGTTTAACATTTATAGAATGATGAAAGGAGATGAAATGCGAGTTTATTCTCTTCAAAGAGAAGGAAGTAAAAGTCTGTCAAGTTTTTATCCCACCAAGTCACCGTGATCAACTTTTTCTGACTGCGGACCCTCTCAGGAATCGAAGGAGAGGGGGTTTTGAATTTCAGCGGCCACGCCGGCCTTCACTCCCTCCACCAGGAGAGCAGCATGTCATCGGTCATCATAGCAGGGAGTGGATCGAGTGTCTCAGGGATGCTAGAGAAAATATTTGCCAATGCGGCATTTGAACAAACAGGAGTTGATTTACAGCCTCCCAAAGTCTCCTGAGAAGAAAGTGTGCAAAACAGTCCCACCGCCATGTCGCGGGACTCACTCGGACCTGGCGTGTTGTGTTATTTAGAAGTGAAATCCTAAACCGCCACTCATATTGTTTTGCAAAACATAGCCAGAAGAATGATGAGATAAAGTGCATACATTGTGAGGGGAAATAGTTCCTGGGACAATACAGCTCACACTTTAGTAATGGTGGAACTAAAAGTCCCTCCTCTTTTGTCAGCGGCCCTCAGAGCAGAATTGAAACAGGAAAAGCAATTATTGGAGAGATTGTCCCACAGGCATTGAAAACCTATCAGCATGAGGGTTGGGATTGGCTCGGGGGACACCTATGGCCCCATGCATTATCCTGGCATGAGGTCGCTTTGGCAATCGCCTGCCAATTTCCACCAGCACCTGGCTTTTCCACCCCCACCTCCCCTTCACCGGGCCCTCCTACCTGGCTCCCCCCGCCCCCCCCCCCTCCCAAACCTCCTCCTCCTTCTGCAAGCCCCGCATGCCTCTTATTGTCCCAGGATGGGGACCATTACGACAACAGGGCGAACAAAACTGCACTGTCCACATAGTATGACACAAAGTTGAAGGTGCGCAGGCACACAACATTGTTTCTGCATCAATGCAGGGGTAATTGTTGATACTTTTGGGGGGGGGGGGGGGGGACACAGAACTCTTCTTTGTCTCGGGTTTTTCTGGTGTAGCTGAAGACGGAGCTGGGAAAAGAAGTACAAACCGGAAACCGCAGAATAATGGAGCGGCTAATGCTGTGAAAATTTGAGCCAGTGGTGTTGTGTTTGGCCAAAAGGCACAGTTGGAGAGTCGAGTCTGGATTAGTGGAAAAGTGGGAAGAAAATAACTGGTGCTATGTCTAACACTTTTTATTATGGCTGTTGAAAACCTGTAGAACACAGCTGTTGACTACGGCTCTCCTTTAGCGCCAGAACCCCCGCCGCCCACACAAAAACCTGGTCTCTTCCTGTTGCTTAAACACATCTTGTTGCAGTGTGATCACCTCTGACCATGGACTTACGAGAGCACAACAAGGACAAGGGCATTACATATGAAAATCCAGATTGTATTATTGTTGTGCTGCAGTCAGCCTTCTGTTTCTATTGTGTGTCACGCATATTCTCTGTTCTGACAGTGTTTGCTGCAGCAGTGGCTGCTGCTGTCACAGTGCAGATGTTTCCACACACAGAACTGATGCCCATGGCGCCACAAAGAGAAGCCACAAATACACAAAAGGCTTACAAAAAAATCTGCTGTTTATTTTTTGTATAACTAACAAAATTCTCCCCCACTGGAGGGGAGAGGGGAAAATATATATGTGTATATATATATATATATAATACTGCAATAGGGTTTGTTTGCAAACCTTAAATTGCAGGTGTAAGTCAAAGAATATTTTAATCAACCTGTTTTCATCCAGTTTGTCCATTCAACAAATGAGTGTATGTAGCTATTTTAATACCTGCATTTGCCCCGACCAAAACTTCTGTTTGTCCCCTTATGGGCTCACTTGATGGGGGCTGCTATCCAGTGTCCCGCAACAGAGAGCTTGCGACCACCTGGAATTGCTAAAACAGTCTCTCTGTCATAAATGCATTTTTGGTGCTTTTAAACAGAGAGTGATGCGAGTGTGATTGGCACAATAGCAAAATATCGTCCCATAAAACCCATAAATCAAGCGCCTCTTTTCAAAAGAGATGCATTTCTTCCACTTCCACTCGGTCTCATTGCTCGTCATACGTGCGGCACTTTTTCTCCATGTGTCCCTTTTCTCTTTTATTAAAACATGGGGATGGCGCTCCGCAACCTGCCCGAGTGACAAAGCGAAGAAGCGCGGAGAAAAAAGAGCGAGTTTTTCCCTCTGCTTGTGAAATGCCAGGAATTCCATCCACACGTGCGGAGAGTTTGGCTGGATCAGGCAGATTGTTATTCATGGTGCTTTCCCTGCCTCGTGCATATCCATAACGGATTAAAGATTGCGCAGACATTATGCAACCACAGCTCGTCCCTTTTTTCTCGTTGATTGGCATTTCTGGGACACAAATCGGGATTGAGCAAGAGATATTATATAGGCTACTTTGGTTACTCAGTGTGTTGTCGCTATTTGTTTATTCATTTCCAGACGGAACTGTCGTTATGTATCTATTTATAGCCTACACGTTGTGCGTTGTGTGTCATTTCATTCATCCAAAACGAGGAAGTCACTGTGTGCGCCACCGCTGCTCAACATGTGGTTGCTGATGTTTGCGGTTCCTGACGTCTCAGCGGCTCCAGTTGAAGCAGTCGCTTGGGGCGATTGCGCACGCGCAAGGAGTTTTTAAAAAAAAAAAAATCCTCGAGAGGCGATGAATGAACTCTTTAAATAATAGAAAGGAACTCTCCAATTGTAATTCATTGTCTTTGGTAGAGGGGGTATTAACGAGCATTGTCCCTTTTTTTTATTTTGAAAGGACTATGAATATGTGAGCGCTCCTGTCCGCCCCCCGAGGGAGAGAGATCCCCCCACTGTGAGGCTGAGGCGCTCCTGCGGCTCCCAGGTGAAGACTTGGTTCAAAACGCTGAATCACAGCTCTCTCACGACCTGGAACAAACGTGGCTCCTGCTGACTGTGCTGCTGATCTTTCTATGTAGAAACAAGCCGACGAGCCCAGCTCTGTGTTTTAATTAACGACGTCTTTGCAGGTGATAAAAGTGAGGCGTGCGCATAATTTTGCAGGTATAAGCTCCGCGTTACACCCTATTCGGTGCTGCGCGACACCGTGATTCACCAAACTCTCCCCGCGTCCTCAGGGGGACTTTTCTTGTTATTTGCGCCTATTCGTGGGGAGAAACGTCTCCGCCGCGCCGCTCGGCCCAAAGCAGCGGGTCAATAAAAGGATGCCGGCTGCTCATTTACCTATTTGCCACCTTTCCAAAGTGTTGAGAATATATCTGTCAAAAGACGAACGCCAAGCACAATTGCTGAACATCTGCTTTGCTGAATGAGCGTTTGCCAGAGCCGCTCACTCCAGGGACCTATTAACATTGATCCCGGCGCACGCTCCGATAAGGAATTCATCAAGTTTCTGACACCGCGCCAGATGTTGGGGAATTGCCGCTGTCTCCTGTTGGACGTCCTACTAATAGATTGTCTTTCAGCTCTCAGCATAATAGAAATATTATTTGAGAGGCGGCTGTTTAGTGCGGGCTGAGAGGGGCTAATGATTTATCACGAATCTGAAAAGGAAGCCCCTTTGGACTTCATTTATCCGGGGG
>JASSRZ010000049.1:10700910-10765732 GCA_032164315.1 Malacoctenus gilli | reverse complement strand
TATCTATCTATCTATCTATCTATCTATCTATCTATCTATCTATCTATCTATCTATCTATCTATCTATCTATCTCATCAGTCTTCATCATTGTCTTATCTTTTATTTTTTCCCTCTTTCATGTGAACAGTTTGGCTCTTATTAACTGAAAACTTGAATGTACTTGGCGCAGTTCCAGAATGTGCCTTTCTTGAAGCCGCTTGAAAGGGGAGGGGGGTAGTTTTTTTTTCTTTTTTTTGCAAAAGCTCTATAGGGTGTAAGACGGAGGAATAAAAGACAGAAAGAAAGATGGCAGTAATTGTAATATCCTGAGATTTTTTCGCTCAGCCAAAAATTCGTGCCATTGAGCAAGTTTCACAGGGCTGCCGCTGACTCGCTGCAGGACACATAAAATCTGATCAAGTTCAGAGACGCGCTGAGTGCTTCAAGCGGCGCTTTTTAACTCCAAGCCTTTCACATCCTTTCCCCCTCAATCTGTCCCAGGAAGGAGCTCACATTCTTTATTTTAGGGGATCTGGACCCAAAAAAAGAAAAAAGAAAAAAAATCAAATCAGTCCTTCATTCTGCTCGCGCCCCTCATCCCACCGCATTCACTCTGAACATTTCGCCGAGAAAGAGTTATAGATTGACAAGGTGAGTTTTCGTACTTATCCGTCGTATTTCTGTGCTAGAAAAGGGGGGAGACGTCTGTGTGAACTGCATGCGAGTGTGTAAATCTACAGTTTATGATCGAGTTTGGCCGGTGGAGGATTTAGTTTGTCTTGAAGTGATCCGGGGCTGCTCGGTGTTTAGGCCCGTTACTCATATGTTAATTTAATTGTTGCAAAGACCCGCATACCTCTGTTTTTTATGACCGTCTCTCACACTGGCGCAACACTTGCGCTTTTTGTGCACAACCTCAACAACTTATCTCCAAGCTAAGCGAGGAGTGAGATTCACTTCATCTTTCTCCTCGGGAAGCGGCTCTCTCTCTCTCTCTCTCTCTCTCTCTCTCTCTCTCTCTCTCTCTCTCTCTCCCTCCTGCTCTCTTCTTCACTTTATCTTTCTCCCTCTCTCTCTCTCACCCGTTCTCTCTCTCTCTCACACACACACACACACCACACGAAGGCTCTGTGCCTCTCACAGTTTACTCCCCCCTTCACTCTCACACACACACTCGCACAGTTTGCGCGTGCACGAACGCACACATGGTACACGCACACACACGCGCACGTACACGCACGCACACACGCTCACGCGCGCACGCGGGCACGCACACAACATGTCGCCACGCACGCAAACACACAAGAAGAAAATTTATTGCGACCTTTCTGAACCTTCACAAGTGACAAGCAGCCTGTTAAGTTTTCCAGTATCCCCTCCATATTTTATTGGCGTGTGGAAACGTGAAGCCTTCAGAAGCCCCTCACTGTTGTGTCCCGTGTTTTTTTAATTACATTATATATATTTATGTATGTCGGCCTGTGTATCCTGCACCGCTATGAAATAATTAAGTAACTTGGTTTAGATGAGTCACAAATGTTTGTGAGCGACACGAGCAGCAGCGGAGGCGCTGAGCTCTTGCTGAGAAAAGAGGGAGCTGTCATCAACTGAGGCCCTAATGTAAAGCAACTGTTGCTTGAGCGTTTAAATTCGAAACCACCGCGGAGCTCGCCTGGTACAGGCCACTGGCATTTATTTAATATTTTATTATATCATTATTTAACTCTACAAATGTGGAATTTGACAAGTGGAGACTTCAAGCTATCGTTTTCCTAATCACGCGTGTTCTCTTCAAAGCAAACATAAAGCCAAGTTCACAGAATATTAGTTTATTTGATCTGAATTTTCTTTTTCTTTTTTTTTTTCCCTAAATTTTTGGTCCACATTTGACGTGTTTTTTTCGGTGTCCCTCTCTGGAGAGAGTACACAGGCGCAGGAGAATTTCCTCGCACTTGACGATAGAAACTCAGAGGCCTGTAAATGAGGTGGAAATGAAACTTTATGGACCTTTTGGGGCGACAGTTTTTTGCCCCCCGACCGTTTGTCTCACACACATCAGGCCCCCCCACCCCCCACCCCCCCCCCACCCTCTCATCAGCCCTCCGGCGTGCCGCCCCTCTCCTGGTCACATTGTCACCTCCTTCCAAAAAAACCTCCGATATTTATGATATATAATATCTTTTTACAGCGAGTCCATCGTTCTATTCTATTGTTAATGAAATTAACCTTAAAGCTAATATGGAAGATTGATGCGCAGTTGGTTCGGTCTGTGTTTTTTTGTTTGTTGTTTTTTTTTTTTAATCAAAAGTCTTGGTTGAAGATTTTAAAAATTAATTTTAATGCATCCGTGATGCAATTTGCTAAATTATAGCAGGTTATTTCGCAACGCTGCGGTATGTCTGCTTTGATTATTTAGTTTCCTCTGCTGGGATTACCTCACTGGGCGTTGGGATAGCCCATTGGTTATAACATAATCTTCTTCCCACTGAGCATGCGCGTCTCCCTAAAATATGAGAATATTTTAGTGTGCATACCTCTGTGACAGTAGGCCCATGCTGTTGGAAAAGAGCAGAACATACCCATCAGCCTAAATGGTAAAAAAGCCGCTCACATTTATACATTTGTTGTAACTCGGTGCAGCAGAGTCCTAAAGTTTATTTCAGTTCAGGTTTTTTTGGAATGACCTAGATGCATGATAATTATTTTCTTATATAAACAAACTGGCCTGTAGCAGCTCAGTGGGGTTTTTCCATTTTTCATAGCTGTAAAGTTGAGTAATTTTTTAGTCCATGTTGTCTGGCCTGTGGCCCACACTATGCTTGGCTGGCTCAGGCCACTGGTGCTATAGACAAGTTGGTGGACTTGAAGTTAACTCAATAATGACCAGACAAGAGTGAAGTCTTCCTTCTGCCTCCAACAATGGGAGAAGCGGAGCCAGCGAGAACCTGCGTTTGTGGACTGCCACCCTGTGCGATTGTGTCTTCCAACGTTGGAGTATAAATAGTGGGAAAAATGGCCCCTTTTATTCCAGAGGCAAAGTGAGATGAATGATGTTGTGAACCACAGTTTGGGCCAAATTTGACATTTTGCTGAACAAATTTGCCGGCTTTGCTGTGGTTGATTGTGGCATGTGAGACTGTGTGCGTTGGTTGATATATTAGGGGAATGAATTTTGCTGTGTGTTGCCGAATGGGGGCCATTTTCCATGCCACTTTTCTCAGTTCACTTACGCTCTGTGAAGCCCACAACAGCATGAAGGCTGGAGCCCCAGCACTGGTCTGCATTCATACCACCGTCCCGTGGATTTCACCCCGCCTCAAAATAAAGTCACATTTATTTCCCCCTCATCATTTTCAGTCATTTTGTTTACGTATACACCATTTACATCCATTTCTCTTGCGCCGGCGTAATGTTTGCGCTCATCAAATACTTCAGCCGTTGAATATTTTTCCAGATACATTCATTTTGTCCAAAATGCATTTTTTTGTCGTTGTTGTTTTCCCTCTTTTTTCTGTGCAAATGTAGCCAAATTTTAATTTCCCTCATCGCCGAAATATGATTTGGAATTGAAATGTTGAAATTGAGGATTTTACATTTCTGTGTTTGCTTTTTATTTCTGGCTTTGCTAATCGCCATATTTTGCTGCAGTTTGTATGTTATGTCGGCGCACAAGTGTTTTTATCGCGCTATGTTTGCCTCCGCTCGATCAGCACGGGTTCATAACCGTGTATAGCACAATATCATCAGGGCAGGGCGTTATTCTGTTACATTCCAGGGTTTTAATGGTCATTTGGGCCTCGGGAGGCTGCGGTTCTTCGTTTGCCTTCACATCATGGCTGATGGAGAGGGCTAATTGACTTCTTGCTGTGATTTACTGGAGCATCTGTTTCCAAATGGACTCATCCCAAACCTGTTAATTCATCTAAATTTCATAAAGTCGTGGCAAGACTGTGCACTGCCATCCCTCATCAATTATTATATCTCTGTGCACCACTCTCAAGCCTGCAGTTGTTTTAACACACACACACATACACACACACACACGAGAACACACACATACACATACACACACACACACACACACACACACACACACACACACACACACACACACACACACACACACTTGCATGAATACACACACAGGCAACGTGACTGCGGTAAGAAAGAATAACACACTCCGCACCAACAATTTTGAACAGTTCAAATATTTCCCTGTTCGCCGTCCTCGTGTTCTTATTTATTGTTTCTTGCATTGCAGCAGCCATAATTTTCATATAACTCGCGGCGATTTAACTGCGAATAGTTTATTTACAGAAAAACACGCGCATTTACATGTTCGAGAACTATATCTGTGTGTGATTTGCTGCTTTCATTGAGCTGATTCGCTCACAATTCACAAAATAAAAGCACGTTTTCATCTCTACACTTGAAGACGTGGTGACTGCTGATTTCAGATGGTTCCCCAACATGGTGACTGGATGCTTCAGCGGAATGAATGTTGGTGCTGGTTTTAATTCCTGTGTTGCGCCCTTGCTGCTCATTTCGCTGCGTTCGTCTCTGGACAGGGAGCAACTTGGACTTTGTGGATGTAAAGAGCGTTGTCTGACATGGATGTTTTGATCGTTGGGAGTGATATGTTGTAGGCAACAGTCACAAGGATTTTGTCTGGCTTGTCAAGCAACCAGCAGAAATGAGCTGACTGCTGAAGCTGCAGGGCTGAAACAGATTGTGGATGTCAAAATTGTGCGTTTCCTCAAACTGTACTTATCCAAACTGAAGTTTGGGATTTTTCGGTATATTTTCTCGCTCTGAGATGATGCAACGTGATGGGTTCATTGTTGTTCGACCACAAATACTCAAACTATTTCCGCAGCACAAGCGAGTCCTCGAATGAGGTTTTGAAATGTTGTAATTGTGTTAAATGTGCTTGAATGAAACGTCTCCACAGCCAAATAAATCATTAGAAAATAACATTTTTGGTTTATTTTACATTTAAATGGTAATTTCACTCGATACCTAATTGGATGATGGTGTTGTTATTGCTGAACTGGCAGAGAAATGTGAGACTTTTGATTTGTAAGCAGCTTACTACACCTGACTGTGATTGGGTAATTAGAGGATCATTTTAGCACTCAAGCAAATTTATCAGTTATAGCATTTATTAATTCTGCTCCTTTCCTTGTATATTATAAACATATCACAGTGTAATCAGAAGCTATCAAATATGCCTTTATCGCACACTTCACCTGCTGTGACTGTTTTTTGAAAAGGTGAGCCTGATGGAAACAGTTTTTCTTTGTTTAATCATGAAAGTGCAGCTATTCTACAAAGTCCCCTTTGTTGTGTTGCGTTTATGCGCTGCAGATGGACCTGCAATCGTTTGGAGGCGCAGGTCCATCACTCCTTTATGCGATCTGAATGACAGATTGGAAAACTTTCCGTTGATTGGCCTTCGACCCTCAATCATTTTCGGAAATGCATCAGGTTAAAGGTGGCCAAACATGAGCGTTCATTACAATCATGACGGAATTAGGCCAGTTCTGGGCCTGTCGACTATGTTGCAGCACTTAATGTCAAGTGGGCCCCCTCGCTTTGTCTCTGCTTAGGACCCGGTGCAGGTGACGTCAGCATAACAATGTGGAAAAGGCTTTTTTTCCGTTTATTTTTCAAAGCCCCCCCCCTTAAAAACCCGCTTGCTGTAGCCCTTACATATATTTATTTATTTTTTATTTTAAAAAAAAAACAAACTACAATGTAAACATTTGAGCTGGAATCCACGTTGTCCACGCCGAGACGCGTGGATTTCAATTAAATATTTCTGATGAAAGAGTCCGTGTCGGGTGCCTGAAAGTCGCTCAGGAGATGCTTCATAGAGGCAGAGTCACGTCAGCGCGCCGAGACGTGCAGAACTGGCGGGTGCGCCGGAGCAGCGCGCGCGGAGCCTGACGCTGCTGTCCTCACAGCACCCCAAAGTAATAAAGTTGAGCTGACTTTCGCTGGAACACTGTGGGGCTCTCTCCGCCGCTTGTTTGTCACGTTTCATCATTTACATTTTTACGTAACCGCTTCCACATTTGTGCCAGCCTGCAAAGACGCATGCTGCTCTTTTGAAGTTATTAATTTATTAGGCTGTAATGAGAAAGGGGGGGCTTCATGTATAGAAATGGCTTCCACAGGCTCCAAGGTAAAATAGTACATCTTGTTCTCCTTTGCTCTCCGATGACACTGCTGCTGCGAAAAATATGGCAGAAATAACTTTCTCTCGTGCTTGTGACTGTGGACTTTGTTGGGCTACTTGTTGCTTTGTGAAACTTAGTTTATCAGGCGGGCCAACAAAACGGCGCTTATTTATGGAGAATAGAACACAAAAAGCGTAACTCCGGAGTTTGTTCCACAAAAGTAAAGTATCCTACAAAACAAATATAAATGGCTTTAATTTTTTTTTTCTCCAAACATTGATATGTAAATAAATAGTTTGGGTTTTGGAATTTTTTTTTTTTAAAGTACTTTCTTCCTGGTTTTTCGATAGAACTATTTTCCTTTTTAATGATTATTTATTTACTCGTGGCTTCCCACTGAAAACGCAGCTCTTGACGATGATTGGCCTGGACACGCAGGGACTGGTCTCTCTATTATTCCTGCGGGGCAGGAGTGGGACGTCTGCTCCGGCTGGGCTGCGGGGCAAATAAAAGCCACTACAGTTTTAGTGCGATTGTGGCGCTTGCGTCTTGCGACGGGCTCACTTGACTCTCGACGGATGCTCAGTTTTGCACATTAACCTGCAAATTTCTCCCGTGCGCCGAGGACCGGAGGACGGGGGCTGCGGCGGGGGGAAGGCGCCCGAAGTTAAAGAGGCAGCAATATTTGCGAGGATCGCGGCACATTTCAAAGCATTTTCTCTGCGATATTTGAAAAACGGAGTCATGCGGCGAACGCCTGCGTGTCCCTTTTAAAACAAACCCAGCGCCTGTCAATCACAGCGCATTCCAACCAATCCCAAAGCCCCCTTTTTAAAAGCAGGTTTGCCTGCTGTGCTTTTATATTGCACCATGGCCTGTTTCGAAGCATTTTTACTACCACGGTTATTGCCACAAATCAAGAGGGCAAAGTGAACGGCATGGGACTCCCACCAACTTTAACGAAACTGAGTGTGGTTCCTACTTCTGCGAAGTTCACGGCCAAGAATTTCACATGCAGATGATATACAACAAGGAGGGAGGCAAAAATGGGACCGGGATTTCTGGGTGCACCCTGAGTGCTGAATCGGGTGATTTTGCAAACTCATAGCCCAACTCACAACAAAACATGACAAGCCTTTCGAGGTTTAGTGGCTGCCCTCTCTCTTGCGTCAACCCCGGGGAGAGCAATACTGAACCCAGCGTGGTGCTGCCACCTTTGGCAGGAGAGCACATGGGACACCCCACTGGCAGTTCCTTAAAACTCTGCCCCTCGCACAATTTGCGAGACTACCCCGAGACGAGGTCCAGTGCATATGTTGACCATTCGGTTCCCAATTTTTCCGACTCTGGATACCCCAGTCACCGGTTAGAGCACAGCCCGAGGGGCATTATCATTGGAGCCAATCTTGCTGGAGTCGGCATGCCACCCGTCACTGATCAACTGGCATCAAGAGCAAACCAACATGGCGGGATTGGAAGGTATCGTGACTTTGCTGGCTGCAGGGACAACAGAAGCCACGCTTTTTTCGCCAGCTACCAGGAGCAGGCCCACGCCTCCAGCGACGCCTCCCGAGAGCTCGGCGGCCAGATGATGATGGGGCTACCTGGGGACCTGCTCAGCCGGACTCACCCTTACGGCCAAACCATCAGCCCCAAGGGGAACAGCCAGCAGCTTGTCACACAGTTCCTGGGTCTCTACAAGCCTCTGAACATGGCCATTCAGCGGGGAGGAGGCGACGCTTTCTTCAGGTGCTCCAAACAAACAGTGAAGCACGAGCTCGTGTGCAAGTGGACTGACGGCCAAGAGGGGGCTGGGAAGCTGCCTTGCTCCAGAGCCTTCGGGACCATGTATGAACTTGTCACCCATGTGACAGTGGAGCATGTCGGAGGACCCGAGCACTCTGAATATGTGTGTCACTGGGAGAATTGTGCGAGGGACAGGAAGCCTTTCAAAGCCAAGTACAAGCTCGTCAACCACGTCAGAGTCCACACAGGGGAAAAGCCCTTTCCCTGCCCATTTCACGGCTGTGAAAAAGTTTTTGCGAGATCAGAAAACCTCAAGATCCACAAGAGGACTCATACAGGTTAGTTAACCACCACGATGCGCTGCACACTTTCAGGAAATACAGCCTTTTTTTTCCACTTTATTGTGCTTCAATAAATGTTTTTGGGGGAAATATTTTTTTTTAGAATTAAAGAAAAAATCCGTAAAGAAAAATATGACAAATATTTCTTTTTTTGTGAATTAAAGCGTTTAGGTTGGCGTTTTTCTATTATTATTATTATTATTATTATTATTATTATTATTATTATTATTATTATTATTATTATTATTCATAATAATAATATTGATGTCGTGCCCCTTGTGCCTGCACTGTTGTTAGTGTGTATATACGCGAAGCTTTTTCGCACTGCTGCTTCTGCTGCTGCTGTTTGCCTCCGTCATTGGCTGCTTTCGTGGGGCACACGCGTGTGTAGGCTCCATCCGTGGAGCACAGATGAGATGTAGCACAGTTGCAAAACGCGTGTAGTCAGCAGGCCTGGTGGTTTGGGTGCCTCTCCCACTTCATTCACTGAAATTATTAAATAAATGCCGGGACACCGGAGAGTTGTGACGTAACCGTTACGCTGTCTCTGCCTCCCAGGGACTCATCTCCTGCGCGCACTAACACGAGCGCAGCACATCACACAGTGATGTAGCAGCAGTGTGATGTAGCTAGTGGGAAATAAAAAAAAAAAAAAAGGTGAGTAAAGGGATGACCCAAGTCGGTGTAAACAAAATGAGTCATACTTCAAATAGATTTCATCTGTTGGCTTATGCTGACTGACATCCATCCCTTCAGTAAACACGGAACACTGTGAAATTATGTCATAAAATACAATTCACTTTACAACTTGGCTTTTGGGGGACTTTCCCAGTCGGGATAACGCAAGCACAGAACCAGATACCTGCTGTAAGAATAATTTACATCAAGTAATTATTCCTTTTTTGCACCTTTTAGGATTTATATGACGAACGCGAGACGTTTTACAAGTGTTTCAATGGATGGACTTGGGACTGAAGTGAAGAGCCGCAAGAAAAAAGAGGCAGGGCGAGGATATTAATTGGGCACACCCTTAATTCTGGTGCTAATTGTCTCTCTTGAGTAAGCGGACAGCAAATACACCGAACAGTGACGCTTAATGACATTTGATAAGCTATTGCACTGCTGCACTTGCGGCGTGCGTGCGTGCGTGCGTGCGTGCGCGCGTGTGTGTGTGTGTGTGTGTGTGTGTGTGTGTGTGTGTGTGTGTGTGTGTGTGTGTGTGTCCAACAAAAATAAATAAATAAACAAACGAAGCTTTCCCAAAATTCCGACAGAAGGATATCCTTTAAAAATGCCATCATGCAAACTGGTAAATTAACAAACACTATTCAAGTTTTATTTATGAGTGCAGCTTTTATGTGTCTGTGTGAGTGCAGAGGGGACGGGGAGCGCGCAGCTGTTGGCAGTGTTGTTCCAGGAGATCAATTAGCGTCTTGATGGCCATAATTCACTCTATGATAACGGAATTTAAACAAATCTTCGCAATGGCTGTCGCGGGTTAATCTAATGAATGTCCGCGCGCCGCACTGCTGATTTACTCCCCGGATAAAGGGCCGCACTTGTTGCGGTCAGGGCGGCGGAAAAAAGTTTCCCGTAAACTTTATCCAAAGACTTGAACATGCTTCTGCAGAAGAGGGACAATTTAGGTTCATCTTTTGGAGGTTCACGGGCGGCTTGTGGAACGCAGCGCGGATCTATTTATGTGAAACCACCGACTGAAAGCTGGGGGAGCAGACTGTCATTTTACAGTGTTGCGGGGGATCAGGGCGTGCATTTTTGTGGTCACCTCACATGTAATATAGTTCACGAGGCGCACGCCGATTGACTCGAGCTGCATCCACACCAGTATGTGGTCTTGCGGCAGCACGGACTTTGCACGCACTTTCGTAACTCGCCGTCATTTCTCCCCTTTTTTTTGCACGTTTAGGTGAAAAGCCTTTTAAATGCGAGTTCGAAGGCTGCAACCGGAGGTTTGCGAACAGCAGCGACCGCAAGAAGCACTCTCACGTGCACTCCAGCGATAAACCCTACATGTGCAAGGTCAGGGGCTGCGACAAGTGTTACACCCACCCGAGCTCCCTGCGAAAGCATATGAAGCTCCACTGCAGCAAGGCCCAGGTCGCTAAAGGCGGTGGTGGCGGCGGCGGCGGCGGCGACGCGCGTCCTGGTGACGAAGGTCACGCCGCGGAGGGCAGGTCCACCCGAGTCGCGGACGGAAACCAAGTGGTCACCCCGCCTCACCCGCCCGCCTCCGCCCAGGACGTCCCCGTGTCCCCGGAGAGTCGAGACGAGCTGACCCCGAGGTCACGTTTCCATCACACGTTTGACAGCAGTTTGGACTACTCCACACACAGGTCACAGCCCCTCTTGGACCCTTTGTTGTTGCAGAGGAGCAGCTACAGGTCCCAGGCCTCCCAGTACCCCTGCGGCCAGACAGGTCACACTTTCGCGCAGAGCTCCAGGACTTTCTCCTCCGCCTCCCCCTTCCAGAAAAGCATCGTCAATGGGTGGTATACGTGCCACAGCGGCGTGGACTCCTTCCCCCCAAAGCAATGTAACAACATCCCGTCTCTTTGAGTTCCTGTTGGGACACGTGTGGGCGCAATACTGTTTCCCAATTTACTTCCCCCCCCACCCCCTCCCTCCTCATATTACTGCATAAAACTCTCATCTGTGTCCCCCTTTTCCTCTGTACCTCCGTGAATGTTGTATCCAATATTTTGTGAAACGTCCTCCATGAAGTTATTGAATCCTGCATCGCGAAATGTGTCCTGCTTTATTTGTTGTGGTGAGGCCTGTTCGCTGCACCCCTGCACCGAGGGTCGCAGGGGAGGTGGCGCAGTGCTGGCGCTTATTTGTTCACTCGTGTTACGTAATTATTCAAGATTTCTATCTTAAAGCGAGACACAAAAAATATGGCATAGGATTTTATTGGAAATCTGCGTGTTGAGCTGTTTTGAACTTAGATTTTTTTTATGTTGGGGTTCTTGGTGGTTTTTGGGGTTGGAAAGTTAAAGGGAATGTGTTTTTTTGCTGAATGTAGCCCTCGCTATAAGGGGTCTCTGTTGAATGTAAACTAGGTGTAATGTATGTCTGGATGAATAGAAATATTATTCATGGCTTGTGTGTCACCAGATGGAATAAACAGCTATAAGATCTTTTTCTCAAGTAAAAAATTGAGATCTAACAAGGCTGCGTGATGGGCCTGGAGCATAATTTGTCTGTAATTAAAATACGCGAGGCTCAGTAGTTTTTTTTTAAAAAAAATTCTGCCCTTGATTAAGTTCCACTTTTTCCGCCCCTCTTTTCATTACACATTCCTACTCTAGTAATCTGCATTATATGTATATTTCACATTTCTGTGCAAAGTAAGACTATTGTGAGTATAAACCACAGTGTTCGTGTTACGATTAAAACGTTTAATTAGCATACAGTTCTACTGTACATAAGCCTATTGTATAATTAATTATGTATCTTATATTTTATTAAAGTGTCTATATTCTCTTTGATCAGACGTGTGTGGTTAAAGCCCATCAATGCATTCATCAGCAGTCCAAACTCCTCCCCTCGAAACAAAAATAAGAATGAAATAATATCGCAGTTCGCGCCATCTTTGCAGGTTTCGCGGTGCGCGCGAGCGAACCTGGGCCTGTCGCCTGAACGCACCGCGTGTTGCCACGTTCAGACAGGGGAGTGAACGTGGGGCGGGTCTGGTTTTTTTTTCTTTTCTTTTTTTTTTTAACCACTGAGGGAAAATAGACGTGACTTAACAAAAGCGATGAGGTCAAAGTTGCGAACAACAAAAAGTTCTCTCCAAATTAATTTTTTTCTCCCCGCGCAAAGAGCGTCTGTGATGTTGGGGAGCAGATTTGACACCAGGTCACGCGATGCCCCCTCGTCTCTTTCAACTTCCTCTTCAAGCCAGTTTGGCGTTTTCACATCCCATTATTATTGTTATTATTATTATGTTTTGTGGATTTATTTTTGATTCCTGTCTTTCCTCGTTTTATTGTGTTACACACACACACACACACACACACACACACACACACACACACACACACACACACACACACACACTCATGAAATATGTTGCCTTCAAGGTCACATACAAATTGCAACAGAAACATTGTACTATCCAAATATTTACGACTGCGTGTCCCATTAGTGTTCCTCTCAATCATTTTATTTAAATAAAAGCAAAACACTCACTCTGTAAATGCCTTTCTTACATTCGAAGGTATTTGGAGTCGGTGTTTTGAGATTCGTGGGAGTTTTTCCGTCGACACCAGTTTTTGTTTTGGCTCGTTCAGTTTCGTCGGCGCGGCGTCGATGAAAGCTGAACGAGCCTGGCAAAAAAGCTTAAAAAGAGAAAAACTGTGAGTTTACTTTTTTCGGGTGTGCACACGACGAATGGTAAATGTTTGCTTCACTTCACCAAAGTCACAGTTTCGCTGACATATTTGTTCATGTTTGCTTGGTTTTGGTACCTTCTGGAATGTAAATTTGAAACAAGCAGCTCATTATTGTACAGGAATGAGCTGAGATCTCTGTTTGAAGCCTGTCTTTCTCTCCACAGAGCTTGGATTCAGGGTTTTTTTTTCTCTCTGTTAATTCAGCTTCAGACACCAAACTTCAATGAGGTGTTGTTGCTGCACAGCTCACGCTACATTTGTCAAAACGCAGCCAACATGTTCCTCCCAAAAAACACGAGCGGTTTAAATGTGACTCTTGCAGTTAAAAAAAAAACCAAAAAACCCAGAGTGGCCAAGTAAATTCGCAGCGAAATGTGTGAGTGATTCGAGTGTCCTTGTCCCCCCCTCCAGAAAGCACTGCCATGGCTTGATGATGGTGAAGGTCAGAAGGGGTCGTATTTGTGCCCAAACCTGTAAAGGACCAAAGGCTCTCTTCAGCGCCAGCAGCCACGCTTTTTGCTTTGTACGTTTATGTATAGATGTCAGCATTTTATACCATTAAACACGTGGCTGCTGAGTGCCATTAAATTCACCAGTCTTGCCTCACACGTATGAAAAGGAAGTGGGGTCAGAGGGGCCAAATTTTACATTTCTTTGAATTAAGTGGTGACGTGATGTCACAGAAAACCAGCTGTAATGTATGTGTGTCCTTTTCCGGCAGACCAAGTGTTTTTTAATTGATGGCCAGTTCAATGGCTAAAACAGAAAAAGGTGGCGTAAGCGTTTTCAGACCGCATTAGACGGCGTCGTTTTCCTCCCTTTCGCCCGCGGACCACTTTGGAAGTTCGAAGCGGTGGTCATCTCGCCGCTCTCGTCTCACACGGAGTACAAGTGGCCTTTTAAAAAATGCAGCCACATCCTTCGCTTCTTCACTCTGTTCCTTCAGAGTTGGACATAAAGGAATGGAACCGGGCGACTGTGCGCGCTCACAGTTCTCGGGACTGTGATGCTGTTGCGGTTGGTGAGGAACTTGTTTGTGCTTCTGCGTGCCGGTTCTGGTGTAAGTTTGCACGTGGTGCTCCTGGGGATTCATCTTCTGGGAGAGACAGATATTTTTTGATGGTGCATTTTGCAAATCCCTCTAGTGTTTGACCGCACTTAATTTTTGTTTTTAATTCTCCATCAAGCCGCTTTGTGAGAACCATTCCCATGTTTCCGCATCTTTTCAAAAAAAATCTTGTTTTTTTTTCTCCCAGTTTTATCTGGGTTATTCATTACTCCCGCCTTCACGCCTCACAGTGAACTGGTACCACTGAATCTTTACAGTTTTGCCCCCCCCCCCTTAAAAAAACTCCATGGAGTCGAAGTTTTCACAGGAAGTAATAAGCTACGATATGGCCTCAGATAGATAATTTATAGTCGTCGATATGAAATATTCAAATGATGAAGTGCATCTTTCTTCATGCAAATTAGGACAAACTTGATGAGCTTTGATCGCCGGCCTTTAATGATGTGAAAACGTCTCGGTTCGTCTCGACTGTATCGCAAGCCTGTCAATAGCTTGCGTCAAAAGGTGCTGCTGCGGTATCAATATTTTGTAAGGTAATGTTCAGGCTGCGTTTGAGGCTGCGAGTTCTTCGTCTGCACCCCAAGTGTTGCTGCAGCGTCACATTCTGCCCTTTTCTCTTCCATTTTCTAAAAATACTCCACAAAGGAAAAGAAGAAAGCAAAGTAATAGAGGTGATCAAACGGCATCCTGGGCTCAGAGAATCATGTGGATGCGCACAAACTCTTCTTCTGCAGCAGGACGACTTGGACGAAGCCAACCTGAGCGGCGGATCCGTCAGACAACGGTACGAAACGCCGTCGTCATGCATTGTGACTAAGCTATGGCGAATATTTCATAAGCGCTGCGCCCTGCCACACCCTTCCCCCCGGTAATCACAAGTGATTAGACCTCTGCGTCCCAGTTTGCCACTTGCCCGCCGCCATCTTTACTTTTAAGCTCTCTGCCTAGCAACAAGCACGGGCGCCATTTTGGACAGGGTATGCGCGGGGTGTACATCAATTTGATGTAAATAAATCCATTTTCACCTTGAGATCCGATGAATTATCCCGCTGCCCCCCTGCGTTGCTGTTGTGCCATGCTTAGGCCGAGCCCCAGCTGTGTACCAGGAGGTGGGCTGCTTTGTCACACCAGGTCCTTCGGTTTTATGCATCATCATAACCACGCGTGACATCTTGCGTAACTTACACTGCGCGGCTGCCGTACTTTGCCTTGCGAGGCGCCGGGGCTCTGGCTGAGGAGGCTGTGTCAGCACTGACTCTGACTGACCAAAGTGTGTTTTTAATCCGATCTCTGCTCCCCCCCCCCCTTCCCCTTTAGGTCAAGACAGTGGTGCTGTTTCGCCCCGAACTTGCTTTCTTTTTTCTTTTTTTTTATCAACCCCTCCGTGTGCCCCCCCCCCCCCCGCCATCTTTTTTTTCCTTGCCAGATCCTCTTGTTCCTCTGTCTCATCTATCTCTATCCTTGCAGCTCCTGGCTATCTTCACCCTCTGTGGCTCCTCCATGATTCCCCCCCTTAATCCCTCCAACGGTGGTTCCATGGTAAGTAGGTATCCACCAGACCCCCACCCCCCCCACCCCCAGACATGCACGAAACTTGACTCATGTGTCTTTTCATTTTCCCGCACGCTGTCCCTCCTGCCGCAGAAAATGGCAACGCCACATGGAGCACTGGAGGCAGCTGCACCCCTTCCTTGGTGTTTTTCTTTCTCCTCACATTTTCTTTTCTTATTAGAAGCAGAAAGAAAAAAAAAAAACATCTTCCACAGAAGTGTTTGGCGTCCATTCATCAGTGATTGTGACAATTCGTAATGCGGGTGATGGTAACAATTAATAAAGAGTGCCTCCGCAATAAAAGGCTACACACTATATAATACAACTGTCAAAAAAGATGAAATGCGGCGGTGAAATGAATGTGTGGCTCGTGTCACTTGCTCGTATCGGAAAACATTAGTAAGGTAATCTGTTTCATGTCTAAGCCTGTGTTAATTTGACAGCTTGACAATTAATAAGCTTATAACGCACACGCATCAGAAGCGGGGCACTTATGTAAGACAATGAAATCATTACAGGAAAATGCGAGTTTCGTGTGTTTACGAACCACAAAACGGTGGAAAGCAAAGTGGCGTCGCGGCGCTGTGCTCTTACCATTCAACCACACTGATTTCTTTCTCATCTTCATCTGCACTGCAGGTTTTTTTGTGTGTTTTTTCTTTTTTTTTTTTTTTGCCTGATTTCAGCGGTGCCAACCCCCTGTGTAGTCCAGTCTGTACTGGGGCTTATTAAACCAGGCTCCCTTTCACTCTTCCCAACGGTCGCTCCGCTGTCAACTTAAACCCAAGCTCCTGGAATACTCGGTTCTTTCTCAGACTTTTGTTGCAGATTCCACCCCCCCAAAAAATCGGTGTTACGAACCAGAGTGTTGCCGATCAGCCGCTGCGGTCTGCTTCTCTCTCTCCCAGCCAATGATGGAGGGAAAAGACCACGCCTATCCTCATATGCATATTTGTCTTCTGACGCATTGGATGTTACCCCCATGGATGGTTCCCTCTTTTTTTTCCTCATTTATTATCCATGCCTTACATAACATATTTTGACAGCTTCTGATGAGCCAGTTTCTGAGCCGCTTCCATGGTCTCCCATGAGCTGCTAAGCTCAGGAGGTAGCCATGTGACTGACAATGATTATCTCGCACGGAGAATAAACAACAAACTGACAGCAAAAAGTTGTTGTTTTTTTGTTGTTTTTTTTTCTTCTGCCAGATCTGGCCTGCAGCATTTGTTGTGGCCTGTCGCAATGCAAAAGGGGGAAAATAAATAATATTTTAAAAGTCCACATCTTTCAAAATTCATACTTTCAAGGTTTTTGGGGAGTTAGAGTAGGTTGTGTGGGGTGAGCAGACCTTTGAAGATCTTTCAACTCCTGCAAGCTCCAGGCCTATGAGATGCACTGCCATCCTTTTAAGGGGATGACCATAACTTTGGTCCCCTTGCTTTTAATCCCTCCTCCAGACCCTTGTCATCACAGATCAACCAGTCTGAGCCTTAATGTCCTCCATTGGCTGGCAAGGGCAGCTGCTGGCTTTCATGCATGTGAAGAGCCGCATGAATGTGCTCGAATCTGCGCATCGGAGCAAGAATTGGCGCTTTTATCCTTATCTTCCTTTGTGCACAGATACACGGTATATGATCCCTGTGAAATTATCAGTTGCATTTCTCAGTGCTTCGGTATAATGACTCACATTTCACTGGAAGCATTTGAAGCATTTGTCAGAAAAACGTTGGAAAATTCTTTGATCCCGACTCCTAAAGAGCGCGCTGCTTTAGATTGGAGCGAAACGGGCGGCGGAAGGCTCCTAAATGGCCGTTGACTCCTCCGTCTCTCGAAACGATCGCCGTTCATTAGCAACAATTTGGTCGCGAGATGCAGAGTTTTTGTTTAATTTGTCGAATCTCCTGCGTTTGAGGTTGAACTTTCAAAAAAAAACAAAAAAAACAAACCGAAAGGCATCACATTGATCCCGGTCCAGAGTGTTTCAAAGCAGTGAGTAATCGTGAGTGTTTAATTTTATCTGTTGCAGTATGCAGTGCAAGGCGGCTGCGTAATCAAGCCTGTGAACTCCACATCTGAAGGAAGGATTCTGTTTCTGATCACATCCTTATTGAAGTCCGTCCATTCGCTGAACACGGATGTGTTGATGCGCTCCAGCTTGCGCTCGCTGGTGCGTTGCTCTCCGATGGATCCGCGCCGGACACGACGCGCCGACTACTTTTCAGCTGGTCGGGTGTTTGCGGCCACGTTGCAGAGCGCTCTGAGAGGGGCTGCATGGCCAATCTGGCTGTTAAACTTCCACGTTACAAGATCACCCCGGGGCCTTTTACAATGATGGATGTGCGGTGGTGGGGGATCGGAGGCCCCCCGCACACAACACAGGAATTCCCCTTGGGTCTTTTCAATTACAGTTAGACCAAGCTTTGCACTGTGATGATATGTTGCATTAACACTGTGACATTAATGGACTGGATAAATGTGATTTGGTGTGGTGTGGACCCCGAAGTGCATGACGCAGACAGAAGCGCTGCCGTTGTGCTGAGCCAAACAGCAAGAACTGGGAGTTCTCACTGCTGTTGCTGGAGGTATTTTCCAACCCGGGACGAAGTGAGTCCCAAACAAGCCAAAGAAACTCCAAAGCGAAAAAACTACCGATGGAAACAGTTCATCCTTAACCACAGTCTACCGGGAGCACGAGAGAGGTAGAAAGAGAGTAATTAGCCACTAGTGCGGCTTTGAGGAGCCCAGGTAACGGATTTAAGAGCGGCAAAGGGAGTGTGATGAACTGTCCCTTCATCTTTTTGATCATCAATAAGGCAGCCTAACCTTGTATTGAATGTATACTATGATATGGTAATGAGATGCCAGTGTGTGTGTGTGCACATGTCTGCGTAGGTCCGCGTGGAAGCACTTGTGCATGTTTAACATCAAAAAGCCGCCGCGGCAATATCAGGATGGGTCCCGCCGCCGCCGCCGCCACCGCCGCAAACCTGTGAAGTTCGCGCCGTTCCACAGGTGACTTTCAAAAAAGAACAAGGCAGAACTGATGGCATTTATTCCCGTCCGCAGGGAATAATCCTGTTTTCAAGGTATCTGGATGATGCGAGGGATCAAAAATCCCTCTGCCACGCAACAAGAGAGTGTGTCACATATTTCCTTTAAGGTCTGTCACTGAAGTGGAATATTGCTGAGGTAATTAGCACATGTCCTCAGCTCCACTCCACTATCTGCACTGTTGCCGTCGTGAATGCCATAGTTTTCCTCCCGTTATGTAATGGACCGAATTATGCAACCCATCTGTGTAACTGGGGTACGGCGGAGGAAAAGTGATCCGCAACCAAAGGAACATATTCCCATGGAAAAAAGCGGAGCCTCCAGCACAACAGATACGCCATCTCAAACTTGCTCTGACAGATATCGGGTCAGTAAGACTCGAGCCGAATCTGACTGCCGATAAAAGTTGTGTGTGGGGAAATGAAAGATGAGCTGGGACACAGAAGAAACAGTCGCGCCTGTGTCGAAGCCTGTACGTACAGCTGAAGACTAACATTGAAAAACGGCTCAAACAAACTTCAAATACACATTTTTTTGGTTTGGTGATATAACTTGTTGATTAAAAAAACTCCACTATTTGTGTTCTGTACATTAGATGAATGCAGAGTATGCCACAGAGGGACCCCCAGATAAAGCTGAAGGGAGGAGAGGAACACAAAGCTGCCACGACATCTCCTGCCCATCACCGCACAGACTCACTGTGAGTACCAAACCGGGCTTTTCCCTCCGTGTTTCTACCATGTTGTGAATTTCGCTTCCTTTTATCAACACGCTAAGTAAAGATACCGGCAAGTTACATAAAAAAACAAAACAGTGTAAACACATCAGGAGCCAGCGTGGGCTGATGGTAATACGTGCATGTGAACAACATGCCAGGGGCAACACAAAGTCACTGACATAATTATACGCACACATTTTATTATTTATCTCTGTATTAGAACAGGCTTAGTGTTGTTGCATCTTGTAAATCCATCATCAGCCAGGAAGCCTTTGGAGAGTATAGATCACTATTGCATGTTATAAGCCACAGTCATGCCACACGGTGCCAGAGCAAACTGCACCGTAGTCAAACACGATGTTTAAGTGATTCCTAACCTTTCGTTTTTGGTTAGTCTGCAGATTTCAAGCTATACATGCAAGTTGAAAGAAAACAATATTAAAACTCTTCAAAGAAGCTAAAGCAGACGGGAGAAACTGATCATCGTTTCAATGTTGAAGGTTTCTGCTTTTCTGTGTTTGTTTGTTTGTTTACCCATTTTTTGGCTTCACCAGAATATTTGGGTGGGTCCTGAGGTCTCCCAGAGGTGACCCTGTGGTGATCAATGATGCAGATTGAGTGACTTCTTGTTCACTGTGAAATTTGGTGGCTTTTGGCACAGTGGTGAAAACTCATACATATTTCTTTATTGTCGCCTGAAGAAGCCAGATAATTTAGGACGAAGGATTCCGTGTGTGTGTGTGTGTGTGTGTTCCTTCTCTTCTGTCACTCGGTGTTTTTGTGTGTGTGTTCTGTCCGTCTGTCTCTTCGTGTGTGTGTGTGTGTGTGTCTCTCTCTGTCTCTCTGTCTCTGTCTCTCTCTCTCTCTCTCTCTCTCTCTCTCTCTGTCTCACTGTGTGCATCTGTGTTTCTCTCACTCTATTCTTTCCCTTTTCTCTATGAGTGTTTGTGTCTGACTGTCTGTCTGGTTCCTTCTCTATGTGGCTGTGTGTGTGTATCTCTCTCTCTCTCTCTCTCTCTCTGTCTTTCTCTACCCCCCCCCTGTGCTTATGTCCTCCAAGAGCAACGTGGGCCACAGCAGTGTGGAGCACTGAAGTCCTTGTGCGTTCTCACTGACGGATCACAGAAGTTGTGAAATTCGCTCTTTGATCATTTCAGTTTCTAAAATAATTTCCTTTGAACATTTCAAGTCACTCGTGCTTTTATTTATGAAGCCTATTTAGACAATCAAGGAGTTGAAAATAATTAGGCTTACATGCACACGAGTGTGGACAAGTATTCCCTTTCAATCAGTTAAAACCAGCTCTGTTAATTAAAGTTCTGAGCTGTTACTCTGCCCAAATCATTTTCTTATTAGCCACAGCATCCCTCAGATCTGTTGTCAGCAGAGCGTATCCTTTTTATGGTTTCTATTTTCCTGCTTTTTTTCTCACCAGAAATCCCACTGACCCATATAGTTGATCTCATTTTTGAAGCGCATAATATAGATTCCCAGTTAAGAGAGTGGAGGCTCTCTCTATTATTAGTCCCGTTTTGAGGTGCGCGGCATCCGTCTAGGTACTGCTGTGTGCTGCCGAATTCCCTGAGTGAAGGCATTACCATCTCATTTGGGTAAGGGTGAGATTACCTCATGCAACCACGCTGTTTTATCAGAGCGAGCGAGTGAGCGAGCGAACGTAGGGGAGCCGAGCTGTCGCTGCAGACTGTTTATTCAGGCAGCTGAAGGAAGAGACATTCCAGATACATTTCACCAACATCACACATGACAACTTGTGATGCCACCTCACTGATGTTTCCCCTGAAAGGTCTCTCACTAACAACAACATCCTATTGATCCTCGGCACCATTTTAACAACCTCCTCACACCCTCTTACACATACACACCTGAGTGCGTATGGATTGAAAATGTTAGCGGTTAGCTGCTAACTTTGCCAGCCGACTCCTCGGTGCGGTTGTCAATTAGGCGGAGTCATTGTGGGATCGGCCCTGGGAGGATTCCTGCGCTGGGAGAGAGGGAGAGAGAGAGCGAGAGAGCGAGCAAGAGAGAGAGAGAGCGAGTGTAAACAGCAGCTCATTTCTCAGCGCAGAATTAATATGCAATGCTTAGACTTTTTTTTCCTGATTAAAAGACTGTGGCACATGATGTGCAATCAAAACAAGAAATAAAATACATGCAATAAAATTCAGCTGATAATTGGCAAGATGAAAGGAGTAATTAGTTGCAGTTTGAGTGGAGTCATTTTTCAAGGCAGCTTATCCTCATTGGTTGGAGAAAAAACAGTAAATTGCGTTTAATATACTCCAGTTTCTGAAATTCTTTATTGATATTTAGCAATCTTAAGACAGGAAATCTTTTACTACAATATTCCAAGACAAAACTATCAACTATTTTATGTCTTGTCAAGGAGAGAACACGTTTGAAGGATACTTATCACGGATTGTCGCCGCCCAGTGTGTGTGGTCCTACTTTTCATTTCTTGTGTACCGATAAAGGAGGTCCAGCTAACGCTCCCACCAGAGAATGAAGAACTGCGACTGAAGGTCCAACAAGACAAAACAAGCTGAAGATCGCAGGCAGCATGTGCACACGAGAGCAGGGAAAGTTTGTCTGGCAGCGTTTGGAACAGCTGTATTTTAAAATGTGGTTAATGTGCTCAGTTGCGTTCAGCTGCCAACTTCCCTTCTGTTCGTGACACCGAGAAACCCGGAAGCTTTGACTTACTTCTTCCCTTCTTAAAGTGACTCCCACTGCAGGTTTATTTGGTACCACAAACAGCAATAAAGACACACGAAACCCACGCAATGATCAAACCTCACCTCGAATCTGTCTGTTCTGTGTTTGCGGCCAGAAAACAATTCAGAGTTCTTGTAGATTGAACATATTTTAACAGGAGCCAAAGCTCCTTCTGAAACAGTATACTCTGCTTCGGTTGCATCGTTGTGACCAAATAAATTAACGGTGTCTCTTTTGTTTACTCACATGCACATAATGCTGTTCACACTTTATGTAATCGTTCTAAATTGGCCAACAAACGCTAAATAGGCACAAAGAAAGTGCTTCCAATGTAACTTTATAGCCATTGTGGAATCGGCCGTTTGCGTCGCTGTAAATCTGCGCCGCCTTCCACGAAGCGGGTCCTCTCCAACAACCTGAAGCGATTCAGTCGCACGGCTCTGCCATAAATCCTGCCCGCACAACACCAGTGGCGCTTGGAGCTCCACTCGGTGTTATTTCTGAGACTGTCGCGTCCAGTGCGATCGAGGGAAAGGTGTGTTTCGCATTGCGTGTCACTACAAGATTTAACCTGAAGCACAAACAGTTAGTTTTATTCTCAAGCGGAAAGTTTCTCCAGAACTGAGGTCACAGCTGCTAAACAACATCGCACTCGATGGTTTAAGTGTACCTGATAAGACAGTCAGTCAGTATTGAGCTGAGGATGTTACTTTTTATTAAATAGAGTTGGGATTGTTGATGAAAAGTGGTTGGATGTATTTTTTCAGTTCGAG
The DNA here is from genome assembly GCA_032164315.1 of Malacoctenus gilli. Taxonomy (NCBI): domain Eukaryota; kingdom Metazoa; phylum Chordata; class Actinopteri; order Blenniiformes; family Labrisomidae; genus Malacoctenus; species Malacoctenus gilli. The sequence continues at coordinate 10,743,173 of JASSRZ010000049.1, read as the reverse complement.
GCAATACAGCATCATTACCTGCAGCCTCCAATTTAACATAAATATTGAATTGATGCTTCCTTAATACATTTGTAACAACGCACCCTGAAGGTAGAATTTATTGCAGGGCTGTTGTGTAAGAGGGCATTAATAGTTTAAACTGCGCTTTAGTTTGCTCACTTTAGCTCGTCGCGGAGTTTTCACCAATCGCTTTGTGTTCCAACTGAAAAAAAACGGGAGGGAAAAAATCTGCAGGAACGAGATGTCATTTCTGAGAGATTTCAGCGACAGATAAAGTACCCGCCACTTTCCACCTCACTCAACCTGTCAACACACGCCGGGTCTGTAATGTTTATTTCACTCGTTAGCTGACGCGCGGCTCTCATTTCGGAGACACTTTCAACCAGGTGATGTAACTGGCGGAGTCGGAGGAGCCCGGCTGCGTTGCGGCGCGAAAAAACCCCGATATGTTTCCTGTTGTGGGGAGTGGGCAAGATGACCGGTAGTGTCGCGCTGTTATTGCACCGACCTTACTCATCAATCAGAAATCAAAGCTTTGACAGTTGCCAACATTAAAGGGCTGCTGCTGGCATGTCTTCTGCCAAGAGGCTTCTTTCTGCTGAGCATATTAATATACTGTAGGTCACGAGCAGGCTCATCACTGATCATGTAGGGGAGGACGGATACTCCTGAGCCACACCAGGCACGCTTCCAGTCTGTATTCATGCCGGAATATACAGTCATCAAATACAGTGCAGCCGAGGACCACTGATTGAATCGACTGAAGTGCGAATGTAGGATTTCTGTTTTTTAATCAGCCAGGAATTCTGTTGGAATTCATGAAAAAAGAACGCAAGATATGGGCAGGGAAAAGTAAACACGTGCCTAATTAAAAGAACCATGTCTGTAAATAACACACAAACAAATCGCTCTGCCTCGCATTGTTTTACCTCCCCGGCACGTCCCAAATATTTGTTCCCAAAGTCGAGCTCGACTTATTGTTTTGTAGGCTGCTGTGTGCATGTTGCCTGAAGGCCTTCAGACATTTTTATTCCAGGCTGATTTGGGATATTGACATCAAAACATAAACTGCACATTCAAAAGCAGGAGGGAGAAAAAATCCAATAAAAATCACCAAAATGTCACAGCTGCCAATTCGCCGGCTGCATGCGTGGAAAAAAAGGAAAAAAAAGGGAAACTTTTCATCCTCATTCCACTCATCTGCATTTAGGTGTGTTCGCTCCCTTTTTTGGGGCTTCTTTGGGGATTTTTGACTCAGGCAAGACGTCTGTTTATCTGAGCAAGCAGCAGAACTTCACCCGAGCCTCTTTTGCATTCAAATTGTGTCTCTTAAATCTGGAGGAAGTCAGAGTTAACAATCAGGCTAACTGCTGTAACTCTTTGATCTGCTGCTTTAACCGCACATTATTAGTCACATCTGGCTCGCTGCAGTTTGCACTCAGCATTAGTTACTTATTACCTGCATTTAACATGTTTTTCAGTGTTGTTTCACACTCTGGAGTGCCTGCTTATCCTTTTTTTTAAAAAAAAATTGGTCCTTTTTTGTTTGTTTTTTTTAACACATTGGAGCTGAAAAATGTTCCACATTTTAAGTGCAGTCTGTAATTGCTTTGTTTTGAGTTTCAAATTGTGCACGTTTTTCCATGTTTTGATTCAACGATGATAGTTCTCCCGTCCCTTCCTGTTACACAGGGCTTCCTTCTTTATCTGGAGTGAACCGCCAACATTGGTTCATCCCGCTGACAACAATGTGCACCACAGATTGCGCCGCGCGCGCGCTGCCGCTCCACAGCGTCACCAGTGACTCGCGCTGTTATTTTGCGAGGGCGGCGTCTCTCCAAAATTGAGAGCGAAGCGCATAAGAAGTCGCTCGTTAGACAAAACATGTGCAACGCGGCATGCATGTTTTATGACGCGAATGACAAGGCATTCTGCTCTGGCACCACATCTGCAGCAGCGTAGTTTGTGCCTCCACCACAGCATCTTAATTCTTGTGTGGAAGGCTGTGATTTAGTCTTTTTTGTGTGTACCAGGACATGTTTATGGGCTAATAGGCCTTTGTTAGTAGTACTCTATTTATTTAATACAATTGTAGTGTGAACAGAAGGAATAATAAACAGGCTGACTAAACATACGATTCTTCTTTTGGGCTGAGAAAACCCTGTGTAAGGACACAAAAGGGGGACGTTTCCACCGCGGAAAGTAAATTCTTTTGAAGTGGAACTAATCATCTGAGGGATGGTTCTCGTTGTCCTAACAACGCAGCTGAATTGGAATGAGCCTTCTTTTTTGTGGAAGATATGTTTTCTTTTTTTCATTCAGAACTGATGATGATAGTAGTTTCACGCCCTGTCCACCCACATTGTCCGTCCAAACTTCTTTGCAGATAAGTCTTTACTTGGAGACGCCGAACACACGGCGGGGTGACTCTTGGACTGTGACGTCAGCCTCACTCCTCTGTCTCCCGGTCTTTCTCTCCTTTCTAATGCCGCTCGAATGAAAAGGGAATCTCACAGCAAATCCTCGCCAATAACAGTTCTTTCACACTGTGAAAAGATCAAGTCTTAGACTAGCCCTCTATTGTAGTGTACCATCTTAAGATAATATTGCTCTAATGTTTGAAGTTTTAGACTCCAAATTTCGGGTGGAAAAAAAGCAGCAGTGATTGTTTTGTTCTACCATATAAGAAAAAAATCAGAGTGTATCTGAAGTGAAAAATATGAACAATTTACATCTTCAGTGTGATTCTCAGTGTAAAGAATTAAGTTAAAGGGGAGAATGTAGTCAAAGGCTTCACTAATAAGAGGATTTAAAACTTCAGATCCTTTTTATGCTTCGATATCTTGCGTGCAGCAACGAACGCTACCGTTCGAGGTTTATGCAGGAACCTTTCTGTTTTACTTACATATCTGATTAAAGAAGAAAAAGGAGCTGCTGGATCTTTTTATTTATCTGTTTCACTTTTCTTTTTTTAGAAAATACTCACAGGAATTATTCCTGACAAAATGAAGATCTGCTTTTACAATTAAAAGAGCATGGCTTAATATATGAAAGGCGTTTCATTCGCGTTGCTGTGTGATTAAGGTCAAATTATAAACTGGGGACGGAGAAAATAGAAGGAAAAAATGGATGACCTGGTCACATTGGCATGCTTTTTACGCTGAATGTCAATCGGAGGATGCAGGTCTTCATTATTCCTTTGCAGAGCAAATTAAGTTTGTTAACGTGAGAGCTTAATGAGACATTTGTAATAAGTAGGCTGAACTTTCCCTCTAACACACAGAACTACTTTCATCTGTTGCATCGTTGTAAGTGCACAAGTGCGACTCCAAGGATCCTCTCACTGAAGCCTCTGTGTGTTTAAGCACCTAATAAACATTCATTGATTGAGATGATGGGATCTTGCGAGAGTTCACTGTGACATGTCTTTTGTCTCAGCCTGACGGGACGTGACTGCGCGCTCCGGCTCGTCTCCCGGGTCTCCTCGTCTGCCTTCAGGGAATTGGGGGAGAAAAAGGTAACGTTGGCCTCCTGACCTCCGAGGGAGAGAATTCCAATCTCTTACCGTTCTAAATCTTTGTCCTCTCACAAGCTGTATAACTTTACCTCTGCTGAGTTATAAAGTGCCGGCCTTTCTGCTTCTCCTATAGTCATCCGGCCGTTTTATTGTCTCAGTGGGGGGACAGGGTTCAGGCAGCAGTCACCCACCGAAACAGAGGTGAATTGTTTTTTGTTGTTTTTTCGTGGAAGAGTCTCGGCTCCTGAGCTAAGTTATCAGGCGGCGCTGTCGACGCTCTGAGGGGTTAGAAGTCAAGCACAGAGTGGATACTCGCAGGGCAAACGCAGCTTTTACAACACGAGGCAGGAACACAAATCACCCCAAAACTCTCCCGTTGTGCTGTTGAAAGTTTTTATTAACAGAACATCACCACAAAGATATATCTGAATTATGATCACGGGGTTTGTAGCGATGATTCAGTTGATTACAAGGCAAATATAAGCCATGAACAGCAGCTATGTTTGTGAAAACTCCCAAGCTCATCAGCCTTATTTTGTCATTTATGGCACTATTGAAACCCTCCCCACTGTGTTTTTGTGCAGATTGTATACGCAGACTTCTGACAGCTATATAAAGCTACATTATTCATAACTTTTTCTCACAGATGATTTATTAATGGCAATATTGCCCTTTACAAAGAAGGACACTCCCAAGAACAACGAGCTCCTGAATTAAATTATCTCCTATAAGGCTAAAAATTAGCTGAAGATATGCATTACATCGAACTGCAGCTCACGCTGTCACAATAGCAGGCTGTTGGTAGGAAAGTCACGTATGTAGCTCCAGATATATCAAATAAATTAGCCCGGAATGAATTGGTGTCAAAGACTGTGGCGAAGTATCTGGGGGGAAAAAATGAACAAAGTTGTTCTCACTCAAACAAACTAATTTATGTCGGGCACAGATTTGTCCTCGGCACTCATAAATCTGCATGATGTTCAGTTAATGCAGCAGCTACTCACAGTCCAATTAAAGTGAATCTGGGCGGCTGACGGCAGATTTGGCAGCCGCGGGCTCGCCGTGATGTCACGCAGGGGAGGATCCCCGGTTCGCGGGGACACGAGGAGACAACTCCGTCCTCTCCCTGAGAACAATAAGAGCAGGATTAGCCTTCAGTCTTTCGTAAAAGGGCCGAAGCAAATGTTGGCGAGATGGATCTGTTTTGTCTCCTCGCCGCTCGCCCACTGTATCCTGCATGTTCTCCGCTAAAGCCTCGTGAGCGCACATACTGACTGGAGCAGGTTAAGGCAGGACACAGCAGATAAGCTCATGACACACTTGAATGTAGGCCATTTTTAGCTCTTGTTGGTGAGAAGGAAATTCAGCTCTTTGGGGGATCCAAACTTGGTATTCTCGAGGCGCCTCGTTTTCTCCTTTCTCCAACCAGAAATCGTCTCAATTTAGTGAAAGCTCGCTGTATTATCCACACGGGTGAAGGGACCGCTGCCCTGAAAATTCCAAAATCCGTCTGCACCAACAACGCACTGGCAATTTTTTAGAAGACAAGCCTGGGTATCGTGGTCCATCAGTCAATGCTGCATTATCTTTAGATCCTCCAAATGTCTCTTGGCTTGCTGGTATTTTCGTCATTTTACATGCCATGCGGTAGCTGGTTGCCATTGTCATCACGGCAGACTGGGAGCCGGGGAGAGGACGCCAGCGCTGTGCCAGTTGGCTCAAGTAGTGAAAACACAAGGCAGACACTGCACAATTCTAATTTTCATCGTTCCAGACACGAAGGTCACTTCTTTGGCAACCGCACTTTCTGTGTGTCCTGGTAGTTACAAGACAGATTATATGTCGCCCATAGGATGCGCCGCCTCCAACCGCACACTGCTGTACCTGCCGTAGACCCAAAGCCACGTCTCGCTGTGTTGCATGTCCATTTTATAAGGTGTCATTTTGTCGCAGTTTAAAAGTGCTAATTTCTTTCTTTGGGTCTGCTTGTACACTTGAGGTTATGTAACATTTACTGAGCTCCGTCCACTACTGTGGTCAAATCCAAAAGAAAACACAGGACCACTCCTGGCTACCAGCTACATATAACTCAATCATCAAGTAACTATGTTGGTTTTTTTCCCCCCCAAACATGCGCAAGAGAAAGGAAGAGTGTTGCATTGAGCCGGCTCATTGCAACTGTTTATTCAATAAGTTATGTTCTGATGACCCAATTCTGTTTTAAAACCAGCCGCTTTCTTCTTTTGCTATGCTGCATTCACTGAAGTTTACACCGAATTAATAAAAAAAAGAGAGAGAGAGAAAGAGAGAAGCGAGGGAGAAGAGTGTGTACCTTAGATTATTGTATAGCTCTATCAGTTCTCATGCAGCGCCTAAGCCTGTGGATCTATTCTCCGGGTGGTGCTTTGCTTAGTAGACAATAGTCCTGCAAATATCAGGGGCCAAGTCATTATCTTCTGCTCAGCAGGTGTAGACATTATTGGAGTGTTGAACTAATGATATGTAATGAGCTCTCTGTGACACATGTCTAGCCACCTTACTATCACGGGGCCCATTAATAGATAACAGTGTCGTAATTAGCTTCGCCGGGAAGCCAAACCTGAGCTTATAAATATATCAAACAAAAACCTAAGTTGTGTTTCTGCACCGTCTGCAGTTTTACCTTCTGTGCGTTCTTGGAGCGAATCAGGAAAAGTGTGAATTTTTCCAGCTTTTACTTTTTGGGGGAGGGATGTGGGTCCTCTTATTTGCTATCGGGGTAAAGCGACGATGTGGAGTGTGTGCATTACGAGCAGCGCGCTCTCGCTCCGAGTGTGCACATGTACAATTGTTTGTACCTTCCTTTCGCTTTTTTCCCCCCCTCTCTCTCTTCCTAACAAAGATTACTCCATGACCAACAGAGGGATGAATCATTATTGTTAGTGTTCTTCAGTGTGCTCGGTAAATTGAAAGCCCAGGACACAAATACATGGCTGTCTTAAAAATTTATATTGGAAATGGTTTTGATGTTGTACCCCACTGCAAACACTTTCAGCCTTCTGCACGTCTCCTAGCAACAGCAAACAAAGGCAGGACCCATCTCAAGTTTCCCGTGGAGCGGCCAGTCCGGCGTGCCTTTGATCTTGACTGGGAAAATAGCTGAGTGGGCACTACTCGCATTTGTCTTTCATTTACTCCAGCGCCCCCCACCCCACCCCACCCCCAACCCACCCCTCCCCAAAATGTTCACTCAAACAGCCAAATCTTCATCTGTCCCCGGCAACCAATACCCCTCTCGGATAATCAACCATAGCGAGGGGAGTCATTGAAGCACTGTTTGGTTGAAATTGGTGGTTTTTGTTTTGGAGCCTGGCTGCTACCTTCAGGAGGCTATCATTTGTGGCTTCCTCAAAGCCGGCCTAAAACCAAGATGGGGTTTTATCCATTGTTTTTATTGTCTCAAAGTCGTCGCGCTGCAGAATTTATCAACCTGTGTGCCCCAGGACGTTGCAAGCAGAGCCTTTACGAACACGCGAGGCGTCCATAACTTTTCCCTTTTCAAAGTGTTCCTCAACTTCATGAACTTGGAGCAAACAGAAGGTACCGTTTGTTTTTTCCATAAAACTTCCAGTGCCAGCAGAAAAACTGGGCACTCGCCACAGCTGATGTGGATTTTGAAAGTCACAGGGCGTCCACACAGCGCTCCCGTTCCAGGCCCACATTAAACATCCAAGCGGCACCCTGAAGAAAAAAAAAGAGACAACATTTAGAGCTCATTTCTCGGCGTTTAATGATGCTTCGCGAGTAAGTCCTCGGAATCAAAGTATAAATAACTTCCTCGCGCTATACATAAACATGACAAAGGGATAGATAGTGCAAGGCATTTTCGAGCTATTAAACGTTATCGTACTCTGCTCTGCTTTCCTCCAAAGTAGCTCAGACAGCTCGGGAGATTAAACAAATTGAAGTGTTACACACTGTTTTGGTGTAATTTACTGTAATTGATGTTTCTATCCAGTGCCGAGGCCTTCTAAAGCAATTGCTTGTGTTTGTTGGAAGACATGCAGCCCAGTGGGGTGTATTGACTCAGGCTGTTGACTAATACTGCTGTATTGGCATGTTTTAATGCTCTCCCATTGTTTGACTAACACACTCCTCTGAAAAAGTGAAGGCACACTTTTGCACACTGCCGACAATCAGAGGATGGTTTATGGTCCGTTTCGCTCCGACGCCACGACCTGGAAATAAACCAGCCGTCTGCGGGTGCGTCTGCGGGTGCGTCAGCGGCATCTGTCCGAGGAGTTTGACTGCACGGGGTCGTCAAATCCTGGATTTTTACTTATGTCTACACATTCAGTGAAGTAAACCGTTGAGGTTTTGGAAATAAAACACTTCAAACAGTTCCACTTTTTCCATCTACCAATGTATTGGCAATATCAATATTTACTCAAAAAGGATCTTTATTCAGCTACTGAAAACACGACACGATGTCATTTATATACAATGACACTTACTTGCCTATCAAGTAAGCATAAACACATTTATTTTGAAATTCAAATCATGAACAAAGAATTCAAAGTAACCTACTTGTGGCTCACTAAGAATGTTGTCCAACCTATCTGAATGTGCAGCACGACTAGTTAAACGTGTTCTCTGTGATTGCTAATAACTTCTTTAGCTTCCTCCTCCTCCTCCTCCCCAGCCAGTTCGTTGCACCTGTGCTGAACTCTAACCTGGTTCTTGTGTGACGTTTCAATGCAAATGAGCTCATTATCAAAACTTTGATTACATCACTTTTAGTAACAGAGCTCTAAATATCCCCCGTGTGTGCAACCTGCTTCCCCCTAATGAGTGTGAGCAATTCTGAGGTGAATACGTTGGAGCATTTTCTTCCTAAAGAACTGGATGTTTACCTCAACAATAGGTGGCAACAGTGGAGACCATGAACGGAGAAATAACAATTTTCACCTCAATGCACTGATCTTTTCAGTAACAGGAGATTTAAATACAAAATGCAGAGATTGACCTATTGTCTTATTCGTTTCTGGCTATATATCAGAATATGTGGTGTTTTATTTTGCACTCCTGAGTGCAGTACATTTAATGTTGCTGAAAAAGCTGTGTGCACTTAGTGAATACACCATCTGTTATTAGATCATCATTTATTTTATTTGTACCCTACTTGTTAAGGTAACTACTAATTAAGGTGGAGCAGTTTGCCGTAGAGAAAAAGCAAATATTTTTATGATGTAATGTTGTGGAGAATGAGGCTGAAATTAGAAACACAAACACCTGAGGTTTTTTTTATTTTCAACAGGAACACATTCCGTTATTTGGATGTTAGATAAAATAAACTAATTGTGGTTTGTTTATTGTGCTAAAATAATAAAAAGCGGAGACTGCAAACGAAAGCAAACAAGTGCGAATGCTTTTTTTTCTCTGGAATCTGTTTTTTTTTTCCAAAGGTCAAGGATAAACTTGCACTCCTAAAACCGACAACAGTGAACATTGTGTTCAGCAGAGTTTATTAACTGTTTGTTTTTTCACTTCAGCTTCAGCGTTTCTACTTCCTGCACTGAATGTCAGCTGTAATTTAACAGATAGGCTGCTCCTCTGTGAAAGTAACATGTAAACACACGATCGTACAATTAATCCAACGACTTACATGATATTTCACCTGACAGTGACAGATTTGTTAGCTCAATCCTCTATCAGTCTGTTTGTGTATTCTTCCACCGACTTTAGAGACAGTTACAAAAAACAACACATTTCATCTGTTGTAGATGCTTGTTTTTGAGCAGAATTCGTCTTAGCTGTTTCCTATTTTAGGTTGTCAAAGAGAAGAAGCTGCTGAAAAGCAGGTTTGTACATTCCTTCAAGATCCTTTCATTGAAGCAACTCCGGCTTTTGCATGTTGTGTCGGGGAAAGTTGTCCCCACATCAGGTCTCAGATTTCTGTATCCTCCTCTGAGGAGTCAGCGCGTTTAATTGTAAAAATCCTCACTGATCGTCAGTGAAACTTTATGCAAGAAGAAAGCCCCCAAAACACATGAAAGGTTTGCTTTGAAACCTTTGAGAACATAGAAAAGGTTGTTGAAGCGGTCAAACGCACAGATCTCGACCTTTGGGGATGTTTTGTGACCTGGAAAGGCCAGACAGCACCTCCCCTTCAACAACTCCCAGCTCCAACACTTCCTCTGAGAAGAAAAGGAAAAAGGAAAAGCACTGGTGCCAGATCTTTTTGCTCTCTCTCTCTCTCTCTCTCTCTCTCTCTCTCTCTCTCACTCTCTCTCCTCCTGAAGCCCATTAAGAACCCGTTTTAGCACATTTATATTTAGGACATTTCTGATTCACAATTCTGCGCAAAAACGACACTTATAGCCTCAAATATTGTCACGTTACCCCCTGACGAAAAATGAAGCATGTCTTTATGCCTGTCTGCTCCCGACCCCGCACGGAGCCGTCTCCTCCCGAGCGCTGCGTGTGCCATCCGGCAACAATGTTAGAGTGAAGGATGTGTTATTACCCTCCCCAGCCATTAGCATGCACATTCAGTGTTCCCCTAATTTAAAGATTTTTAATACTTGCTGCTGTCATCAGTGTCCAACGGGGTGTTAAATACTGGCACTGGAAGGAGAAGCACAAAGGGGCCATTCTGCAAATCACTTCTGGAGTTTCATTAGATTTTTATTTAAGGTGGAATTCCTCACGAGTTCCACCTTATTGAGGAAAGAAATCACAATGTCCGCAGCCAGCATTTCCCCTCATTGGATGTGAAATGCAGAGGGCCGCTTTGAATATGGCAGTGGCTAATGACACTTGAAGCTGGGGTGATTTGCGATGCGTCGAAATAACAGAAACATGACTCCACCGAATTAGCTGTGATGCGCTCAGATGCGCTGAGGGCTGAAGGCAAAGTGCTGAGGGCGATAACACACATCAGCACTGCGAGCAAATGCCTTACACGCAATTTTTGATTCCACTTCAAGCGCTCAATGCACATGGAAGTGATCTTTTTATTTGGTGTCAACACCGCTTGCGAGCTGAAGTTACGTAAATAGTTTCTGGATTTAGGTCACAGTGGTTCCTGAGCTTTCACACTGGCAGTAGTTCTGCAGGACAGACTGCACGTCATGCAAAAAGTTCCTCTTTTGGGGTTAAACGCGGCTCTCTTAAAAGTCTGGATGATGAAACTGCAACCATCTGCAGATCCAGACTCGCTCAGTGAGGAACTGTTTGCTGTCCTCCGACTGATCTGGCCCTTTAATTCCGCGCCACTTGTTGCATTTCTGCAGTCGCTATATTTCCAGTTCCAAGTATGTCGCGGGAATATGCATTCGCTTTCATAGCATTCATTTTGGAAGACCACTTTGTTCGTGTGGTCAGCTCTCGGCGGTCCAACACGCGGCTAAAGTGTTTCTGCTCATTTGATGATGATTTGGCCCCAGTCGCACTCGCACCAGACTGCATGGCTTCATTTTTTGTCTGTGAAAGAGGATGTTTTAATGTGGAGGTGTTTAAGAACAGTTTTTGTGAAGAATTTGAGTGTTGGAAAAACCCACCCACACTCTCACAATTCATGATATTACCCCAGGAAGTCATTAAAAGACGAGCTTCGATTAAGTTTTTACATCTTTTGTTTCATCTTTGACGGTTTCATCCTACTTTTGAGCTCTCGAAAGGAGTGAATTCCGAGTTCTGCGTGCGTCTTTGACCAATAATCTGTAGAAAGCCGATTTGTCAGATTATGAAACTTTGTTTTTCAGTCTCTCGTCAGGCCACGAAGAGTCACCACCTCTCCAGATTTAGTCATCGATCCTCCAACGTGGACTACGGTCAAAAACAGGAGTTGACTCTTTCCCACCGTCGCACCGTTTCTAAAGGTTCTGCACTGGATTCTCGGGGTATATAAGGCACCCGTGCCTATTTAGAGTGATGCAAAGACATGTTACACCATCTCAATCTGTCAGCCTATATGCTATGTACACTTGGAAGAAGTCGGTGTCTGTTTGTGCCATATAGAATTATCACCTCTTAACTATATGACATTTCTGGAGAGAAAAAACAATCATGGCACAGACGGAGTGGGGGTGGGGTGGCATTTGTCAGTGCTCTCATTGGGGTTCAAAAGTAGAATGTAAAATGTCTGTCTTTGTCTAATCCAACACATTTTATTTTTGTAGCTGAGAAATCTGTTCAGGGACCCCAACATTTTTTTTCCCAACTGTCAGGGTGTCATTTGTCAGGAGGAGAAAAAAAGAAAAGTGAAACTGAATTGCCACCCCCAGTCCTTCTGTATGTTGTGAGGTTAGGGCTGTTTGGAACATGCAAGGTGGGGGAGTGGAGGGGGTGGAGGGGGTGGGGGGGGGTTGCAGGGAGACACAGTCACCTGCCTCCTCCTCACACACACTCACACACTTCACGGCCATGTTGTTGTGCAGAGAGCACTTAGGTAGATCTCCTCTCTGCCCGCCCGTTTCATCATCGTCTCGGCCACTTTTAGGGAGCCGGAGCCGCCGTCCGCTCGGAGACGATTGTCCCTCATCATTGGGTCGTTAACCTTCACCGCAACCTCTTGCTCCTCGGTGTCTCATTTCTTCTCCCCCTCCTCCTTTTTTTCTACTTCCTCTCCGTTTTTTCCCCTGTACACCCCCCCCCCCCCCACTTTCCCCAGCAGCCTGTGCAGTCAGGCCGTCAAGCCATTAGCGAGTCCCAGCACTGATAATGAAGCCACAGAGGTGGTCCGAGCCGGCGTGGCGCAGGAGCTGGAGCGCAGGAGGAAGGTAGATTAGGATAATTACCTAGCCATGGGGGCACGATGGAGGGAAGGGGGGAAGAAAAAAAAAGAAAGTGTCTCACTTCCTGGGGGCCTTGATCAGGACGGAGCGCGCCGCAATCAGGTGCGACAGCTTTTGCCTCAAAAAAGAACGAAGAGCGATCAAAAATAGTTCCAATCATTTTTAATGATCGATTGAGAATGACGTCGGTTTTTAGCGCCGAGCAGCTCGGCCTGTTTTCTGGTTGTTGTTGTTTTTTTTTTTTTTTTGCAGGTGTCTCATACGTGTGTTTATTTCGATGTTTACGCGGCGGGGCTGCTTCAGCGAATCACGAGGACGTCCTAAATATCCGCACTCCCGGAGACTTTGAAGAGCCTATGAGGTCAGGTTTTAAATTATGGTCTGAACCCACATCAGGCTTTCTCTCCCCACTCCTGTAAATCCATTTTCCACACAATGCATTTCAAATCAAAGCAGCGTCACCATAACATGCCTTAGGAAACATTAAGCCATAGTGCGTCACTTTCATGTATGATAGCCCCCTGTATGCTTTGATGTGCTCACTTTTTTAATGCTTTATTAATAATAACACATTGGCTCCTTCTCCCTCCACCGTCAGCTGCTGCTGCTGCTGCTGCTCCTTTCTCTCCTCTTGAACTACATCCCTCACTCCTTCCATGCCTCAGCTGCTTCAGCCCTCCCCAGCCCCAGAGCCCTGTCTCGGGATTGGCCTGTTTGTGTTTGGGAGGGGCGAGGTGGGGGGGTGGGGTGGCTGGGTGGGTGGGGGGATTAGGAGAGTGGGGGGGGGGGTGACATGGGCCTCAAGATGAAGAGAGTGACAAAGACCTATCAGAGGGCAGAGAGTACATAGTGCTGCAACACTATTGGTTGCTGAGGAAATCAGACATGTCTTCATTTCTTCCAGCCATCCTCTCTGAGTGTCTAGCTTTCATTTCCTCGCCCGGGGAGGGAGAGGGATGGGGATGCGGGGGGGTGGGGGGGTGGGGGGGGTTCGGGATTTGAGTTTCTGTTTGTGAGTGTAAGTGTGTCTGTGTGCACATGTGTGTTTGCTTGCAAGTCGTGTGCCGTCAGCTTAGAGATACAGAGAGATGAGCGTGTAGACACTGATAGCACTCACCTCCTCCGACGCTGGACAAAATACAAAGCAGCCGGCGCAGTTCTGCTGCTGTTCCAGCTCAACACTGTCAATGGGAGGCCCGATTCGTACGCTCAGAAAAACCCACCCAGTGTTTTTTATTTTTCTTTTCTGTCATTCCCGAAGAGTAATCACCGGGTGGGTTACTTACAAAATGATCCTTAAAGCATGTAATGCTTGGCCAGTGTGGCTGATATTTCCTTTTTGACAAATTCAAAGCAATTTCTTGGTTATTCAGCGGCTCTTAGTTCACGGCGATCATTTTCTCAGCTAACGAACGTTTCCTGATTGAATTTGCTGCCTTTGTGCTTCCCTTTTTTTGTTCACGTCGGTGATGTAGCATTATCAAATCTTTTCTTTGCCTTCTAATTATCATTTCAGCCCACAACTTCTGCAGCGCAGTTTCTCGAGTCATTCATCTGCAATCTGTGGTTGTGCTCGGTAAATAAATAAATATATTGCTATACAAAAAAAAAAACAACTCACTTCTGTCTCTGTTTCTTTCGAAAGCGTGCTCTCCAGCAGTCCCGTTCCCACCAGCGCCTCATTGACCCGCGTGCGCTTCACGTGCCAGGCGTGCCGTGCCCGCATGTCCGCAGCCGCACCAATTATTCAGCGTGATGCAATGTTTAATATACAGACTTGACAGCGTCCCGCCGAGGAAAACCCTTCCTAAAGATCACTGCATTAAGGCTGGGCCTGTTGAGTTTGTTGTGCACCAGACTGTTATTAGTGTTTGCCTGCTCGCGAGGCTGCAGCCAGTCGACTCTGGCCGTCCGCACAGTGATATGACTGGGAGCAGCAGGGCTGGGCCCCAGCCGACTCGCTCCTCCTCGCCCATAATAGATCGGCGTGGTCTGATGGCCCTCTGGGGGCACCTGGCTCCCCTCCCTGCCATCTCTGGCTGAATCGATCGCAGAGGCCATCCCAGAGCGGGGACCAGGGGTCAGCTTCAAAGGCCTCCTGCCCACTTCCTGCCACCTGGTGTTCTATTTCGGACGAAGGGTACGCTTCCCTCCCCGTTCTCTCCCCCCCGCCCTCCCGCGCCCTTCGGCGAACAGGTTGAGGACATGGAGCCGATGCGGCTCCTCCCCGCGATCTCCTCCAGTCTCCTCCCTCGCAGCCCTCATGCTGAGAGCGGGTGAGGGATCAGTCCCACCCAAACAACACGTGACCATACCTTCAATTGATGTGAAAATGTGCTGCAGCTTTCATTGTGTTCTCTCCATATTTAAGATTTTTTTTCAAGGGGCGGTGTTCAGTTCATCAGCCAAACGTTTTTATTTTAGCGAAGCGAGAAACAGTGAAATCTATCCGATATAATTTCATTGAAAGTTCACCTCTTTTTCAACAAATTTCTCCTCTAAAAAACACAACACAAAAAGTTACTTTTTGCTGCTTTTATTTCTTTGAAGAAAAATCCTACCCGGCACTGAATGCACCATCATTCCCACACTTTCACAAATGGAGTTATTAAGGTAATGCGTTGTTTTTAATATAGCATGAAATTGTGAACTGAACGTTTTGGCTCTCACTCGAAACATGTTTCATTATTAACTGATCAACAGATCTGCTATGGTATGAATAACTCTCTCTCTCTCCCTCTCTCTCCCTCTCTCTCTCGCTCTCTCTCTCTCTCGCTCTCTCTCTCTGTCTCCGTCTCTCTCCCTGTTGGTCACGTAACAAATGGCAGGGCTATCGAACACACATTTTTTTCCCATTTTTTTTTCATCTCCATCAGGGCTGTCGGACAATTAGTCCAAGAATACATATTAATCAATCGGGATTTTTTGAATCCGTTTATTAAGCCCGGCCATTTTTTTTTTCCCTCCAATACATTAGCAGATCTCAGTATGTCCGCTACTCTTGTGAACAGGGATGAGAAGGAGAAAGAGGGAGAGGAAATAAAGGTCTGATGAGTTTGGCAAAGAGAGGATGGAGGCTGAGACAGATGGCATGAAGTCTGCAGCACTCTGGCGTGGCTCGCCTGGTGCTAAAATCCTCCTCTCTCACATTCCAACAAATCCTACCAGGAGGCTGGGGAGTCTGTCACACCACTCCAAGGATCCACACGGCTCCCTTCACCCCCCCAGCTCCCCCCACCACCACCACCACCACCACCACCATCCACCACTGCCCCCCTCCCCATAGCCGAGCCTCTGACCACTCTGTATCACATTGCTGCCATTTTATCCTCGTGTATGTATACATTCACACATTAGCATGTATAAAGGTGGGTCATTTGGACCTTCACAGAACTGCGAAGATAAGCAGCACCAGGGGGTGCGCAGACGAAGAAAGGCCATCTGACTGCTCTTCTGGAGAACGGGCCGGGGGGGCCGTAATTGAGAGGTGGCCTTTACTGTCATTCCAGTGTAAAAAATCGTATTTAGTAAACACTTGGGCGAATCAGGAGGGAAAGAGCGTTCAATCCATTTATATCAGAAGGAGAAGACATAAGAAGCTTTTTGATTAGTTTCACCACTGCCTGCAGCAGCCGTGGCCTCCGACAGAAACAGTGCGGCTCAATCTCTGTCCAAACATACGCTGCTCGGGCACCACATTTCAAGGCTTCCTGTGGGTCTTACGATCCAAAGTGGACAGTAAGTGTGACTGTGATTACACAAATGGCACAAAACCAACAACTGGATCACGGGCTCCGCATGACATCTTCATCTCCAAATACACTATTGGATAGCCTTTGAATTTCCAAAGCGCAGCTTTCTTTTACCATCTTAAAGTAGCTCATCTAATAAGAACAATCTAATTTATTTTACACCGCGCCGCTCTTTCCCCATGTTGCTGTCTCGCTGTCTTCCCGCCTGCCTTCTGTTTGTTCTAATGAATGACTTCTGAGCTGAGGCTCTGCTGTGAGGAGGTCACAAAGGGCTCCAGAATTACATTACAGTTAATGATAATAAAAAGAACAATCTGTGCTAAAGCTCTTGGATGTTTTTCTTTCCTCTCTCCATATGGAATAGATGTTTTATCTGCTATTGTTCCGAATATCAACACGCTTAAAAGTCTGCAATTAAAATGCACACTGAATATTGTTTTGTGGTGGTGTTTTTTGTTTTTGTTATATGCAAGAATAGTCTTCTGACAAGAAAGGGGGCTCTCATAAAAGGTATACAGTGGTGCGCCATCTGGGTTAAAGAGTACACCACAAAGCGCAACATCAGGCACGCCTCACCAACATGGTGCTGCATGAGAGGAAACGTTCCCCACGGCAACATCTTAAGTGCACAACATATGCACCAGAAAGAAAAACTTAGATTACAAACACAACTTCTAACAGTTGACAAAAGGAGATGCGAAAGCTTGGTTTGTAGATTTGACTTGAACTTTTTTTTTCCAAGATAAAAGCTTGCTTTCTCCGCTTCCTCATCCGCAGTATTCAGTGAAACATAATAGCATCCATTTTTTAATCAATGCTTGGCAACTTGTCTGCCTTTTAAACGCCGTGTAGGTTCAGCGGCACTTTTCACTGGGTTTGTGATTGGCGTTGCTTCAGAATAAAAGCACATAATGAAATTACTTGAGAAAAAGTTTGCAGTCGGAAGCACAAATAATTATTTCAGACAAAACTCACACAAACATGTTTCTTTTCACGTTTTTTTCTTTTTCTTTTTTTTTCTCGTAGCAGCGATTCCAGCTCGTCATATCAAAAGCGGAAACAACTCCGGAGTGTTTGCTGGGGTTGTTTACATCGATGTGACATTCACAAGCAGATGATTTGTGACTTTTCCCCCCATCGCCACGGAGACGCCGTCGCTGGCCGTCCTTCCGGCGTGGCAGGGCAGCATGGAGTCCCAGGGCTCGCTGGCACTGCAGCTGTCACCCACAGGATGGGAGAGTGGCAGGGTCGATGGCTCCGCGGCGTGGCTTCTGGCAGCACCCCTGCCTCCCTGGCCCGGTGAAAGGGCAGGGACGGGGAGCCCGCTCTGTCAGCGCATTGATCGGGGGCCAGCCCTCCATTAGCCACTGTCAGAGCTAAAGGTCAGCTAAGGCCAACGGATGGGCCCTGCGTGCGCATCCTATGGAGTGACTCATCGCCCCCCCCCCCTCCGACGCCTGGTGCCCACACGAGAATGGCCGCTCCTCTAAGAATAGCTGACCCCTCCCTAATGACTGCATGCAGCCTACTCAGTCACATTTAGCCCCTTTTCTGGGTTGATGCCAGCCACATTATACATTATTGTTGCTTTTCAGAGATATTACTATCGGCTGCCAAATTAAAAGCGCCTTCCTTCTAATTTTCCGCGGCAGAAATTGCTTAATAAATGAGCAGGCCCGGCTTCGCGCTGATGATCACACGGCAACACAATTGCTCCAAATTGCTCACCCAGAGACGGTGCACCACATCGCGCTCATCATTGAGTGGCAACTGCTGCCTGGTGTGGTTTACATTAATGCAGCCTGGCTGTGAAAGGGGGATAATTGTGGTGCTAAATGCTGTGGAAGCTGACAGGATCCATTTCTTGACTTGTCAGGGGCAGCAGCAATGGAGCGGGTCACGCCGGGGTACACACACACACACACACACCCTCACACACACAATCAGATGAACTTATTTGTACACACACGAGAGCTGGTGCACACAGACGTAGGCAGACAAAATCAGCCGCACTCCACATAGAGATGATTGTCTCCTGCTACTGTCAGGTTGTGGGCTTTTTTTTTCTGGAGCCACAGAGGCCTCATCCTGGGAAATTGAGCAATTTCTGATTGAAAATAGTGCCGGTAATTAGAGCACTCACTATTTGTAACCACTTGGCATTGCATTAGTATGCAAAGCTGGCAGCCAGCTTATCTTGGGGAAAACGTTTGTTTCCTTAATTGCCCTCTTAGGACAAAAGTGAACGGGGTGGGTGGGTGGGGAGGGAAGAGAGTAAAATGTTAACGTACTGCAGCAAGAATGGAGCCTGGTGTGTTGAGGGGAAGTGACTCCCTGAACACCGGGGTTAAACTCCACTAATGGGCTGCACACACACACACACACACGCACACACACACACACACACAGAAACACACACACACACACACACACACCGACACACACCGACACACACACACGGAGCGTAACAGTGGAGCCCTCATACACCCACATATGGGCACACACTTGCGTTGGCACATGGGCACATGGAGACACAGACAACAAGACAACTATGATGAGCCCACACATTCCAGGACACACGCAATTAGGCGCAATTATCTCCATAGACATACTGTATAGTGTAAAATTGGACATGTAAATATAACCATTCACCATGCTAATGAATTAAATGACCCTGTCTTTAAATACAGAATTCATTAGGCTGCATAGAAGGAGAGCTCCCCTCTTCAGCGCGGTGGTTTCGTGGAGACAGTCACCACAGTGGTTGATCCCAAAGTGAATCCAAAAGTGTTCATCGCGTCTGAGAAATGAATCAAAGTCAAGCTTCGGGATTCCCTCCTCAGAGGTGAGCGCGGCGGCTC
This sequence comes from Malacoctenus gilli, assembly GCA_032164315.1. Lineage (NCBI taxonomy): Eukaryota > Metazoa > Chordata > Actinopteri > Blenniiformes > Labrisomidae > Malacoctenus > Malacoctenus gilli. Next base: position 10,724,266 of record JASSRZ010000049.1, on the reverse strand, counting down.
TCCAGGTTCTCTGGTCATCTTGGAAACCCGAGATCTGACCTCATTTGGGCATCTCTTTGTCTTTTTTTTCAAACAACGTGACTGCTCGGAATGAAAAGTTGGATGCAAATTGTTCTTCTCTGCACTGGTGACTTCACAGACAGACTTCACAGACTTTGAAGTTAGTTGCTGAATAATGATTTCCCCTGATTGTTGGGCAGAGGAAGCTCAGACCAGATAGAGAGAGGAGCGCTCTTCTGTCATAAAACACAGCGGAAGTGCTGCATAATTAAAACTCCTCCAGCACACGCAAAAGGCAGGGGGACAGATTGAGTTTGGATAAACATCTGTGCACGAGTCGAAATGACTTTTTAAGATAAGACCGATGCCTGATTGTACGTCTCAGTGAGGGGGGAAAAAGGTGACGCAGCAGTTCACAAATGCAGATATTGCTGCGAATAAAATGCTGTTTTAGTGAGGAGTTTTTTGTTCCAGCATGGGAACGAAAAAAAGAAACTTTGCTTCCAAAATTTGTCCCGTAAAACTGGTCACAAAGTCGTAAAGGAGGAAACGAGGACAGAGCCGTAATTGAGGTTATTTCCAGCCTTTATTCCAGACTCAATGCGTTCAAGCACTCAGGTCAAACTACGTGATCGCGAGGATGTTTTTTTTTTGTTCCATTAAAATATTGTTTTCCTTAAAAAATGACTAGTAGGATCGAAATATAAGGAACCGTTGACAAGCTGTGATGTTCTCCTTCCTGCTGGTTAAACAACACCTTTTTTCTGTTTTTTTTGCGTCCGTGTAACTCCCAGACGCCAAATGATAATAATAATAATAAAAGGATAATAGTAATAATAATGATTTCATCCGCCCAGAATCAGAGTCAGCCCGACGACGGCTTTCTGAAACGTCGTGGAAACTATTCCTCTTTGGCAGGACGGCGTGTGAGTGACGGGGGGACTCAAACCCCTGCGAGTGTGCTGAACGTGAGCTCTCCTCTAATTATCACCTTCAGCCTGGTCATTTGCTCTGAGTGCCTTTGGAGGAGGAGAACAAGTCCGCCTGGAACAGAAACTGCGTGGATGACATGAGGAATCTTTAGCTGCAGCTCATGTTCCTGCTCCGTGTTATAAATCTGCGGGAAACTGACCGACCGGGAAAAAACTCGCTGATCGCTGATGTTTCTGTCATTGTCGGATGCGCTTTTGCATACTTGCGTTTTAATTACTGCCCCCCCCTTTGTCCCCTAACGCCTATTTCTCCCACTCAAACGCTCTTTGGACGCATCGTGACAGGTGCAGGTGCTTAAGTTACTGATGACGTTACCTGCGGGCCTGCAGGCCCTCTCGGGTATTCCGTTACTATTATTGAAACCCGCTTTAAAACTAAACGCCTCCTCCTTCTTTTTCAACTTTACTTCATTATCCACTCAATTTACAGACTGTGATGTTGCAATCAGCCCCCCCCCATTTATCAGCCCGCTCCCTATGAAAGTTTCTCCGTTTTATCCTCTGACATCTGTTGCATTCTCCCTCAAGAGAGTCCAAAAAGTGTCTATTTTTGAGAGACAAATAACAAGAATGAGTCCTCCTATTTTTTCTTACTCAAATAAAAAAAAAGTTATACAAAAAAATGAGTGAATAAATATGCAAGAATCTACAACAACATGTCTTTGAAACCACCTGACAGGACCGAGGGACGCGAGCCGATCACAACTCCTTTGAAAATATTTGAAAGAAATCAAATTAGGTTGGCTGATATGAAGACAAAATACTTCAGCGGACGTTTTAATTAGCAGCACTAATGAATCAGTCCCGAAATTAATTGGCGTATTTGGTCCAAATACCGGAATTATTAGGAGAAGGTTTTTTCTTTTTTTTTTTAACACCTTGAAATACATGATGGGCGCGCTCCCGTGAGCGCGCCGCGGGTGGGGCGATCAGACGGTGCACGTGGAGGGCTGCTGAGCGCCGCCAAGATGTCTTAATTAAATTCCCTGTCATCAAGTTCGCAAATCAATCAATCAGTCAGTCAATTAGTCCAAATGATTTCAGATCGGATCTGAGCAGAGCCGCGCTGGTTCCGAGCAGGAGTTGAGCGCTCAGGCTGCTGCCTCCGATTAACGAGTGCAGGAGACCAACAGGATGTTTTCTGTTCTCCGGTGAACCCAAACAACAACAGGCTGACACTCGTTTCTCTCTCTCTTTTTTTTTTTTAACCAACGCGAGGACTAACTCCGTGTTGCTTCAAAAGGAGTCCCCCCCCCCCCCCTTTTTTTCAGATCATCTCCCCGACGGAAGTTTGGGAATGTAAGACTTCCTGAACGTTGTGAAGGCCAAACTGGCTTTAAGAGAGCTGAATCGGTGTCCGTGTGTACACACCGTGTCCAACAAAGGCGGGGGCTAATCCAGCTCATTTACACAATGCTCAGGGCCCTGTTTACACAGGACGGCCCCGCGGAGGGCCTCCGCCGTCCGCTCACACCGGACAGAGGTGAGGATGCTGCTGGCTTGTTGTTTAAAAATAAAAAGAAAGAAAGAAAGAAAGAAAGAAATATATATTTCTCTCCTTAGATCGAAAATTCAAGTGATGACTGATCGCTGCTTTCTGAGCGGGCAGTGAGCTCCGTTTCTGCACCTTTCATGCAACAGATTACACGTTCAAGACCGTCAAATTTATTCACAATAAATCAGCCCCTTTCCAGATTTAATTGAGACGTTTCTAATGAAGATCAGACGATATCGCTCTCCAAAAATGCGCAGTTTCCATCGAGAGCAGGTTTCATTTCGCCCCCCCACGAGTGGAAATCATTCGACATTCAACAAACCATGGATCCTATTTGATGCGTTTCTACGAACAAATGTGGGCCATTTTGTATGAAAATATTATTAAATGCACAACCATGAAAATGTGTCTGTGGAGCTTTTCTCATTCTTTTAACCGAATAAACCAAAAGCCGAAAAAATCTGATTCAGGGAAATGAAGGTAACGGATATTGTGATTCTGGATATATGTACTGTGTATATTTACATTGAAGCCAGAATTCTTGAGTCTGACTGAGAATAATTCTCGTTTCATTTTATCCTCAACCCAAATGCTCGTCCAGAAAACGTGGGCATTTTTTGTCGCTCTACCTTCAGTTTTCTGACGATATTTGGACGTTGCAATAACAGAAAAACATTGTAGGGTTCATAATAATTCATTCTCACTCCTATTGCTCTGTCCCAACGTTTCCAAACGACACATTTCAGAATGTACCACGAATAGTTCGTAAAAAAAAGTCCACATCGAAATGCTTTCTCCTCGTTTTCCTCTGCAGTGAATATTTCATAATAAAACTCGACGTTTCACATCCAGACTATTTTGTATTCAATAAGCACTTCCAATTAGCCCGCCTCCACACACATTAAAGCCCACCGTGCACCAGTAGATGCGTTTATTGTGCTTTTATACTAAAGAAACACTGTTTTCCGATGGAACAGGACTTCGTCTTCACGAAGCGCTGCTCCCGTTTCCAGTCGAGTTAAAACAATAAAACGCAGGAATCAAAAGGTTAAGAGGATATTTAGTGGAACAACGTGGAACACAATTGAGCATTATCCTATTTTTTTCCTCCCTCTTTGTCTCTTGCAGCATGTATGGACAATTTGGGAAAAAGATCAATTCTGTCAGCAGCCACGTTTATTCTTTTTTTAATTACTTTCATTACAGTCCTCGATTTCCTCTTTATTCGTCTTTGAGCCGTTTATATCTTCCCCGCATGTAGGTGTGTTTTACTGTTTCCATAATTGCATTTTTTTCCCCGTTCCCCCCTCTCCAGAAGGAGGAAGGTAATTACTGTGGCACAGCCAGGTAAATTCCGGCGCTAAATTGAAATATTCTGCTTTAATCCTCACTAAATCCCAATTCTCAGGACACGCGGGTGCGAGCGGCGCAGGAGTCCCGCGGAGCTCCGGGTTGCTTCTCCAGGTGAGCGTCGCTTCGCAGGGGGGCGGAGGATCTTCTCTCGCCCGCCATAAGCATAAAACAAGATTACTAGATCTTTATCACGGTGCACGCACCCCCCCCCCCCCCCCCGCACGCCCACCCCTACCACACCCCCCACCCCTCCTCAGCCCCCCCCCCCCTCCACACCTCGTCCTCCCCCTCCCACAACTGCAACTTTCACTATCTCAGGTTCAGACGGGGAATGTTGTTGCATAATGAGCAGGGAATGAATCGTAAGTTGTTCTGCGGGATATTTTAAACTTAAATGAATAAGTCATAAATAAACTTCCCCGCATGTTTTCTAGGTTTTTTTTTTATTCTTTTAGCAAACGAGCAAACTGAGCTTGTTTATGTAAATGAGTCTGGAGATGCAATGCTAAAACCGTGCTTATATATCTTTGTTTTGCACGGCGTCTGAAGAAAAGAGGCGCCAAACATTTACAAGACATCAAAAATAACATCTTTGTCTTGTTTTGAATAAAAATATATATGTGTACGAGTGATCGTAACTAAAGTCTACTTTACTTTTTTAAAGTGCGCTCTGTTTGGCGAGGAGTAAACACGGGGAAGAAGTTTGGGCTTGTCACGGCGCTGCCTGAGTCTACCTCGCCTGTATCTTTAATTTGTAGTCACCAGGAATAAAAGGCTGAATCTCAGCTCTGGCAGCTCCCATGTCAGTCTTTGCAGGAGTGGGTGACAGAGAACAGCAGAGGCAGATAGCATGCTAAAATCGCATCACTAGAGACCCCACATCAAAGTAGACCAAACCTCATATTGAGTGAACTTTTAAGCCAGAAAGACTGCGTGACATCAGAGCCCCTAAAATGTGACTGTCATGTTTTTCAAACTTGGCTGAGCACCAGCTCAAAGGACTTGAGAAGTACTCAATGGCAGGTACTGTTCAAACGGAGACACTAAGATTAGCCGTCTTTGTCTTACAGCAACCTCAAAGACCAATTAGATTGAGAGATGGGTGTGACGAATTTGTCAAAAATAAGATGATAGATTCCAGTTTGGCAGCCAGCAAACATGGCTGGGGATTTCACTCAAGCGCAGCCATTGACAAGGCTCTGTCAGGAAACGTGTCAACTTCAGCAGACCTGCCAGTCGGCACAGATACGGCTTGGGATTGAGACTGATCAATTCCCAAACTGCCAGCGAGACGCCGCGATGAGAGCGTCACTTGATTTTGTGAAGTGGGTAAAAAAGTACAGTTTCCTTGGATGGATTGTCAACTTTTTTTTATTTGCATCGCCCGTTGCCACCCCAGGATGCAGGAGCGAAGCCCCCCAACTCCCTGTTAAATCCTCATGCCCCCCCCCCCTTAACTAGGCTTTCAAACCCTCAACAGTGGAGCTCTGACCTTCCTGCGTGTGTGTTTGGACACACTGGAGGATGTGGCGTACAGTGCACGCGTGGTTTTGTTGTTTAATGTACACCAATCCAACACGTCTAATCGCGCCGCTCGTCTTCGGCCACCATTTCTGAAGTGAAATCCGATACTCAAAGCATTTTCCTCTTCAAAGTAGACTCCTGTTGTGCTTTGTGACCACAATAGTGTCAATCTCATACTTTCAAAGCCTCATCTCTGTGTCAGCTTTGAGCAGCTGTCTATACATGCGGGCGAATGGAGTCGAGGCTTTGATGGCTGGTCTGAAATCGCTTTTTTTTTTGCAACGTTGTGATAAATTCTGGATCGGGATGAAAACAATAAAGCGGGTTTTTATTGATCCTGCTGCACGTGATGTTTGACCTGTGATTTGTGGAAATTCGCTTTTGTAGGGACAAGCTGAGTCGCCGATGACAGATCAGAAAACTCAAAAGCGCAGTTCCAGCTGAAAGAGGGAACCTCGCGATAAGCTTTAAATTAGTGATCAAAACCAGGAATATGAAAATCTGTAAATCTGTGGGAAGCTCAAAGAAAAAACCCTGCTCATTAACCTACTTAAAATTTCCCACCACACTGTCACTCTTGCAATAAACATGCAGATTCTCCTTGAACTGTGCTAAAATGATCAATGACTGTATCTGGAAACTGTTAGAAAGTTGTCAGACTTGTAATCAATTCAAATCAACAAAATGTCAAGAGAGGAAGAGAATCCTTGCTTTTGTTGTGCTTCTAACCCAATAACTCTTGGTGTCGCGCCGTTGCTTTTTGGCAAAAGCATCCCAAGCCCAGTTTGCATTGGCCTGTTCAGACGTCGGAAGGATAAACATGCGCACAACGCCACTCTGAGGTTGTGAGCAAATATTCTCTTTCCGTCTGAGGTGGACGTGTTGCGTTGAACGGCGCACTGGCGAGACTCGCTCGTGCTTTCTCGTTGTTATTGATAGAGCCGCTGAAGTTATGAGGTGGAGAGCAGCGAGCCGCCGGGACGGAGCCGTTTGAAGCTGTGCCAAGTGATTGGGAATAATCAAATGACAATAATCAGAAGAAAAGAGAGGCAATCTCAACAAACTTTGTCATTCATCCATTCAAGGTTCAATCATATCGGAGGTGTTTTGCATAACTATAAGACACTGGTTCTAATCCTCAAAGGGGTTCGGGGGCTACTTGGCTTTGCACTGTAGTCATTCAAGGTCGCAACCCGGTAGGAAATATGGGCTGCCATAGCAACACAAAGATGGCCTCTAAAGGCTTAGCATAATTCTTCCCTAATAGAAAAATAACAGCGGCAAATCCCGTCCTTAGTGAACTAGCTTATTTGACAGAGGCAGACTCCCACCTGTGAAGCACATAGTCACCACACCAATGCGCTAAGACTGCGATAAGATGAAAAAGAGCCCATCTCTGGATGGGGATGGGCGGTCTAAGCTGCAGCCAAATTCTTTCTCTTCTCTGAAGCTGAAAACAGCCCACAGTGTGTCTCTGGCTAGCTTTAGGTTTTTCAAGCTGGACAATGCAAGCTGCCAAATGAATCATGCTCTCTATATAGCACCTAACTTTGAAGTGCTTAAGCCACACTCTGAGAAAAACTTTTGGCAAGAGGAGATGGCTTAAATGGGATCCCACCACTGAATTGTTTTTACCTTCCTCCTCTCAAAAAAAAGATTCCAACTGAGGAGGAAGAAGACTTGTTGGATCGGGAATCGGGAATACATATATATATAAATATATATATATATATTTACATACACACACACACACACGCACGCACACGTTTCTTGGAATAGTGTTTAGAGGATGTTAAAGGCAGCATCATGTGCCTGTAAACCTGCCTAGTAACTGTAGTAAGTGTGCTCTGTGCTCTCCGCTCTGATTGTCATGACAAAATATGTGATTCCCCCTCCCGTCACCCCTCCCCCCACTTTGTGGCAGGTACCACCGAGATGGATTCTTGTCACTGTGTGAGTTGCATCAGGATGTGGAGCGCTGGGGAGAGAATAAATTACCGCCACGCTCTCGAGTGGGAGGCATGTAAGTATCAGCCGCTACAACAGTGCATTGCTCCCCGCTTATGGAATGGCTAATGAGGAGCCGTATCCAGCAATGTTTGCGGGCTTTGGTGATTGAGTTAAAATCAAAGGCTTCACGAAATCATTACTGTCACCGTGAGCTCCGAAAATCAAATGATTGCCCAACATGGATTCCAGTAAGAGGTATATGAGGGGTTTTTTTCCCCCCCCTTCATTTGGTTTTGTTTTGTCACATGCAAAGGATAAAGCAAGAAAGAGAGAGAGAGAGAGAGAGAGAGAGAGAGAGAGAGAGAGAGAGAGAGAGAGAGAGAGACGTGCGCAGGGGATGTGTTGCTATCTCTGCCGTGCACCTGAGTCAGCCATTTTTAGCTCGAGTGGATTTCTGTTTATTCACTCCATTCAGCAGCCCAAGGTCTCATTGTCTGGCTCCGGCGCCGCATCTTCCTGTCAGCGAGCGACTGTAGATGCCAGCCACTTGTCTTATTCAGCTGCATTTTAAAGGGTGTTTCAGCCCGCCGGGATGAGTCCTGCTACCTCATTCCTGACTGCGTATAATCTCATCATTGTCACCAATGTTTTTCTGTTTCATGGCGGTTAAGGAGCATGTAGTGGAGATGACAGGGCAGAACTGAGAGGAAGATTATCATTGTATCAAGATGTCCTCTCTGTCCTGATATCAAAAAAAGGGGCTAAATGGCTTGGGATGGCTATTACCGTGCCACTATATCAATACAAAAATCACTACAAGTCAGAACGATTCCGGGTTTAATGGCTTCATTTCACTGACGATAAATTCTCTCTATCGCAACATCTGGAGCTTATGGTGCTGATAACTATAAGGGCAATATATAAGTACTCTGAAGGGACTTTTTGTCATGCTAATGAGAGTTCACCAGCTTTCTTTTCTTATCAACTCATCTTTTTAGCTGTTGGGCAAAAATGAAAAATTCATATATTAATATTCTATCTCTGCCTCTATATTAAGATGTATTCATTGCGCTATATTGCCATTAAAAACAATATGTCTTTCTTTGCCCTTTCATACCTTGAAATCCTGCTTTTGCGACCGCTGGCGATGAAAATGGATTCTCTAAATTCCTGCGGCTTGCCTACATTATGGAGTGATTCACAGTGGTGTCTTCACATTAAATGGGCAGTGACATTTATAATGGCCATTTGAGGGAGTGAATCTATTTTATCCCAGCACTGCTTCATGGTTGGATGAATAGCCGAATAGAGTAATTAAATCTCCACTGTAAGGGCGAGTGTCCGACGAGAGGCCAGGATCTCCTCCCTGAAGGGAATCCCAGCGAATCTGGGCCTGTAAGCCTCCTGTTCCACAGTCTTACGCTGAGCACCTTTCTACATCAAAGCTCGCTCAGCACCGCGTCTCAGAGATTCACATCTCCAGGAAAGAATGGCCTCTGCTGAGATATGGACACCTCTGGTCTCATTTAACGCGCGCGGTCCCCCTCCCCCTCCGCGGGCCTGAATCCGCGGATAGAGTGGCTATCTGACGAGATCACACAGAGAGGTGCGGGAACTTAAAGGCAAAGAGTTACTGAGCATCCTACCAGGAGTCTCAAAAGGGTTCTATTAAAGCATGTTCAATATGCCGGTCAGGGCTTTCAAAGTGCTGCACACCCTCTAGCCCCGGCAAACTCAAAGGGCATCAGTGCACATTCAGTAAGAGGAATCTGGCCCCCATTAATTTAATGAGTCCAGGGTATTAGTATGCCATAGCCAGCTGTGAAGTCTCCCTTTTTTCATCTCTGGTGGAGTTTTTTCGGGAAAGATCCACCAACTTGGGAGTGACAAAGGAGAGCGGGGAACAAGGTACACTCATCTAATCTGAGATCAATTGTTCGCTGTCTGTCCTCAGAGGGCAATTTCCAGTGGTTAAGATCTCTTTGTGCAACCTGGAAATTCAGATAAAGAATGCAGAGTGGCACTTTTACTGTCACCAGGAGAACGCTCTTGTCTCTTTATCGTGATTGCATCCTCAGAAAACAGACGTGAAACTTGTAAAAAATAATGGGCAGGGATTGGCACTCGGAGACATATTTGCATAACATATTTGGAAACATGCTGTGGTCATTATAGCTCCGCGAGCTCCTTGTTTTTTTCCTTCTCCTCCTCCAGTCACTTCACAGTTAATTAGCTGCTGATGCTGCTCTCGAAAGTTGCCACACCTGACTTAAAGGAGAACGCACTTCCTGCCTCCGTACCGCGAGCTGACAAGCGACTGACAGTCACCTGTAAGAGATTACACAGACAGTTGAGTTTGCCAGGGCCTGTCAACCAGGAAGTAGCAGCTGCTGGAGCTAATTAAAGGCATAGTACGATGGTAACGGAGCCGCGCTCGCGGGCCACATCAAACGCTCCTCTTCATGCCAGTGTGGAGTCTCATCTCTGGGACGCCGAGGCCTTCGGTGACCTGCGCCGGGAGCCTGCTGGGCGCTCGGCCTGACCCCAGAGCTGTGGGGTGAATCAGAGTGGGCCGGAGGCACGGTGGGGTGCACCTGGTCCAGACTTACCTGAGTCGCCGCATCTGCATACCACGGCGTGGCCATGTGGCTGCGTCGGCGCGAGTGCGTGGACTTTGACCTGAACAACAAAGACAGAAGTGGAGAGCCCGGGTGAGAGGTCAGCGGGAGAGAGGCGGCGCCGGGAAAAAACACACATAGGACGCATCGGCTGAACATGATCAGAGGGACACATGTGGCACAGCAGAGGTAGAACCAGATGCCCTCAGATGTCTCCACGAAACCCGAGCTCAATGTAAACACGTCAGTTCTGAGTGGATTTCACTCAGATTCACCACAATTTACAGATCAGCTGCAATTAATAGCCAGAAGCTCTGTGTTTATCCGGTTATCTCAGGATGAAAAAAAAAAAATGGACTGACATTTGCCCGCTTACAAATCAAAAAGCTGCTTCAGATTGTCTCAAAATAACACTGAACTCAGCCGTAATGAGCACGCTCGCTCAACAAAAGTACCTGAAGCCCACTGAGGAAAGGTTGTTCCAGCCAATATTTATAGATATGTGATAAAAGAAAAAAAAAGATAAAAGAACAGATAGTTGACTCTCTCCGGTCCGACTGTTTCTTCTCTCAATCTGTATGTCAGCTGTGGAGCCTGTGTGTGCAACGAACCAGAGAAACGTATCCAAACGAATCTCCGATGAAACTTTCTCCTTCTCAGATGCAGTTGCAGCGGTGAAAGCCGCAGACACAGCTTCAGCCATCAATCCGTCTCCAATCCCTGGATCGTGGGAAGGAAGTAGCTAAAATAGGTTTCGGGCCGCTCTCTTTTATTTTTTCCCTCATTTTTTGGTCTGTTGGCTCCACTAAAGTGCGGTTTGTCTCTCAGCGAAATACTGCAGCAGTCTCTCGTTTTCACTCAAACATAAATCACTTTGTAAACAAGAATCTTCAAATAATTTGCCTGGAAGTCAAGGTAGACGACGTGTGAAGGAGCGACAAACAGCATAGGTGGCGGTCGCAGCACTAATTCAGTGCAGACTCAGAAAGGAGCTCGGCAGCAGGGCGTAGGCGTCGCCTGTGTGCACTGATCGGGCCCTGTAGGGCGAGAGGCTGTGGGTGCTCTGTCATGGCGCTCGGCGGCGGTCTCGCCGCCATATGTACGAAGGCATCTGCAGTTTTGGCCCTCTCGCACCCCCCACCGCTCCACGACTTCTCCCCACCGCGCTGCAGCGCGTGTGCTACCTGGAGCAGGTCGCTGTCTCCACCTGCCCCCACAGAGCGCTGACACAGCGTCACGCGGGGACCCGCGGGCGTCCGCGGGCATGTCGCTGTCGACCCAGACAGACACCAGTTTGCCACCATTTTGGAAAGCGAACGGAGCGCATCTGATGCACGCGATGTTCCCCTTTCTTCGGTAACACTTCACAATAGCGGCGAAATATTTCAATCCAGCCCGCGTCGGGTATTTTGTGCGTCTGCCAAGTCACGGGCCGGCCTGAACAAAATAAGAAAGCCCTCGACTGGATTTTGGCGTCCTGATATTATTCTGCCACCCTGGGCAGCCCGCGCTCTCTTGTTGTGTAAAATAGAGTGAAGGCAACTTTCCGCTTCACGTCTTTATGGCTTCATGCTCCGAGTGACTGGCTGTGAGGGTCTGAGTGCGCTGGTCTTTCAGCAGTTGTCGTGCGCTCTCAATCTCTTTACACGTTTCACTGCCAGGCTCCTCTCTACCAGGGCCTCCCCAAACTGTGTAATCAGCAGATGTCTTTATAGAGCAGCCCACCGCCACGTGCACACCCCGCATTCTTTGCCAATTTCATTTTGGCAATATATAATTTTTTTTTCTCTCTCTTTTTTCCGATTATTATTATTCTTTCGAGCCCGGCAGCCATGTTGATTCGGTGCGGCCTGAGGTTGCGAATACTGCAGCGCTCAGCAGTTTGAATTCAAATGCCTGAATGTTCGAGCTTTAGCGTGCTTAACTCGGTCCACTCCATTATACGGCAGACCTGCTGATTTAAACAAACCGGCCCAAAGTAATGCATCAGGATCCAGTGACCTTCGCGGAGACGAAGGCGAAAACCACCTGAGCGGCTTTGGGGGCTCACGGTGTCAGAGAAGGGATGGTTTCTTATATAAGCGAGGGAGGAGAGCGAGCAGGAGCTCTGCTCTCAGTAATGACATTTTAAGGATAAAGCAAACTTGCCTGAGCTACTTTATATGCAAAAGTGATTCCGCATGACACACGCAGACGCTCACACACCCGGACACACATGTGGAAGAAATGCAATGTAAATATTCTCAAGAATAAAAGGGGAAAATCTTCCAATTCGTTGTGCTGAGAAGGATTTTTCGCTCCTCATTGGTATTATTTCGTAATGCCGCGAAGGATCTATAATATGACTTTTATGAAGAATTAAAAGCAGTATGAGTGAATAAATTTACACAGATTATTACGCAACTATACTGGTCAATAAATATCAGAGGTTTAATTTGTTAAATATGCAATTGATCTTTTTCGTGAAATAAAAAATAGATGTTGCTGCAACATCATACATGTCACTTTATAATGCTGCAGAGTGACCAAATAACTCTATATCAGCGTTGAATTCAAAACAACTTTTAATTGGAAACAAACTGATTTTATTCCTCAATTTTTTTCTGATACTACATATTTTTAAATGAATGCTCTCAGTTTTGGTGCCTGATACACAGACGATGCCGCCTCGAAGTACTTGAAAACGCTAGATTTGGTTTGTCCTATCTGAAACTCGCAACAAAACGCAATCATGGGACACAGTGTGCGCTTGTACATCGTGGCGACTTTGACACAAGTAGATTTCGGCCTCCTTCTCCCACTTGCGCCCAAAGCAAGAGTGGAAAAACTTCCTTCGAAACCAACTTTTTATGGACCGACGTGAGCGGACATCTTTCCATTATGGACGGGCGACAGCATGCATTTTTCAGAACCTCGAGCACCACCTGGGCACCGTCGGGGCGCGGGCATGCCAGGGCTTCCAGTCTGTCACCAACTTCAATATTGCTGCAGAAGGTGGCAGACTTGCGAGGGGTTGTGGGCACCCGTGAATCGGGCTGTCAAAATTAGCCATTGTTTCTGGTTCGCTTAAAATGGGTCACGCATGGAGGCAACAACAAGGGCCCAAGAGGGACACCATAATATTCCTCGCTGAGAAATTATTCAATACTGTATGTCATCACATCAACCAAATATTCCCTAATTTTTCCTCATTACCGTCTGAAACAACCTGGCAGTTACAGGAACTAATTATTTTGGATAATTGTGGGATATTAAGTCACATAATAGTGTTGATACTCCTGTCACTTACTCTTTAATGTCTAACCTGACCTTTGTTAGCGATCCTGTTAATGACAACTCTGCAGATTCCCTTCTTTCTTTCTTTCTTTTTTTCAAGCGATTTCGGCGATTTAGCCGGTATAATGATGGAGATAGGGAGGTGTGTGTGTGTGTGTGTGTGTGTGTGTGTGTGCGTGCGTGCACGAGCGTGCGTTTGTGTGTGGGAGTGTGTGTCTCATAAGTGGTGATGTTAGATTTGTGCACTTGGCAAGCGGGCCTTTTTTTTCGCTCCATTTGGTGACAGATTGGGTTTAAATAACATTATATCTTCACAGTTGTGACTCACAAGCCTCAGCGTTACAAAGTCAGGGTGAGGTTTAGCACTTCACATGAGGATGAAGGAGGACCAGGTCGCCTCGCTGCGTCTTTTGGTTTATCACTTGGCCTAATCTGGGACTCAATGAACCAAAGCTTTAGCACCGTTCGAGCGTCTCAATCAAACCACTCTTTAACAACAAAACCCATTCTCTTCCCTTCTTGTCACTTCATAGGCTGAGCTTCCAGTGATAACATGGGCAGATGGACACATACTGACATGAAATGAAACTGCCTGCAACCCTCTGCTTCAGACACTTTGCAGAAGTGTCCCTCTGTGAAGGAATATGACTCCGAGTAAGACTTCAACCGAAGAAAATAGTTGCTAAAAGTTGCTGCATGCGTTCAACGACACCAGCCTGCAGTTCCGAGAAGCCAGCCTTTGGAGAAAGATACGCAGCTTTACGCAGATTTAGACATGTCGCGTTGTGGGGTGCTGAGTGTCACTGAATGCGTCTCCGCTGCCGTGCTAACAACAAAACAACTGTTTTGAATCATTTCCACCGAGGTCATAGCAGGGTGCGTCTCCCCCCCTGAGCCGCAGGTAGGAGGGCGTGCAGGGGGCTCTTTTGTTACACTGATGCTCCTGGCTCTCAAAGCTCCACCGACGGTGACGTAGCACGATCGCTCCCAGAGCCCGGGATGCCTTTCTGTCAGCCCTGACCCCCCCTCTCATCAGCCATGTTTGTTTTTTGCTGGTGTTGTGCTATCAAAGGCTAACTGTTTTACAGCACCTCCTGGTGCTCCCCGGGAGGAAACTTCTCCTCTTCGCATAAAGAATTCAGCCAGCGGATTTAAAGGTAATAACAACATCGCTTTTGCTACGTGTGAATTTTGGATCATTTCGGCCTTTCATAATTTATAGACGCGAGGTGCACCTGTGATGATTTGGCTCAAAAGCAGGCGGGTCCTGACTGTAGCGCCCTCAGAACAACATGCGGTGGATGCAGGGCAGCTGGGTTCTTTCTTGGGTTGTTTGTTGGGAGATGGACTCTACACACTCCACAGGTAACTTCCTCTGCTGAGTTATTGCCCTTTAACTTTGAAAACCTGACTGCGTGGCAGGTAAAGCATTAAGTGTGACGTCTTTCTCTCTCTCTCTCTCTCTCTCTCTCTCTCTCTCTCTCTCTCTCGCTCTCTCTCTTTTTGAAGAGGACTTGTTGTCCCAGGAAGAGAGACATTGGAGTGTGGCCTTATGCTCTAAAGCTTTGCTTACGCTCTGCTTTGGCCCACTTGTTCCGTCCTGAGCCTCCTGTCCTTCAAATCCAGGGCTTAGTACGAGGTGGGGCACAGAGGAGGGATAAGGGCTGACACTGCTGGTGGTGGAGGTGGTGCTGCTGCTGGGGAGGCCCGGCCAGCAGGGCACACAAACTAATAAAGACGCACACTGGCAGGGCCCCAGTGACCATGCAATGAGCTGTCATCATAAACAAGCTGCAGGACACTGGCAGGCAACTTTCTGCCGTTACAGGATAGACAAATCCTACTTCTGGAGAAAAAACAACAACAAACAATCATGAAAACAGACATGTTTACTTTTGTTTTTTTTGTTTTTTTTATTTTAACATAAATCCTCATATATTTGTAACGTTGACTGCTTTTTTGTTTATATCATTTATTTTGCTGTAGAAACAGTAATTGCTTTCTAGTATCTGTAGCCTCTGCAAATATGTTTGTTTTTAAAAAAAAATTTTTTGAATTTAAATCTTTATTGTAAGAAATCCTGATTTCAAACTCTCCCGTCAAAGTCCCAGGAAAAAGGCAGCAGCTCATGAAGGAACGTGCGCACGTTGGACCGCGTGGACGTCAAGTCTGTAAATAGTGAGTGACGTGTAGCAGATTGTCTCAACAAAAAAGCAATTTTATGGGAGTGCCCGGCTCAGACAAGAGCTGTGATTTGTTGCCGTGGCGGGACAGGTAGCGCCGCTGTCGACAAATTCTGCGATTTGGCGGAAAACACACCAAAGTCGCCGCTAATCACGTTGAAATGCTGGTTTTGTTCCCACCACTTACGCTCAAGATAGTTAATAACGGATAATTGTTTATTCGCGAAAACACTGTGATTCCTTCAGCCGGCTGGGAACCGCACATCAGGTTGTTCGTAATCTAACTGTGTCAAAGCGGGGCCAAGAGAGAAGCAGCAAAGAAAGTCCAGTGAGCAGGAATATCACTCATGGGCCTAACATATAAGGGTGCTTTAATTTGACGGTGTGAAATTGGAGCTCCTTTGAAGAACATCCACAAAACCCTTCTCCCTATTTATTTCTCATCAGTGGTGTGACTCCGACATGTCTCTATTGTGCTCCAGAATTATGGTCGGGCTAATTTAAGGTACATTCAAAGGAATATGTGACCAGAACCTTCAGGTGAATCAGTTTAATTCGACAAAATGAAAATGGGGCCTCTGTTGCGTAAGCGGGCCTCCCACTTGAATGCATTCTCTTAAGAGGTACTGATGCTGCGTTCACAGAGCTCCCGCTCGCCGTCCCCGCCATCATTGCGTTCCCTTTCGTTCTGAAACAATGGAGGGGTTCATGATCTATCGGAAACGCCACACAAAACAAAACGGGACGAAACAAAACAAGACGAAATAGCTCAAAAACGTGGACACATAGAAACACCTTTGCTAAAAAAGCTGCTTTGATGAGACATGAATTGTAACGCCTCCCTTCATGAAATGACTGATGGTGGGAAAAAATGAATTACATGAATTAACTCATATTAGCTCAATTAAAATAAAGTACAAACATAAAATCGTGAAATTTGTCGTTCGACATTAAACGTTATAATTTTTAAAAAATATTGTAGACCGTCATTTTTTATTTTTACAACGTCTATTTTGGCGCAGATATAAATTCCGATCAAATTTCTTTAAATTTAATGAATAGATTCCGGCGTAAATTAATTTTTTCTTTTTTTTTTATTTTTGAAGAAGTTCGATGCACAGACAAAAACTGAAAATAAAAAATAATTCGTTTTACTTATTTTAATTCAGAAAAAAAATCAATAACTGGAAAAATCGTCAAAAGAATAAAGCTTCGAAATTTCACTGGACACTTCTGATTTTTTCGACGTCCCATGTTCGGACTGCAACCTCACAAACACAGCGCCGCAGACACGTTTTACTGAAAACAAACTTTCTAAGTTTTATTCTTATATCAGCAGACGAAGAAGAAGAAATTAACATGGAGTTGCTGGAAAGTTTTTCCAGCTTATGTCAGACAAATGCAATCGGTGGGAGCAATCAGTGAGTAATTATGCCTACTTTGTGTTAGTTTAGCTGTTTGTTGAAGAAGCCATCTGTTTGTAAGTTTCTTTGTAATTCTTTTCCCATTGTTTTTTTCCCACATTTTCAAAACTTAACGCGCGGCTTCAAAAGATAATGAAATTCATTATCTCTCTGTTTCAAGGTTGTGTCTAATTGGAGAGATTCTCTTGTTTCAAGTCTTTCTGTTTCTTCAAGGGACATTGTCTGGAGTGGGAGGCTCTCATCAGAATCAGATAATGTGCAGTGATAAATAAGAAGCAGCGTTTTTGATCAGTAAAAAAAAAAAGAAAACACACAAAAGTGCGACTCCAATCAGATGTTTATCTGAGACTCAAATATAAAAACTTCTCAGCTCGCACAATGAAACGCCGCCATCTGTTTTGTGTGCGTCTGACTTTAGAGAGGACTCTGAACTGTCAGCAGTGTCCCTCCTACTCATCAGGACAGTTACACAACGCCACAATAAGAGTCTTTATTTCCTTTTGTTCGGCTTTAACAGCCACAGGTCAACCAGCAGCAGCAATGTCAATAAATATTTGCATAACGTAATAAAGAGAGCTCCTATCGGCCACTTTATTTACTGTGAAGTCACAGCGAAATGTTCACTGCTGACTCAAAGTTCTTTCTTTCTTTCTTTCTTTCTTTCTTTCTTTCTTTCTTTCTTTCTTTCTTTCTTTCTTTCTTTCACCTCTCGCCTCTCTTTCTCCTGACCTCCTTCAACCTGTCCTGAAAACTTTTAACATTTTGGTGGTGAATAGCTGCACCTCTGCAATCGAAACTTTCAAACCCGTGATCAGTGGGGAAACTACAGAGGAGAGAAACTTACCAATCTTCCCCTTTAAAACTGAAAGAAAACTACAGTATCTCTCACATGATTTCCCAAAGTTAACCTAACGCATAGGGAGAAAAGAAGGATAAGAAATGTGAAGGCTTTCCTTGTGTCTTACTATGACAGCTTTCAACTGAAAGGACTCAAACAGACTTTCATATGAAGCTGTCACATTTTACTCATCTCATAACTCAAAATTCTGGCTGAAAATATTTATGTAGTCACTCAATCTAATACTGAAGTCGGTGGGAGTGTGTGCTGTTGTTTTATTTACATTATTTTTCTCCAAATTGTGCAATTTTTAAACAATCCCATGCTAGCGACGCTAAATAACCCGCGTTTTAAAAGTCGGTTTGAAGTTGTAATGCAAGGAAACCTTTGATAGAGTGAATCGCTTGTGTATCGCCGCGTGTATATATATAATAATATGTAGTGTATCTGAAGTGAAATGCGCCCGAACGACATGAAACTGTTAAAACATTATGTAAAACTCAACGAGTTCTATATGATGAACTTCAATTTTGAAAATGAAACAAGACCCAGCGATGTTCTGCTCCCATGCAGCAGCAGTAGCAGCAGCAGCAGCAGTAGCAGCTGCTGCAGCAGCTCCATCTTCTTCTTCCCTGTTAGCTTAGCAACAGCGGCCATTTTGTCTGCATTTGCATGGGTCCTAATGTCTTTCTCGGGTCACGCCATATTTCTTTCACGTTCGGGGCGAAAAAGGTGGTTGATGCCAAATCTCTTTGGAGACCTTGCGGGCGGAAAACAGATCTGTTAATTCGAGCCTCTAACAAGCTATCCTGCGCTAAAATGTCAGTCAGGCGCACGCTGTGCACGTTTCAAGCTGCATTACTTTTATATCTTCCTCTGAACAGAACAAACTGCTCCCTTTTACCGCACAGCTGTCGCACAAAAGCGTATGTATATAGGACGGTCGTGTACATGCGACTACAAGTGCGCGCGTGCGCAAGGCGCACATGCATTCACACGCACGCATAAAATACGATGAGCTGATCCCTTTCTTAGAGACTGCGTCAACCACCCGCTGCTCCCACCGCCACACTACATAGACAACCAACCAGGATGTATAAACCCAGCTGTCCAGAGGTCACCTTGGCTTGTTTACTTGACTGGAGTAGATGCACAGTGGCAGAGTGGACCACCGCCAGCCACAGAAGCTCCCCTCCTAACATGTGACCAGCTCTCAACTCGTCCTGGAACCTCAGTCACGCTGCATGGGTGAGTGGCACAATCTGTACTTTTTAGGCAAGTCTGCAGCGCCAAACAGGGCCAACAAAACAAACCAAAACAACAAACCCAGTGATGGACAGACCGCTCCCTCTTCCGTATTTTAGCTCTTTGCATATCTGTAATTTACACTCCCGTCATCAATTAGTGATCCCGCTGCCAATTAGCATCTTGGTTTTGAACTTTGAGGGAATAATTCACTGGAAATTGATCCATTTTTAATCGATCGTTTCACAGTCACACTTGACTTGTTCCACCAGGAGACGACTGTAAAGCACTTTTTAAACCAGGATCTCAGCCTGAACCGGAACATTCAGTGTCTCGCTGAGATGACTGAGGCTGAGACCTTCTCTTTTTTGCTGCATCTTTATGACACAGCTGCTGCCAAACGAGCACGCCGAGGTCAATAAATGCTTCCTTTGAGCCACGCAAACATGCTCGAGTGTGACCTGTCTCTGTCTTTCAGAGGTTTCTGGGCCTGCTGTCGCTCCGTGGGCCAAGTCGCCATCCCCCCGAACGCTGTGACAAATTACACGCACCAAGCGCTGGTTTGCCTACAGTAAGCTGTCGCAGACACATCCACAAGCATCCGCCACGCACGCTCAGACACTCACCTCTGCACTGCGGAAATGCCCCGCTACTGAAAAACCCTGGAGCCTCATCTGATTCGGGTAAAGGTCCAAGATCTTATTGGCACCAAGGGGGCGAGAAGCGAGCGGTCCCTGCGTGTTTCAGCAGAGCTTGCCCTGGCCAGCCCGGTAAATATAGGAGAGCAAATCCCTTTCAGGTCGAGAGTATGACACGGGACTGCCACATAAATCAGAGCAGGCCCAGCCCGGCACGGCACAGGCTGGGAACGCCATGGGAGTGGTAGGCGGCTCTACGGTGAGGTTTTTGGGGAAGGATTATGGATTGAGACGTACAGCTGGGAGGCTAAAGTTACACTTTTCATTACCACTTCGAGGGGGTCTTGGCTGCCTGGAAGCCAGTCAGATTTGTGAAGACCTCTTTCTCCCCCTGGAATGGTTGTAATTCTGCAGACACATTCTCCACCTGAGGATAATTGTTTTTGATATGGCAAGAACAATTTGGTGAAACGCGATGGGAAATGCTGTTTTTTCTTTCTTTTCTTTTTTCTTTTCTTTTTTTCCGCCAGTGGAAGAATGGAAAAAAAAAGAAAAGAAAAAGGAGAGAGGGTATTGTGAAAAGTCCTCATTCACCAAAAGACCAGAGTAAAGAGAGAGCAGTATGCCCCCTTCTGGCTCTTTTCTTCTCTCCCTCTTTTCTTCTCCTTTTTTCCCTGGCGTCTGGAGATGTGAAGAAATGTCTTTTGATCAGCTCTGACAGAGCCTGGGCCATGTGAAGAGGGTGGCTCGCAGGACTCTGCCAATCCATGCAAGGCAAAAATGTTCCTAATAAGAGAGTAATAAGCTAACGAGTGCTGTGTGTCTGTCTGATCCACATTCTGGGTCTGGTGTGTGCCAGCACACCCAGTGCCTTCTGACGTGTACCCGACGCGGCCCATCCGTCTTTGGACTGGTTGCCAGGTCACTCCTTTTCACCTGCCCAGTCCCATATGCTCTAAGCAATGGTGCAATCGTCTGAAATGTAACCTCCTTGTGGGCACAACAAAATTGAAAGTGGGAGTATTTCTATTTCTGATTTGACACACATTGCATGATTGTCAGTGTTTGGGATTTTCAATATGTGTTGTATTTGCTTTGCTGGAAATACAGAGAAGTGCAGGAATAAAGTGCAGGGTTGGTTCTGAGCAAAGCAAATTTGTCTCACCTTGCCCACACAACATCAACTTGGGCTATTTCCACAACTGACTGCTTCCATTGTATGTGTGGGTTTGAAGTGGTCACATATCAAAGGGCTCTGTCTCTGCAGGGTGGATTCCCTGGTACTCTGTACAGCACAACAAGGAGATAGTTACCTCTCACAGCTTCTCACTGCAGCATCCCAACCCAAATAAACACATCACCTCCACTGCAGGGGGAGGAGGACAACAGCACAGCTGCCAACCCCCCCCCCCCCCCTCTTTATCCTACCCAGCAGCGGCAGCCGCCGCAGCAGCCAAGTCCACACTGCTGCGGGGCATCCCAGGCACGAACAGGTGCTCTGGTGGTGGAGCAGGCCCGGCCTGGTCTCAGGCCTGTCTCTGGGCCGCGGCGAGGAGCTGGATGGATGTGTGAGGGCTGCAGACGATGGGCTGGCCAGACTTTAATAGCGTGTTGGTGAGTCTCGGGCTCAGCGTTGGTAATTATGGTGGGGAGAAGGCGATTAGGCAGCGCTGAGCAGCCCAGTGAGGGGGACGGGCCCACGCCCAGCAGGGAGGGGAGTTCTACCACAGGAGGGACCAATCAAGTGTGAAGCAGAGCGCAGACCCTGGGCCTTGGTTCAGTGGGAAAAGGCTTGGCGACTGGTTCAGAGCGCCGCAACTTTCACGGATTAGTAGAGACACTATTCTGAAGACTGAAAGGAGGAACACAGCACGGAGGCAGCATCAATGCATGTGTGCACGCACACAAACACACAGTCACACAGCCGCTCTTTTTCCCTTTCTCTTGCTCTTTCACACACAAAAACCCACCAACAGCTGGGAGGAGGGCTACAGCCATCGCCATATTACCATAGCAACGGCATATCTTACATTTGAGCCTAAATGAAGACACTTTGGTCTGCAACCGAGATATTTATTTTTTTACTTAATGGAAGTATTTTAATAGTTTCTCTCTGTGCTTGCCGAGCGCTTCCCCCTGACTGAGTTAATGAGCTGCAATTGGAGGTGCTCAGTGCATCAGACAAGCTTTTTGTCGTTTAGCAAATTACAGGATATCAACACTTGCAAATCTAACTTCTACATGCGCGCCGCACAGGTTGTGAATGACTTTGAAAATGTTGTTAATCTCCACGTCTCCCTTAATCTGGAATTCAGCGCAAACAAATGGCTCACATCGGAGAGCAGCAGCTCTTTTACGCAAACTGGTGGCGGTTTGCAACAAATGAAACAATTCTCACTGTTCCTCGCTGTTGGAAGGCTGGAAATCTTGCCCTGTGCTTCGTGTGTGTGCGTGTGATGAATCATTTTTCTCAGCTGAATGTAATTCTTCAAAAGCAGATAAGAAATTGGAGAGCGGTCGGATGCTGCGTTGAAAAACTACCCAAGTTAAGATTAAATGACAAATTACATAAGTATCAGTACTTGTTTTTCTACTTTGAAAAGTCTCAAAATGGTGCGAATGGATTCAGACTCAATATTCTGAGAGAAAATGCCAGAAAATCAAAGGACTCCCTCATACCACCATTTCCACAAAACATTGAAACGAACAAATAAAAAGACATTTCAAATCAGCAGAATAAACACAAAAAAGATGCTGAATGTGGAAAACACCCAAAATGAAACTCTCTGTAAGTAAGAAGTTTGTGACAGCCTATAAAGCCTGTTATGGTCGAACAAATCACAAGTTAATGAACATGAAAAAGCCTTTGAGTCGATATGAAGACGTGAAACAATGTCAGATAGAATCAGAATGTCCAGGTACAATGAAGACACTGGCAGCCAATGGCACCTTTTGTCCCGTTTGTTACTTTTTTGTTGTTGTGGCAATTGCAACACGGAAATTACAGGCAGCTCTTTACTGACATTTCCAGCGTGAACAACAAGCGAGCGAGAGAAACTCCCTTTAAACAGGGAGCAACCGCCTGAAGAGGCAGGCGCAGCAGTGGACGGTCACGTGCCTCGGCTCTTCGGTTTAGTTCAGGCGATAGCAAAGAGGGAAAAGAACAGGACAGGGCACACCAAACAGTAAACAACAAACAATCAGCAAAGCACAGGCTGAGAACCAGGCACCACTAATGTGCCGCTCCAAATCCAGCCATCGAGGTATTAGGCTCTAACACGAGTGACCAATGAGTCATTTCTTTCAACCACCTCCTTCCCTCAATTGCAGGTTTAACACAATTTCACATAATCACACCGAGTCGTCGGCAAAAAGGTGTTTTTCAACTCATCGCGCTCTACCCAGACCTGAACACTTTGTAACCGCGCCGTCATTTCTACGAATGCATCAGTTGTTTACATTTATCCGACAGTTTTATTTGGGACACTGGTGTGTAATTGAGAGGATCTGCGGTGGGAAAAAACCCCCAGAACGTAACGTATCTTCAAACTGAAAGTTTTCACCAACCAACACAATGACTTCAGTGTTCTGAGTGTGCTTATTTTCCTTGACTGTTTTGGTTCAGGTTTGTCCTCATTGTGAGGAGCGAGTAAACACATAAATGGTGGCGCTGAGTCGCGGTAAGATCGCTCAAGTCCTCTTCTATTTTGTTTAATGGCTTTCCTTCCCAAGACGGCCTGTGTGTGAGTGAGTGAGTGAGTGAGTGAGTGTGTGTGTGTGTGTGTGTGTGTGTGTGTGTGTGTGTGTGTGTGTGTGTGTG
>JASSRZ010000049.1:10686538-10699455 GCA_032164315.1 Malacoctenus gilli | reverse complement strand
ACACACACACTCTCACACACACACACACACACACACACACACACACACACACACACACACACACACACACACACACAGGAGACCAGCTACAGCTGGGACAGTACCCTCATCTTAATCAGCCCCACATCGGTATGTGTGGATGTATGTGTTATTCCCGGCGCACCGCTACACCTGTGGGTGGGCCATGAAATATTAAACACTCTTGTTCATGTTGTTTACTTTCATCATTAAGGGAGAGTCCTTGATAATAGAAAACTTCTCTCCTCTGGATCTGCAGCGGGGAGTTCCTTGTAAGGGTCTGGCACAACCTCCGCTTCTCCAGCAGGACCAGTTTGTTCTTGTCAAAACCCATGTGCCACGAAGAGGCTGATGAGGTGTAGGAGTTGTAAAATAAGAGGGATTTGAGTCAGTGTGGCTTCCAAAGCGTCGTCTTAGTTTTAATGTGTGCAGCGCTGCACCACAGGCTGGGCTTCACCTGGGCTCTCTTGATAGGCTTCAGTCGTCTGCTTTGCACTTTTAGTGTGATTCTTTGCATCCATGGAGCATAAATCACACAGTACACTTGTACACATACACATGAAATTTCAGAATTGTACGTGTGTGTCGAAAAACATCTGCATGGGATTTTGTGCTTCCACTGCGTTGCATTTGGGTAAAGAAGCCAATAGATTTCAAACCTCTGCATAATGTCTTAAGTCATCATGCGGTCTTCGTCTGCTACTTTATTGGGATGTTTGTCTGTGTTTAGTAATTCAATGCCTGTATCATAATTCACAAGTATTTCCGTGAATCCATAGTGGGGTGCAGCCCAGTGTGTAACGGTGTTGTTTGTTATTGGTTCGTGCACAGCTTCATTATGTAGAACACACTTATGATGAATAAATGTACTTTATTTATGTAGCACTTTAAACCCCACAGGTGACCCAAGTGCTTTACATCAAACAGCATGTAAACACAGCACAACAACAACTTAAACATAAATGAAAACAAAATGGAAAAGAGGGTCCTAAAAAATTCAAAGAAAATTGAATAAACAATTGAATTGAAAGTGCCACCAAAACACTGGGTGATAAAAAAAAAAAAAAAACAACCTAGAGAGATCATTTTATGGCTGGGATTTCTAGAGGCCAGAAATATTAATAAACATACGTATGCTTACCACTACACACGCATGACAATCAGTTTTAAGAACTGTTTTAGATCATTTATAGCACTTTACAGGCTGGATAAACTAAAGGGACTGTCAAAACATCAATAGTTTGATTGGCTGTTTGTATGAAAATGTGTAAAAAGAATCTTCTGCTGTGTTTTTCCCCACATGTGTTGCATCTATTCTTGCGGTAAGCCAGTGGTTTCTGCCTGGATTACAAGTTCTGTTTTGTCAGCTGATGTTAGTCTCAGTGTTCTGACTTTGTCTGGATGTGAACTTCAGTCTTACCAGAGAAACGAAGAAACAGGCAGCCCCCTGTTGGTCTTCTTGATACAGCCGGGGACGGGGTGGGATTCTGGAGGTGGGGGCCGGCTGGTGGGGGGTTAGGCCAGGGCGCCAGTGAGCCCATCGATCCCCAGCTGCAGGTGGCCCAGTCGCAGAACAGCACAAAGTACTCCCAAACCTGCCCTGACTACCAAGCAAAGTGCAAACACAGGGACAGTCACACACAAACGGCAGGACTGCACGATACAGCGCGGGTCGGCATTTGTAGCATGAGAGTTAGATCAAAAAGTGTTGTTTTTTTTCTTTTTTCGTGTTGCATGCGGTATAATTTGATGTCTTGATTCACTTAGAAAAGCAAATGCATGACAGAAAGAGGAATTTGTTTCATTTTGTTGTAAATATCATGTGCAGCTCTCAAAAATACCCCCAACAATCTAAATCTGTGCATGACTACAGTAAGTGACTTCAGCGCGGTCTGTGATTCAGTGCCAATGATTAAGCGGCGTGAAATGCAGCGCTCAAAAATGTCCCTCGTGGAAGAATAGGTGAATATTTTGCTTGGAAACTGGTACAACGGCACCATGAGCGTTGTGGTTGCTCATACGGGCGAGATAAAGCCGCTTCTTTCCATCCATCCACAAATGAGTGAAT
The DNA here is from genome assembly GCA_032164315.1 of Malacoctenus gilli. NCBI lineage: Eukaryota > Metazoa > Chordata > Actinopteri > Blenniiformes > Labrisomidae > Malacoctenus > Malacoctenus gilli. The sequence goes on along the minus strand of JASSRZ010000049.1, from coordinate 10,697,369 downwards.
CATCAAGTTATGTGGCGAGCGCAGCCGCATCCCCTCCAAGTGCTTATTCATAAAAAAATAGGTTAAGCCTTGATGTTTAAATCATAGGCAGAGTGTAAATCTTCTGAAATCCTTTCATGCGTGTTAAGACAAAAGGGGTCTTGTTTGGGAACATTTTCCGAGGCCAGAGTTTGCCATGGCGGCGGCGGCGGCGTTTCGGATCCCGAGAAGATGCGGATGCGTGGCTGGAGACGGCAATCAGGAGGAGCCGAGCGAGTGCAACGGCAAGAGATTTTACTTTAAAGTTTGTCTCCCCCCGAAGAGCTCTGGCAGCTCGGCAGACGCACGAGTTAGCTCAAAATGAGGGAATGATTTAGCGCTGGGGTCCCTGGGGATAGAAACTGTCTGGACACAGTGTGCACTCAATAGCAGATCAATAACTGCAATATCAAGCAGGCCCAACCTGGCGCTCCCTCCTCCCACTATTTGAAGAACAAACAACATGAAATGAAATTTGATTCGCTGTTGCTCCGTGGGCAAATGATTGAAGGTTGCCTCGGGCTAAAGAAGATTCGGTAGGAAAAGGAAACTTAAATACATCAGCAGCGCCTAATGACTTACTGTACTTACCGGCACTGCAGTAAAAGGCACAGATGTGTTTAGAGCATGCACCGCCATGACTACGTTCGAGTCTATTGCTGCTCAGCCTCAACACAATATATTACCTTGTTATTGTAGGCCCGTGCGTGGAAGGCCAGAAGGCGCACGGGGAGTTTTACTGCCTCTCCAAAATTGAACAAACAGGCTTTCTTTTGCCCTTTCAAAGTGTCACACAGGGAAATTATTATCCTCGACATGCAGCAGTAAAAAAGTGATATTTAAGCAGTGATGAATCCAGTATGTTACAGCTGAGGCTACCGGTCTGGCCCGCCACTGCGTAAAGGAGAAGGAGGGAGAGAAAATTGGATCCTGCTCGAAACCACGACTGCTCACTGGGTACTTGATGAAAGCCATTTCCTCAGAAATTTATATTAATGCCCCCAAAGACTGTATGAAGATGAGGAAGCGATATGTAGCAGGGGCTTGAAATGATTCACAGACTGCTCGTGCCACTTTTGAGATAAGAAGGGTCTTTTTTTCCCCCTCTTTTTCTTTTTTGAAACTCCTCCCTAGGACGGATTTCTGTAACAAACAAAGACACGGACAAAAAAAAGGGGGAAATGATGTCGTCGATTGGAGGAAATAAGTGAAATGTCAAGAACTTCTCTTTATTGCCAGAAAGGCCCTCTCAAAACTCTGGCTGCTGAATGAGCGTGGGTGAATGGGCTGAAGCATTCACCCACTATCCTATGCAAACAAGTTGTCCAAGTACCACATTGTTTCAAAAGACCTTGTGACACACAAGAAAGGCCGCAATGTCTTGGACACACATACGATCCCAGACTCTTTCACACCCAGGCTAAACGTTTAGCCACCCCGGCTAATTAACCGCTGTGAAAGAGCGCGCATCAAAGGGAGGCGGACTTTGGGGTTTCTCTGACCAACCCTCGGGTCCAGAGGTCAGCGCTCTTCAAGACAGGAGCTGGGACGTCCTGGCCCCGGACCTCTGGACGCTAACCCTTCACCCCTGCCGGCGCATATCAAAGCAGCGGCAGCGCAGAGTTGCACAGACGCCTCCCAACAATAGCAGGAGGACATCAAAGACTCAGTTGGAAGAAGACGTAAGGAAGGAAAAAAATAAATAAGAGCAGGCCAATATCAAATTCTCTCTTATTCTGCAGATATTCCAAAAGATGAATATAATTAATCTCTCCAAGTTGTCATGGGTCTAAAGGGCTCTTGCTGTGCTGCAGCCTCCTTGGGGCACTTGAGGAGAATTATGTGATTAAACAGACCTGTGAATTCTGGACACAGGCGGAGAGAAGAAAGCTTCAGTCCTCTTCATAATGCCCCTAATGAAGTGGCTGGTGGCTCCGTCATCCCTGGCTGGGCCTTGTGCAGCCTGTTCACAATCTGTCTAATGACAGAGAGGGGGCTGCAGAGCGCACCAGTGCTTCCCAATGAGCCACAAAGGGAGATCACAGGCTCCATTGTGGCTAGGCACAGGAGCTTAGCACTCATCAGACCCAATAAACCTGTCTCTAGTCAGGCTAGGACACACCCCTCTGCCGCCAGCCAAGAGCCCCACGCAGCACACTCCTTCAGTTGTCAGTCGTGCAGTCTGTCATTATGACATCAGGGTGTCATGGCCCTATCACCCGCTGAAATGCATGGTACACTCGCGCTCACTTCTGTTTATATTTACATGTTGACATTGGAATCACGGGCCTTTCTTCTCTCTTGGCCACCACTGTTGTGTGTACTGTAGTTCAGATAATGTATGGGTATGTATCTGCCTACACGGGGTGTTTACTTGCCTGCCCTTTTGCCTCCATTTTAAACAGGGCCACTCCTCTTGGCCTGTGCAGCCTCCCGGAGCTCCTGCCAAACGTATGCAAATGAGCTCGTCCACAATGGCGCCTACAGCTGCACACAGTCAGCCAAAGACAGAGGACGGGGCGGCCATCCCTTTCATCCGTAACCCCTGATCCCCTCTCAGTGACACGTCATGTTCACCCCAACACTGTTCCCCGCCAAAGAACCATGTCGCCTCCCAGTCCAGATACCCGCTGCCTGCAGCTTTTTTTTTCTTCTCCCCCCCTGCGCCCACCCCCACACACAGACGAGCCCTTGGCCTGGTTCTTAGCGTTGGACAGAGCGTCCAGCGTCTGCTCCGACATCCTGCATCATGATTCGCATACCTCCGCCCGGTCAATGGCCCTCGAACCTTTGACGGGCCAAAGTGAAAAAGGAAATGTGAGGGAAAAGTAAACAACTTGTGTCCTTTTTCTTTTTTCCTCCCCCTCCACACTTTTTTGAACAGGCTTTCCTCCGTGGTCATTATTTGGGCTAAAATTACTGTGCAGAGCGGACAAGGACAGAGGGAGGGAGGGAAGGAGGGAGGGGGGGGGGAGGGAGGAAGGAGGAGGGAGGAAGGAGGAGGGAGGAGGAGGGTTATCCAAAAAAGAGTGGGGGTAAAGAACCTGATTGCTTTAATCTCAGCGCTCGCGGCGCACCCCTTTTCATAAGGCTCTTTGGCCGTGTGATTCAGACCCAGGCCCCAGTGTTCTGCGCCCCACTATTGTTCTCACATGAAAATCAATTCCCTTGAAGACCCTCCTTAATCCCGTTTTTGGCGTCAACAATGGCCACTTGTGCATGGCCCTGATAGACTAAGAGCCGGGATGATGCGGCTGTCTGCTCTGATTCCAGCCCATTCAGGTAATGGCGGCCCGCATCACTTTGTAGTGCCAAGTGCAGGACTCGACAGGAAGACGTTTGCGATCATAATTTCCTGCAGAGCAGAGGCCCAGGCACCCTACACACCCACAAGACTTTTAATTAGGGCAGACAACCACAGAGATTAGAGATCAGCCTGTAACAATGACTGTCCCTTTGAACGGGCCTCAGCCTCTGTCCCCACTGAGCCCATATGGAGAGCACAGCGCCATGATCACGCTAATAACGATCACCTCAGCAATAGCACACAGCAGTGGTCTTCACAGTGGACCACATGTTCCGTAGATCGGCCGAGTGCATGCTAATGCGTAGGCCGCGAGGAGCAGCGGCGGCGGCGGAGGCGGCAGGCCCGGCCAAAACTTATCCAGCAGCTCAACTTTAAGGAGGTATAAGTTGATGTTTTTCATCCAAGTTTCCAGAAGAGGATGAAAGGTTCTCGCGAGGTGTCTTCAGGGCAACCAAGCATGGCTTCCTGCAGAAGTTTGTTCATAATTCTGTTTTTTGGGTCCAGGTAGATTCTCTTTTTTTTTTCTCCGGATGGCGGGGCGTCTGTTTGTGTCTTAAGACAAAAACAGTCATGTCTGGGCCTGTCAGGCACGGGTTTCGGACAAGTTCTGATGTCCGCTCGTCTTTTCATTGGTTTCATACATCAAAACAGCGCCGTTTCCATGATTGCTGGACTCCAGATATGTGCTTTGATGCAGCCTTCCTGGAACTCTCCAAAGAGCAACAGGAAAGGCAGCAGAGAGCACCATCACAGCAACAATCCCCCTTAATTACAGTCTGAGCTATATCTAAAAATCCTGATGAGGGATACAAAGGCCTAAGTCTACAGAGGAGATTTCATTACTCGTTCTTCTCCTTACCTTTTTCTATGTTTGGCAAAGAAAAGGAACAAAGGAGGAACCCTACTGATTGAAAACTAGCAGAACAGTGAAACAACAGGACACAACTGATCGCTCATGCATGGCTGGGATTAGGATAAAAGTAGAAAGAGCATGGAGAAGAAAGCACATAACAAAAGAAACAGGGGACTGACAAACTTTTTTCTTTTTCTTTTGTGGTGAAAGGGATGAAATGAAAGGTCTGGTCATATGAAAAGATAGAGAGGGAACGATTACCAAACAGAGGCGGTCCTTTTCAGCCTCTGTACGCCTCCACTCTCGTTCCTTTTAACCAGCTACATGAAAGATGAAGCTCAGGTCTCTGGTGACCACTATGACACAAACATACCAGATAAAAATGAATTGTTTATCATGATATTAGTATTAATTCATTCATTATTTGTTTAAAGGAAAGTCTGTTGCGTGCCAGCCATCTTCAATGGGAATATCTAAAAGCACAAGAATGGAACATTGTGATTCCCATTGACCAACTGGCTTGTGAAAGTTGTTCATTACACACCGACTAACAAGACAGCAGTCTTTTCAGCCCCTGCCTCCGCTAAGTGGAGATCATCCAACAATACTTCGAGTGCCTCCCCTGCTTTTGGACTCCGTTCAAATTGTAGTCTATTCTTTATTTATCTCCTTGAACAAAACAAGGAGGGGAAGGCAAGTGATTAGAAATTCCGTCTTTGACTTCTCTTCATTTAAGGGGACATTTGTGAATGTGGGGAGGTGATGGCTCCGCCTCCACTGCGGCCGGCTTGTTTTAAGTGGCGCGCCGCTCGTCCTCCTTCAGTTTGGACCAAGGGTGAGTGTTGAGGGGGGTGACATAGTTAACTTGTCGAAAGGTGAACGAGGTCACGGTGTGGGTGTGAAGTGAAGCGCGGCCTTTCTAGATAGGGACTGAAGGCTTTCGAGCCATTGTGAGGACCTACGTAAAGCCTTCACCAGCAGCTAAAACACATCAGTGTGTTTGTGTTTCATTCTCTGAATGGTCTTCAGCCTAAACAATGGGGTTTAAAAGAGCCCTACTGTACACAACCTTTTTGTCAAAGTGTTTATTGCAACACCAGTATTATCTCAACCTGCTGAGGGGGAAAATCTGCTGTGTGTGATTATGGGCGTTCAAAGGAAAGTCTCAGTTCAGATAGATCTCAAATCAAAACTACATTAAGGCTGATAATTGATGTGGTGTTGAGCATCGTGAAGGTTTATTAGGACAAAAAGGACTTTTTAATGTTTAAAAAGAAGATTTTTTCGCACAGTAAAAGACTATAAATCACTCTAATGATGCTAAACAAGAGAGAATGCAATGTTTTCGAACCTTGAGCTGAGCCAAAATAAAAGCATCAGATAAAAAGTGTTTGAAGCCAAAAAATTTTTTTGTAAAACTTGGAAATTCACTGGGCCACAATTATTTTTTTTCATTTATTGATAAATAGTATTATATTGAAATGAATCGTATTATGAATAACATAATCTTTATGTTATGTCTTTTATTTTTTTTAATGACGGAGGGCCCTAAATCTCAGTGTGGTAGTAACAAGGATGAAACGTTACAACGTTGTGACAATATACTCATATAATCTTGATATTATTAGTCTAATTTATGGAAAAAAGAGAAAAAATCCCTCAAACAAAGTCTCAGCTGAAAATAACAACAACCGTTTAATCTAATAAGTGTATCCTCTGAGCAAAGGGGGGTACAAAACAAGCCAATAATAACAATAATAGAAGTAAAACTGGGATGGAGAGAGATTGTGCACAGCACCACGCCACCGAGTCTCAGGAGCGCATGAAAATCCCCAAAATACACCTCAGCATAAATGAAAGAGATGAGTTTTTAAGTGGCTGCTGAGAGAAAATAGTGTGTCTTATTGACCAGCTGTGCTTCCACCTGCTAAAAAGTAAACATGGCAGAATGAATCCTGTCTGAGGTTGTATCCTTAGAATATACATGTTGGAGCTGTTGCTATCATTTTTCTTAGATTTTTTTATGCGTTAAGATGTTCATTTTTCTAGTATAATTTCTCAGAATTTTTTGGATTACTATCCTTACGGTGACGAAAACTCCTGACACGGGTCCGTTCCTGCATCTAGGTTCTACGCTTATGAAAAACCTCTTTCAGGAAGTCAGCTTTGCCTCAGTTTCGTGTGACTGAAATTGGTGAAGTTTACGTTCCCGAAGGCCGGGCACACAATTATCATTCAAAGTCTCCAGACTTTCCGGGAGCGGCAGCGACATTGTTGCACGTTATTCACGTGTTGCTTTAAGTGCTCTTTTCTCTTCAGAGGAAGTTCTCTCTATTATCCTGAAATATAAACCACACATGTCATCAAAGTGGCCCTTTGGAAAACAATGGTGTCTGTCCCCGAATGCAGGCGGCCAGGGGAGACTCCCCTGTGACACCCCCGATTCTCTCGCATCTTGTCGATGGCTCCTCTAATCGCCATGACTGACTGACCTTTAGGCCAGTCCCCTTCTGGGATTTACAGCTTTCACTAGCTTGACCTTTGCCACCCGACGCTCCTACAGACACCCCCTTCACATGAGCTCCGCCTGGAAGCTGGACATGAGCTACTGCTGGCCGATGTGTAGGCTGCTGCTGCTGCTGCTGCTGCCGCCTCGGCACGTCAAAACCTCTCTAGGTGGTATGATTCAGTCGGTGGTTCATTAACCCCCACCTCCGACCATCTCATCTACCCCCCACCTGCATGAAGAAAGTTTCCCCTTTGCCCCAGGGCAAGGTAGACCTGCTTAAAGCCCGGCCTAATGACGTGTGCCATGGTGGAAGGGGCTAAATGCCACCACCACATGTGGGGATGATTACAGGAAGTGGTGCAGAGTTGCAGGGGACCTCAGGACTTTGAGGGCGGGTGTGTGTGTGTGTGTGGGGGGGGGGGGGGGGGACTCAGTTGGGGCACGGAGGCAGTGAATTCCCAGAGGCCATTGTACGGGGCAACTCAGCAAAAGCCCCATCCTGGCCAGGTCACGCAAATTTAGGATCCAATGAAATGTAGGTCTGAAGGGGGGGTGGTGCTCTCTTTATTCTTTAATTAAACAACCCAGCTGCTTTGTCTCAGCAGATTTAGGGAAACAAACAAAAAAAATGGATCTGTGAGCTTCTTTGAAAAGGAGAGCACATGCACGAGTGGGACGACACAGCAGTTTCTGCCGCTTTTGAAGGAAAGTGGCCGGGCTCAGGCTCAGGTCGAACCTCTTAGTCTCCAAACCTGCTCAGCATAACGCTCCCATTCTCAGAAACACAGTAGCCAAAGTAATACAGCATTTCCTCTTTGGGAGGCAGTTAATCACCCCTGAGCACACATGTGTACTGGAGCGTGAAGGCACCGTTTCTCGCACACTTCATAATGAACCTTGTTTTACTCCTCCTTGTCACCCGGCACCACTAAAATCACCGATTGCTTTTTCTGCGATTGTCTGTAATAACCGGAAGAAAATTAAAAGAAAGGGAGCAGAGTCGGATAGCGATTAAAAAAAAAAAAACCCAGAGAAGAGCAACAGGTTCAGCCATTAAGCAGCAAACTGTTGGAGCGTCCACGCCACATTCACGCGGACCGGAGCTCATTCTTCCCGCTTCCCGGTCTGTAGGACTTTAAAGGTCACAAGTTATTATTTATCGCCTTGTTTGAGTGTGGCTAATGAAATCCCAAACGCCTTGATAAAGCAAGTTGGTAACCTCCTACCCAATGAAGTGGTCTTTTCTCTCTTTTCTCACAGACAAACAAAAACAAAACAACAAAGAGAAGCGGCGCATAAAGGAGCCTTGGTCAGATGGGTCACATGCTGTCCATTGAGACCCCGGTCCATCAAGACCATTCAGCGGGCTCTATAAAACCGGCAGGCTGCTTAAATACCTGACAGTAAGAAAAGAAACAAAAACAAAGAGAAAGAGGGCGAACAACAGATAAAATAAATAAGACAGCCCCTGTGACTGATGTGTATAGATGGTGCCGGAGAGTCACTGACAATTCAAGAAATGTGGCTGAGGCCACAAAAGGCGGCTGGAAAATACTGAAGGAGCTTGCTGGGCACATTTTTAGGCCTTTCCCACTTGGACCCCCTTTTGAGTCTTTGTCTGGGCTCTAGGTCCATGAGAAAAGTCAATCACAGGCACTTGGGTGCAGATTCTTGGTTTCCTTTTCCTCCTGGCTGCTCGCTCCCCAGTATTAAGCCGCTGCCAAGATACTGGATGTTTACATAACTAATTAAAGATGGGGATCTTTATTCCAGTGCAGCAACAATTAAAGGAAATAGTAGAAATACAGTGCTTTTCCTGTCATAGCCTGATTAAGATGTTACTCATATTTTAGCCTGGAAATGTGGCAACATCAAAAGATGAGTGGAGAAGAAAGATAAATACTGGGCAGTCATTAAAATCCATATTTATGCAGCCCAATTTTCCTTGTGAGGGAATTCAATGTGTTGGTTAGTTGCCTCCATTTGATCTGTGCAGAGAAAAGAGATGTCTGAACCTCCGGGGCTTGTGATCCCAGGCTAATGCATGGGCAAAAACAGTCAATTATATTGTAAATTATGGGGAGTGGGGCGTCCAAATGTTTGAACGGCACCGTTTTTTTTATAGGTTACAAAAAAATAGAAGTCTGCAGAGCGGAAAAAAACGGAAAATAAATAGAGTGAGTCTGTGAGCATTTGAAGAATCACTTTTGTCAACATTGATGTCTAATAGCAGGCAGTTAATCACAGATTACACTGAAGAAGAACAAACTAAAGAGAGAGAGAAAAAAATGACCTGACCCCGAAATACCTTTTCTGAACCTCGTACTGAAAACAACAATGACACAGGAGTTCTTTCAGAAAGTATAAAGAGCAAAGTTTACATCAACGTCTTCACGATCTGCCTCCACGTCTGCGACTCTTTCTTTTCCCTGTCACAAAGAATGGGCTCAACAGTAGGATGTTGTTTGGATCTTTTATTTCCTCATTCCAGTCAAGTAAATCCCGCCTAGCACAGACTCCCCCTTTTCTTTAATAGAGCCCCAGAAGGATTCAAGCTTCTCCTCAACTGTGTGCAAAGATTTTCTTAGTCTGCAAAATAACAGTGGTGGCAAAGTTTACTCTTTATTTGAATGGGAAGTGTTTTCATGCTCAAGCCAAGGAATAAGTGTATAATTTCCCCAATGCCTCATTTTCCTCCAGTGTTAGCTATAAATCACAGCGTATGTGCCCTTGGGTTGTGTGGAGAGCATTTGTGTGTCAGGCTGCTCCATCCATATCTGCAACCTCATGGTAATTTCCAGACTACAGATATCCCGTAAATTACAAATATTAACTCAGTGTTGCTCTCGCTGTGGTAAACCAGCCTGCAGAACTTTACACAAAGCCTGATTTTCTATTTCAGAACAAGACATCAGTGCAGTGTTGTTACACTGGAGCAAAACATACACAACAGAGCCCTTTTTTCCTGCCATCGTTCCTCATAATCGCCCAGTTTTGGAGCTTTTATGCTCCAACAAGATAAAAAAAAATGTGATTTTGGATTTAAGTCGTTTAACTAAAAACTTGTTTTGTTTAAAAGACCGAATCTTCGCGTGACAAAAGTAAGAAGAAACAACATTCCACCGAGTAGCAATTTACACAGATGTACTGTACACTCAGTTGTCTTCAGATTAGAAGTAATAAAGGCAAATTACTGCGCCAACACTTTCATTAAGCTATTTCGAGCCCCTCATTTGGGCGCCTTTCACATGTTCGCTCTAAAATTGAAATTCCACGATGTCACTGTGACCAGTGGGCAAAAACTAAACACTAGTTAATTCTCTGCTTGAGATAGCAAATAGATGAGCAATCATCTGTCATAATCTGTGCCATGTTTTTTTTTTTCTGTAATGGAAGTGATATTATGTTATTTCTTGCATGATGAGATGTGGTGGGCTCTCCCTTTGATCTTGTGCACTAACCAGGAAGCGGCAGATTAAAAGGTTCATGAAATCGAAATAAGTCTTGAATTGTTATTTTTTTCAGTTGGAAGCAGGAAATAATAACATTTTCTTTTATTTTTTTTAAAAAAAGGAAGAAAATTAGCTTTATGTAAAACAGTAATGCACATGCACAAGGTCGCAACACCAGCTTCAGCCCCCCCCCCCCCACCCCCCCAGTTCACGCAACGTGATACATTTCTGATGTCCTCATTTGAAATGCGGTGCCAGCCTGCCTGGCGCACATTTATTAGGGGGATCACATGTAACCTGAAAATCCACACGTTTAGGTTATGCTTTAACATGTGCTCAGAGATCACAGTCCATAAAATAATAAGCATGTCTTTGGTCATATTGCTGTGTGGTCAGAGGGAAGATGAGGGCTCCTTTTAGTGCAGGGCTAAATTCGGGGGGGTGGCCATTTGAAGTGTGCACAGAGAGCCGGGTTTGATTGGATAAATCTGGGGCTTCACAGAGGAGCTGCCCCTGGTAGTAGTACAGGAGGAGGGGAGTGTATATGTTTGTATGTGTGTGTATATATATGTATGTATGCATGTATGTATATGTGTATGTATGTGTTTATATATATATATATTATATATGTGTGTGTGTGTGTGTACAAACACATACATATGTACATATACTTGTTATATTTGTGTGTATGT